>JAZGTH010000033.1:2507500-3132500 GCA_036877525.1 Chromobotia macracanthus | reverse complement strand
AGCTGGCAGTCAGCCGCATAAGCTGAAGATAAATTCATGAATGATTCCACAACAAATCACAAATTTTACAAGTTCAGATGGACAGAAATTATATTCACACTCACTGGAATCAGATCTTATGCTTACTTATCTTATGAATCAGATTAATCTGTGAGTGAAAATTTAACAGTTAGAAAGGTAGTAAAAAGTAGAAATAACCATCAATTTACAATTGAAAACATTCTGTATTGTAGAAGAAAAACCGTTTAATTTAGTTTTTAAACAAACGTTTTAACACAAACATTTCACATGTTTAATTTCTGAAAACTGAGGTAACAAAATCAGAAGATTAAATATCATTAGTTGTCATTTTGATTTATTAGTAGTTTTATGAGTAGTTTAATCTGTTGACCGCCCTCATATTTTTAGGTCTTTTTCAACAAAGTTCAACAAAGAAAAATAAAAATATTTCAAGTCTCTCAGGGTTACACGAACCCTTAGCTGGGAATCACGAATCCAGCTGAATATCTAGGCCAGATGTTGAACTACAGCTGCCAGAATAAGACTAGACTACATGAAAAGAGTGGACGGACACACGCGTTAGGTTTGTATGCTCTGTGGGGACTTTCCATAGACATAATGACTTTTATACTGTACAAACTGTATATTCTCTTAACTCTCACCCTAAACCTAACCCTCACAGAAAACGTTTTGCATTTGTTATATTTTCATCAAGTATCATGTACTATGTTTCATAATCCATTTCCCTCGTGGGGATTGCTGCCTGGTCCCCACAACGTAGGTGTGGGGACACAATGGTAGAAAAACAAGAACACACACACTTGTACAAAACGTATTTAATAATAACATTGTTGATATACATGACATAAAACATAAAAAACAGTCCACTAATGTTACCGTGGGACCGTTTTTGATGACTTTGAGAGAACTTTTAGAAAACATTAGCCAACGTTCTAAGAATGTTCCCCGATAGCTGCATCACAACTTCTGTATAGAATTTGACAATATAAACTTTAGTATCTGTGTAAACTGACAGTGTTGACGTAACCTCAAGATAACAAAGCATCTGTCGGTCATATTGGTTCAGTGCACGTCTGTATGCCCATAAAACAGGAACCTTTAGATACAAAAGATTATTTTAAACATCTCTCTCATTGTGTAACGCTGCTCTGAAACTTCCTGTTGAAAACAAAGACGCTGTTCTTGTGTAGCTGATGTTTTCAATTTGTATCTTATGGCCCCTAGACTACCACTGCGTTTCTTTATAAACTGATAAACAGATTCCAAAAACCTTCCTGTGGCACCTTGAGGGCTGTTTCATCATGTCCGTCTCTCAGAGAACTATGTACAGATACACAGGTGAGCTCAAGGAAAACCAAACAGGCTGAATATATTTCAAAGATTTGAAACTGTTAACCTTGTAAACTCTCGTTAATGTAATAAAGCTTGAATGAAAGTTTACTGAAGGTGTGAAGCGCTTATGATTTTTTGACTAAATTCCAGCTAAGAGGAACATTTCAGAATGTTGGCTGATGTTCCCTGAAAGTTTTCTCAAAGTTTTCATAATGCAAAGTTATTGCATTACGATTAGTACAATGTACCTTTAAACGAAAATTTTAAGTTGTTAGTGGAATGTATAATAATAATGTTGACAAAACATCTAAAAAACCTGGATGTTTTGAACGTTCCTAGAATATTCCATATAACATTTTTAATGTTTTTGTTACCTAATGAAAACATTCTTACAACCTAAATTTCCCAGCTAAGAAACCTAAATTTCTTAGCTGGGAAACTCCCATGGATTCATTCCTCCATCTCACACATTTTTTCTCAATATTCGCTCCTCAAACAAGAGAAAATTAGAAAAAGAGCGAGTTCTCCATTGAGCCAGCCACAGAAAATACATCCACATCAGGGCGGGAATGCTACATCTGCAAAAATTAGGTCAACAAAATCCTTTGCTTGTTTTTAAATTTTCTCAAAAATTACCCAGTCTGTTCCAGAATCTCCCCGACCAACCGTTCACGGACACATCTGGACAACATAGAGCCAAAACTAACTCCTAATCAATCCAGTTTTGCTTGGCTTCGAAGATTGTCCACAATACTGCCAAAAACCATAAAACAAAGAGCAGGTTAAATCCAGAATCCCCCATAACAGAGACCAACTTGTGTGGACGCTGTGGCTGCATTTCAGATCCTGGCATGCTGGTGTCTAAAGCAGCAGCTAACTGACATGTATTCCATACGTGACTTACGATTCAGAGGGATCAAGCCAACTAACAGGGAACGTTCTCGGAATGTTGGCTAATGTAAAATACAAAAAATAAAATGTATTGGGTGAATTATAGATAATCAGCTTTTCTCTCGCTTCCTAATTCTTGCTGAAATGCATTGTGGGAAGGCATATGAAGCTGCTTTAAAACAAAAGTATCTGTTATGCTAAATAATGACCTTTAGGAACAGTCTTGAGAGTGCACCCATGATCTCTGGAAATGCCGCCTATGTAGTGAACTATGTAGTGTGGTTTTGGAAGAGGGTTTTTGCGCTGTCTAATGAAAAGAGAGAAAAATGGCAGAAAAGCACTCAATTCACGTCAGAAACACTATCAGATCATGGACTAATGGAAATCAGGCGCTGGCAGGAACTGATAAGAGCCGGTGACAGCTCAGATTTGAGCCAAAATGGCATCCCGGTTCACTCTTGCCCGATAATATGGAATTCACCGGTCGGAGACAGTGCCCCAGTCATTCTCAAACAGCCCCTGCCGTTGTGGGCGCGAGGGGATATGGTGAGGTTGTCACAGTTAAATCTGATATCTCTTTGTTGATTTCAGGTGCTCTCATTAAAATCCCCCATCCGGATTCCCCCCCCAGTCCCTGTCTCTTGTCCCTGAGGTTTTCATAATCTCTCCCATCTCAGAGACCATTAGCATCACAATTAAAACCATATTTAACCCTTTAACACCCCACATATTCAGGGGAATTATGCATAGCCGAGAAAAGTGGAATTAACTCGGGTTCATATTTGAAAAAACGTGAGGAAAATTAAGATGATTATGTTTCATAATGATACGGGTCTCTTGTCAGGTATAAGGTAACTGGTGTCCTATTATAAAAACAACTTCAGTGTTGCGAAAGAGCGCACATAGCTCATTATCTAGCATATAAAGCCCTAGAAAGAAAAAGAAAACAAAATGTGATTTTTTTTACTGCCTACAGACATGTTTTGTGTCCTACTTTATGTAAGGTGCCATAATCTCCCTCTTTTCTCTATAGCAGTCAAACTGTACCGTACCAAACCACGATGGCAGCCATTCATGCACTGAATAAACTTGACTGAAAGGGTTTTTCTTGACAGAGCAGACGCTGTGTCTGTGAGAGAGTATTTCTCATTCCTTTGTCCTTCAGCGCTGTGTAGTTAATGAAATCTGTCCAGAGTTAAAGAACTCACTGCCTAAATTCCATACAAGTGCTCCAGAATTCCCACAGACTCCGCCCACTCGCAGAATTCTCTGACTTTATAAACAAAAACTACTTAAAGTTACACAAAAATAAAAGACGCTTAGATATCTGAAACTGGAAAACGAGACAATAATACTGATTTTTGTGGAGTTTGGCTTGAATTATTCACATCCACAGAGGTTTATACTGTAAGTGTGATCTTTTAAAAACAAACAGTTTAATGTATTCATGACTGTCTGTTTTGCTTCCTGCACAAAATATCCAGACGCAAGCTTTGCTTCCCCCCCTCTCTCACAGAGAGACAGCGTCTCCTTTTCAACTCTGGTTAACACACAAGGTAATTACACCATTCCGCTCTTAATGACTGGATTAAATGTGAAATCACTCTTCTGATACGCACAGGGTCACATGATCACACCCAAACAGCTCTTCACGCAGACAGCGTTTTTTTAAAGAGCCCATTACTGGACTGGGCCTGTTCATTAGAGGGGAGAGACGGGCTTGTCTTCAGCAGGAAGACAGGTGGGCCGATACAGGGGCAGAATTATGGTGAAAATGGTTGGAGACAGCTGGCTGATGCACTGATAATGACCTGAGTCTGACTCTGTCTGTCTCTCTATCTCTCTGGGTTTGAGCGATCAGCTTCGCTTGCTTGGCTGCAGGAAGGTAAAATCTTTGTTTCTTAGACAACCTTATTTTATAACTCTCTCTCTTTCTAAGGAGATCCCTTTATGATAACACATTATCACAGTTGTGATAACACAACTCTTTAACTGAGCCGATAGTGAAAACTGACTTCCCCCTAACACACACACACAGGTTATGTAGTTATGAGGATAGTCTATATTCTCCTGTTATTTTTAAATAAAACTAATAATGAAAACTAATCCAAACTCTCAGATAATTAGAGTAACATCATCAAATACCAAAACTTTCTCTCTTTGCCAAATTGAATTGCAACGTTAGCAGGACCTTTAAGATAAACACGCATTCATAATGTGAGCTAATGATGGAGCTATTGACTTCTGCAGTAATCTAAAGTGTGTGTGCCAGCATGAATTGAAGTGTTTATGTGTAGTCATGGGTGTATAAACAAAATAACACGGTTTTTATGGTAAAACCCATTACAATGTAGTTGATATGAAAGTACAGTACGGTACAATATGGAATATTTATAATTAATATTAAAAAATTATATTGTTACACTGAAGAATTAGTAAAAAATGAAAATTTTTGGTTAAAATAGTTAAACATCATAAAAATACAAACGAATACAAAAAAAACTTGACAGCTACCCCACGATTTTCATTTGAGTTCTTAAGATAAAACGCGGATATCAGACAGAGCTGTCTATTTCAGATCTTTTCAAGGGAAAGCACTTCAGCTGTTGCAAAGCTGCACGCGAGTGAATAAAGCGTAAATCAGCGGAATGAAGTATGACAGATATGAGCTCTGAGACCGAGCTCTCGGCCGCACCGCTTTGATGTCATAATAACTCTGAGCTCTAATACAAAGAAACATCATCGCATCATCACCGACGTTCTGTCTTTGAACGTCTCTCCATGTGAGTTTAATTGTGTGTGTGTGTGTGTGTGCTGTTAGGTTCACCTACACGCACTCCTACACTAGTAAACTGATAAGCAGGGGCCCAACACTGGACCCTGAGGTACATACTGATAGTTATCTAATGTGTTTTCATATAAATGCACCCAAAATAAAAGTAATATTTGCATGTTCTAGTATTGCACTATATACTGAAACTGTTTATATATAAACAACTTTGTCTCCATGTAAACAAGTATATGAGAAGACACTATTTACTGTCAACAGAACATCCTTTGTTAACTCTGCTGATTGTCACAGCAGTCTCCGATGACCACTTTAGCTGTTGTATGGGAGGTGTGAATCCACTTTCAGTGTGAAGCATAAACAAGCCTTTTAATCTGGTTTCAGCCTCATTCCCTATAGCCATCATGGTCAGTCGGGTCAGCGCAGACAGCAAAAGCAGAATAAAACTCAAAAGAACGTACAATAAAACCTTCATGTAGGGCTTTGTCTTGTCAGCACGCGTATTTGACTGTGTTTCTGGTGGTAAGACTTGATTTAAATTCCAGCCTGTTGAACAGGTGTGAAAACTGTGTGTGTGTGAATGCAAAGTTACCACACACACACCTCAAAGTAGTTCACAAAGCTGCACAAACAACCGGATATAGGCTGTGTTTCAACACACAGTCATTTACAGCCAATATAACACTGTATCCTGTCTGCAGGATACACACATCCATGTTTATTTCACAATATTAGTGAGCTCATTTCATAGCCTTTCATTGGTTTTATATGTTATAACATGAATATCTCTACACCTAAACCTCCATTTGTCGTGAACTTGTTAATTTTTGCGTGAATTCTGAATGACTGTGTTTCCAGATCCACAAAGAGGTCCCAAGTCTTCCGAATTTTCCGGAGATGTTTACGTAAAATACGTATCGCTTGACATTTCATTTGTCACGTACAGTAACTTCAGTCGATTAATGCAGAGTGTGAGAAAAACGAGTCTGACATTTACAGGAGCCTGAAAACACACGGCGTTGATACCCGGCAGGCATTCATTTCAATGTCAGTGAGCATTCAGAGGTGTTATAAAACAAAACCCAGACCCAGACGCATCGATTTGTCTTGTTATCCACCTTATTTGTGTCTGTCTCACACTTTTCCCTCGACTGCAGTCTGCACACATACGTCTATTCAACTATAAAACAACCATAGCAATTGTGCTAAAAAATTGCAATTTTTAGCACGTTGCTATGTGGTTGCTAGGGTGCTACTGGCCTGCCTTGAGGTTTCATGTACACAGTATCTCCAGGCACTTTTAATAACATATATTCCCAACAAACAAGTGCACTATGCTCTCTTTATGCCCACAAAAGCACACAATGTTTGTGTGAATATTTCATGTTTCTTTATGGGATACACGAGCTGAGTTTAATAAAGATGCTATTAACGTGTGTTTCAGTCAGACGCTGGTGTAATGGATCATATTTACTCCTCTGTCTCAATGCAACAATAAAACACTTTCACAATTCATACGTTTATCAGGGCCGCAGTGAGCGCTCGTAATAACTGGATTCATCTCTATCAATGCTGTCGACTGTAAATGAAAACACATTTACACGAAGAGGAGTGCGATGAGAAATAATTCTGGCTCAGACATGCAACATTTTCAACAAAATCAAAGCTGTTTTTTGGTCATAGGGAAGCTAGATCCAACCATTAACCATTCCTGGTTATAGGAACTTTTCCCTAACATTTCTATTCAGTAACAAAAACGTTAAAAATGTTGTTTTTAGACATCGTATTAACATTATTGTCTAGTTATAAGAACTTTATTTAAGAACTTTAAAATTTATTTCTGTAACATTTTCAAAACGTTCCACTAACAACTTAAGAATATCGTATATATTTTGATATATATGACAGCTCATTTATACACAATGTGAGCTCACAGCTGAGTGTTTATTGGTTAACTAATCAAAGAGGGTTCATCCAATCAGAATTTAGAATCTAATGCAGAAGCTCGTTTTTTCATTGTAAGACTTTCCAACAGTCAAGAATAGGAACCTCAGCATAAAGAAAATCAGCTCGTCTTAAAGTCAAGGGCAAGTGAAGGTATAAAAATCTTGAGCTGAAGACCTGCAGGGTCTGTGGGGAGAAGCTGGAGAGGGCTGGGTGAAGGTCAACTAAAGGTCATCTCCTTCTGCAGGGGAAAATAACCTGAAACGGCATGAATGAATTTCGAAGAACGTGGGAAGAGTTTCGACGCCCAGGGCAAAGTCACACACAAGAAATGAAGCTTGTGTCCCGAGTCACACTGAGTGTCTGTCTGTCTTTTTATATATAATACAGGGTGCACATTTTTTTAAATGACTAACATAACTCCGAACATCTGGTGACGATCTCAAACAGGAAAACATTTTTGAATCAAAAACAGCCTTTTGCATTCATTTTTGAATTTATTTTTAGGGGAAAAATAGATAATTCAATAAATACAGTCAACATCAACAAAAAACGACAGAAATGGACCTTGACACACGGAAAACATCCTACGTTAGGAAACATTTTTCAGCACCTACACATTTCTCAACACTGACACACACAAAAATTGTTTAATACTGCCTATGCGAAAACAAACTTTGTGAAACGGTCAAGAAAAGGCCCCATAAAAAAAAACAACACCAATGTTAAAAAAAACAGCTTTTCATTTGTTTGCGAAAGTTCGAAATAAAAAGTGCAACTACAAACATGCAGCGAATGAGACTGTAGCTAGCTTTAAACATCTGTGAATTTGTTTTAAGAGTCTTGCAGTAAGGTTTATGTAAACGCTACAAAGGTGAAACGGATGTTCTGCTACGGCTCTGCAAGACGCCACACATTTCTGTTTACATTTTCTGTAAACACTCGTTTTTTGTAAACTCTCAAAGTCTCTCTTTGTGTTTGGGAGCAGGCAGGGAATGAACTGCATAGCTGAGTAGAGAGAGTACAAAAACGGTTTTCGAATACTCTTTTTCTGAAGTCTGTTTCTTTTGTGTTTGGACTGAGAAGAGAAAATCCGGAATCTAATCTGACGTCGAGTTTCATGTTCGGTTGTTTTTCATAACAGTTAAGCTTAAAAGAACTTCAGAAAAAAGGCACAGATCGTTTGCGATGAACAGCTAATTGTGTGTGTTAATAGCATTTAACAATCATTTGTTAGTTGAGACTGAAAGCTATGAAATCCATTGAATTTGCTGTACGTTCTTACCAGGGTTGGGCTATGATAGTTGACTATCTGACTAGACTTGAAATTGACTGGTTCATCCAGATTTTTTCCAAAGTATTTTCTTACACTGTTTGCACAATATCAGCCGCTTCCCAAACAATGTAATCTGATCGAATCTTAAAGGTCACGTTTGTGCTGTTTTACAGAACCATTGAAGAACCTTAAACTGATCCACCAAAAACCACCTACAATACTCATCCATCATGCAGTCCACGCAGTCGCCTGACTTAAAAAAGCTTCGTCCAGCTCTTTGGTTACTTTATTTTCTGAACCCTAGCAAACTGTTTATGAGGAGTACAGAAAACGGTGCGAGTTCAGATATACCAGCGGCGTATCCATGGAGACAGTTTTAGCTGAGCTTAGCATAAAAAACAAAACCATGGCCACACAAGCTCGTGCTCTCGATCCACAGCAGAAACAAAACGGAGAGCGGTAGGAGGAAGTGATCATAACCATCGTGAAACACTCTTGTTTCATTTCCTTGTTTAGCTTACGATCTCAACCTAAACAGAAGCAAAAGTTTTTTGATTCTTGTTGTTTTGGAAGCAACCTTCCCCTTCAGCGTTCTGTTTTTCTGGTCCATACGGCAATCGAAACCATCCGCCGTGTGCGTTTTTTCAAGGAGTGTTTTAAAAATAGCTATGCACTATCGCTCAGAGGAACTCTGGACTCGATGGTTACGCAATTCAACTTCCTCTAATCCTTCCTGCAGGCCAAATCCGGTAAGCTATTAGAAGGAACCCTTTAGAGAGGAAGTAGTCTCACTTCCAGGAGCCAAAAAGGAAGGACTCCCATTGGCCGAGAGGGTGGTGACATCCTCTTGTTGATTGGATTAGATAACTTCACCCGTAACTGGAGAAAACTTCAAGGACTTAAAACATTCCTTTTCTCTCCATCTTTGTTTTGTGTTTGGAAGCCAAAAACCTTTCGCATTCCACCCTCACCGTATCCCAGAATGCATCTGCCCCCCCCACGCGCTTGCGTTACATGACTGTGCAGCTCTTGGCTTTGTCTTTGCGCAGGTCAGTCGCCACAGCAGCCAGGTCCGGTCGAGCGGGCATGTGCGAGATGCGTTTGGTGGAGCGTGCCGATTTGTTGCGCTTGATGTGTTTGTTGTTTTTGTTTACACACGCCAACGTCGCAACGTGGAAAATGTCCCTCACGCTGTTCTCAGACTGAACCGCGGAGCATTCGATGTAAGGCGCGGAGATCTGCTTGGCCATAGCTAAACCCTGAGAAAGAGAGAAAGACTTTAAGTTCTGACAGGAATTAAATCAAATCTGACAACAATTAATCATTAGCAAGAGATTCGCCATCGAAGGGCTAGGATTACTAATTGTAATTTTTTCGAGCACATGAAGATATTGCTCACGTCTAATAAACTCCTTATCGTGCTGCCGGTTTTCAAATAAACTTGGATTAAATTCGAATTTGTAATCCAAAACATCGTAGCGGCACTGAAACAGCTTTGATGAGAAACGCAATTAGCTTTAGTAATTAGATGACCATTCAGATAAAACTAAAGATAAATTAACTTAAAGATTAAAAGTTTAAAGTGACTCAAGTTTAATGATGTTCCTACAAAATTGCTCATTTAGTTTATCCAATAAAATCCACCCACCTGATCGTATGACACGGGCGTCTGTCTGTGATTGGACAGTTCCACTAAAGTCGTGAGGTCCGTTCTGAGGTCTGACTTGCACCCAACGAGCAGCATTTTCGTATTTGGACAAAATTCCTGAATCTCACCTTTCCACTGCGAGACAACGAGAGCAAACAAACATTGATGTTTGACTTGCTGTGGTTTTGACAACAAATGTTTCCCGTTACATTTTTAGTGTATTTAGTTTCACTTCATCCCTTTCCCAGGTTACAGTTGAGGTGAGTTACATTATTTTCTGTAAGAATAAAGCTTGCACTGTAGGTGTGTGTATATCTTTTCCCCAGTGTTACAGGTCATCTGCATTCCTTTCCTTCTGAACAAAGCAGGTTCTGTGTTGGTGTGGCATTTAATCGCTGGATTTAATTTCTGCTTGTGCCGATTATTGGCCAGTCAGCGCAGTCCACAGGATCCGGGTGAGCGTAACACACTCATAGGATTGTTCGCATGGGAACACGGACACCCTACATTCCCATGATCCTCTGTGCTCACCTTTGGCTCCCAGGGGCCCTGGAAATACTAGCTGTACCGAGCTGGGATTTGCAACTCAGTCTGATCTTGTTTCAAAAATCTGTCCCAGATCTTCCCCATAACCGTGTGTAGATAAACCACTGAAGGGCTGAATTTCTACTTGCATGCTCTGGTTATGCATAAAAAGAATGATCTATGAGGGGCCCATCCCTAACCCAGACACCTGACCCCGGATTGTAAACCTAGAAGAAGATGATATTCAACCCCACCAAACAAAGAACGTCTTCACTGGGATACAGGGCAACTGGGCAGATCACAAAAGACTGAATAAGAATTTTCTCTGAATCATGGTAAAGGCATTTGAAAGGCCAATTAGTCAGCCAGAAACCAGTGAGGTCAGGCATACGGCCTCACAGCCAAAAAACTCCCATAATTCATTGCGCCACACCCATGTTTTGTACCAACTGAGGCATGTACATGCTGGATAATAAACCCTAAACTATAGTGAAGGTTATATGCCTCCACTCAAGGGAAAAGAAATGTTGGACCAATTAGGACCATAACCCCACCCCTAAATTCTGATTGGTGGAAAACCAGCTGGAATAAATTATATAGATATGGTGTGTTGATGCAGTTTTATCACCTTCTTCAAAATGCTGTCCAGAGTTTCTGGTCGGCTGATATCGAAGCATATGAGGACGGCATCCGAGTCAGGGTATGACAAAGGTCTAACGTTGTCATAATATGGAGAGCCTGTGAAAAGGGAAGAGACTGGTTAGGAAGAACAAACTATGGATGTTGAAATGATTTCACTACCAGGATAGCGAGTCTAAAATGACAATCTTTTATTACTTAACCTTGTTTGACTTTCTTCAACTCAGAAAGTCACTTGAGAGCTTTAATGAATTCTTAAAGCACTCAAGCCCTTCTGCAGACACACTAACCATGAAACTATTATATATTCATTCATTTATATATTTACTTGTCACAGAGGGAGTGAGAGAAGACAGAACGTTGGCTAACGTTCCCCAAAAGTTCTCTCAAAGTTATCAAAAACAGTAGAATGATTTTTAACGTTATATGTCATATTTATAATTCATCATAACTGTTGATGGAACAGTTTACAACGTTCTTATAACCAAGCAATAATGTTAATACAAGGTCCAACATACTGGACGTTTTGAACATTCCTAGAACATTCAAAATCACATTTTTAATTTTAATTATCCCAATTCTCGAAACCAAACCCTAAAAATAAGCACTAAAACATATGAGTAACCAAAAATGGCTTCGCAAACAATAGTAATCAGGAAGTCATTTCCACACGCAGCGTCCCCTCCCTTGTAAATCTCAGGAGAATTTTGAAGACAGAGACAGAATGTGTCGCTCCCACCCACTGTTAACTCAGACACAGAACGTGCAACCCACACAGGATAAACAAGTTTATAACGTGCCAGATTTCAGGACAGGGTTGGTGTCTACAGGAGAGAGAGAGAGAGAGAAGTCTGCTCTGTGTGACACAATGATAATTCATTGCGGCAGATGTTAAGTGGAAAAATGTTTAGTTGAAAATTCACTTTCACAGTACAATTTCCAGTCACAGACACAGTACAGGCCAAAATCACACAACAACAACTCTCTATACACAAACCTGATGATGGCTTACATGGCTAATACCATGGCACCACAAATTACAATATCCTTATTGCAGCTGAAGAATACCTTTGTATTACCATAGCAACTGTATTAAAACGTGGTATTAACATGATAAATGTCCAAGCACGTACACACACACACACTCTTTAATGCAACCCCCACTCACTACCACACACGAATCCCAAACCATGCGGTGTGGACAGTATTTAAGTAATAGCTAACCACAGTAGTGTGTGTGTGTGTGTGTGTGTGTGTGTGTGTGTGTGATACTGACAGAACAGCTGTAAATTCACAGGGTGTTAAAATTCCTTTAAAAGCATGTGGTGGTTGTGTACAAACACACACACACACACACACACACACACACACACACACACACACACACACACACACACACACACACACACACACACACACACACACACACACACACACACACACACACACACACACGGGAAAGAATTTTTGGCCATTGGTGTGGTTGGCTCAAATAGCAAATCACAGAGATAAACAGACACAGTTCTTTAATTCAAATGTATATAATATAATTAATGAATATTATTTTGATAAGCCAGACACACAATTATGACCTTAAACCAACAAAATTAACAAAGAAAACAAAGTCTTTTCGATTCTTGTCATGCTCCATGTCACAAATTCCTCCCAAACTGAATTTCCTCTCCAACTAACCAGGTAAGAAACATCTCTGAGAAAATTACAGTTCAAACGCTGTTTCCTTTTTTTCCGGCGGCCCGTCACACAATAGCTGCTTTGTGGGATAGCCGCAAACCTTTCCATGCAGGAATGTGAGGCATGCGGGCCCACATCCCAGAGCTCAGAAATTTGATCCAGGCAAGAAACTCCAGCAGCTTTGAGGAGCTTTGAGGACCAGGCCCTGGTCCATTCAACAGACCCCAGGAAGTTTTGTTTCCCGGGGTCAGCTGATAATGAGGCCCCTAATGCTGATAATAGCCAGGGGTTGGATTAGGGCATTTAAATAACAGAGTCTTAGTTCTCTACTAAGGAGACCTGAATGACACCTCAAAAAATACAATTTCTGAATGTACAAAGATTGAAAGGTAATCAAACATTTTAAAATATATGAAGAATAATTCCAAATAATTCCAAGTGTTGAAAATTCAAAAACACAACTTTAAAATCTCAAAGATTTCTGTTGATTTTAAAGACAACACGAGATCAAAATTTCCTTGCTCAACATTTTCTCGTTTTTACTATACACAGTGATACATTACTGTGCTTTTCAATAGCCAACAAAAACTCCATAACCGACCCTGTCCTAATTATGCCCAACTAAATATTCTGTTTCTTTATTAAAGTTAAAAAAGTTGACAACTCCTTGCTAAGCTGTCATCTCTTTGATTTTTCTACAGAAGCTGTTATCTCGGATTCCTTCCCATGTCCTCAACAATCTGATCTAGGAGTATGAAAACTGTTTCGCGCGCACACCAACGACACCCTACAAGGTCACCCAAAAATGTCACTTTCAAAGAGATCCAATCAAAATCTACTCGACAGCACAGTGTGACAGATTATCTATCGCTGGGGGGCAATTGTAAGAAGCTTAAGTGAAAATGGAGTAAATTTTCCACCACTGGAGAAGGTCTGATCATCCGAAACTGTGCGTTTATTGTACGACTCGCAAATCACACAGGAAGCGAATCCAGCCCTGAGTAGTGTGTGTCTGTGTGTATTGATTAATCATGTTTGACCGGTGCACAGGGAATCTTTGAGACATGTCCAGACCTCGGCTTCGAATTTGCAGGGGGTTTCTGGTCAATAAGTGTCTAGATCAGGAAGGGTGGGGGAAGGGGTCCGATTCCATAAGGAACCAGCTGTTAGAGGACACACACACAATGGCCATTGAGAAGATCAGAGAGCATGAGGTCTCCGGAAGGTGTGTAATCCGGACACAGAGCTTCCTGTGTAACATAAAATACACACACATACACACTTAGGTTTCAGATATGGGAGGGTTTTCTAACCCCACGAGTCCATATACACTACAAAACCCTTATGAATTATTCAAGAAGTGAACGCACAGCAAACGCGCAGGCAGCCTGATCCTAAAACTACGGTCAAAGTATGACATACATGATGACGGCAAAGTTTTTCATTGTAGGAGCAAAAATTGTTTTAACGGACAACATAATGGCCGATGGTCACGAATTAAAAAGCGTTACACAAAATTTTAGTTCAATTAAACATGAAAAGCTAGTGCAAATGCACAAAAAAGGAGGGTAAACCGTATTGTTTTATTGTCTTGCGTCTTAAAAACTAAAAGTTTTGGTGCTTAAGAAATGATTTTAGAATGGAACGCGTGAATTGATTGGACGTTACAGTATCAATACAGGATGGGTGAGTGATTTTGTCAGCTGAATGGTGAATGTGGTCATCACTCAACAGCTGATTGGCAGACAATGACGCGAGCAGACAGCTGATTGGTTAACGTGGGTCAGCAGCTGGTACAAACAAAGGTGCACAACGAATTAACACTACTAAACTACCCATTGGGGGTATTTCTGAGCGCGACCCCCCCACCCTCCAATTTATCTGCTCTTCAGAAACACTCAAGACAAGAGGATTATTATACAGCATTCCTCCCCAACACACGAGTTTTGAAAAGCTGCCCACCCAGCTATCAGGGAACGTTCTCAGAATGTTGGCTAACATTCTCTGAAAGTTCTGTCCAACTTATCCAAAAACTTTCTGTTCTAGAACAAAGAGATGATTCTAGTTTTGCAAATTCACCCCTTGTAATTTTAGGCTGTAAGAACGTTTCCTTAACGTTTCCCATAAGTAACAAATGTTATTTTGAAATTCTAGGGACATTCAAAATGTCTAGTTTTTTAAACGTTGTATTATCGTTAGTGCTTGAATATAAGAACATTCTTCAAACATTTCTATAAATTATGTTTTTTAAAACGTTCAACTAACGATTTAAGAATAACGCTTTTGATATATGATATATAACATTAAAAAATGTTCTACTAACATTACGGGCGAAAACATTTTTGATAGCTTTGAGAACTTTGAGAGAACTTTGAGAGAACATTAGCTAACATTCCAAGAACGTTCCCGGTTAGCTGAGTAGCTCCTGACTGAGCACATGGTGAAGCTGGTTAACCACGGTAGTCATGCTGTTTAAGCCATTTAGGAAGTCTACTGAGGTCACTAACACACCAGCATGACATGGTGGAGACCACAACATATGGCAGTCACAAGCTATGCTTGTCTTCTCGGTGGGGTGGGTTTAGCACGTGGCTCTAGATTTAGTACTGAATCAAAGACCAGCTTAAACTTCCCTGACCAGGTTGCTTTCTGATGGTTCTGGTTGACGAATGAGCAATGAACGTTTTTCTGGTTAAGATAGCTACAAGTGCTTCTAACTCACAATGTGCACTTGGGGACCAGCCCCCATGTCTCTATGCATGAAGAAAACGAGTACATAACTCTTTAAGACCACACACATCTCCAAACCCATCAGGTTCAGGTGAGAATGCGTTTATCTCAGATAACAGCTAAACTACAAAGAGGCCCCAGTCTTAAAGCAGTCTGTCTGTCTGGACATTTTAGGCAGTCTGTGATTACCTCCAGACTGCAGGTCTGATCTCTCCTGTATGGTCTGATCTCTAGAAACAGGCCAGTACCCTACATTCGAACTACAACTCCACTCTCATTCGCCTCTGTATGGTTCGGTAAAGGTACAAATGATAAAACAATGAACCTCAGACTGCGGTAACCATTTCAGCTTTGTTTGTTTATCCAAAACATTCTTTATCCTGAAATTCCTCAAAGGTGATGTGTCCGTGAATCATTCTGCACAGGAGGGTGGAGTGTGTGTGAGCGTATTGGCACTGTGTGTGTGTGTGTGACTGAACTGACTCAACTACTGAAACAAAAATTGCTCAACCGCTCGGAATGAGAAAGAAAAGCTATTAAACGAACCCAGATTTCCCCTCCAGGCGCTAACGTAAGCCTGCCATCATTCTCATGCAAAACGCACTGACATGCTGGAATGATGAAACATTTTGGGGGGGAATGCAGAAAAACAACAAGTGAAGAAGCTGTTACAAACAGCTTAGAAATCACATTTACATAACTACAAAAATATTCAACATTTCTACATAGAGTCAAATACACAGATCAAATATATATATATATATATATAGTATTTGTATAGTACACTGTTACATAGAGAGTTCTAAGTTGTATATAGTAAAGGTATATATAGTTGAAATACATACATATATATATATATATATATATATATATATATATATATATATATATATATATATATATATACATATATATATTTTTTTTTGTATGCATGTGTATAGAGTATATACAGTATGCTTTGCATTTCAATCATACTTTAGCACATCTAAGGCATTATTAGGCATATCTAATCTATCAGTATTTATTAAAAGCCTGCTATCCCTGCCCTTATCCATCCACAGTCGCTCTGTGTAGCGTTTTATGTGCATTTATTGGCGTTTTCATGCTTTTAGGCATTTTTACTGCCCTCAGATCCATCCTGCGTGCGTATCAGGGCATATTTCAATGTGTCTTACATAACGCAACACCAGCAGACGTGGACATGCAGGTTAAACACGAAAGGGTTTGGGGTATCAACCCATCATGGAAAACTCACCTGAGGTATCCCACAGGCTGAGCTCTATCCGCTGTTTGTCGATCTCAAAACTTGCCGTGTAATTTTCAAACACGGTTGGAACGTAATTCTGCAACATGAGCAAAGCCATAAATAAGGTCATATACATATACATACATACATATATATAATAGGACACAGATATAAAGACAGAAATGAATGCACATAGTTCCACAGGTAACTAAAGACTGATATCTAAAGCTGTTTTAATAAAACGCATTGCAACAGCCCGCCGTGCATCTTTGCGCATCTTTGCGCATTTGTGCGTCTTTGCGCATTTGCGCGTCTTGGCGCATCTCACCTCCGGGAAACAATCCTTGGCGAAAACATGGAGCAGAGCGGTTTTCCCACACTGGCTGTCCCCCACCACCACGATCTTACATTTGACGCCCTGACTCGGATCCATTCCGGGCTGGGGGGACAGTTTTTGGACAGGTCCCCGCTCCTTCATTGATTGTCTTTACGCGCAAGTCCGCGGAGGCGCACGGTGGAGAGGACGCGCAGACGCACGCAGGTCTCTGTAATCGCACCGGAATGCGTGTGGATCGAGTCTGTCCGCGTCCCTTTACTACGTCCTGCCTTGAACTCCAGCCCTCTCATTTTTTGGGGATGTGCCGCGGTTTTATATGCGGCTGGTAAGCCAATGGCTGTTCTTCAAGACACGTAGTGATCCGCCCCTTTCCATCTGCAGAGAGAGAGAGAGAGAGAGAGAGAGAGAGAGAGAGAGAGAGAGAGAGAGAGAGAGAGAGAGAGAGAGAGAGAGAGAGCCCCCTATAGGCTTTATAGTTCATTTTTCAGTAAAATCTGTTATACCACAGTACCAGAAAAATGTCAAATATATAATATATAATATTTGATAAAGAGTGTCAAATATATGAAGGTAGATATAAGGTAGATTTGTCTGTTTAGGACAAGAAGGTTTGTTTTAAATATCTGTCAGAAAGTTGGGGCAAGCTGTAACATTGTTCATCAAAACAATGCATGCAAAACAGTTCTTAAATTTGCCCCAGAAAGCTTATATAGCTTATAACACTATATCTTAATAATCATTTAATCGTCACAAATGAAAGTCTTTAAACAGAATGTGACAACATGCTCTGCAATAAAATCAATGCTTGTGAAACTGTGTCTTTATTGCCTTGATATAAATTGTTACTATACAAAAACGAACATAAAAATATATACTGGAGTCAAAAGTGTGACATATCTCTCTGTATATACTGAGCTCTCAGTCCAGCTGATTTGTGTAGATATCATCTGCACAGGATAAATGAGAAGTTATTTCAATAAATGATGAACAGAAGTCGTGAGCAGAAGCAGGTGTGTGTTCAGATGAGTAATAATAATAATCAGATCCTGCAGGCTGGAGAAAGCAGTTACACAGGTGTGAAAGCAGTGAGGCTGACACTGTGAAAGAGAGAGAGAGAGAGAGAGAGAAAGAGAGATACAGAGCGAGCAAAAAGGAGAGAGAGGAAGAAAGGACAGGGAGAGAGAGAGGGAGAGAGAGAGAGGAAGGGAGGCAGAGAGAGAGATACAGAACGAGCAAAAAGGAGAGAGAGGAAGAGAGGGACAGAGAGAGAAAGAGGGAGAGAGAGGAAGGGAGGAAGGGAGGCAGAGAGAGAGATACAGAACGAGCAAAAAGGAGATAGAGGAAAAGAGGGAGAGAGGAAGAGAGAGAGAGAGAGAGAGAGAGGAGAGAGAGAGCATGAGGCAGAGAGAGAGAAAGAGGGAGAGAGCAAGAGGAAGGGAGGCAGAGAGAGAGATACAGAACGAGCAAAAAGGAGAGAGAGGAAGAGAGGGACAGAGAGAGAAAGAGGAAGGGAGGAAGGGAGGCAGAGAGAGAGAGATAGAAGGTCACTGTACATTGACACATTTGTTCAGGTTTGCTCTGCAGATTAAGAGCAAATATTGATTGAATGTATCGCTTATAATTTGAAATTAATGTCTTTGTTTCCAATGGTTACCGTATTAAAACCGCCTTCCGCACACGTCTACAGCACCAGCACATTTCTGTAACAGCACATCACTCTGTCAGGTGAAAAACATGAAAGATCAGTACCCAGCTAACAATTTTAGGTTGTAACAACATTTCCCTAACATTTCCATAAAGTATAACGTTAAACTAAAATCAAAACAAGTTTGCAACTTAAGAATAAGGTTTTTGACATATAAAGCATTCAAAAAATGTTCTATTAACGTTACTGCAAAAATGTTTTTAATAACTTTGAGAGACCCTTTAGAGAATGTGTCAAACTAGTTAAAGGTAAAAATGAGTAACTCATTGTCCAATCACACGACAGCGTTTAACTTCTGTCATTACTGCTGTTTAAACCTCTGTGGGTTTTATTGTAGTACACGACTTAACTAACCCATCTCATGTGTTATTTGTTTGTTTATGTGATGTATTGACTCATGTTAAGTGACAACGGGCGATTATTTTGCGATACAGTGTGACAGACGGACGTCGAAACAGCCCTTTTCTTCTCAAATTGCTTTCTGCTTCACAGATCTCTCTGTCAATAGTCATTCAGACAGAAGACACGCTGACATTTTCCTGCAGCTAATATTGCTTAAGTCCTGCTTTAATCGAAAGCTTCTGTTTTCACCAAGTCGAAGTGACTAAGTTGATGATGTTAAAGAGAGAGGAATTTAAAACCTATGCCATAAAAAATTTAAGTTGGAAACAGTACATCAGCATTTAAACACAATTAAGTTACAATAAAGACAACAAAGGCAGAGAGGATTGTGGGAAATTTGACATTTCCATGATTCCTCAAGCAAGAGGCATTTGTAACACTCCAGTCTATTAGCTGAGGGGCTGCTCTGCTTTAAAAGGTATCGGTTTCCTCTGGAAATGACAGATTGTATATCACTTCTGTATTCTACATCTAACGACTGTCGTAAAGACCCTCACTGGTCCAGGACTTCCTAAACTGCGGTTTCCACAATCCTGGGTGCTCAACACTGAACCTTGAGGTATTCCAGATTGAGGGCACACAAACGAGGAGGTCTGTGGTAGATGTCATAAAACTGCAAAAGCTCCAGACAACTTTTACAGCTGCAACACACATCTGCGACACAACACACACAGAAAAAATATTTAAATGTACATTCAGCACTTTCTACATTAAATAGGTTTCATGAAAAACAGTGCACCGAGAAATGAAAATCTGACAGTTATTTACTCAACCTCATGTTGTTTCGACCTTGTAAAAAGGTTTCACAAAGTTTTGTTGAGTAAAAGATAAATTAAGTAAATTTAAGTTTGATAACGTTTAACCAAATGTTAAACGTGTTAAACAAATGCTGTCTTTCCCAGCATGCACTGGGGCAGAACAAACATTTAATATAGTAGCATTGCCAGTTAGGTTATTGCCATTTAAACTTTCATTGTCACATTTAGTAATTTGTTGTGCGATGTCCGAAATGCTTTCCAACTATTTTTACCTCCCTTCAGACATTGGGGGGCGTCTCAATTACTCTGGTCTATTCTTAAGGTGTTTTTCCTGTACACTGCTTTAATTTCCACTCGTCTGTCTTTGTTTGTACCCCTCTTATGTTTCTTCTTGTCTTTCTGTGCAGCTGCAGAGGAGGAAGATTATCTCCCAAGCAACAGTGTGCCAGGGTACTTTAATGACAATGGTGGTCTGAGTGTGAGTGTGTGTGCAAGGGGCTCAATGGTGGTTTACACACCAGGAGATCACACTGGCACGCAGCCTTTGATCTTTTGAGAGTTCTCAGAGTGTCCCCTTGTTTTCGGCAAGTGTGTGTGTGTGTTTGTGTTGGTATAATTAAGTTATAGTTCCCAAAATGTCATCAGGGTCACAGTTTTGAGTTCTTCCACTGTTGGATACACACACACCGTTTCCATCAACACACAAACCTCTGACACACACTTTAACTCAATGACATAGAAAGACTGGCTCTGTTCCAAAATATAGTGAGCTGACTACATAGGTTGCCTTTTAAGGCATACTGTAGCATAATATACATTCCATACTTACATAGCATGTAAAGCATGCAGAGTGTTCCAGATCACTCACTTGGTAGGTTCTATTTCACTCAGGATGCTGCCTTAGAAGACAGCTGCCTAGGTAGGGAGCTCAGTAGATTTTATAATGCAGCCGCACTGTTTAAACTCCTGCTGTGATACAGATGCTGACTCTGGGTGTTGTTGGGGCTGTTTTAATAAAAGTGCTGCAGCAGGAATTTCTTTGAAGCTCTCTTTATGATGGAAGCCCCACGTCTAATGATTTCATTGACATTTCCTGCCTCCGTCTCCACAAACCACTCATTCAAACGCCCTAAATTGTGTCCTTTAGGTGTGGCCACTTTTCTGGAAGAGAGAAAAAGCCAAGAATCTGATCTGATTATTATCTTATTTACAAGTAAGGCAACATAAAATTATATTATCAAAATTATTGTATTTACTTGTCCTGAATGAAAATATTGAAACAGAATACCTTGTAATTCAGATGTCTGACAGCAGAGATATATTTTGCAAGGAGAAACAACACAATAAATAAAAGATTCCTGCATTGAATTTGGCAAACAGATCGATAGAGATTGATATATCTTTTATCTGCTAATGAAATGCCCCGTCTCTCCATAGCTTTGTCCTTTAGCTGGCTAACTTCACAAACAGCCGGAAATCAAACACACACCAACTCGTTCATCCGATTAGCAATTCTGTTCTTCACAAAGGTTCTACACAGAGGTCCTACCACAGGCCTGCGGGTCAGACAAACCTGATTATGAGTTAAAGCGCCTGAGCTGGACTCAGAAGAGGTTTTTAACAAATCGTTCAAAACAAAGCAGCTTTCTGCACAATGATGGACTTTGTTTCACAATGCAACTTTAAAAATGTGTTACTGTCACAAACTAAGTTCTCTCAGGGTGTCTCAAATGGCTTTTTTGGTGGTGTGCTTGTTTCAAAGCCGGAGTGGTCAATCTACATATAAATCCACATTCAGTACAAAAGGCAATACTGCAGATTTGGATTCTCTCCAAATATTCGGTCATTTGGCTCTTAAAGCATCCAGTCTGGTGTTGTCGACAGGCGGGGGACTGGGAAAATTCTCCGGGGGCTGGGCAGGAGCCAGTTACAGGGGTTAGGACTTCTCAAGGGCTTCCTATGGAGGAAGAAAATCCACCCCAAAAAAACAGAAAAGCTTCTTGTTTCAGTCTGTACCAAAACTATATGTCAAAACAACCAAAGATACTATACAGTCTCATAAAATGTCTAGCTTGAAAATATAAAATATTTTGTGTACTTTGTGCCTTTAAATAAAATCATCTTCTAAATGTAATTGTAAAATTATTGATGTAGTCTTAAAATATTTTCCTTTAAACAAAAATCAATTAATTTCTCTTTGAGCAGCACTCGCTCTCTGATGCTCGATATCTTCAATATGAAGTAATTAGCAGGTCTCGGATCAGTTACTGAATGTGCAGTTTTGAATTGCGTGTATATGTGAGGGCGCCGCTGAATGGACGAGTTTCACTCTTGATAAATAACAGAAATGAATGTTTTTCAACAGTTAATCGTTCTAAGACGCATCATACGAGCACACAAAACTTCGAGAGAGAGTGAAAAAACACAAAATTGATGCTTTTATGCAAATAATCACAGCATGGTGCTTTAGAAAACTTGAGTAAGAAGTATTTTTAATAATAGTCCTCCATTTACATTTGTATGAGCGCATTACATCACTCCCAGTCACAATAACTGCATGTCAAATAGATGGTCTCTTGTTTTCTACACGTCTTAACTTTATCTTAACCAAGTCTTATATGTTTTTAGCATAATCCTTTATCTTTTAAGATATATTAACGCAATATTCTGGATTTACATACATTTATTTATTTACATATTCCATATGGTTAACTTGAGTCTGTGTGCGCTTCAGTTGTGCATAAGTCAACAATAGCTCTTAATGTGCTGTTAGGAATTCTCATAAATTTCTCTGTCTGAGTTACACCCACCGCTGTGCTTGGAATTCCCTGTTAAAGTCCTGTCTTTGATTTTCCATATGGTTTAGACGTGCTAGCATCATTTCATTAGAACCGTTATAGCATACATGCTATGAACATTAACATGCTGAAAACTCCTGACTGTCCATTCATTCTGGGAACGTTCAAAACGTCCATTTGTTTAGACGTTTAATTAACGTTATTGCTTTGTTATACAAACATTTTTAAAATTCTGCAACGTTTTTGATATATGATGGGTAAAGTTATAAAACGTTCTACTAATGTTACTGCAAGAACATTTCTGGCAACTCTGAGAGAGCTTTTAGAGAACGTTAGCCAGCATCAGCTAGTGATGGGTTGTTTTTCATATCCAAAATCTCAGATTTGTGGAGAGCTTCAGTGTGTTTGTGTGCGTTTTGAAATATGGATTTCCAGATCTTTTATGACGGGAAGAAAAGTGTTTTATCCATCTTTACCTCTCGTTTCCTCAGAAAGTGGTTTCATTTGTTCATCTTTCGTCGTGGGATCGCGGTGTAAACGGTTCAGAGGAAAACTGAGGTGATGAGATGCGTTTTCTGAAATGTGAGCCATCACTCAGACAAACAGACACAAAAATCTGGGGGATTGTATCCATCACAACCTGAGAAGAGAGTGAGAAAGAGACGCTGCTATGTTAATCGACAAGTATGTGTCTTGTTCTGGGGACAAAGGCATCTCTGATTGATCTGTCATTTCATTTATGAAACCCACTGATAAACTGTCACAAGCTAAAGAAGACAGAGAGGGATATTAAAGGTGATAGTTATCCTCAACAGAGGACCTGAGTGAGAGCAGTATCTGACTAATCTGATTAATGGGCCTCCACACATGTACATATATGGATTTATATGTAATATTTGAAGGCTTTTAAGGATTTATAAACCTGGTATATCATTTTTGGAATAATTTCAGTTTCTGTACACGTGAAATTGTTTTCCCTGATCCAGCAAAAATATTGATCAATAAAATCGTTACAACGCGCTCGCAGATAAATGCAAACCACAAAAATCAATGTGAACAAACAAACAAAATGTTTATCCGCAGAAACAGTGAACTAAGACCTCTGATTCCTACAGGAGCAAACAAAACGGCCACCAACCACATCTGAGTGTTTCTGGAAAGGGAAACAAGAAATACAACACAAAAGATTGGAATGTTTTGAAGAAAGAGAGACAGAGAGAGAGAGAGAAAGAGAGAGTCAAAGAAATTGACAGAGACCCTTGGACAGACAAAAGCAATTAAAATGATGGTGGGGGGCAGCCATGGTTGTCCAACATGAGCACTAAAAGAGAGAGAGAGAGAGAGAGAGAGAGAGAGAGAGAGAGAGAGAGAGAGAGAGAGAGCGCAAGAGAGATAAATAGGAAGGGACCTTGAAAAGGATAAAAGACCCCCAGAGTAAAAGAGAGGCCCCAACAGCACCCTCAACTCTGAAGTGTGTGTGTGTGTGTGTTTGGAATGGGGGGCAATTACATTACCAGTAAACCTCCTGCGATTACCCCCTTCCCCCACCCCAAAAAATTGTATAGCTGGGATGGCTTGCATCACGTCACTATGGCAACATGGAGTGGTACAGTGAGGGGTCTGTAACAGTCGAAAAGAACAGACGGACTGATGTAACAAACTCTTCACTATCAGACAGACGGTGTTATCTATCATCTTCAGCCTGCTACACACTGTGGCTGAAACGCACACAGTCTCTCCACAGCTGCTGAAGATGCTTTCACAGGCAGAGCGGACCGCTGACCCCTGAGGGAGCGGGGTCAAAGGTCAACAAGGTCACAGAAGGTCAATGTCTCCGTAATTACCTGCATGAGCCAAATAACCATAAAACACACACACACACACACACAGTCTATAAACACATCTGTATGATAAACAGTTACATGATAAAAATGACTGTAGCATCATTTCAGATTTCTGTGTCAATAATTAAAAGATTTTGTATTTCTTCAGTGAAGAAAGCGTGTGGAAACAGCAGAAATGTTGGTAAATGAAATCAGCCACAGCGAGTGTCGTGTGAACATGTCGGGGCTTGTAGATACACATCCTGCAGTCCTCCGACCGACGGGAGAACACAAGGAGAGCTGATCCATCTTCACATCACCCACCCTCTTTTGTCTCGCGTTTCTCCAGACCATGGGCCCACGGCCACCAGCGCAGAACAATGATGTCAAATCCGAACTGACAGCTTGTCACCTTTAAAAAAGAAAAACTGTAAACATTTTGCTGACCCAAACCTATTATTTGAGCTCTTACATGATGTAAAAAATGCTTTTCAGAATACAAATGTTTTCCTGGCACACTTAATGGCAAGACACACTCACTGTTTAATTTATGCAGCACACACAGACTCTCACACACGGCTGGCAGTCCCTGTCCATGTTCTGACAATATCTCCATCTGTCATCAATTACAGGACAGAAAACCAGGGAATTAAACCGTTTAAACATTTTAATTCATATAAACAGCCCTGATATTACTTACTGGAGACACTAAAATACAATTCTGATTGTAATTGAAATGTGTGCATATTGCAAAATAACTCAAAGGCGAATTTAAGATACACATCTGTTATGAAGTTATTATGGGTGTACTGTTAAAAACGTATGAGCTGTGAGTGATGGTCACTTTGCCAGAAAGTTACTGCCAAATACAAACAAAAGTGAAACAACACGTAAATGAATGTTAATGAAGAAAATAAAATATATGTGACATTAAGTTATTGTTTTAAGACTGAACTATAAAAGACCTTTTAGAAACGAGAATTACAGCTACTAAATGATTTTACACAATACACAAATGAACAGGATAAATACAGGCAATAAGGTTATATGACAACAAGGTTGTTTAAAACATTTATCCATGTACACTGCATACTGCTATGCAGAATTTAGTGTAAACTTGTACAGTGTGTTAATACAATGGCGCCATCTTGTGTTTCTTTGAGGAGTTGCATTATTTTGTCTGGTCACTTTTACAAACCTGTACAATTACTATATTTTAAAAATGAACATCATCTAATAAACTGCAGGTCTGAAATGGCTTTAGTTAGTGAGGAAACCACTTGATATGGTTTTCTTTTCACACATGAGAAATGTGAAAAGTCATTTTCAGAGGATCTTCGATATTAAAAAATGATATTGATGATATCGACAGTTTTAAGTTTATTATATGTTCGTGTATGTTTAGTTTTTCATAAACAAATGGCCCATCTGACCATTTGTGCTTCAGTGTGTGTATGGAAGCTGGTGTTGAAGTCAAATGACGTCAAACTGACGTTTCCCGGGAAATCCGACCCGACAGCTCACGTGATAAATCACTATTATAAACTTACTGTTGTGAATCAGGGTAAGATAAGGAGATTTTGTGAACACTGATCTGTTATATACTTGCTCGATAATTGATATCTGTTCATTTTTTAACTCAAAAAAGTTATGGATCGCAGCTTTAAAGAAAGTTGTTTAGAAGTAACTCAATGCGTTTCCTTGAGGAAGTGCAGCATGTTTTCTGAGTTTGATTTTTTTTTCTGCAGTCAAATTGTCATGTAACAAGACTGCAGAAAATATATAATGCATGTCTGCTTCATATATACATATACACACTTTTTTTAACATTGCCCTACCCCTTCCAAATCATTTAATCATGAAAGTCAGGAATAAAGATGATCAAATCTGCTAATATTATTTATTATGACTTACCAGGGTACCACACAGGGCTTCAAGTGTAGATCAAACCTTCAGAAGGTGAAAACACGCAACATTTACTGTAATACAATCATCACCAATGGAGATGTTGTGGACAGTTTAAAACGCAAGACATTCTGATAACCGATCAGACCAGTCTGATAACCATCAGTTACTGTTTGGAAAACTTGACAATTCTTTATTAAACAAAACTGACTTTATAATATAAATAAATAATACCGATTAAAAACTGATAAAGGAATATTCAGGATTAAATACAAATTAAGATTCTTAGATACAAGTTGTGCTCTTATAGACCTTAAGTTTGTAAAAACAAACACTAGCCCCATAAACTTCCATTGTAACTGTATAAAAAACTGTTTACAGTCTTCCATAACCTACAAACATCTGAGAAGGGAAAATGTTGTGTAAACATTTATTGGTTTTAAACTGAGATCATCAAACATTTGGCAGCCTTTCGCAGTCCAACGATCATCTCGCAGGGATAAAAAGTCGATAAAGTGAGACAGAGAGGAAAAAAAGACTTGTGACAGTGCAATTTTTTTATTCCAGTGACTTTTAATGAGATAAGAATTTTAAAAACCCATAATGGACCAGTGTCCAAAGTCCCAAAGACAGGAAAAAAGAGAAAACAATAAAACCCTCCGTTTGGCAATTCTGCCCCTTCCATCAACGTTTAAATTAAGTTAAAATTGAAAAACACTCAGTCCACATGATAGCGAGCCAAACCTGGTGTCCCTTTGTGAGGAAAGACATTTGAGCAAAGAACAAATGACTTGGTTTTTTGGATCTGGTTACGGTATAAATTACGTTATTTGTAATTAAGTCGTTTTTCTGGCTTTCGCCGCAGTCGTCCCTGTTGGAAGGCTCAGGTCGAAGGTGTTCTCTTGTAATAGTTGTCTTATTCGTGTGTAAACATCACGGATCATTTGTGGCATGTTTGTTTGTTCTTCCCATTTCGTTAAAAAAGGTCAATATTTTAAAGAGCGATATGGCAAAAGTGGAGGACATTTTGTTGCTGCGTGACCTTAAAACTACTGTTCACATATCTGTTCGTAAATAAAAATAACCAAACATGCGCCAGTTCTAGTTCCTGATCTATTTTCAAGATGAACAAAAAAAGCCAGCCATGTTTTGTTTGCATGTTTTTTGTTTGTTTAAATAACAGTGAAATTCGTTCGAAACTGTGAGAGAACAATTCAACTACAACATTGCAAATAAATGTTCTTTTTTTTTTAAACAAACTAGCGTGAAAATCCCATTTGAAAGTAACAAACCCATTTGGAATAAGCTGTAGTGGTGCAAAAACAAACGAAACCAGGAAATTGTGACTAAAATGGCAGGAAGTGAGCCTGAGGCAATGATGGTGATTGGTGCAGAGAAAGAAAAGGGGCGTGGCTTCACTGAGAGCTGGACCTGGCGAGCGCATTTTGTTCGTTATGTCCCTTGCTAGTTCTCAGTTTGAATTTGGTGATGGAGCTGTTGAGTTTTTGAAGAGCGCTCTGCGCTGCGTACTTAGAAGGGAACGTGGCCAAGATGGTGTACGTGGACGCCAGGTCATGAGGGGCCGGTCTGGGAGGGTCAGAGTTTGTGGCGTTTGCTCCCTCGCTGCGGCTCTCTGATTGGTTGGTGGTTGAAGGTTCTGGCAGCCATTTTATAAGAGCGCCAACTTTGCTTAGTTCTGCGAGTAAAGAGTCCGCTTCAACCCGACTGATACCAGCCGGCAGATCCGTCACTTCCAGAACATGACCGGTGTCTGCACACGCACAAATATTACGTTAAAAAATACTTTAGTATTACAAACATGATAGGTGCATATCTGTGCTTCTGACCTCAATGAAATCTGATGTTGGTTTAATTAATTTACCTGTTTCTCCTGTGTTCACGTCAACAGACACAGATTTCTTTGTGGGTTTTCGACTTCGGCTGCCGTACCGAACCTGAGACAGACACACACGCAGACGCACACACGCAGACGCACACACAGAGCTGATGGTGAGTTTAGCGTGTGTGTGTCAGTAACCGCATCATCTTCAACATGCTGATGGTG
The DNA here is from genome assembly GCA_036877525.1 of Chromobotia macracanthus. Taxonomy (NCBI): domain Eukaryota; kingdom Metazoa; phylum Chordata; class Actinopteri; order Cypriniformes; family Botiidae; genus Chromobotia; species Chromobotia macracanthus. Next base: position 3,103,975 of record JAZGTH010000033.1, on the reverse strand, counting down.
ATGAGAATGACGCGAGGTGTGTGTTAACTCATAAGTTTGAATGTTTGACTGCGTGTGTATGCACGTGTGTGTGTGTTTAACCTGATGGTAATGAAGGTTGTGATGGTGGGAGCCGTGCATTAGTGGGGGTCTGATGGGGGGGTTATACTGGAGGGGCTGTCCAATCAGAGGAGGATACCTGCCATCACCTGCAACAAGTAAACAAGTAAATGAAGTGCTTTAAGTACTATGTTTACATATATATAAATAAATAGCTAAAAAACTGGACTAGAGTTAAATGTTTAGATACGCTCTGATTGGCTCACCTTGGCCTGGAGCAAAAGTCCGAGAAAACTGGGGCATGATGGGAAAGGGGGCAGGGCCGGGGCGAGGACCCTTCAGATTGGCCAGATGGACGGGAGCAGGTGATTGAGTCGGCGAGGGGGAGGGGCTAACCAGCTGCTGGGGATTATTCTAAAAGTGAGAGAGAGGTTATGTGTTGTCGTCCAATGACGTCTTCACAACTCGGTATGCAAATGTGATAAACAAGAGATGATTTGTACCTGTGTGGTGTCCTGCAGGACCAGATCGCCGGGCTTGTAGTATCGGTTTTGTTTCCACTGAGGTGGGGATGGAGCTCTGGTCTGTTGGCAGGGTGGAACACTCAACTGCATCATCAGCACTCCACCAGCAGGAGGCAGCGGAGGCACACCTGAAAAACCACAGTGAGCAACTCAAATACACAGCACAGCTCACAGTATATACAGTGGCATAATAAATACAACTGGAGTGTTTTTTAAATAAAAAATATAACAAATAAGTAAACTAAGCTGTGCTGTTGATTCTCTCAACAACATGTATGTACGCATTTTTTTCATAATGAAAAATGTTAAAGCCTACTGTAAGACCATTATAATATTTTGTTTTGCATTGTGACATTATTATAATGACAATTAAGCATATTTACCCTCAACTGTAATTACCATAATGTATCTGGACATTTTATGCTTAACTTAAGCTAAATATAAATCTTTCCTTTAATAGGAAAATGTTATATTTTATTAAATAACCTAATTTGAAATAATTCCACTTATGTTAATGATGACATTTCTGTGAATACTGTAACTATTGCTTTTGAGTATTGAATACTGAAATGTAAATATATTGACCAGCAAGCTAATACCGGAGTATAGCAAGCATATATTTATGACTTACATTAAAAATACACCTCACATTTGAATTATTTAAAAACACAGACAAAATGCAATAACTAGATACCACTACACACACATACACACACATCCTAATTAAACAGATTTATTAAACAGTGAAAGGTTAAAGTGTATGTGGGTCTCGCCTCTCTCTCATTCAAACACTCTCTTCTTTAGCAACATAATCATCACCTCTACACACACACGCACACCACACACACACACACACACACACACACACACACACACACACACACACACACACGACACAAACAAACACACACACACACACACGACACAAACAAACACACACACACGATACAAACACACACACACACGACACAAACACACACACACGACACAAACACACACACACACGACACAAACACACACACACACGACACAAACAAACACACATATAGTTGAGTGTTCATTAACGCAGAAGTCTATTCCAGTAAACATGGATTCTGCACTTTGTGTGAATTGTGCGATGAACTCGCAGGCGCCATGAGGCAGAAATGATGATCGTTAACAACATTTAATTAAAGGACTATATAAAGTGTTGTGCAAATGAGAAAAACTCTGCTCAAGCTCATTATGTGCTCAACTTATTAACACAGAGACGTGACGAGACTTCATATCTGTTTAAAAACAACTCACAACTTAAATCACGATCGGTGGATTAACCTCTAGACCAGTTTAAAATTTTCAGTGTTAAAATGTAAACAAAAATAGCTAAAAAACTTTTTCCCACATTTTCATGACAGTAAATCACATTACACACTAATTTCCATGATGCGACAAAACACATTTACAAAGATACATTAATTAGATCAAGTTTTTAACATCATACGCTGTTCAGCTAATACATAATACAACTTAAAAGTTGATTATATCTACACAGCACGATTTTTAATAATGTTTAACTACATAATCAGATTTTTCATATTACAGTAAAAAGAAATTGGCCGGAAACTGTCCTTATTATACATTTTCATGACATTTAATGAAAAAATTAAAACAGGCTTCATTAATTCATTAAACATCAGTTTTGTTCATTATAATTATGGAGAGAATTCAGCCAGGATATTCGTAAGATTTGTACAGTTGTGCATAGTACAGTCATACGGCCAAAACTCCTGTTATCGATTCTTAAACAGTTCCAAACTGCCTGAAGGTTTGTGATTGGCTAAGAGGGCAGACATACCTGTGCACTGCTGGCCTGAGATTGGCTGAGAGGCACAGGGGGAGGGCGGTCTTGGAAATGACATCTGATCGGAACCCGGAGGGGGGAGAAAGCCAACCGTAGAACTACGCAAACACACGACCAATCATATTTATCGATACTATGCAGCTTTCAATCTGATTGGCTGAGATCAGCAGCTACTTTTTATTTGTTTATATTTACCTGATAGTGGAGTGTTGGGTGGGCGGCAACATGCTGTAATACACCTGCATGGTGGTAGAGTGCGCTGGCGTCTGATTGGTCTGTCCCTGCAGTACAAGCTGTTGCTGATAGGCTGTCTGTGAAACATTCTGAGATCCCTGTTGTACAGACACCTGACACACACAAACTCGTTAATCAATTCCTAAGGCGGCAAATTGCGGCGTATGCCTCAATTAGCGGCAGTCGCAGTGCTCACCTGATACGGAGGCATGCCGGGGTAGTGCACCATCACACTCTGAATCTGATTGGCCATCCCGCCCTGGGTGCTAACAAGTGATTGGTTCTGAGAGTGCTGGACTCCCATCATGCCCTGGTAGCTGGAGGGTTGACTAGGAACGAGCGTCTGGAAACCTGAGACGACATTCGGGTAATATTAGCCGTTCGTCTGCGAGGCAGCGATTAAATGGCGCAACACCTGACAAACGATGCACAAACAACATCTGGAACATTAAACGTTAAGCAGGACACAACGCGATGAAACGGATATCAAGAGCTGCGTGTGCAACATTAAACAATGACAAAATGCAACAGCTAATTAACGATAGCAGCACAACAGCATCTAAATAGTCTGAAAACATGCAGGCCTGAACACAGGCAGAATTCCAATTCGCAAACTTCTGATGTAAAAAATATATGCAACGTGAGGCGATTGTAAAGTATGTACTTTTCAGTAAGACAAAAATGCAGTATCGGGGACATAACAGCATCCTAAAACTTTATTTTGATCTTGCTTTGAATCCGCTCTGCTTTGATTCTCCGACACAGTTTTGTTTTGCAGCAGGGTAACAAGGCTTGTGTGGAGATTGGGTAAACTGGATCTCTATGGTGGACGATGGAAGGTAGCGGGGTAATAATCAGATCCATCACGGAAAGCGATGAACAGACCTCTCCTTTAGACCACACACACCACTGTAGTTTGTACAGATATCTTTGTGAGAACATTCATTCAACAGAAATTCTAAACCTAAACCTAACTTTAAACTAATCCTAACCTTAACCCTGAAACATCTCTTTAAAGGGGGCCAAAATGTCCTCACTTTACTCTCTTTGTCCTCACTCCCGTGGTCACACTGTTCCTTACAAAGTTAGATAAACAAGCACACACACGCAGAAAACGTTGCTACAATGTTGTGGATGGTTGCCATGATGTTGCTATATGGTTGCTAGAGTGTTTTGCAAAGTCACATATTGCTGAATTTTTGAGGTGGTTGGTTACCGTCCATCCTGGGTCGGGTGACAGCTGAGAAACGAGGGTTTGGGAAAAGAGACCGGTTCACTGTGAGAATTCCTGACCATCTCAAACAGCGACACGGCCCCGCCCCCCAGCGCTCCGATCGGAACGTGGTTAACTCTGAAAAAACAATCCGTCTGTGTGTGCACGTTTGTACCTGTCTGCTGTGGTGGCAGGGTTTGACTCTGGGGGACGCTGTAGTGCACTGGAGTCACCGCTCTGTAGTGTTGGGTCGAGGGGGCGTATTGTCCTGGAGTACAGAAACAAGCCGACACCTGCACACACACAATCATGTGTAAACTACAAACGCTTTTGTATGAAGCTATTTTTATGCCCATTAACACGTGTTTACCTGCTTAACGGGTTGCTGTATGTATCCGTGTGGCTGAAGAACTGATTGATTGACAGGTGTGGGTGGAGGGTAGGCGTGGCCGCTCATGGGCTGCCCAGCTGATGGAAGCATGTATCCAGTGGGCGGAGCGTTCTGAAGCACAAGGGATTGTGGGTAATGACCCGTGTGGGGGTCCTGAGCTTCACCTGAAGGCTGTCGAACTAGATTCATCTGGCTGAATGGAGCGCTTAAACCGTCTTGTTGCTGTTTGAACACACACATAAAAATACATATTCCGTTAACTATATTTACGGCTGATTAACAAAAATCAAAACTGACCCTGCTGAATGAAAATAAACAAGAATTTTCTTATTTCTATAATCTTAGTTCTCTAATTATAACTGTGTCTGAAGGAGCTATTTACTGAAAGTGGCTCTCATACACACTGAAGATATGAAGAGATCAGAGTTTATCAGAAACTAAACCAGGACATCAGTTTCCAAACTATAAGCTTCCACCAGAACCAAAAAACCGTCTTGGCAAAGACTGGTGGATATCTTTTTATATATAAAACATCTGGTGGAATGAATTATTGATGCAGTCTGAATTCGCTAACGAGGGTGTTATATTTGGTAGAAACGGGTCAGAGACAGTGAGAGATGACGGAACCGACCCAGTTCAGTCATCTCTCCTTTGGGTCTCATTTTTAAAACCTCGGAGAGAATAATCAATAAAACTTCAGCTCACACGAGACGCATCGGAATGAAGCTGGAGGATTTTTCTAGAACAGACAATTAAACAGTACATTAACAGAAAAAAATAATTTTATATTGAAAAATGAACTTGAAGGTAAACAGACATCAGAAAGCATTCACTTTCTAAACCCTAAATTTTGCAGAATTTTATATTTTGCCTTCCTGAAGTTCACTTCTACGTTCTACATTTTTTTTCGCAGCAAACAACTAACTGTTACCGACCAATTTTCACCATCATGTTTCTTCTACTGTAGAAGATCCTTTAAGATCATATACACAAATAACCTGTTATTATCGACACACAGCTGATAATTATACAGTCTAGTACTTAATTTTTCACTAATTAAACCAATTTGATTAGCTGACATATTTGACTGCAGAATGCAACTGACCAATCAGAACGCAACTGACCAGCACAACTGACCAATTACAATCAAGCATTCCAGAGTTCCATGTATTAACAACTTGTATTTTGCAATAAGACATGCACAAAATCTTAAGGAACTACTTGAAATACCATTTTATTTTAAAAATCTTGCTTTTCATGTATAACCTCTTTAATAAAAGGAACGAGAGAAGATTATGGAGAGGGACAGTGATGGTGTGAGTGTAAGAGAGAGAGGTACCACAGTGTACTGTTGAGTGAAAGCACCAGGCAGGAGAGGGGGACAAGAAACAGCAGCAAACTGCACTGGCTGCACAGACGGCTGCAGAGGAAAGAGAAGACACAGAAAGAGAGGAAGAGTCGATGAACGGGAGGAAAAGAGAGAGTGGTCAAAGGTCAACATACAGAGAGAGACAGAACCAAACAGCACTGAAAAACAGATGGACAGAACGACCGAAAGACGTGAGAATGATGAGACGTTATTAATACAGAACAAATACAAGTTCTGAACAATATGAAACAAATACAGAAAAGGTTCAAGAAAAATACAGATTACAGAGAAATGTTAACAGACTGAAGAAATGTGTATACACACATATATATATATATATATATATTTATATATGTATATATATATATATATATATATATATATATATATATATAATTTTATGTCTTAATTGAATCAGGCTTTGAAGTACTTCACATGTAGAGTAGAAAAGACAGATTGTAAAATTGTAAATGTACTTCTAAAACTTGACATAGTTTACCTCATTGGTTTTCACACTTAGGGATGAACCAATGGGGTGAATGGACAGTTCACTGACCTGTGCAAGGAAGTGATTGGCTGGCTGGGGTTGAGGGGGTGGAGGAAACGGTGGGTGCAGAGGGGGAGGGTGCAGAGGCATGGGATGTTGGCCCCGCCCCTGCTGTGATGTCACGGCAGGGTTGTAGACCACCGGGCTGCCGTCAGGGTTAATGTACGGTTGACCTGCTAAAACAAATGAAAAAACGTTAAAAATAAATATGTACCAAAAAAATAAACTTTTTTTTTAAAGTGCCCTAAAGACTTTCAGACTTCAAAACGCTCTTTTTGTTATGTATTGTTTTTACAAAACGTTACAAAAGTTTCAATACTTTCTGTGATAATCGACAGCAGGTCACAGGTTGTCGACATATTTTAACTTATCCGGAACATTCTTTAAAGCGTCTTTATAATTCAATATTACTTAAGCAGAGAACTAATAATATATTAGCAAGGAAAATGTGAGTCAAAAAAGGAAACATTCACCACATATCAAAACCAACCACAGAACTTCTGGAAAGAGTGTTTTCTCCTCAAAACGGACCGGAATCTTGCCCTCCGTCCATTGAAGGTACTGCAGCGTGAGGCGGAAGGTACGCACCTGTCTGTGGATTGAGCAGAACGCTGCCTGGTGGAATGGAGGAGGTGTCCAAGGGCACGATGTAGAAGCTAGCATTAGCATTAATGTTAGAGTTAGCAGCTGAGCTCTGATTGGCCAGGGAGGTGGTGCTGCCCCCGATGGGTGGAGCTGGAAGTGCACCTGCAGGGGGTACTGTAAAACCCCGACTGGGCTGGGGTAGAACGGGGCGGGTAACGGCAGTTGAGTGGGCCGAGAAAGCGACCCGGAAGACGAACCTACGCTACTAGAAGAGTCAGAACCTAAAGTGACGTAAGAGGAGAACGAAAGAGGTTTTACTGGCAGGTTCAGGGTAATGAGGTAATGCGTGAGGAAGGGGTGTGTTATGGGCAGGGCAAATAAGGGTATGATAGGAAATTTGCCATCATGAGGAACAGAACCATGCGGTGTGGTGGTCCAAACAACTCAAAAAGGAAAAAATGAAGATCATGCATGGTGTTACACACACAAAACAGTGCGAAACCATTTGAGTCCAGTTTTAATCTGATATCAAATCACGCGTTGCCAGGAAACAACAAAAAAATTCCCAGTGAAAACCTGTGAAGGCCAAAAACACTACAGTGGAAAATAATGTCTGATTGCTCAGAGGTCTGCTCAGACATAACCAGGCAGAAGGAGAAACCCAGAGGTGTCTGAACAGAAGAGACATTAAATATTAAACATAATAAATATATATTGATGTCGGTGCCTTGAGCCTTTAAATGCCAAAGCATAAATAACCAATGAATCCAGAGAGCAGACCGCTGTGAATATGAATGCTCTCTCCGAGTTTTTCCTCACTACACACAGAATGGGTGAAAAGGAAAAGCTTTTCGTGAGACACACGCGCAATTCAACGCGTTAGCATGAAGAGAAACGCGAAGAACATAAAACCCAAATAAAAGAGCAACCAAAGGACAAAAAGATGATGTTGTTGAGGGCAGGACTGAGATGGTCTTATGAGTGAAAGTCCAATGTCATGTGTTCTATAACTGAAACAAAAAATAAAAAAGCAGTAAAATAATAAACGAATCAGTAACTGGTTTAGGTGTGGTGCTTACTGTTTTTGGAGAGTTTTCCCGTGCTCTTACTGCTGCTGGCCGTACTGTCTCCTCGTATCAGCAGACTGATGCCACTGAAGCTGTTGGCTTTGGTCATGGAGGGCTTCAGATTCCTGTGGGAGCTGTCTGAATCCGTGCTGCTCCAGGGTCGAGGGTCCGAATACTTCATCTCATTCTCCGAACTGCTTTGACGACTGTTTCCCGAGCGCCCGTCTCTCAACCTGTGAGAAAACACAGTGTTTTTTAAGACTGACGACAGAATTTAAAGCAAGGCCAATAGAACGAGCGGTCGTTTTAAAGGATTTGTAGACGGTACAATTACCGTGTCTTGAAAATAAAGCAATGTGCACGAAAATGTTACCTGAATATCTGCCGTCTTTGCTGAGTGTTGATAAACGTAACATCTTCGTGGATTCTGGAGGAATTTAACAAACATCATTGTAATTTTTAACAATACAAACACGAAAACAAACAGCAGCCCAATCACAGATTTACTACCATTAAAATGCCGCATATATGCAATAAAGTTATTGTTTACCTTTTATCAAATGGAAAATGTTCTTGTCCCTGCAAATATAAAAAAGAAGCACATGCACTTAAAATAACAAGGTACAACAAGGTTTATTTTTACGTGAATAAAACATGCATCTCCTAACCTGTTCAATTGTGATTCACGTTTAGTCTATTAGATTATGAATTCTGTGGAAAATTTTGTATCTAAAACAATTGTGTTTGGGAAATACTATAAATAAACAATTATTTACCTTTAAATTAAAAAAGAATAAAAAGTTAATTAACTTAAACATTTTAATGAACTTTAAAAATTAAAGTAGATCACTAAGAATTCTAGTGTAACTATGCTTAGGTTTACATATATATATATATATTACAAATGTTATCGTAGATCATAAATAGACAGACTGTGACAGACGGGCGTATATGTTTAGAAAAACAACACACGTCCTGAGCGAAGATTCTGTCTCTGGCACGCTGGTATTCCTCCTCTCTCTCCTCGATCGATTTACTCCGTCTGTCATCCTTCAGGCGCATTCGCAGCTAAACAAACACACGCAGCGAGCAAAAACTTTACATTACAGAACAACAGGTACCAGAATCAATTTCTTTAGATACTTCTTTATTAGTTACAGATATTTAACTTTAAAGTTGCAATCCGTAACTGACTCTCTGTCGCCATCTCTGTTTGAAACATAAAACTGCAGGTTACTTTACGTACTTTCATTACGTATATTAACGTCAAACTTACATTTCATGGGAAATTGGACCCTACAGCTCAAATTATAAATCATTATTATAAACTTACTGTTGAGAATCTAGGCAAGGAGACTGTGCTGGTCACTGATCTGTCATGTACTTGCTCAATAACTGATTTTTGCTCATTTATAAAGTTAACGGATTGCAGCTTTACTGAATGGTAACTTACTGTTTTATTGTATTTCTTACCCTTCCATCATCCTGGTCCAGGCTTGAGTTATCTCTCTTTAAGATGTACCGCTTTTGAAAGTCGTCCGATTTGTCATCTTTAATGTGTTCGGAAAACTTTTGGTCTGGTCTACAAAACAGATTAAAAAACACATGCGATTGTTTATTCAAAACAAAACCAATCAAGAAAACATACGACAAACTCGGGCTGAGTAGCTGTCCATCCAGACGTACATTCGAGTATTGCAGGTTTTGTTGATGATAACGGCTTTCCCGGTCGGATCCACGTTATGGTCAAGCCCGAAGTACGCAGCCACTCTGTGAAGCAGCATCCTATGGTATGATGTCATCGGGGGAAACTTCCGCTTCTGACTTCTGAGAGGAAAATGCAATTATTACGTTGCAAAAAAACAAAGTGAAGCGATTACAGTAATAACCACAGTAAAAAAAAAGAAAACAGTAATAATATGTTATCTAACGCTATGGGGTTTTTTTTACTAACGTTGATGCAAAAACTTTAATTAATGTGTCTAAACATAAAAAAAGAAGCAAAGGAACTCTTGATCATTGAAACAGTTCTTGGTTTTCTTGGCTCGACTTACTCGATGTTACTAATGAAGTCCAGAATATCTTGTTCAAGCTTCAACAGCATCATTCTGTCGCTGTAAGAACAGTGAAGCTCATTAGCATTTATCACAGACAAAACGCCAGCCAGAAAATTCAAACAAATGCAGACACCCTGCCATCCATCCACATTAGCAATCGAAAAACACAGATCAGAAGAGAAGCATTTATTACACGAATGGGCCGGGGTTTTTAAGGGTAATATATCAAGGGAAACTTGATAACTTGGTAATATATCAAGGGAATCTTTGTCTGTTATACGTTTATTTCACGAGACGCTGACGATTAAAGCAGGAACCAGGAATCGTCACTTCCATGCACGTATGAACATTTTCTGCGAGTTGATGGATGGGTTGATACTCATTTCATATGTGAAGGGGTTAGCCATTCAGAAAAAAGATACTGACAGTAGCAAAAGTGAGAGAAAGGAAGTATAAAATACAGACATTGTAAAGAAGCCTTTTATGAAAAAACATTATTTTTAACAAAAGAAGAAAAAGGGTAAAAGCTCAAGCGGGGTAAATGATTCCAGCATGAAAGAGGGTGTTAATGAGATGGTGGGGGGGTTATTTCACACACCGGGGGTTGTTCTTCAGCGTGTTGACCAGAAACTCATGAAGGTCTATACCCGTGGAGTCTGTGTATTCCTGACTGGGATCTGAGAGGAAGAGAGAGAGATTCATCTCACACATTCTGCAGCATCCATCTGGCGTGTGAGAAAACACGTCCCATGCCAAAACACAAAACACCAACAGATGAGCGCACGCACCTCTCGAGAGCGTCTTCTTCAACATTCGGTCGGTTTTCTCTGGCTTCTCTGAGAATTTCTCGTTGTCCTCATTTTGGATGGACATTTCGTCTTTTTCAAAAGACTGGCTTAGTTCGATATGATTTTTTTCCTGTTAAAACACAAATAATAAAACTAATTCAAAAACCAAAAAAATTCTATTCGTTTATGCAAGACGCATACGATGGCACAGGCAACGTTTGTGTTCTGCTTTCATGCGGTTCACTTTTTAAACTGATGTTCCTTTATTGATGGTTAGAAGTAAAACAATGTTTTTCTTGCTATTATGAAGCGAGGAGAGTAATTAAAAGCTAATTACGACTTCTCTCCCTTAGCTGCAGCTAATCAGAAGAGTCTGATTAAAATACTTAGTAAACAGAATTGGCAAAAGACCTTGTAATCATCTGCAGTAATAACAACCTGCCGACTCTCATTAACCATTACACTGAAGAACAAACAAAGACGAAACCAAACTTTACCCAAACTTTCAGTGCCAAAACGCAAGAACTTTCATAATACACAAATACTCAAATGTTTATATGCTGGTTAACATTCGGCAATAAAAATTTACAAATTAAAAAAACATTTTGTGGGAAACAACAATAAACAAACACTGCACACAACAAAACTCAAATCATAATATTAACAATTTTCAACAGTTCTGATCAATAATGGTAAAAAATATTATTTTCCTTGTGTGTAGTAAAACCTTTGGGTTTAGAGGGTATTTGGCTGTTTCTACAGTGAATAGATTCATATTTCATGAATGGGGATTTGTGAAGTACATTGAGCAAAAAAAACAACAACAAAGGATTACGGAGGTTATGAGATCACTCTGTCCTTCTGTGAGCTCTGGACTATCTCACTCTGATCCTTCAAATCAAAGAGAAAGAGAGAGAGAGAGAAAGAAAGTGTGAGAACAGAGAGTGTGAGAGAGAGACAGCCTGCCAAACGAACAGCAGTGGCTCAAACAGAGAGATTTAAAGGAACAGTACACCCAAAATTAAAATTCTGTCATTATTTACTCACCCTCATGTTGACCTGACCTGAATGCGTTTCCTCCTGCTTTCATAGAACCAACTACAAAAGTTCAGCAGAATATTTACACTGATATTTTCCAGATCATGAAAGTGAGCTTTCTAAGCTTCCTATAGCCATCGTGTGGCTTTGGAGGACTACAAATACTGTGCAGAGGTCGCATGGACTGAGGGCGAGTAAGACTTTGGCTGCACTATCCCTGTACATGTTTACTCAATGCTTTTCTTTACCAATTTTCCTTCCTCGTTCTGCATCCCTCTCTCTTTTCTCCTCCTGTTTCCGTCCTTCATTCTCCCCCACAGAAAACGAAGCGACCTGAAAGAGTCGCCCCGCACTGAATGGGGACGAGAGCGCCATGCGACGTGAGGGTCAGCGGGAGCAAAGACAAATAGACCGATCGTGACAGAGAGGTTGAGAAACAGCGAGACGGGAGGGAAAAAAGACAGAGAAGGAGAAAGGTCTATGAATAGAGACCCTCCTTCCTCGGGGAGGAAGTCTCGCTCACTTGTTCAAGGTCATAAACGTGATTAAGGGCATTTATTCGTCTTTCGGGCGGTTGGACGGAAAGACCTTGAAATCTTTTTCTTCCCACCTGCTCTCTCACTGCGTGTCTTCCAAACTGGATTAAAAAAGCGGCAGAATCAATTGCAAACGTTTTAAAACAAGGTTTCTCCAAAGAAAACAAACACTCGCTGTAATTTAGTTGGATTCAGAGTACACAACTATTGCATAGTGATATTATTGTTTTCGTTTGGCCCTGTGGACACTGTATTAAAAAAACTCTTAAAACACACTTTTTTTAATAATCTTTCTAGTTTATTTGTCCGCAAACAACATTTACCATCACAAATCATGAGAGACACACAAAACACAACATTTTATTGCGGAAAAATTGTTGATTATAGTAGAAATGGTGCCGGATATGCAGGATTTTTTTTTTTGCTCAACAAAGTAAAATTATGCCATGACTCAGTTTACAGAATATAACAGATATTACCGAAATATATTTATCACCAAGCAGAGAGTAGCTATAGTTGCATAATTTGAAAACAGCTACCCAGAATGCATTGTGACATCATTATTTAAAGGTGACAAATACGCCAGAGTACCAGCACATCCGCGAGTGAGACTGAATCTGAGAGGTCAGATTTGCTACTTTGCAAGTCGGCATCAATAACCTTAATCAATAAAATAAAAACTACAAAAACGTACAATAGTGCTGCAGGCTCACATACATAAAGAGCCAATGGTTTAGAGTGCCTGTGGGGAGCTCTACCCTTACAGCAGCTCTAAGCTTCAGGCTAACCTAATAAATAGAACAAAAATGGGTTTGGATGCGAACAGGCAATTATAGCAATCCACTGAGCTCGGCAGCTGAGACAGGAAAATTGTATTTGGTATAGATGATAGATGAATGCAATCGCGTGCTGGACGCACACACCTTCAATAACGGCTCTATTAAACGCGCACACAAAATCGATTTGAAACGCGCACACGCGTCTTTATCACTAAGAATACTGCTGACATTTTGACAATGTTATTACGTGCCTCAGTCGTGCTGGTGGGGCAAGCGTAACCGCTAATCGTTTTGATAATCTGCAGCACGCCGCAGTAGGCATGCTATTTTTGTATATGAAACCCAGTATGAGATTGTAAGATGCTAAATGCCGTTCACATGACCTCATTACAGTGTTTGTTTAATTTAGCTAGTTTATTTATTAAAATATGGTTCATTTTTTTCTTTACATCCAATTTCATCCAAAAATGATATCACTTTTGATGGTCTGATTAAATAACGAGTGATGAAAAACGAATTCGACACACAGGAAAGTTTAGCGCATTGCATTGTGGGAAGGGGTATGCTCTGAAAGTATACAGCTGGATGGTTGTATAATGTATTTAAGTAGCAGGTCATCCATGTATATTCGCATAAAAAAATCAAAACAGAAAACAACATATAGTGCAGTGTATAAACAGCATAACTCTTTAAAAAACAATAGTTAACTGCATGTAAACGTTCGTTTGAGCTGATTGGCTGCGTTTACCTGTTCATTCATCAGTTCTCGGAGTGTGGGCGGAGATGGTTCTTCACACACCGCCAAGCTGCGAACTAACTTTAGCTTGCCGTTGGACTGGAGGGAAGTAACCATGGTTACCACCAGCGACTGGCACTCATTCGCAAAACACTTTCCAGCAACGCATTACCGCAATAGCTTAAAATAAACAGCCAGCATTTTGCACACCAAAAGCAGACCTCTCTGGAGAATTTTCAGAACTTTGGGAGGGTTTACGCACTTAGTCCGTTAATTACCATTTATAAAACGTATAAACAATTAAAAAAATATTTAGAAACGGTTTATCAAAGCGACTTGCTTTGGTTGCATTAAATAGATTTGAAACCTCTAAAAGTCTGAAAATCTCAGTGCATAAGATAAAAACAAATTATACAAAATCAGGTTTAAAAACAAAAAACGAAGAAAACGATTAATAAAACACCACACTCTCAACGCTAACAAAAACAAGCACCTGTAAACGTAAATTTTAATGCAGATTAACATTACATAAAAATGAAAAACTAAACAAACAGCTTCTTGCAGGCAACGTTAAAACCAATAACCACCAGAACAGAAAACACTCACATAAAACAATCAAACAAAAATGTTCTGCTGTCTAAACTAAACCAAAATGAGAGAATTCAGCACTGGGTGAGAAAGCTGCCAGAGGGGGCACTATTGTCCTACAAACACCCGTCATAGACGCGCCATCCACAGCAAAAAAAAACCCACACATTTATTTCTCTTCACAGATTTCAGTGGAGGCTTTAATTCCCCAAACGCTTCCCACAAACCACTGCCAAACTCTCTCTTTGTTTGAACAGTGTACAGGCGAACAAAAAGACAAACTACCACGTATAAATCAACTCTGTAACATACTCATGCGTACTCATTATCATACTGTACCTTGGAACGCTTAATACTCTGTGTTGATTGGCCGAGCTGCCGTAATTCGGACAGAGAATAGAAGTAGTCACATTTGGACAGTTATAATTATAATGTCAACATAAAATGGCGTCCGCAACCCATTTATCTTCTGTTATCAATGAAGGATGTTAAATGAGTAAAAATAATGGGATCTGATCTTTATCAGGAATAATTTTGAAACTGAACTGATAGTTCAAGGGAAGGATTTTAACAACTCAAAGACAGCTCATTAATACAGTTGGATAAAAGATTACAAGCACAATTTTTAGCAATAATGTTCCGATTAATCGTGTCCAGGAATCAAAATTAAGGAAGCAAACAGGGTACGTTTTGATTTCATGTTGACATCAGACATTGAAAATGCATGTTTCTCAATGTATAATATGTAGGTTGGTGCAGGACAGACAAGGTCAAAGCGAGTTATTTCAAGTAAAATATTGTTAATGGAGTGACTGCACCACTGAAGCAATTAATTGTGTCAAAATGAACAATGAGAAAGAGAGAGACAGAGAGAGAGAAAGAGAGGGAGAAATAAAGCTTATATCAGCATGTGTCTCCATGCACCAACAGCAGATGGTGGCAAAGACACACACACACACACACACACACACACACACACACACACACACACACACACACACACACACACACACACACACACACACACACACGGTTTGCAGATAAACCAGCAGGACTTCAGGTGTAGATTAGCTGTTCTCTCCTGGCATCAGCCAATCACACACCAGCTTGGACTGTCTCAGGATTTGATTGGCTGTTTCAACTTGTCTTATATCTGACTTTAAGTAAAGACATTAGGACGCAGGACACCACAGCAAGGGCAGAACACTAAGTGGCCATTACAGAAGTGTGTGTGTGTGTGTGTATACTGTAGAACCCTATTTGAACGGGTTGCAAAATGACACTGCTGTCTTTAGAATGAATTACCCATAATGCACCACTTGGGGTACCAGGTATCATTACCTGAGTTTGATGGGTGAAGCTTTGGTCGTTCACACACTCCTGTGTGTGTGTGCCATTGTTTGGCGGTGCGTACTGGGGGTCGTCGGGGCTTGCGGGCATTTCAGACAGGTTCGGCCCGTCACACTCCAGAACCTTCATGACGTCACAACTTCTGGTGTCTAGAGAAGATTCAGACATTATCCTCAGACGCAAGACCGAAAATCACCACCTGTGAGGGAAAAAGAACGTTTTATATACAATTTCAATAGTACCGACTTGATCTGGTATGTAGGTTTCAAAACTACGGATCTCACAAGAGCAAACTGCTAGCTCATGGATTATAAATTATAATGAGGTCATTTTGACGCCACTTTGTAACATTCCTGAAGCATGCAGTCATGTGACCTAATTAATATTCATTCCCCCAACGTGAGATTCATTAATTAACTAACGGACTTCAAAATCTCCCTTTTAGCCAATCGGTTATGTCTACTGACTGATGTCATATGTAATTAATATTCATTAGCCAAGCTACCAAGATTGTAGAACTGGTAAATTCACACTCGGGTGCTGCTGTCTGATGGAAACTGCGAACAGGTATGTACATCAAATGAAAAATGTCACCTACTCTGACTAATAGACTAAAGTCTATAGAAAGGAACTAAGAAAAATAAATGTTTTACTTAATGTAAATTTATGCGTAATTTTGAAACAGTTTAATTGTGTACGCATACATTTATAACACAACCATACTATGTGAAACGATTTATAAATTGCAGTTTACCAGCTGTGCTGTTTTCTGGACTGGAACCTTAGGGAGCGTAGGACCCTGGGGCCTCCGGAGGCTGCGGGGCAGACTGAGAGACGGACAGGGGGCAGAAACAGTCCCATGACCCCCGTCACCAGCGCTCGGGTCGGGTCGCCAAGCCACGGCTCATGCGCGCGCTCCGCATCACCCTCGGACACCTGTCATGCAAGCAAGGACAGAGGTCAGGGGTCAAACGTGGGTTCAGGAGGTCAGGGGTACAGCAGCGCCGGTGCGGGATGCCGAGCTGGTGTGGAAGATCTTTTGGGAGGACAAACACTGCAGCCGTTTTGAGGGTGTAAGAATGGTGAGATGAATATGGAGAACAGACTGTTCCGCCGAGCACAGAAACACAAAGAGGAAAATCACCTCGCAGAACCTTTGACGCACTTTCCTATTTTAAGCGTTTCAAAGAGCTATTACGCATAATCTGACCTGGTACACTGTTCCACCTTCAATTCGATATTCCACGTTTATGAGATTTAAAGGGATAGTTCACCCAAAAAACGAAAATGATCACTTATGTCATTCTGTCAAACCTATATGACTATTTCTTCTGTGGGGCATACAAAAACGATATTTTGAGAAATGTCTCCGTAGTTTGGTTGTTCAGTTACAGATGTACTTCAAAATATCTTTATCTGTGTTCTTCAGAAGTAAAAAAGTCATACAGCTTTAAAATGACATGGGGTTGAGTAAATGATGGCAGAATTTTCATTTTTCAGCTATGCCTTTAAACAAGTTAATGCTAATTTAGTCCAAAATATGAGTAACATACATATCAAATGATAAATATTATTTAGAACAGAATAAGCTAATTAAAATTAAGAATCCAGTTCTGTTAGTAAAGATCAGAAAATTCAGATAGAATTACTCTATCTGAAAGATTTTAACATTATTATAACGTTAAAGTAATATAACCTACAACATAATGCTGATTCAAGCCATCACAATAATTCAATTCATTAATGCTGTGCGAATTAACTGAACATATGGGCATCAGTAACTCCTCCTGTGAAGATACACAGATCATCACCAATCCAGATACCTGCCAGGCCCAGACCCACCCTAGTCAAGGTCAACCAGGACTAACCTGGCTCGTTAATCTTGTTAAAGACACGTCTTCCTCCACGTCAGATCACACACGCATTAAAACCTGACTGCAAAACAGTCCAGACAGCCAAAGATTCACACTTACCATTGTGTGTGTGTGTGTATAATCAGGTTACAAAAACTATTAGATGCAGACACACAAAACAGAATTCAGAGGTTTACACACACAGTGACAGACACACAGGTGGCGGAAATGACAAGAACAGGTGGGCACGATCACACACACACACACACACACACACACACACACACACACACACACACACACACACACACACACACACACACACACACACACACACACACACACACACACACACACACACACACACACACACACAGCTTTTCCTTTGTGTTTGTGCATTTACACACAGGTCGTCTGCCCTATTAAACTCACTTTTTTTATTGTGTGACAATATTTGGCCCCTGGAATGTATCTAAGGACATTTTCGACATTTATGTGGGTAATTTGTTCTGTAATCACACTAGAACAGCATGATATTCATGGAAGTCCCTCAAACAGAATCCATCCAGGTACATTTTTATTCTTAACAATGAATAAAAACAGCCATTGCAAATCAAATAAAATCAACATCAAATACATATGAAGATAAAGCAAAAACACTAACAGAATATTTTCAGTTATTTACTTTGTTAGATTAGACGCTTTCTGCTGTCTAGCAGTTTATTTGGATGTAATTCCTGTTTTAAGTTTCGGCTTATTATATATCAGAATAATCAAGCTACATGTGACTACACATTTTGTAGAGTATTAAATTCACAAACAGATAAACAATATCATAAAGAACATCAAACGTTACATAACTCGCCTCCACTTTTTAAACGCCTGAGGCATTTTTGTCGCTCTCGGTGGCGTTTTTTTGCCCCAAGTACTGATTAAATGACGGCTTCTGATTGGCTGAGGTCTCACTTTGGCGCATGAAACATCAGCAAATTCTGGCTAAAGTGTATTTTTAAAACAGTCTTTACATCCAAAGCCTCGACCAAAACGCATCTTTTTATTTTGGCTCTTTAAACTCGCTCGATGTTTTGAACAAACCGAGTCGTTTTGGGTCACGTCGTTTTGGTGGCTGACGATGAGAGCTAATCGTATGTGCTGGTGGTGAAGTGATGCTCGAGGACAATTATAATTTGAGAGAGAGAGAGAGAGAGATAGAGAGAGATAGAGAGAGATAGAGAGAGTAGAGAGAGAGCACTTTCCACCCACACAACACCTACTGTTTGCAGAAATAACACACACACACTGAAGTGCACCGAACACACAATAGTGAAGCATCGCTCTCGCCGCAGGCTAATCTCGTCGCTGCTGTATTTTTTTTACCCTATTGTGTCGTTCATGTAAAAACACAGAGGTGAGAACATCTAAATCTGAATTTCAAAACCACCCTCCACCCCTCTCCTGTGCTCATACCGCGCCTCTCTACATATTCAATAAGTTCTTGAGTGCGTTACCAAAGAGAAAAATGTCCCCACAGACTTCAGCTGTCATATATATTCACAAATTTGACAGTACAGATGTCCGATAGCCACGCTTGGGGAATCGTGAAAAACAAACGCAGAAAAAAAAATCAGCTATCGCAGAACACACAACACAGATGGACCGGGCCAGGAAATGGGTAAGCTGCCTACCTAGACAGCATTTCTGGGACTCATAGTCATGTTCCAAATCGAACGCGTTTGTGATACCCAGGCATGCTTCCAAGGTGGGTAGCTTACAAAGTATGATACCCAAAAATGCTGTTGAGGCATGATGTTCGGAAATGTTGACTAGGTAGGGACGTTGTTAGGTACAACGTCAAAAACTGCTGTCCACATAGGGAGCTGGCTAAGTGCAAACCCAAAAAGTGTTTAGTCTAGGTAAGCATTACACTAGGTGTGATGCTATGAAAACTGCTTCCTTGATAGGCACACCAAGTACGATGGTTAAAAATGCTGCATCGGTAGGCGGCACACAAAAATTTGGCTTACTATTTGTTCAGTAGTCAAGACGGACAAAAACAGGGCTGGGTCAGCAGATCACTAAACATGATAAAAAACAATTCACCAGGTAGCAAACCCAAAAAATGCTGTCTAGGCAGACAGCTACCTAGAAAGAATGAAACAGTGTTGATTAGATCGGCAGCTCACCCAGCACAACGGCTAGAAAAAGCCATCGAGGCAGGCAACTCAGCAGGTACAATGCCAAAAAATGTTTTTTCAGTAGGTTTTGAGTCACAACCATAGTGGCAGAAATAAAGATTTTTAAACAGACTTCTTGCACAAAAAACACAAAGTCTCCGTTTCACATCTCTCCCCTTTTACTCAAAGCAAACCAGTAAAAACAAACAAAAGACCAAACAACAGATGAAACATTGCCGACAAACAAACAAAAAAAACCAAACAATATAAAACAACCAAACTTTTTCATCTTTTAATATTAGAGTACTCAACGAACAAGCTTTTTTATTGAGCATTTCATTGTGTCGTAGACAATAAATCTGTCATTTCCAATGATCAATTATTAATTGTCGTATTTCAACAAGCATTTACCCGGACAAAAGACATGCGTGACCGCGCTGAGTTTCAGGCTACACAGATGTACTTCACTATCATTTTAGGCTAATATGCAAATGACCCAAATTTCCTCTTCAAAGCATCCCTAATGGTTTCCTCTGCATTTTCTTGTTACAAATCCGAGTTCTCAGTGTGTGGCCACCGACACAGCCGTTTCTCTCCTCTCGTTTCTTCATCAGCTCATTTACACGATTCGCCACATTAACGACATTAGCTGAATGCTTTCAGAGGTAACTTACACTGGCACGAACACACAAACACTCTGCTTTCAGCTGATAGCCGCCCCGGGCGCTTTTGCGAATTATAAAACGACGCAATTACGAGCATGTCATTAAAAACCACAAGTGTGCACACGCGTGCAGACGCACACAGTAAAATTTGCTGACAATGACATTTACAGTCACCCTGAAATTAAATAATACAGTTGAAAAATGCTGACAGGGCGTAAACTGTCATTAAACATTAATAATTTGATCGATTTGGATTGGTTAATGGCTTAGGTTAATTTAAAGTTGCATTCAATTAAATTCTAACTTATTTTTCATTTCATTTAGGTATATGGGAAGGTGTATTTGAAACAAAGCTTCATTATTACTAACAACAGCACATTTCTGACCAGCTTTGAACAAAAAATATTAAAATGTCATGACGTTTTTGGCTAAAGTGACCAACTTATTTTTTTTTTAAAAAGTTTCTTTTAAGCATTTCACATATTCATATTTCACTGTAATTAATAAAACACGAAAGACTAAAATGTAACCACCAATAACAAGCAAACAGACGATTTTTCTGTTATAAGTCTCTCTCACACACCTGCCTGGTGGCGCTCATAATTCCCTGCTGCTCTCACATCATTAGCTTCCATAGCAGCCCGAGTGGCATCAAACGGAGCGCGCTCAGTGCAGCTCTGCTCTTCTCTGTGTGAGCGCCGTCCGCTCGCGTACCTGCCCAAAGCCATCTCTGCAGCAATCCTTCCTGAATCTCCTCTCTCTCTCTCTCACGCGCACACACTCTCCGCCAAATCAACGGCTGGCCTTTGTGATGTCATCCCTGGCTCAGCCAATCAGAATGCCCGGAGGGCTGGGTGCAGTATGTCAGTGTTAAACAGGGCTCCACCCTCCAGAACCAATCAGATGGCCCCTGTGGACCAGAGAGAGGCAGATGCCAAAGACACACACACACAACCAACTGTGCAGAAGCTACTGTGGGACCTTCTGTCAGGGTAGGAGCACGCCAGCACTGCAAAATCACCTCACTGAGGTGCTGAGGGTGTACGCAAGCGCCCGCTCGAACCCAGTGCCGCAGTCAAACACACGCCCTGCTTAAAGTGACGTTCCTCTGCTCTTTTAGCTCAGCCGTCTGAAAAATATTTTACAAACATCTCAGGTTTCAACGCTCCACATTTCTGAATGAGAACACTTCCAGGAGACAAACAAAACCTGATGCAAACTGCGTTGAGCAAACAATATTTGCGCAGCTGAAGGGCACAGGCAAGTGAGGTCATTTTTAAAAAGTAGGTCACAGAAATATTTTGCAGGGACCAAAATTACAGCTACAAAGACAAAAATATGGAACCTAAAACCAAAGACTTACTACAGCAAACCAAAAACGGTGCCAGATTAAACAATGCATTCAGACAAAATTTAAAAAAATGCTGTCTAGGCAGGCAGCTCACTTGGTATGATGCTCAAAAATGCTGATAAGGTAACTAGTCAGTGTATAAATAGCTTTCTTTCTAGGTACAATAGTCAAACATGCTGTCTAGGAATGCGGTTCACTAGGTATGATGCCAAAACGTGCAGTCTAGTTAGGTAACTCATTAAATACATAGCCCAAAGACAGCTGTCTAGACAGGCAGGTGACTAAGTGCAACACCTAAAAAGACAGATTAGATAGTTAATTTGATAGATACGACGTCCAAAACTGCTGTTGAGATAAGTCACTAGATATAATGTCCAAAACGGCTGTCTAGGTAGGCAGCTTAAACTAAAACTGCATCCAGACTAACCAAAACACCCAGACAGAATGACAAATTAAACGATTTTCAAGGCATTCGTGACCGTCTGCGACAACAACCGTGCGTTCCTTGCTTGGAGAAAGGAAGAAAAAGTCACACTGACAGTTACACAAAGCAAGTCCTGTTCGGCAGGCGTTTTCACGGCTCTTTTCAATGAAAAAGAAATCCTGCAAAATTTCAGCTAAATGGTGCATTACATCTCATTTGCATAACAAAAGATGGGGGGGTAGAAGAATTTGCGCTTCTGGCTAATTGTAGCTTGAGATGCTGTTTGCCTGAAGAGAAAATGTGACAGCCCTGTTTAATCTGACTTGCCCCCACAGCGCACGAAAACTCGGTGGGAATAGCCGAGGACAAGGGTCGGAATTTACAGATGGGTTCTAATAAGCACTTGGAAGGCGGGGGGTTATGTGCGCTGCGTTGGAACAATCCTGACCAAGCCCTGTTAATTCTGCGAAAACCTGCAAGAAATAAAGATATGGATTAATGAAGCTCTTGAGACAGTAGGTGTAACCCCGGTAGTAATTTGTATCGGAAATGATCTTGTTAGCGAGAAACGTTCAACACCGCGCTGATTACCGCCTGATAGAACGGGTCAATAACTCAGTGGTGCCTCAAATACCACACGGTCATGAATCACAGAGCCGGTCTTGATTCTCATTAATACGAAGGGAAAAATGAAGGTCTGCTGTCCGACGGCTTTTTCAGCCGTGTGGAATGAGAAAATGTGTTGACATTTAAAGGTGACCAATCCTGATGGTCATTTCTC
The DNA here is from genome assembly GCA_036877525.1 of Chromobotia macracanthus. Classification (NCBI taxonomy): domain Eukaryota; kingdom Metazoa; phylum Chordata; class Actinopteri; order Cypriniformes; family Botiidae; genus Chromobotia; species Chromobotia macracanthus. The sequence continues at coordinate 3,081,046 of JAZGTH010000033.1, read as the reverse complement.
TGGTCTAGGTGACACCTTCATTCTACTCTGAGACCCGGTTACATCCGAAACAAAATGTGCCTGAGACGGTTTTGAGGAGCTCTGGATGCGAGATGCTTTCTGATCTCTCTTGTCAACAACAAATCTTGCCAGCGCAAAGGGTGAACAGGTAACATACTAAACAATAGCAAATGTTGCCGAATGCATTACGAGGCAATTTTATATACCAGTCCAACTGCGTATCACAATACATTGTCTGACACAAATTCCTCCGCTTACTTTTTGGGTGAACAGGGCACAGATGGTAAACGGGTCACATGAAAAACAACAACAAACATTCTCCAAAAGCAAATGTGGTAATTTTTACCTCCTGTGGATACCGATTTGACTGTATATCAGGCTACTAGTTATATTTCTTAACCCAGAAAGATTGGCTAAGTACCTATGCCAATTACTAGGCAAACAGGGGTATGTTCATGCATTTTTAAGGCATAAAGTAATTAAATAAACATCAGGCAATACGAACAAGCGCATTAAAGGAACGCAGTGCTGCAAACTAACGTAATGCTCGTGTGGATTGCGGGAAGGGGGGTGAGGTGCGGGGCACAGGTGAGAATTCTCCTGCGGTGATGCAGATGAGCTTCCACGAACGGGAACTCATGGATCATTCCGTACTGCAGCGCCTCCCGCACGCAAACATTAATATTCGGCATGACAGAAACAGGCCGGTGGCACAGAAAACCAGGACGCTTAACAATAAACCATAGCAGCATTTAAAAATATATATATAACAACAACGGCTGAACAATCACAAGGTCAACGAAGAGCACTACAATGAATCACGTCAACTCTAAGAATGATGAAGTTTGTGTAGCAGCTTAAATAAAATACACACCGTTGAGGACTAACTGGTCTAAGATCTGGTCAGAAAAATGTGTAGCAAGAATTTAAAACATGAAGCCCAAAAACACATTTTACCGTAACACACACATATAACAATTTCTGTAGCACTTTCATTTAGATAAATGAACATCCCCACTTATTACTGCTACTCAGATTTGTGCATGGCATGCAACACCATAATCCTCCATTTACGTCACGCTATCAAACACAAATGAGAAATTACAAGCGATATTCATAGTACGCTGATAAAAACAAAAAAAAACTGAACTAAGAGTAGACCTTAAGATGCACTAAACAGAAAATATGGCCATTAAAACGACAAGCTATTCTTATAGGATTAAAAAACTGATGCATCAAATAAAAAAGGCATCAAAACGTCTATGTTCGAAACAGCATACTAACATGTTACACATACTATTTCTAAAGTATGTCCTATAAAATGCTTAGTATGGCATTTTTACTAGTATGCTAATAACACCCAGCTGAGCTCCTACCGAGTAAAACTACTTTACCCACAATGCACTGCGGGCCGACTTTCCATTTCTAGTGTGACAAAAAACCAAAAGCAATTATAACCATGATTTAACATTTTAACTGTTTGATTAAAACATTAAACATGTTTATTCCTTCTTTACGACCATTTCACACAACTCAATTAAATTCATCGTGAAAGAAGTTTGTGTAACATCCTTTCACGCGTTTATTACCATCTACCATAATAATAGGCGTATTTATTTACAAACAGCCATTATTTATACACGAAAGACTGAAAAATTAAACTTGTTTGGTAAAAACGTTTAAATCCAAAAACACAAATAGTTGTTCATAATTCAGTATTGTAAAAAAAAAGCCTGATACTTTCTGCTTACGTTATTAGCGTAAACCAACAAACGCTCATTTTAATACCAGTTTGTTGTGCATATGAATCCCAAATCAAAACATTACAAATCTAATGATGTAAATTCACATCATCCCATCAGCAAATCAAGTTTAATGTCAACCACAAGAAAAAAAAAAGGTATGAAAACAACAGTACGTATACATCTTATTTATTATACATCTAGGCTATTAAAATCTCTTTCTGGTGGCTGAGGGCCCTTATGAATGAAGCCTGGATGTTTCAGATCACCTTTTAGATCACAGATACTACAACCCCAGAGCTACAAAAACCATCAGCGATGGTTTGGGGTTGAACAATAATAAATGAATCACATTACAAGCGCTAACGTGTGTGATTGAGTCCCTCACGTGTTTATTTACTCGTCCTCGGCCCTCAAAATACAAGCTCATCTAACGCGATATTTCATGTCTGTTAACATCCAAACACTGAACTGTCTACAAAACAACCTCAGACACCAAGAAGAAACATTGTCAGTCATTTGAGGCCGACATTTGGCTTTCAGCTGCTAAAATAAGACGAAAACACAAAGGTGCGCTAACACGCATGGCAAAGCTAAGTGAGTTTAATCACACACCGGTCCTTACGATTGCTGAACTTCACCAGGATAACGCCCAAAATCGCAATCTTTTGGGTCTAAGGAAGGTAAATAGGATATAAGCTTACCTCAACGGCAGATAGAAGGATAAATCTTAAGGGAAACCTGGGGAAATAATGAGTCTAATGGCTGCTAAAGGCTGAAGGCAAAGCTGTCGGGTCTGTCAGCGGCATTGAAGACGAAAGACTTGGAGAAAACAATGGTGGCGTGCAGTGTCACAATTACACCGATAGAGGGCGCAGTGTGGCCCAAAATACGACTAAAATCCAACTCCTCAGTCATTAAATCATTAATAACAGCGACCACAAGCTATTATAGTTTATAGCGACTTCATAGAATTAGATTGGGTCAACATATACACACGTTTAAAATCGTAACCGATGTGTCGAAGTATAAACATATTGCAAATTATAAAGGAAATAGCGGAGGTATAACAGAACATCGATATAAAAAGGAGCGTTTCGTTAATATTAATAGTAAGTAAATACTAAATTAAGCGAATACAGTAGTACGTGTAATTAATAATAAATAATATAAATAAATAAGTGGCATTAATAAAAAAATGTCCATAGTAATGTATCTGGTAGTACAATAATGCATAGCAATGAATAATACAACCTAAACGGAATATAAATGGCTGTGATTATTTTAATTGATAAAACATAACTTTTCCTCTGTCACGTGAGGGCTAACCAATCAGCGATCAGTATTTACGTTCAGGAAGCGCCGCCGCTTGTCACACATCTCGTCTGCTCCGGGTTGTGTTTACATTTCTAAATCGGAGCAAGCAAACCGTGAAAGAAGCCGATTAAGTGGCGTTTACTACCGAGACTTATTAAAATGCTTTACAAATAAACGTCTGCCTCTTTCTACAACAGGAGAACGCAGTCACTTTTTTCTAAACAACGCACGGCGAGACACCATTGTTCTGTTCACGCCTGTTGCAGATTTGTGTCGGTGCGTTTTGACTGTGACGTGTTTTGCACCTTCACATCGTACAAACAACACGCGATTTGAACCGCAGTTTGCGTTCATCGCCATCATAAATATCGCCGCTTGTCGCGCGGTTATGACGTCACGGCGCCCTTGTGACGTCCATGGCCGGATTGCCGCGAAATGTCCAATCATGGACGCGTGAAATCATATCAAACTTGGACCTTGTTATGGTGAGTGTGACATTACTGCATAACACTCATTTTCTGAGTATAAGATTGTATCAGAGTTGCTTATGTATTAGTATGTCCGCACCTAATAATACGTCATATTTATGAGACTATTAATCTCTCTTCTTTACTTATGGTATAATGCACAGAGCTGTACGTGAAGAAAAGACAATGAAGAAGAGTCAAGTCAGTTATACAGAGAGATCTTCATCTCCTCATGCCAAAGATGCTTTTCAGCTCCTTCCAAAGAAACTGCAGGAGAAACTCATGCCCTTCCAGAGAGAGGGGGTCTGCTTTGCTCTGTCAATGGATGGACGGTCAGTTTATTTGCTGTTTTATAAGAACATGGTCTTTGGCAGTACACGGTTTAGAAAATCTGTCTGTCTGTCTGTCTATCTATACCTGGTTAAAGTGGGTAAGAATGTAATTTACTCGAGTTCTCTGGCAGTCAGTGCTCTTGTAGCTCCGGGTCAGACAGAGCAGTTGGGTCAGCCACGGTGGGTCTCGGATCGATGGTGGGACACACAGAGCTCTGGTTGCTACACACGGGGTCAGTCACTTAATTAGATGAACATTCAGTGGGACGGATCTTATAGAATCCCTGTAGAGTCACACACACTAAAGGGACGGCATGACGTTTGGTCCAGTACTGTTATTTAGAAGGGAACACAGATAATTCACAATTACTCTCACGTTTTGATTTTGAAGCATGTTGTAAAGTTGTACCACACTTAAATACAGGTTTACATTTTTGACACCTTTGCCCTGCGTGATGTGACTTTTGGTCGGTAGTACAAACTGACTTGCCGTATTTTATATTCACAAGCAAAGTTAAATATTGTGTTCTCTACATTTCACAGACAAACAGAAACTGTTGTTAATGTATGTAATGCTGCATTCACAAACAGGTGAATGTTTTTTTTAACGTCACAATGCTGTTGAACGTATTATTGACTAAGTGGCTCTAAACCCCTAAACAATTTCAGTTTCAACACATTTCTGGGCATAATGTGTTTGTTGGATCTTTGTGCTGGACTTTTGACTGAGATGGTTAGGGCAGGCCACTTAAGTTAAGAAGACCCTTAGTAATAACTGTATGAGTGATACTGTGAAAGGTCTTGAAGCTTAAGGGATTTGTTGCAGATTCTGTGTGTAAAATAATAGAGCTATATGTTATAGCTCTATTATTATATCACTATAACCAGCTCTGACTGCATTCAGTCAGCCGATGCTAATGTCCTCTTTAACAAGACAGGTGTTATTACAGAACGTCCCAGCTGGTGCTGGATAACTGTGTTCAATATATGAATATCTAACAAATGCAAAACACATTATTTTCTTCCTCTTCATTCTATAGCTTTGCTTAATGACAAAAACAGTGTAAACGTTTTTAAAAACGAAGACAATCAAGATGATTCAAATACGTTTGTACAGCAATGCATTATGGGATAGATTTAAAACAAAATATACTATTTAACTATACTATTTATTTTCATAGTACATTTCAAGTACAATCTTCAACAAATAAGAGGCAGTTTTCAGCATAGTCTGGTTAACTGGTTAATGGTTTCTGTTTAGTATCGAATATTAGCTTGCTGCATACTGTCAAGTTCAGGTTTATACTGTCTGCTGTTGTTTAAAAATGCTTATGTATGTTGCATGTTAACATAGTGCCACCAAGTTGCGTAAAGTTGAGTGTGATGCATTATGGGATACAGTTTTCTAAAGTGTACTGCACATTTGGGCAAATCATATAATATTGACAGCATACACATACAATTTTCTTTTACAAAGTATGTTTTATATACAAGAAATACTGTGACTTTGTGGTCTGTTCTTTATGGCATTGAGGCCCCTTCGAATTCTCAAATAATTAAGTTACTACATCAAGCCAATGCACATCCAAAGCAACACAGCCGTCACCTTTATGAAGCTATCACTTTTACACAAACTGACGTGCGCCTTGGCCTTCGTTTTTTTTGTTCTTGAATTTAATTTGGCGATTAATTTCCCCTTGTGTAGAGCTTTGATCCCGGTAATCAGTTAGTATGAGGATTACAGCCCCAGATAATTGCTCTCTAATTAAATATGTAATCTCCACTCCAGCCAATAACTCGAGCAATAATTACTTTATCCGTACAGAGACTCTCCGCCCCCCGTTTAATGAACTGTGACAGGCGTCCGCACGGCCGCGTGTCACCGCCGATGACTAGCCCGTTTCTGCTTCGTGTTTGTCATGGGAAATAAAAGCGGTTAGCTGTTGTTTTCTTTATGTATTAGGCTTGTCGGATTTCAATATTTATTAGCACCAGCGTTTTTTGAAGTGTCCGTGTCAACAGACTTAAAATTTGCGTGTGTTTACATGGACTTGAATTTTTTGGTTTGTTTGTTTCTGCTCATTTTTCTACCGTCAAAATTAAATGTCACGTTTAAACCTTGTTATCTTCCTCAACGCCCATGATTGCCCCATTTTTAAATATAATTTGCGAACAAATGTACTCAAATAAACAAACAAGATGTTTTTGATTCTGTTTGTGGCAGCTTATGAAAGTTGACTTAAGTCCAAATTTTCTGTATTTTCTTTTGAAAAACGTTCCCGTGGTTCGATTCCAGTCCAAACTTCTTACTAGTTAAATAAGCTTGGAGAACAAAGGAAGTCTTCAGTCGTCTGTGTTTGTTTGTAGAATTCGTTTACTATCTTCCTGCATCTTCACCTCATGGTTAGAGCTGATATGCTTCTGTACTTCTCGTGTTATAAAATACAACCACCTGGTGTTTTCAAAAACATTGATTTCCATTTTTCCTGCCTTTATCTCCCACCTCTCTCACTCTCACTCTCTTTCTGCAATTCAATAATCCCCCGATGAAGAATTGCTTTTTTTAACAACATAGCCAAAGCTCACACAGACACACTTGCTCACATGATCCAGTGTTTCAGAGCAAGATTTCATCAGTGAATCAAAGAGATAGCTATATACGAAGGTTTCGTTTCTATAAAGCACATAAGGTTAAAACCAGCCTTTACGTGATAAAACCACTTGAATATTTTGAAGTATTAGACATAATGCTGCAAAACGCAACAATTTACCCTGATTTAGTATAGTAAAATAATAGTAAAATAATTTAGGAACAGAGTAAGATCCTCGTCGTTTTTTTGTCAAACTATATCTAGGGTACAGAATATCACAGAGACTACACCTGCAACACTTTAGCACCATGGTGGCCATAATGGCAAGCAACACGTTTTCTTCAGAAAATGTAAAAAAAAAAAGCTTAATGATTTTATGGTAGTAATAACAAAGTAAGAGTAATCACAGTGGTAAAAATAAAGCACTACAACGATTTTGAAACATTTTGAATCGTTGTACATTGTTGTACGTTTCCGCTGAACAGCTAGCCAGTTGTAGCATGACGGATGCTAATTTTATGCTCAGTCCATCACCAATGTGGGAAACGCAAGTTTTTCAGCTTTGTGCTAACACAGTCACGCCACATTAAAGAAGCTAATAAAGCTATAATGTACCAGTGTATGGGCTACGACTACACGCTAATTCATCATTTTGGGTGATGAAATGCTATGCGAGGGCGGATTAGCATACGGCTTGCTGACACAACTGCGGTTTAATGAGCCCTGAACTTTGAACCACCAATCAAACTACAACACACACAAGCTAAACTATCTCTGAATCGTGCACCGCGGCCGAGGCGATCAATAGCTATTGAACTGGGATGAGGGGGGTGTATCGTGCACTTGGTTATAATTGCATCACAGGTGCAAATTAAGGCACTGGGAAAGATTAAGAGCTTATTCGATATTACCTTCGTAATGAACGTGAAATAACCAATTAGCGCAAATTAAGCAGAGTTCCATGATTATTGTTTGCTTTGTGTCAAGGAAGACTGGCTCAAAAAATGGTGGATTTGTTACACAAGTTGTGTGTTGGTGACTGTAGCTTAAAAATTGATGACTGGAGAGACCCTCTTCCAGAAGTTTTTTGCACGTTGACAGTTCCTGTTACTGTGGTAAAACATGGTACACCTTCAGCAACTCACTAATGGTAAAAGACCAAGTCACAGAGCGGTCAAAAAAACATTAGATAACGGTTTAAAATGTACTGTAATGAAGTTCTCAATAGTGTTGACAAACAAATCAGACAGAAACCTCTTAAAGGACACAGTGGCGTGTTGGTGGAGAGTGCCGTCATTTAAAGAACCGTGATTAATGAGTGAAGATACAGAGCCACACACACACACACACACACACACACACACCTGAGTGGCACTCCAGGCTCATGAGAGCACATTACACAGAGCTAGAAAATGCTCCAACAATTTAAAGATGAAAAAACCCAACAGGAAGAACAGAGACTGTTAATCATTTTCAAACAGAGCACAAAACAATGTGATGAGAACAAGATGAAGACAGCTCATAGAGCGCTGTCTCTCTCTCTCTCTCTCTCTCTCTCTCTCTCTCTCTATCTCTTTCAGCCTCTTTCTCTACCTCTCATTACATCTCTCTCTCTCTCTCTCTCTCTCTCTCTCCCTCATATTACATCTCTCTCTCTCTCCAAATATATTCGTGACTCCGATATTTCAGGAGGTCACTTTGTGCTGTTATCAAAGTAGAATAAAAATATCATGCAGCTCTATTTTCTTATTTTTCTTTTATTACTTTTACAGAATGGGAACAGTGTTGGTGCGCTAATACACTGATTGTGTTAAGTTCTGTGAAATGCACTGGGGTCCCAAACTCTGAGACCACACTGAATATCTGAAACGTAAAACCAGTTCAAACCTGTTGTGTTAAAAATGTTCATTTTCTCCAAAAAATAATATTACATTTTAAAAAATGTTTTTACAATTTTACAGCACCACTCCAATCAGTTATTGGGCAAGTTCATAACAGATCAGTGTTCAACACAATCTCCTTATCTTACCCTGATTCACAACACGATAATATTCACTATAATATTAATAATATTTTTTATAATATATATATATGAACTTTTATAATAAGTTTATAATATTATATAAAAGATTTATAATTTAAGCTGTCGGGTTGGATTTCCCGGGAAATTACTTTAACATACTTTTCATAATGTATGTAAAGTAACTTGCAATTTTATGCTTTTAAAAGAGATGGTGGTAGAGAGGCGCAAGTTACGAATTGCAGCTTCAACTGCATACTCTAAACAATAGTACACAGTCAAATAACAAGTTATTACCATTTAATCATGTCACTACGTTACCATGGTGGCTTTTAGGTTTTGTTAATATTCATGAGCTGCATGTTCTCCTAAAAGTGTTACGGTATATTTTTCAACACAACTCTCCTGTACAATGTACTACCGTTCTGTAAATATATTGCATACTCATACACTAATACATTAATGTCTGATACTGTGTACAATTACACTTTAGGTAACAAAATGACCTAAATAAACCACTGGACACATTTATAATGACCGTCTTGTACATCACGAAACAAACTAAGGCGCTACCCAGAATCCACAAGTAACCGCATTAATCATGAAACAAAAAAAGCGCGAAGTAAACAAGCCAAAAAAATATGCTTTATCTTTTTTTGTTTGTGCCACTCCATGTTTCTGCTTCATTTGTACTCTGTAAATCCATGAATGTTGCCAGACGCACCAGCAATTAAATTTTTTCCCCTGAAAGAATCTGTATAAGATCAACTTTAAAAAATGTGAGCTAAAAGTGAGCATACACGTCCCTCTAATGAGTAGTTTCTCTGTTTGAACAATGAGTACAGCGTCTCCCGATGCAGTGACATTTCTCTAACGAAAACTAATAAACTCTTGATGCTTTGTTTCCTTACTGGTTTCAGCAGGATACAAATGTTGTCGACTGTTTCAGTATTTTTATTTGCACGTGTCATGCTAGTTTTAAAGAAACCGAGGCGGATTACGTGCGGCCTAAATTTTAAATGTGACTAATTTTAAATGTCAAATCGCGGTTTCTTTGGTCTTTTAAAATATTCAGCGTGCTGTGCGGATCTCTAACGTTCTCAACACAACGTTCCCTCACCCACACGATTTATTCCCAAATCATCATGTTGTGACATCTCAACCTTCCTCATTAATGACGGCTGGTTTAGCCAATCAGAACAGAGGGCATTTGCATTAAGACATTTTAAACATGTAGCTAACTCTTATTCTGGCACTTCATGAGAAATATTTTTATAAGGAACATAAAGGTAAATTCTGACATTTTTGGTGAACAAAAAAAACTTAAATAATAAGTAAATAAAGTCCTACTTGCGGTTCTGGTGTGAGATTGTTCAGGTGTGTGGAAATTATATGAACAATGTGCACTGGTGGTAAAGCACAGGTTTCGCAATACCTCCCAGATCAATGTTTCTTTCTGGACTTTGATTTCGGGAAGAAATTAAAATGGAGATTCGGGGAGTAATTATTTAAAGCAGGAAGGAGAAAACGACTGGTTCTGATCACTTCTGTTGTCTGGAAGGGTCATTATGACTGAACTGTGAAACCGTGCGTTCGATGTGCTTCATTTATTTCCATTTCTGTTTTGCAGGTGTATGATCGCAGACGAGGTAAGAGCATTCTTCCTTTCTTGGCTGTAATTAAATCTGGTTTTCCTAGTCTCTCCTCAGACCCCCAAATCTGTCTTGTGTGGACTAATGCCAAGAAATTTCCCTGTGTGCGTGCAATATTGGATCTGGAATGTATCATTTTTTATTCCAGTTGTTTCAAACTTATATTGAATTGAAAAGAGTTTGACCATCCAGTTCGGCTGTGAATCTTAACCGGTGAGTTCTCAAAGCTCTGTTCTGATTGGATCACAGACCTGCAGGGAACACAATGCTGAATGCAAATTAAGAAATGCAACTGACTGTATAATTGTGTATTGTAGGATGAGAAAATAAATAGACCTTTCAGCTTTAAAAGATATGGTTATGATCAGCATTTTCTTTAAACTTTAAAGCTGCAATCCGGTTAACATGGATGACAAGTTTAAATTCTAAACAATTGCTGTAAGAACAAGCTACAAACTCTGCAGCAACTACATCACATGCATGTGATATAGTAGCCCGATCGTCTTTCTGTCTACAGACGGACATTTTCCCCAAAATCACACCCAACAGCTCACATTATAAATCAGTATTATAAACTTACTGTTGTGAATCAGGGTAAGATAAGGAGATTGTGCTGAACACTGATCTGTCATGTACTTGCTCAAAAACTGATTTTTGTTCATTTGTACTAAAAAAAATAATTACGGGTTGCAGCTTTAAATTAACATCAAAGGCCATGTTTCCAATCAAAACCAGCTGAGAGCCACTGCAGTAAATGTATGTAAAAGTACATTATGTATGCATATATATGTACATATATATATATGTTTATATATTATACACTACACTGTAAAAAAAAAGCTTTGCTGCCTTAAATTTCTAAGTTGCACAAGTCATCTCAACTTACTCTTTGTAATCTTGACTGGTGTGGAGTTGAGGTAGCTTATAAGAAATAGTTGCTTAACCTACCAGTTATACCAGTAAGGATTTAAAATATTAAGTTGAAATTACTTTGTATAGCCAAGTTGATTAATATATTATTATAATATATTAATATATACATATAACCATATAAATTATATTTTGTGTGTATATATATTGTACATGTATACTGTACATACACGCACACGTTCCAGCACTAACTGTTCTTTAATTGCTTGCATCAGATGGGTTTAGGAAAGACGATCCAGGCCATATCTGTAGCATACATCTACAGAAACGAATGGCCACTGTTGATCGTGGTTCCTTCATCCCTAAAATATCCCTGGATTGAGGAGCTGGAGAAGTGGATTCCAGACCTGGATCCCCGAGATATCCACCTGGTGGAGAGCAAGACCGACACAATGTACGACAAATCACCCGCAATTATTCATTTCTCTCACAGACCAATTGATCTGACAGCATTGTGTATCAGGCTGAAAACAATCCATCCACAGTCAGTATCTCAAAGACTTCCAGATGTCGTTTAATGACGTTTAAATGTTAGCAAGGTTAACAGTTCATAATTCATAATTCTTTCAGGTTCAGCATTGGTGACAGAGATTTTTTTTCTCAAAATGAAAGATTGATTCGTTCGCACTGTGTCTGAGTTTAATCACAGAGGGAAAATTGATTCATAAAATTTACGACCGCATGTGACTTTGCGGATGCCTTAGGAAAAGTTGTGTATTAAATCAAGAAATTTCTTCCTGTTTTTTTTCATTGTGTCTTACTTTCAAGAGACGCTTTGGAAAGTTATGAAAAACCCTGCTTGCAGATTTCAGTCGAAATCTTGTCTTCTGTGGCTACAAAATTACAAATTATAACACAGACATATGGAATCAAATCAGGTGCTTGGTGCAATATTAAACAATTATCTCACCTTTACAGCTAACAAATCATTTTTGCAGTATCTTAGCATACAGCAAGATCTTTTGAGGGCCGCTCTATCACAAAGCATCCTGGGATTGATTGCACAGCCCGTGCCGTTGCCGGGTCATGTTGGTTTTTTGCCTGGTATTGATGCTTCTAAAAAGAGGCTCTCAAATTGCTCTGTTTACCCTGAGATTTCTGGCCGGGTTGAGTCGACCTGTAAAGTCGTTACCACGGCAACATCTCCTTCCTGTCAGCACGACAAATATTTTAACTCTAATGGCTTACAGTACTAAAAGGAAACAAACAAAGCGTTCTCTCAGTGTACACATGCTGTCTTTACACAGACTGTAATAGGAAACCTTTAGGCTAAAATCAGAAAAATTATATTCGTATAAACTATAGTATTATGCGTTTTTTGTAGGCATGCACCGCACGTTTTTTTCTGTTTGTAAGTTAAGTTGCTCTCTTTTTGATTGGATGGTGAAGCACAGCTATGACGCGATTGGTTAATATTGCCTTGGTGACATAAGCAGAAAAGCCATTTCTGATGTAGAGAAATTTGTTTCAATGTTATTTAGAATTAATGTACGTTATTTGGGGTTAAAAATGTACAAAAATGAACATTGAGCAAGTACGTAACGGATCTGTGTTCAACTCACTCTTTTTACACCAATGCGCAATGTTAAGTTTATAATAATGATTTATAATGTCAGGTCAGACTTCCTGGGAAATGTCAGTATGGCTTCATTTGACAACATGTGTAACAAAAGTAAGTAAAGTAACCTGCAATTTCATGTTTCAAACAGAGATGGCGACAGAGAGGCAAAAGTTATGGATTGCAGCTTTAAAAAAATTTAAGAACAAATTGTCCATTAATGTTTCATGCATCTATAAATGATAGTTACATGAACTATTTCTATGAACTATGTCTGGTTGATTTTCAGGAGTATCAGCACCAGTAAAGTAACTATACTGGGATATGGGCTGCTCACGACGGATGCGCGCCCCCTGCTGGATGCGCTGAACAAGCAGCGTTTTGGTGTCGTTCTTGTGGACGAATCGCATTACCTGAAGTCTCGTAATGCGGCCCGCAGTAAAATACTGGTACCGATCATTCAAAAGGCCAAGCGTGCCATCCTTCTCACTGGCACCCCCGCACTGGGCAGACCAGAGGAGGTAATGCTTTCCTCCAAATCTGTTTGTCATTCGCTTTGATTTATTAAGCCATTTGGTAATATGCAGTGTGGTTTTGTTCCAGTGTGGATGGAGCAAAAACAGGAGGAGATTCTGTCATTAGCGGAAATATTTCTCGTGCCACACTCATCGCTCACGTCATGCAAAATTGCGAGTCCGATAAAATCATAAACTTTACATTTTGATAAGTTTACCCTTGAATATGGTTGCTTATTAAAATCATTTATTTTACTATTGTATAGACTGTAAGACAATTCCTTTATTAAATTAGCCTTAAATGGACTTTCTGTTCTGGCGCAAGGCGAATCTGCGGCAGATTCGTTTACGTTCAAAATAAACATAATAAAATAAACAGTAATTTTCATGTCTTCCATAGACTGACAGCTGGAAATGTCATGCTCTTCCTATCACGCTGGCCTAATGATTTGCTCGCGGCGAAATTAAATTAATCAATCAAGCAAGAGAGACATTTTCAATGTTTATCCCTTTACCAAGCATCCCGGCAGTGTGACACAGGCATCAGGGGTGGATGGGTTTCTCATCCTGTGTTAGACAGTTCGTTCACCTTGTTCTGTTTACCTCGATATTATGCCGGTGTGGGTTACCCTTTAACAAGAGGGCTAAATATCAATGCCATGGGGTGATGGGTAAAAATGAGGCAATTATAAGTGATTTTGAAGCTCTGAATGACAAGGCTGGAAGTTTCTCTCTCTCTCTCTCTCTCTCTCTCTCTCTCTCTCTCTCTCTCTCTCTCTCTCCGGTCTCTAAGGCACAGCACTCATCTCTGCAGTTATTACTCTGTGTAAGCTACAAATATTATTGGTGCACCTGGATGGCCCCCCTCGCACTGTCTAGCTCGGTTCTCTCTCTCTTTTTCCTCTTTCATTTTATCCGCATGCTTACATGCATATCACATTCTTAAAAATCTTGTCATGATAATTTTGGACAGTTTTGTTTAGCGGATTAACAGGTTTTGACACAAAATCGCTTTTGAACAATTTGTAACAATGTCAATTGTATGGTCAATGTATTGGAAAAAACTACAAAAAAAAACATTTCCAGCAGGCAGAATTGGAAAGAATTAAAGTAGTAAATATTAGTTAAAGTGAATAGATCAGTCAAATGTATTCAAATCATGTAAAACCATTTTCCAGGAGATTTTGAGGCAGGTTTCTACAATCAAATGTCATTACTGTTGCTTTCAGTGTAATTTGTTACTGTAATAGCTAATATTTTCCCATCCCTGACCAAAGCATTAAAAAGTAAATATAGCAAAATAACATATGTAAACGCATCCAGAAACATACCCTTCATGTTTTTAAAAACATCCTCTTATTGTTTTCTGCTGGACTTTTAAACAGCATTCTGTTTCTCTTCATTCATCAAAATAATCGTTGTGTAGTTTGTACTAGCTGAACGTAATGTGTACCGTGAGAATTTCTCTTGAATCTGCTGACGATTTTTAATAAATTCGCTCCTGATTGCACACAAGGTTCAAGGTCATATCATAAAAGTGTCCCTCTTCATTTCTGCTTGTAACTTACAACTGTAGGTATTGTATCGGCATGATGTTAACGTGTTTTAATTTATATCTCTCTCTTACCTACAGCTTTATATGCAAATCGACGCACTGTATCCACGGAGATTTGGAACCTGGAGCGACTACGCGAAAAAATACTGCAACGCGCATTACAAGTGAACCTTTTCATCTTACATATAACACAACACTCAAATAACAATTAACAAAACGGCATCAGTGCCAAGCAGTTTTTTTTATTTTTATGCCTGCAATCATTTCAATTATAAGATTTATGAGGTAGCGTTTTGCATTAAATCTAGATGGCGTTTTATTTGTTTATTCCTGAAGCAGTTTTCAATGTCAATGGACTTTTTAAAGCTTTAGAACAGAATGAATGAATTATTTAGTGATTTAAGTCTCATACCTCTTAGCATGGTTTCAAAATGTAGTCAAATGGCACATGGGTGTGTGTGTGTGTGGTTGCATCAATAACATGATGTTTGGATACGAGTTATGTCATGAAACTGAGTTCTGTGGGTGTGTGACACTCTTCTACACATCTGAGGGGAGTTTTGTTTTCTTGTTCTTATCAAATCTAAAGCAGAGACATGAAACGACAGAAAATAACACAAGATGTCTAAGTACAAATTAATCTACTGAGAAAACCTTTCAAAGTGCATAAAGTTCACTTACCTGTCAGCTCTACTGGGTAATGAAATCGTACATACACGCTCGGTGCAAAAAAGTCTCATTAAATCTATATTTGAACATTCAAGACAAATCTGATGATAATTTCTATTACTCTTACAAAAACTGCTCCTAAGATGTCTCGTTTATTGTAGTAGTTCTGACTACAATAAACAAAAATACAAAATCTGTAACTTTTTGGGTTATAAATAAACAAAAATCAGTTATTCTACTTAATCAGTTACATGACAGATCAGTGTTCAACACAATCTCCGTGTCTGGCCCTGATTCACAATGGAAAGTTACAATAATGATTTAAAATTTGAGCTGTTGGGTCTGATTTCACAGATGATGTCAGTTTGACTTCATTTGACTTCATTATACATAAAGAAAAGTATGTAACGTAACGTGCAATTTTAGGTTTCAAACAGAGATGCCGACAGAGAGGCAAAAGTTATGGATTGCAGCTTTAAACAAAGGGGCGGCAGCGCGAGTTTTATGAGTAAAATGTCTGTGTTTGTTTGTGTTATTTGTCTCTTGCAGGTATTTCGGGAACAGGAGACAGTGGGATTGTCGTGGCGCATCTCATCTGGATGAGTTACACCAGCGTTTGAACGAGATTATGATTCGCCGACTCAAGAATCAGGTGTTGACGCAACTACCAGCAAAAATACGCCAACGGATTCCCTTCGACCTGCCCAAAGATGGTGCCAAGGTGTGTAAAATCATTAATAAACTTTTTTCACAGCATTTCTATTTTCTGCACAATAAATTGGGAGAGTTGTCCTGTAGCCCAAATTGGGCGCTGGCAACGCCAAGGTCACAGGTTCAGTTCTCGCAGCACTTTCTGAACTATGTATAGCATTTATAATGCACTTAAATGGGATAGTCATTTACTAATAACACTTCTGGAGTTTAAACAGAAAACAATTAAAGTACAAGCCGTGTTTTTTGGTTGTGGTGTCATGGTAATACCGTAGTTTTTGTAGATACTACCATAGTATTGATAACAGCGATATACAGTAGGTTAATAAGTCAAATATGAATGAAATGGTTCATTCATAACAATTAACAATCATTAAAAACACAAAGCAGTAATCAAGTATCAAAGTTTTTTACAGTATTCTGCTGTAAACACACACATGTATTTGTTTCTCTCTCCTTTTGCTTCCTTTCTCTCTTCACCCTCTCATTTTCTCTCACTCTTCCTTTGCTCACTTGCTCTCTCTTCACTCTCTGTCTTTGCTCTCTCTCACACTCTCGATCTCCTTTGCTCCCTTTATCTTCTTTATACTTTCTTCAATCACTCGTTCTGAAGTAAGAGAACAAATGCAGTTAAATACAGTGATTATCTCAGTATACCCGCCCCTTGCCTGTTGCTAGGCAATTGTATCCGATTAACACAAATTATCATTTCATCTCGCTTGTCTCTGATCACTCTCCTTTATTTCCTTTATGTATTTTTTCTTCCTGGCATCTAAAGACGGCAGCAGCAGGGTTTTCACAGGAATGGACTCTAGTAATCATCATATTCTCTCTCGAACCCGCCGTGTTTAGCCACGCTCGTCTTATAATTGCTGCGTCGTTAAGAAAGCGTCAGAGGTTCTTCCCATTATTTTATTTTCACGTGAACTTTCTGTGGACTCCGGAAGTAACGTGTCCCTCCGGAAAAAAAATCCCTCCGTCTGGAGGCCGATAAAGCCCTTTATTCCCTCAAATCAGAGCAAACAGGCCGTGTCATACAGCTGGAGAAAACGTATTTGATGACAAAAAATAGCTTTTTCATTTATTCGCACCAATAACTTGCATTCATAATCATTTTACCAACACATTTTAAAACATGCTAAATGCCTTTTGTAAACGATGTAATGGGTGATAAAACAAACAAATCATTGAATCTAGACATAGAACTTTGAATCGATTCAATCAGAACTAATTCACGCAAGTGAACATAAACATTGTTTACATACATCTGTTTTAACATTCTCATACTCATGCAAGTTAAGTGCTTTATTTACAATGATGCATTGTTTTAAATGACCGGAAATATAATCACTAATATATAATGTTTATATATAGGCCAGCAGTAATCGCATCCTCTCTCTCTCTCTGTTACGATTCTTTAGTCTGTATCTCTCTTACTGTGTGTCTCTCAAAATAATGAGAGTGTGTGTGTGTGTGTGTCGGAACTGCTTGTACAGCAAATTTCCAGTGTGTGTGTCAGATTTCAGAAACGCAAAGAGCACCGCCCCACTGTAGGACTTCATTAATCTTATCCTGTCAACACACACGGTCCACAAGAGACATGTTCAGCTTTCACCTTAACCCAAATTCAGCCCAATCACTTCTAAAAGTAACAACGCATTTTACTGAACAGTTCAGCAAAGCAAACGCAGACCCCGGATATCGAGTTTTGTTTACAAGCTTGCCAATGCTGCCGAATTTAAACATCTATATTTACAAACGCACAAACTGTTGACTAATGTCTCACCAGATTGTGTTTACACAAACATGAGGTTATTTATTGTAGTAAACATTAATGCGCAGATTTTGGGTTGGGGATTTTGACAGTCCCCTCACGATGTGCATCAGACATCCACACATATAGCTCATCCCAAACACACACATATGGTATATAAATATGGTCAACTTTCCTTACTATACTGTATTTACCATCTTATTTTATTATTGTACCCGCCTCATTTAATGGCATCTATATATTATCTATATCTATGTATATAATTATATACTGTGAGGACGATTGTTTTAAAGATGCTGGTGTGTGTCTTTCCTAACTCGGATACTCAAAAGCTGCACAGGAGTTTGCGTAACAGAAAGAGAAGAATATGCATTTGTTTTAAGGGCCGATCTGGCTGTGTGTGTGTGTGCGCGTGTGATTTATTACACGAGCTGTGCGTTTCCATCTTGCTCTTCTTCTGTCACTGTAGCTCTATAATTGCGCAGGTCACATGACCCAAGAAGTCGTTTTGCAACTTCAGGGAACTGTGTCTCCGTTTCCCCTCTCTCACATTCTCTCCTGCTGCTTTTCAACAAACACAGGAAAGTAGGACAGATATGATATCATTAATTGTGTGTGCCTCTCTCCCTCTCTCTCCTTCACTCTCTCTCTGTCACACAGGAAGCGAGCTCTAGCTTCGAGCAGTGGGAGAAGATGATGAGTTCTCCCAGTGAGAATCAGTTTGTGGAGGTGATGAGTCTCATCACAAATATGTATAAGCAGACAGCCATTGCCAAGGTATATACAGTGTGCGTTTATTCCTTGTGTCAAATGTCTGTAGCCAAAGTTTGATATTTTTGTTGTAGTTTTGTCTTAGGTTTTGCTTGCCTCATAAGGAAATCAAATTCAGTTTAAAACGGTAATACCACGCTGTTTTAACAACGCGTACAGGGTGTTGTGTGCCAAATTTTAATATTTCTTCATTTTGGTTATAATGATACTTTACACATTCCAAAAAACATATTTGCATATGTAATCCCCCTGGATTTGTCATTTACAATCGCCGTGTGAAGGCTGTTACGCACAGAGCAGCATTTAGCTACTGATTTACAAAACGTTGAACTAGTCGTCATTTCAGAATTTGTTCGAATGCCATCTGCAGCGAGTTTCTCTCTCTCTGTCCGTCTCTGTGTCTCTCGCCCTCGATCTCTCTAACAAGGAGGGACAGCGTGATGTCTCCACTAACGACCACCATGGCAACCAGCCCTTCTGTTCTCCACATTAAACACTGTGGCATTGCCATGGAAACGAGCGCCGGGGGGCTGGTCCGGCGCTGATGCGACCTCGAAACTGACCTTTTTTTATCGTCCGACATTTTTCCTTCTTTATCCTGTAGATCACTGTGTTTCCGAGACTTAACAAGCTGTTTTTATAAGTTAGCCAGATGAGACCTGCTGTAAGTCTTCACCATTATTCTGTAGTCGTTATAACACTCGTGTCAGGGTAAACCTATGCCAATATATACCAAGTATACCAGACCTAAACTATTAAAAATATTTTTTTAATTTAAATTAACAGGATGGAAACTGCTGTTGAGGATGGATGCATGGAGTTAATTTCTAGTAAATAAAACCATAATTTTTTTTCCTAATTGTAACAATTTTGATAATCTGTCAAACAGAACAAGATGTTTTAAGGAGAATCAAATCATCTCATGCTGCAGAACGTCACAAAATCCATTCCTAATACTTGGTGACGTTGTACCGCTGTTTTTGCACCAAAATGGTGTCACTTCTTAGACAACGATGTCATTAGCTGCCTCACATGGTGCAACAAATTTGCTTGTTTTGTCAGAAACACACACACACACACACTAATGGTGTTTAATTCTTTAGGTGAAGAAAGCAGCCTTTTTTAACACTAACACAAATTCCACCAGCAGTTTTGGCCGATTTCTCTTCCTGTGTGATTTAAGCTACAGCCCCTTTTATTGTCTTTCTCAGTGTAGTGTGTGTCTGGACCAAAACCTCCAATTTTGTGTGTGTGTGTGTGAAACTGGTCTCTGTGTGAAAACAGTGTGTGTCCCAGTCAATACTTTCTTAGTGAGTGAGTGTTTTTTAATTTGTCAAACTCGTGTGTTCTCGCACCCGCTGCCTGCATCCTGTTGGCTCTTTCTTTTATTGTTTGCCACTGAGATGATATCCTCTCTCTCTTTCTCTCTCTCGCTGGGCAGAAATTTTGCTATGTCCGGGATGGTGTCAATTGAAAATGAGTGAACCAGAGCCACAGTACACACACACACACACACACACACACACACTTCAGTGCTTCTTCACAGGCGAGAGTTTTGGGCGCCAATTAGACAGCATTAAATAGGCAAAACTCTTCAAAACTGAGAAAGCAGAGCTTTGAAACTCAGGAAAAGAGGCCTGGTCTCTAGCTAATGATTTAAAACGCTGTTCAGTTCAACAACACAACAGGCTTTAGCTGATTATCCCAAGTTTACAAAGAATCTTTGTTTTATCAGAAAGATAATTTATTGGAAAAGAAACTGAGTGATAACATGGTAATATCTGTGCAATGGCTTTTTTGAATTTGATAAAAGACACAATGTTCAATAAATAAAATTACAAACTATCAGAACAATCAAACCTAGATCTGAAGATATACGAGTATTGCGACTACAATGCTAGATTGTTGTGGGTGGTTGCTAAGGTGTTGCTATGCAATTATCAAGATGTGCTGGGTGAAGGTTCAGGGTTGCCAATTGTATTTAAGTATAAATTATATATGTGTATATTATGTTTATATAATATAGAGTGTGTATGGAAATAGTATATTGGCGATTATTATATTAGCGAGTATATTTCGACTGCTTTGTGGCTTAATAATAATTAAAGCTGGAACTGTCAGTTATAATGTGTGATTTTTGTCCCATTAGTTGGAATGGATGGTCAGGGATGGTCATTAGCGCTCTGAAATAATTTATGCGTCTTTTTTCTCTGTTCCAGGCCGGAGCTGTGAAGGACTACATCAAGATGATGCTGGAGACCGAACAGCTGAAGTTTCTGGTCTTTGCTCATCATCTCAGCATGCTGCAGGCGTGTACCGAAGCTGTCATCGAGGCCAAGGTGTGTGTGTGTGTGTGT
The DNA here is from genome assembly GCA_036877525.1 of Chromobotia macracanthus. NCBI lineage: Eukaryota > Metazoa > Chordata > Actinopteri > Cypriniformes > Botiidae > Chromobotia > Chromobotia macracanthus. The sequence goes on along the minus strand of JAZGTH010000033.1, from coordinate 3,060,085 downwards.
GTGTGTATGTGACTTTCGTGAAAGCAAAAGTATGTCAGAACCTCAACTCTGTTCATTAAATCAGCCAGTAGCAAAGCCTGTCACACCTTTGTCCCAACACACACACACACACTCTGACCCATTCAGAGAGAATGTGTGTGTGAGCAGAATAAGAGATAAGGTTGAAAAGTGTGTGTGAAAGAAAAAACAGAATAAAAGAGCTTGACAGTGCTAAAGAGAAAGAGAGAGAGTGTGTGTGAGAGAGAGAGAGAGTGGGGGGGTTTGATTCCCGGGGTAGGGTTCATTCTCCACTTTAACAGACTCGCAGAGGGCCACTGGTTCATTCGTACAATAGAATAATAGGACCCTTTTTACCTCACAGTTTTGCCGTCAATCAGGTGGGTGTGTTTATATGAACCAGTGGTTTGAATCATCCACTCGTTCTATTTTGAGATTTATCAATCCACACATCGCAAGGGTAAAGGGTTCATTGGAATTACAACGTCCCCATCTGTCGTTTTGGTTTTAAACATGATACGAATAATTTGGACCAGACCAGAAACAGTGAACATTTATATTTGCATCCATTAAATGTCAGTATTTTGTGAGGAATTCTGGGTAATATCAGCTCAAAAACTTGACAATTGTTTTTGTTGTCTGGCAGACACTTTATCACAGCTGTTGATTCGTCTTTTATCACGATCCTGCAATCTATCTCTCTTTATGTTTCCGTTCACACTGTGGCACGCTGAAAACACTTTGCACCCCAACGAGCCTGACTGGTTGCCGACACAGTACCTTCACAGTTGTCTCACTGTTTTAATGAGGGCTTGTTTTTTTCAATTTCCTCTCTTTTTTTCCGCCCCAGCCCCCACCTCCCTCTCTTTCTTTTCTCACTGCTCTCTGGACAGACGTTTGATCCCGAACGCGGAACGCTTTCTTCCGCTTTTCCTCTTTTTCTATCATGTCGTTAATTGGTGCTTACGAATATCACAAGGGGGGTTCGCTCCGGCAGGTGCGATCACACGCGAATGGCGCAACCTGCGCTCCGTTGATTTCACACCTGTCACGCTCCTCGCACCCCGAGCGAGAGATGGAGAAAAAAGTTAGGAAGGGAGCTAAAATTAAACGGGTGAGAAAAGTTTTGAAGTTCTGAGGGAACGCGGGAGAGAGAGAGGTAGAGAGAGGTGTTGCATGCCTTATTTTTCAAAGCTGTCAGGTGATGATAGGGAGACGATAAAGTCCACAACATACTTCCTGCCAAATATCAAAGTGCGCATACAATTAAACGTGCAAAAAGCGTACTGTACACCTTGGATGTCTTGATGTAACGGGTTTGGTCTGTGTGTTTGTGTGTACGCTAGCCACACTAGCCTATTTTTTGATAGTTATGAAACGGTTTAATAATCTTTATCATAGTTGGCCATAATTTCCAAATGACATGGCAAATGTCATTTGCAAACGCTGGTAAGGATTAGGACAATAACAAAAGCATAACATGCTTTTGAAATGTTTATGTACATGGTTTTATTATTTACGCTGTGATGCGTTGAGTCTGGCTAGTACACTATGTAACTTAGCATTATCTCTCTCGTGTGCCCTACAGGCGAGTTACATCCGTATCGACGGCAGCGTTCCATCGGCTGAGAGGATCCAACTGGTCCATCGTTTTCAGAATGATCCGGACACACGTGTGGCCATACTGAGCATACAGGCAGCTGGGCAGGTACCTGGCAACCTCATGCTCATCAGATTACAGTTTATTATACCACACCGAACCTCTCAACAATAGAATCACATAATGATTATTTCTTTAAAACAACATCAAACTACTGCTCATTTAACACAACCTCATATCCTCGCAACCTCATGATCATCAGATTACAGTTCTGCATCTGGTTCTGTTCAGGGTCTGACGTTCACAGCCGCCTCTCATGTGGTCTTCGCCGAGCTCTACTGGAACCCGGGACACATCAAACAGGCAGAGGATCGCGCACACCGTATCGGACAGACGAGCGCCGTACACATCCACTACCTCATCGCCAAAGGAACCTTTGACACCGTTATGTGGGCTATGCTCAACAGAAAGGTAGATCTGTAGAGCCTCAACCTCAAAGCAGAAAAAAATTTACACTCAGAAATTTAAAGAGACAGCATTCGTTAAATTGGTATTTTTGAGGAACCCTGAAACATCACTGAGTATGTGCATAATGTTCAACGTAATGAGCTTTCAAATGATTTTTTTTGTGAGACAGTTGCTAAATTGGAAATGGGATTGTAGCACACAGGAAATGAAATTGGTTTAACGAGCAGCGTCAGCTATTTTGAATCCGATTTAACCACTTGATATGCTTAAATCTTCTGTAAAAGTGAATTTATGAACGATTTTACAGGCCTATGTTTTTGAATTGGTGGACATGTAATTTTCAGGCTTGAAGTTCTTGTATAATAATCAATATATATTGTATTAGCAAAGTTGTGCTGTACTCCATTTTACCCGTTCTGAAGTAACATGGAGTGGCAGCACAATATCCAAGTTTTGCAGTGTAAAATAAGGACAATATCGCTTCATGTGTTGAGACTCTTAAAAATTATATTGGACAGGAAACGGTAACAGGCAGCGCACTGAATGGTAAGAAAGAGTATTTGAAAGCTGAGGAGGGAGACAAGGAGAAATGGGACTTCCTGAACTTTGCGCAGGCTTGGACACCAAACGAGGCAACGGGAGGCGATTCTGAGGATGACAAAGACGGCATTTTCTTTTCTCACGCAAGTAGAAGTTTTACTGTCGTTGCAAATTAAACAAATACGATGACTTCCAGACACTAAAGAGAGAATTGACTTAAAAGTTCTGCCACTTTCGTGCCTCATTTTTAATGCAAATACCTGAGCCTAATTTACTAACCCCCCCCACTATTGCTAAAGTTAAAAAAAAAAAGGTAATCTAATTTAAATCAGCACTGTTTAGCTCGGTCCCTATCTTACAAACATTGTGGAGTTTCACAAACTTAAAACGATGAGCTTTGTTTCATCATTTTGTCATCATGAGATTTAATTTCTCAGCTTCATTTTCTGTCACTAAAAGCTCTTATTTTTTTCTGTTCTTCACAGTTTGAAAAGGACAAACAGCACGACATCCGGTCGTTCTTCTCTCCCTCTGGAAACACAAACAAGAAACGCAAAAGGACGACGGAATCGTCTTCCGACAGCCCTCCGCCTGGGCAATTACCAGAGTGGGCGGAGCCTAATCAGACCCCAGAGATCCAGAATTGCTATATGGATCAGGGGGAGGATTTTTCTCCCCATGTGAAGCGTTTAAGGCAGGTTAGTCCCTTGTCGCAAGCCGGAGGTAAGAAAAGCCCCCCTTCGTCCCTGTGCGCCCCCCGCAGACTCTCTGCGGGACTGCAGGTGTCGCGTCACAGTCAAAAGTGGAGCTGTGTGGCGTGTACTTTCTCCAACAGCGGACTGCTGCTACGCTGTGAGATGTGCGAGACTCCACGAAATCTGCAGAGAGGTGACGTCCCATTGGCTGTTGTCCAAACAGGTTAATATTTGGGGTTTTTTTACATTTCACACGTGACATGTTAGAACAGTGACAAAGACCATCTAAAACTATTTTAAACTGATCAAGAATCTGAAACCAATTGTGAAACAGCTTTAAAACAACTTATCAACATATTTAAGTAAAAATCTGAATTGAAACATTTCTGAATTTATTAATACTTGATACAGTATGTGTCTCTTTTGCTTTAATATGCTGCATGTTATATCTTAATGTGGTATGAACTCCACAGGTTTGTGGAAAACCTAATGATCCACATTTTCTCAGCCTGATTTGAAAACATTCCAGAGAGCATCTCGTGCTTCAGCAGAAGATGGAAAATCTGACCTTCTGTACACGAGTTTACATTCACAAATTTGCTGTATTTGATCAGTGACCTAGAAAACTTTTTCTCTTCATGTCATAACGTTTCTTTGTTTGACATTACAAATCCCGAAAACTTTTTTTTTTTTTACAGTTTTTTGCAGGTTTTTCATTTTTATAAAAGAGCAGCTGATCCATGGAACTAATCCCTCGTAGAATCACGTGAAAACCTTTAATCCGTGTGTCACCTTGTAAAAATTCCACAAGAAACGCGAGCGAAAGACAGAAACATCATGAGGAGAACAAGAAGGCATGTGCACTGAACGACAGAAATAGATCAGATAGAATCAGACAGAAAATGAATCATTATCACGGCCACAGTCGGGCGGAATGGATGTTGTCACCTGTCAAATCAAAAATGCCGCTTTCATTCAGCGTCATGGCTGGAAAGTTTGTGAAATCTTCGTAGACTTTGTTTTCGGCATCAAATCTAATACCTTCGATCCGAGTGTCAGTCCGTCAGGCGACGGCAGCCTGGCGATGTGACATCAAACGTGATGATATGAGTGCACACCAGACCAGCTGTTGCCGCCTTACCGCATACATTGTGTCTGTGTGTGTTTGTGTGGTTTCCGCTCTGATGTGTTGAAGGCCATGTTTTTTCCACAATACAGGTTATTTCATGCAAATACGATTTTACTGTCAGTTTACGCACCCTTGTTTTGTTCTGAACCTCTTCTGTGGGAACAGCCTCAAACTTTGTGAAGGGTTACGGTTTACTTAATTGTTGTTGTAGCATTCTCCGAAATGTTTCATTTTGTGTCCTACTAAAAATAAAGCCATATGGGGAAAGATTGAGTAAACAGTAACCAATTTTCATTTTTGGGTGACCTGTCTCTTTAAGTTTTACACCTAAAATGAGTTAATAGTGAACATTTTATCGTTTAATTGATTTCTTCTCTAAAGGTCACAATCTCACTTATAACTTCGGAAAACAATGACATTGGTTGTGATTTGCAATTCCTGCTAAATTAGTCACAACCAGAAAGTTTGCTGCTTAAAAAAACATCACCTTGTCTCTCTCTCTTTCACTTGCTCATTTTTACCTCACTGTCTGTTAACTCAGTCATGAGTAATATGTGCTTTCTGCTTGCTCTCACTTACTGTATGATTTTTTTGGAACTGCAAATGCAGACACAAACATCACGCCTCTATAGATTGACAATTTGCTGCATGTCTATCAGTCTGATTTAACAGTAGCATACATGGTACATGGCGTCTTGTCATCTCCCGAACACACACACACACACACACCGATCAAAGCAAGACTGAAAGGCCGTGATTTGAAAACGACAGAATGCGCTGCATTCTGAGACTTCACTTGAGATTGCTTTGCTGAGAAACGGCAGACATCTCGGAGACATAAAATCAGAACTAGATGCTCGGAAAGAACATTGATCTAAATGCTGTCATGGGCAAATTGCGAAGATTACACGACTCAGTGTTTTTAAACGTCACAGAACAAGCTCCACATTCACTGCATTCCCCTGAAATTCCCCATTATACATCAGTTGTTTAGATCTTCCGAGCGAGAAACGTCATTTGGACCTTTGGACGATCATTTGGACGATTCGTTTCTGGACACAAAGCCTGGACACAGGCTTTAGAGCCATCCACCGCAGACTCTCGCAGATCTGCAGTGGTGAAGGTGGTGTGGCGGAGCACTTCAGACAGTGATGAGGGTTCCGATTCGCAGTGGGTGATGTTTTCAGCCACTGTCTGGCTTTTCTTTCTGCAAACCCGCTCGTTAAGAGACAGCACAGCAGTGGAGCTTTCATTGGGCTTCTCACAAATTCAGCTGACATTTCAGAAGATCCATACGAGACCTTTCAGAAAAAGAGAGGCTGAGAAAAAGGGAGGAAAAGAAAGGGTAACAAAAAGCTAAAGAGGGATGTGAAACAGGAGAGGTGGCGTACGAAAAAGGAAAAGCAAACGAGCAAAATTAGAGGTGTGGAAATTCATTAGCGGCCCACGAGAAGCTCAGAGGAAGATAATCGCAATTATCAAACGCGACTGCAACTTCACACAACCAAATAAATCACTTGGTCCTCAGATTTCGCTTGACAACATCAAACTTCTAAATTACGGACGAGGTCCCCCGTCATGTTTTGACAATCTCCTCCCCACGGAGAGACAGTATGCAGCAGCACGACAGATAATGCATTTTAACATCACAGAGATGCTGTTGGAGACGGAAGGGTGCAAGGGACACTTTTAAACGTAGAGTTTTTTTATTGTCGTGTCTTGTGGCGCCATATGGCAGGGATGCGAATCTGTTGGTTTGAGGGAAGAAAATCAGTCAAACGTAAAACAGACAGCATCTGTTCATTCCCCAGCATGCCCGTCTTTAGCAAGACATTAACAGCCTAGCATGTTGATACCTTTGCATCGGGGAGCTGCAGAGAATTATGAGTATGGCCCTTCTGGATGTGAACCGGTCGTCCGAAGGCCCTAATTAACAAAAATATTTTTGTGTCTTGAGATTTGAGCAATTGAATTGTTACATGTCGTTCACGACCTCCTAAATTGAACTCAGACTCTCTCTGTATCTTCTCTCTGTGTCTCCATTAGCTCCCAGCCCACCATCCTCATTACAGGACCACCCCTCCTCTCTGCCGTCGCCTGACGCAGATATCGAATGTGAACCATCTGTCTCCGGCGCCCCAGATAACGACTCCAATCAAGATAAAGGACCAGTCAACAGGCAACAGACCAATCAGGATGGGGGACCAATCAAGCAACGGACCAATCAAGATGGGGCAGAAATGCAGACGCGTACATCTCGCACACAGGATGATGACAAACTTGCCCCGGAAACACACTCCAGTGGTGATCCAGGTGTGATGATACACATTTCTGTCCCATTTAATTCTGACTAAAATCTTAGAAACAGCGCACCCAAAAATTAAAAAGCTGTTTACTATTTACTCACCCTCCCTCATGTCATTCCAAACCATATGATTTTTTTCATCATATATACACAAAAGGAGATGCGTTGAAAAATGTTCATGTTCATGTAGCCCAACCAGTAAAGCTAGCAACACCAGGGTCATCGAACCTCCAGGGCTCGAATCTCAAAGAATGGCTGGTTGAACATACTGGAAGTCGCTTTGTAAATGTAAACACTTTTACCTAATGACAGTTCATAGTGGCTGTCGTAGTTGATAGTTTTGTCAAGGACAAGAAAAACAATTAATAAAAAAAACTCAAAAGCTCAAATTAAGGTTATTCTCTGAAAATCTGTGAATAAATGTGGCAGGTCGCAATCAGTTACAAAATGGGCACAAATGGGCCTCTAGTCGCCATATGTTTTCACTGTATGAAAGTGACAAACTCCTGCTGTGTTTCATACAGAAAAAATAAAATCATGTGAAGGCAGTAAATAATGAACTATTCTTTAAAAGATTAAATAGAGAGATTAGCCTCGACCAAATAAGCAGGTACGAACGACTTCACAATAACGTTTTTGCAGCTAATAGCACGCACGTATGAAACATGGATAATTCCAGGCTGCAGTTTGCAGAACTGTCGTAATTTGTCATTCTTATAAAAAGTGTCATTTTCAGACCGGCTCTGCATACCACTGGGTTTGTCTTAAGTTTTACCTTTAGAGCACACACACAATTCCGGCCTCCCGCCAGCGTACAGTACACCTAATGGCTCTTTAATAACATGCTGTGATTGGTCGTCCAGCGCCGGCTTGACTGTTTTAGACCGCTGTGGGGTTCTGGTAACTAAGTCTCATGGGGTTGCTGTACAGAAAATCTGACCCAGATGAATGCAGAACACCCATTCAGGACGAGTTCTGGATGCTAAATTTTTAGAACGGTGGGATCAGGTCATTTCGTACCTGGATTTCAGCCTTCGTTAGCATCATTAGAGCGATTTTGTGCTCCGTTCTGCACTGGGTACAGCCTGACCTTTATCATTCACTGCTTCAGGCTGTAATGATCGTTCAGTCTGTCCTTGTTCTAATTTTTTATTGTCATTTCATTATTTCTGTCTCTGTGTCTGATAGCTAATGATGGTCACAGTCATAAGCAGTCGGACGACTCTGTTCTGGTCTACGAGAGTTTGAAGTTCTGTGCCAGCAAAAACACAGACAGAATATACATTTATGACAAGGTACAGTAAACACAAATCACTAATTTTTTTCTTTGTTCTTTACAGCAGTGAATTTACACACTCTGGACTTTTCACACTCCATTCTAAAAGCGAGTTACGCGAACTCATTACGCATTGCATCGTGGGATTGCATTGCATTATTGCTTTAGGAAACGATTTAGGAGGAGAAGAAACCACAACTTTCTACATAAACTGAAAACGTTTTCCATGTAAATGTATTTAAAACACTGACTCTTTAAATATTTTGAGGGGTATAAATTTAGGAACGTTTTCATACTGTCAGTCTTAAAATTACCATCAGTTTGTTCGCAGCTGAAACATAGCATGCTATCAAAACAAAACTCTTCCCCAAAATCTGTATGTTTACTCTGACATCAGACAGATTTGTGTCCATTAAAATGTCGGATAAGATGTTTTTGTATGAAGGGTGAGCTGAATCAAACAGCCCTCGTTTGTATAAAGATGGAAGCTCGCAGTTCCATGCAACTGAATTAAGTGGAAAAGGATACGGGCAAAAGGCCCTTAATTGACTTTGAATGAGAAATATTATCGGTGTTAGTTTTTTAATAAGAGCTCTTCCTGAGGCTGTTTCAGCCGAGCGGTGATGAATGAGAGCTGGAGAGAGACCGAGGAAGTTATGGAACACAGATTCACCGTGGGCTGGAAATGTAATATTTTCTGAAGGCCGTTTTCTGAGTCGTTCTCTGTGGACGGGTGTTAGGGGACGGTGGTCGGTTCCTGATGCTTGTGGTGGCGTTTTAACCAATCAGCTGCAGCCCTAAGTCAAATGTTTTTGCAGGTCGAGCACAGATTGTGGTCGTCGAGACAATCTTTAGATGTTTTTATCTTTCTCACGTTTAATATTATTTTGGATTGTCTCACTGTTTTATTATTATTTCAAATTACTTTGTATTATATCATTTATTGCCAAAATTGCCAAGACACATTTCTGCTAATTGGACAGATTGTTTGGTTATTGGCCCAGGGCAAACTTTTAAAAGTCAAATATTAGTTGATCAATCAGTCTGGCTAAAATATTGGTCTGTCACCATACAACAAACAACATATGTAAATTATTATTATTCACAGAATTAATAATAATAATAATACAAAACTAAGTACAAGTAATAAAACACACTGGAGTATCACTTTACCAAACAAAACAATAACGTAAAAACAATATTATTAATATAAACAATACATTTTAATTTAACCAATGGGTAACATAAATATTCATCACCCCTTTGTGCCGTCATACCTTTGTATATCTCATTTGCATGATATGACATAAGGCCGGTTTTCTAAATATCTCATCAGTACACCAAAACTGAGCTGATGCTGTGTATGTATGTATGTATGTATGTGTGTAGGATGGTGTCCCACTCCACTGTAACTTTATTCCTTTGGATATCAGACTTCAGAACTGGGAAGAGCTGCCACCAGAATTCAGTCATACAGAGAACAGAAGACAGGTGTGTGTGTGTGTTGTGTGTGTGTGTGTGTGTGTGTGTGTGTGTGTGTGTGTGTGTGTGTGTGTGTGTGTGTGTGTGTGTTTCTAAATAGAGTTACATCAGATATTGCAAAATCCTGAAACCTATGTGTGTGAATGTGTGTGTGCGCGTGAGGCAGGTGCTGCGTTTCGTGCGTGAGTGGAGCTCTCTGACTGCGATGAGGCAGAGGATGGTGAGGAAGACCGGTCGAGTCTTTCACAGCCCCATTCTGCTGCTGGAGGAGATCACACACTCACAGCGGCGCCACAGCAGCACCTCCAGGCAAGAACACACACACACAATTAGAAACGAGAGGTGGGCAGAGCTTAAGCTTATTGGCTCAAATATGGATGTCAAATACATCAGCCTGCCCATTTTCTCACATTCAAAATACTAATAAACTTTATAAATTTGTTTTATTAAAATTTTGTTTGAATGTCTTAGTTTCGTCTATTATCTTCGTGTTTTAAATTGTTTATTTATATTTTTGGTTTTTTTTCTTTATAGTAGTTCAAGCTGAGTTTATGCTTTTAGCTGAATCATGTCAAGAATATTAGTTGGTCAGTTTTAAACATTAATTAAGTTTTAATTGACTTTTATTACTCGTTACTCAGAGTCTTTGTTTATTGTTCTGTTACACAAACATCAGCTCCAGCTCGTGTCTTACGCTAAGAGACACTGTATGATATTGTGATGTTCTGACTCACAGTTTACACTATTTTAATCGTATTTTAATCGAGGCTTATTTTAATCTCTGATCTCTCTGTCAGGTATCTTACTAAACAGGATGTAGCTCAGACCTCCATCACTGTGGCCCAGAAAGAGGGCGGAGCTATACGCATCATCAACAAGGAAAGCGTCGCCTCTAAAAGGCGGTCCACGTTCGAACCTGCTGACCAGACGAACAGGTTGAGCACATACACACAAACACGCTTAAGAATGCCAAATGTTACTGTCCATTAATTTCCTATTTCCTGTGAAACATAACCTAGAGATAAGTGTATAAGCCCTTTTGACTTTGTAAACTGCTAAAACAATTAGAGCAACTTCCCAGCTAATAGTTGTAGGTTGTAACAACATTTCCCTAACATTTCTGTTAGGTAACAAAATTATGCATTGTCATTTTGAATGTTTTGGGAATTTTCAAATTGTCCAGTTTTTAGACTCTATAATAACGTTATTCAAACTTTTTAAATTTGGTAACGTTTTTAAAACGTTCCACTAACAACTTTAGTCAAATTTTTTAATGATACAATGATCAAAAACCTTTTTCTTATGTTACTGCAGGAACTTTTGAATAACTTTGAAAGAACTTTTAGACAACATTAGCCAACATTCTGGAAATGATCCCTGCTAGGTTACCAATGTGATCAAACCGAACTTTCACACCCACAGTTCTAAAGACTGACAAGAATTTGGTATTTTGAACATTAAAATCCTTCAAATAATGAAAGAAACCTTCTACAAACTCACTCGCGGCGAGCAATATCTCAACAGCCTTTAAATCACACTGGAGAGACTCGTTTCCACACAAGGTTTGATGAAGTGGCAACACACGTGTAAACAAACATCACAATCTGAATTATACGAGAATAACGCTCATCAACATCTGCCATCAGCTGAAGTCATCAACACACTTCTGTCAGCTACAGTACAGGTACGATAAAGTACGGTACCATTATTTTGATCACGTGTCAGAGCTGTTTTCTCTCACACCGTTTGTGCAGTAAAAGAAAGAGAGAGAGAGATTTGAGAGTCTGTGACTTTTCTTCATGTCAGGTGTGTCCAAACCAAAAATGGAAATTAATTATATACATATATATATATATTTTTTTTTTTTTTCTCTCTCTTTCTTTCTTAGCTTTTGCGACTGAGACTGACAGATATACATTTATGAATTTGCATTGGTCCTGGAGAAAATATTGCAGCAAATTATTTTGAAAGTGCATTTCTGCATGTAATAATGTGCATAGCAAACAGTTATACTTGTAAACCTGGGATACGTGTGTGTTATGTGTGAAGCGAGCTAAAAAATGCTTAGTGCAGAGGATAAGGGCTTAATCCACACACTCACACACACACACACACAAGTGCTGCAGTGTCGCCATGGAAACCGCAGGAGGGAGAAATTGCGACGCACTGAGCGCTGTCTGGGGCTGGATATTTTTAGGAGATGGAGAGAAGGAAACGGCGGCCAGACGAAGCAAGAGAGTCGTGCTGAGAACTGATGGAGTACACAAGGAGATTTTGAAAGCCATCGAGAAATTCAGTGAGAAACTAAAGGGTGGATGCTGTCTTGTACACGTCGCACTCTTTCCTGTTGAAGTCTAGTCAAGTTCGTACAATAAAAACATTTTCACACACACGCACAGACACCTATCAAAAATAAGCAGTACACTACAAATTCTCTAATGATGATGTCACCAAAGGAAAACACCAGAATGTTTTCCCTGATTGGTCAGTAACTCCGCCTCTTTAACGACTTTTGAATTATGACAAACTAAATGAAAATTAGAAACAAAACTCTAAAATTAATTCATCTTTTATAGCAAAATTAAAAACAAACTGACAAAAGCACAACAAAATACAACCAAAACTAAAAATTAAATTAAAATAGATGCTCAAAGTATTAATAAAACTACAATAAAACCGAAAGCAATAAACTCCGACTTTGACACACATCACATGAAGAGTGACCAGCCGCAGTTCATTCAGCTTGTATTTTAAAATAGTTATTTACAATTAACATTCCTTGTGGAAAATGCTCAAATAATTGCTTGGAAATGTAACAGTTTAAAATGTAAAGTATATAATGGCTGTGTGTTTGTGTCTGCAGGGAGGCACAGAGCTCAGTGTGTATTCAGGCAGACTCTGAATCCGGGTACCTGCAGGCCCTGGACTCAGCTGGGACGCCACTGTGTTTGTCCTGCCAGAAGCCCAGCTCAAATCACTCCGGCTGGGCAGGAGGTTTCTGTAGCCCAGCCTGCATGGAAGACTTCCAGCTGCGCTCCAATCAAGGCTACATGCGCGCCCGTGTGCTCGAGACTGAAAAGGGCATGTGTCAGCACTGCGGACTAAATGCCCACCAGCTGTACCTGCAGGTTCGAGACGCCCCGCGCACACACCGCAAAGAGATTTTGGATAATACCTGGTTGGCACAACTGCCTTTGAAACAGGTGAGAGCAGAAAACACTCCAAAAACACATACCGAAGTTTACGATTGCTGAAATGGTGCAATAGTTCAAAAGCGTAAACAGGATTTTCTTAAGAATCTCAGATTTAAACCTGCAGTGTAATCTTGTCTTTAAGATTTATTGGTGTCCAAACATTCACCTGAAAGTAATTCTGCTGATTGGCCTAAATCTCTTCTTTTAAAAAAAGTTCTGTGCATACGATCTACATTAGCTATACGATTAAAACTTTTTCAGTCTAAACACTTGGCCAAAGTTTTCCCTACAGTGAATTAGTTGTTTCCAAAAGTGCATTAGTTGAAATTATCTCTACGTTCAAGAGTTAAGTCAACACAGACTGCGTTTTATTGGAAATATATTGCTTGCAGAAAAGGATAAATAAAAACGGTCTCTTTAGCTTTTTAGCAGCAGTAATGGCTTGCAGCTTTGGGCATCTGCTCTTTGACTTTTCTATAGAGTTATCAGTACAGTCACACTCCAAACACACACAAGAATCTGCCCTTGTAGAGTTCAACACTAAACACACACACACACAGTCACTCCTGAGAATCCGCTGTTAACAGAATGCCTGCTCTGTCAGATTGCCATTGATTTTTCCCACAATGCATTGCTACAAGGTGCGGGTTTGATTTTTGTTTGGCTTTACGGTTAGAGCCCAAGCGTCTACACCCTAATCAATAACATGCTTTGAGCTCCAAGTGCCCTAAACAAGCTCCCTGTCATTGTTATGTTGAAAAGTTGTGCGTTGTAATTTCTGTTTTGTCGTAGTCATATCAGCACGCAGATGAAACTGTTAAAAGCGCGTGCACGTTTTTGCCGTGTCGACTTATTGACTTATGGGGTCTGTGAGCGAAACTTGTCTATGTAGTACTCTGAGGTTACCGTCTGATGAGACCCTCGGGCCTCCGTAGAGATTTGGGAAAATTGGCTCAGCTCAGCTGTTGAGAGAGAAGGAAACCATTGATTCGTACCGCCACGGTTTCCCTGGAGATGGCGAGTCTAAAAACAGCACAGACTAAAATGCCAACGCTTTGGCTGTGGTTTCCTCGCATTTGGAACACAGATCTTCTGCTTCCAAATCTCTCAAAGCGTTTAATCCCCGAAACACCTGGAATCCCTCACCGCAGCGGCCTGTCAAAGTCTGCAGTGCAGTCGGAATCGTAAATTACATATACCAGCATGTCCTGCGAACTGAGCAGCATTAGCTATATAGAGTTCGGCAAAGTAGCTATTCAATAAAAACGTCATAAAATAAGCTCAACACACACACAAAAAACGTGTCTTCTTCCTTTGGGAAGTCATGCCTTTTTAAGGGTGGTTTTATCCATTTGTAGCGGTTATGTAGTATTTAGCCATTTTGTGATCATTTTTAACAATTGTAATAATTGTTCCGCTGTGTTTTTCAGCTGAACGAGATTATTCAGAGTCCAGTAGAAGGCCACTTTTGGCAGGTTGACCACATTAACCCAGTTTACAGAGGTGGAGGACAGTGTACCCTGGAGAACCTCCAAACACTTTGCACCGTCTGTCATCGTATGGTACCGTATCTCAACCACACACGATATACAATTAGAAGCGAATGTACCGTTACTTTATGAATTATTGTTTATACGAATTACAATTCACAGTGTAAATTATGCTTTGGGATATACAGCAAAATTGACAGTAAAGAGTAAAACTATTAAGCTAAAGGCTGAATTATGAAACATGAATGTGCAAGACTAATATTAACTAATATAAACCAATATTTTTTTGCAGAGGACCGCACAACAGGCCAAAGAGAGAGGGCAGATGAAACGAGACCAGACTGCCTCCAAACTTGCGGGTGACATCACACGATTCTTCGTGAAAAAATAAAGCATTCGACTAGTAGCTATTGTCTTCGTGTCAATGGCAAAAAAAAAAAACATTGGAAAAGCAAAGAACTGTTGCCTTGGAAACTAGCTGCCCGCAGGCATTATTTACAAACATCTGTAGTATTTGACGACTGTTATTGACGAGCTTGACAATATAATTAATGTCTCAGCCTGGAATTCTGCCCTTTAACTAGAGAAAAAAAAATAGATATGGACATTTTTCTGTTAGCTGCACACAACCAAGAGGTAAATACCATAAAACTTCGATAAACTAAAAATAAAAGACAAACTAAAAATAAGAAACTCATATTACAAACGCAAAACTGATGAAGCATCAGAGCCGTGGTTTAGTTGTTAGCGCACTTAAGTGTGCATTTGCAAAACTGTAAACCTGCAATACAAATAATTTGTAATACAAAGAGTTGAAGGTCTGAAATTGCCATAAGGTTTGTTGCTGTAAAACGAGTCACTTTACCTGTAAGGGCTGCTGGGTATTTTTTGGGGGTCAGCAAACTCCAGCAAATCAACTACAGCATAATAGAAATTCGACAGAAAGACATGGATGGTCTTGTACTGCTGTTTGCACTCAGAAGCGACTTATTCACATTCAGTAGTTTAAACTGAATTTGATTCACTGCCTGACTGATTGATTAAAAATAAAAGCATCAAATTATTTTTTGCCTCTCTGTCTCTCCCTCCCTCTGTTTGTCTAGATCACATCTCTGTCAGTTCTGTCAACCAACTTCCTGTGGTGCATTCTGGGATATTTGTATTAAAGTACTGTTGAATGTCCAGCACTTTCCAAACATTAAGCATTCATTGGCATGTAGCTTTAGATCAAATGTTCTTTAAGACCATAAGAAATAAACATTCAGCAGATGTGTCCAAACTTTCAAGTGATAGCGTATCTACATTTATACAATGTCAATTCTGTGCATGCATTTATAAAACTGAACGAATGTGTTTGTTCTTGGCAACATGTAAAGAAATAAGTGTTGAGCTTTCAAATGAGGTGCGATAGTTGAAGTGTCGGAAAAATTGCACTGCATCAAAACTTCGTGTTGTTATAATATGCGTCTCTCCGCTAACTCAATAACATGGCTGGGGGGAGGAAGTATTTTTCTCATCACCATGGCAACAGACTGAACGATGCATATTGCCAGGGAGATAAGGGCATTGGTACAATTCTACTGTGTGTTACCAGTGACGGTACCAGACAAATTAGCTCCTTAAAACCCGTCTCCTCTACTGTCGGGGCTATTAACTTCTGCCCAAATCATTCACACAGAACTCTGGAGAACAAACCTGTGTTGTTATAACAGGCAGTTCTGTGGACAAGGTGCAGCGTTTGATTCAGCACTTGCCCTTCTGATCTTTAGATTCAAACTTCTGTTAAAAATTGATCCGAGTTGAAGTGCTAATAATGGTCGCAGATCGTTGTCGACGGCTTGTTTCCATACTGTAGGAATATTTTGGAAGTTATAACATGGTTTTTGTTCAAGATTAAGCATTGTGGTTATCCAAACAGGCCCTCATAACCTAATGTAATTTGCACATTTAATAATATTTAAAGGTTATCCACCTTTATTGGCGCACCATCATTTTTGAACAGTTTTACTGCTTCATGTTGCAAATTGGTATTTCTTACCACAATATTATAATGCTTTGCAGTAACTATAAACACAAATAATATGGATAGCTAGTCTTTTAAATAAAATGGATCCGCGTTTGCATTGAAAGACAGTGATGTAAATTTGGCACTCTATATTTTTTGGCTCAGATATCACCTGGTTAAACTGCATTGTGGGCGTTTAGTGAATAAATGTCAAGTTTTTGTACCGATACACACGGCATCCGCAACCGCTCCGTAAAATTGCCTGTGATTGGCTGCTGTGTGTTTGTGTTTTGACATGCATCTTGTATTATGACAAATAAAGCAGAAATCAAAGATGCTTGTTACCGTTGCAGATATGATCTGTTTTAGATTGTGTTTCTACCCTCATCAGGGATCCTGTTAAGTCAGTGTGTGGGTTTCTTGAAGTCTCAGACGTCAAAGACTGTCTGAAGCTGAAGTCTGAGACCTAACAAAAAACGCAAGAAAAGATCAAAACTACAATTCAAAGGGCATGAATGAGAAAAATCACCTCTGATTGGATGTCTGCCCTTGTTACTCTAAATTCAGCCTCTGGTCTATTTCAGGTCTCTGGTCGGGACTGGCTGGCTATTCATAAAGCTGAGATGCCGGGAGAAAACGATGCAGCCATCTTTATAAAATCTGTGGCAGGCGGAAAACTAAGTTGGTTTCTCTCGCCTTATTAATTCACACGCTTCGTTTCTCACACCTGAGTGGAATTAGACTCAGAGGTGCCAAATAAGTCAGAACATCACGGTTATTCAGACAGGCCCTCGTCATAAACCAATGCAATTTACACGTTTTAAAATAAAAGCAGCGTGCGCAAAAACAACGCTCAAAGTTGTGACAAGAATTCCTTCGTGTCTGTTTCAGCATGAAGAACAGGCGGTTAAATATCCAAAGCTCAGAGCAGAATACTAACCGTTTAGAAATGTTAGGCCAAACAGAAGGTTGTCGGATTGCATTGTGGGATGCAGTATTTTGTATATTCAGCTGTATACTGTACTATATGCACATTTAAGTGAATATAAAGTATCGTCCCAGTTTTGTATGCATACATAAAACTGGCACAGCAGACTATACCCGGCTAACAACCTCTGGTTCCCAGAACATTTTGGGAACGTTACTTTTTGAGAACATTTACCGAATGTTCTTGTAGCACGTTTTTGCTTGTGTTTGATGGGTACATACTGGATACTACTAGCTTGACCTTTCATAGCTCTACTATGTTTGTGAGGACATTTCTGGAGGTAGGAAGTATACCAAATACAAAGGCGTCCATGATGCCTTTACTTTTAAGAGTGTCTAGCCAGCTGAAATCTTAACTATGGAGGACAGATCCGTGCTGTGAAGGTGTTTGGGTCATTGTGAAGGGTTGATGCACACGAGGTTTCGGTGTAATAAGTTTACGGAGGCTCCTTTATTACCTACCAGAACAAGAGTTGAAGCAACACCGAGGCTTTAATAATGCAGAGACCCAGAGACGGTGGACGGGCGTCAAATGAAGATGCGCGTCAAATGAAGACGCGCGTCACGACGCGCCCCCGGAGGATCTTTGCAGCAGGCCGGATTCAAATGACTTCCCGTGTTTTGTTGGCCAAACGCGGCGAGGGAAAAAGAGGGACCAGACAATAACATGAAACGAGGTAATAATAAAGGCAGGGTGGGAAGGAAACCTGGATACTGTCCGTCAAGGTCAGAAATTTCCACCACCCAGCCCCAAATGGGTCCCATAATGAAACAGTGTTCAAAACTGATCCCAAAACAGGTCGACGTGGGAATGCTCCCCTCTGTTCTATTACTTACAGCAATCAGTGCAGCGCGTCCCCGCGGCACAAAACCTGCACGTTGAACGGACAATAAAGGAGGAGTTATTACAATTAAACACAAGCACAAAAAGGGATAAAAAGCAAAAAAAGAAACGGGCATGATGTTCGGCAAGACAGGAAGTGCAGGTGTGTGGCCCCTGGTGTTGAGGAGGCTTTTTGGGGAGAAAGGAGACTCGTGCATAATTTGTTCCTCCAAAAACCTCGTTGGTTGCCATTAATAATAAACCATTAATCTCACTTAAACTCCCCGTACAGAGACGAGCTCATTAGTTAACCCCAAAAAAGCTGCGCTAAGCACATTATCAGACATCCAAGTCTTGGAGATCTGGAGGCCAGCACTCACCAAATGAGTTTCCAACGGAGAAACATCTGCACTGCTATTAGATGTATGAACTGTTGGAGCTGTTGGTGTCTAACAGTGGTGGAGGTGACTCTTCTAGATAACGACCTAGATAACACAATCGGTGGAGATCAGAGGCCCAAACAATGGCGGTTTCTTATGCGTTTTATTCTCGTTTGCGCCATCTGTGAAGGAGGAGTGATGGAGGTCTGAGGCCTCCAGGAAGGTCTGTGCGTGTGTGAGACTGAAGGAGCCCCAGGAAACGTTCCCAGGGTTGGCTTGCGTTCTTTAAAAGTTCTCTCAAAGCTTTCCGTAATGTTAGTAGAACTTTTTTCTACTAACATTACTAACTGTCATAATCTGCTTAAAATTCTTTTAAGTTGCTATTAGAAAGAGGATCTGATACGTTCTCGAATTCAAAAACTGGATGTTCTGAAATCTAAAATTGTTAGCTGGGTGTGATGCTCCTGATTTATAGAACTGGTGATTCTGAGACGTTCTAGGAACGTTCTCTGTAGGTTCTTTTTTTAACCTAAACTAACATTCCAAGAACATTCTAGGAACAACCATTCTAATACGTTCTACCCAGCTGAGAGTTTAGTATTCACTGGTTCGTTTTGAGGACTTGATGTTGAGGACTGGATGTTTTTCCAGTTGTTTGGTTTAGTACATCATGCATGTACCTTCTCTCCTCCTCGAGGCGTCAGATTTAGTTGTTTGGTTTGAGAGTCATCACAGCTGTCCGGGGTTCAAGCTGTAGCCACGGGAGACATGAGCTGCTCTGTGGAGCAAAATACGGTTGAATTAGGTCACTCTAATTACCATAGTTAGTTCAAACATCAAATCTGATGCATTATGGATGAGATGGGGAGTCAATCAAATGTTATTTACAGTTTTCCTGTCAGTTGTCTTCCATGTCTGATAACTTCCATGTCCTGACTGCACCAAACATCACATGAACCCTTAACATTTGTCATACAAGCTTCCCACACACTTACAAACGCAACAAATCAATCAATATATAGTATGAGCATTAATAATTGCAACACGAGTTATATAAACACCAAAGGTTTGTGGATTAACACTGAAACAACCTTTCCATCCACCAAGATCCCTGACCTTAACCAAACCTGTGAAATCAGGGGCAATGATTGGTTAACAGAAACGTTGCTCTGGGAACAATCTTTAGGAATATGTTCTACCAGGGTAAATTATAGGATGCTTGATGTTGTCATGGTAACCACTTCTGGAAGGCTTACTGTACTAAGAATATTACCGTCAAATACATCATGCAATCCAACATACACTTTCCAATCTTAAACCTTAAGCACAATTTATTAACGCTCACAATCTAGATTTTCCTGATGAATTCCAATCTATTCTGGTACATATGAGACACAGGTTACTGTAAAATAAAACAATTTGTTTTGCTCGTTTTCCTCCAATTCGTTCACTTTCCGTACAACCTTCTCAGCTAATATAAATCACGAACTGCCACACAACACACAATCTGTGTCAGAAAAGCACCGCAGGTCCAGAAAACAACCGGGCCGGCACTCAGCTCTGAACCTCAGGCCAACAGCTCCTTAACTCATGTGTTAAGTGTAACTGTGATTGTTTGTTTTGAATCACTTCATGTGTTTTTTTACATACTTGTGATTTGTCAAGCTGACAATTTGTGTGTGTGTTAATTAATGTGTGTTCATAATTCAGCCAACAAACAAAACATGGGAAAAAAAAGACGTTTTATTATCATTGCTGTAATATAGCAATACTTTACTGTATGTACTATACTGTTGTTAAAACACAAATTAAGAAAAATATATCTATAGTAATGAAAACTGAAGGGGTATTTAGTTGCACTTACACCAAGTATGTTTCTCTTTTCATTTTTAGGAGAAATATGGTGGAGGAGTTGCTGTAGCTCAATTGGGAGAGCATTATCACATACTGATTAAAACGTATAGCTTAAATCGCTTTGGATAAAACTGTCTGCCAAATACATAAATGTAAAATATGAACAGGCTGCAATCTTAACAGGTTTTATTCGACTCACT
This sequence comes from Chromobotia macracanthus, assembly GCA_036877525.1. Taxonomy (NCBI): domain Eukaryota; kingdom Metazoa; phylum Chordata; class Actinopteri; order Cypriniformes; family Botiidae; genus Chromobotia; species Chromobotia macracanthus. Next base: position 3,039,660 of record JAZGTH010000033.1, on the reverse strand, counting down.
CTTATAGTAACTGTGTTACTCTGGCATTGTTACCATGGTAATTTTTTCTAAGGGCAGCAACTTGAAAGTTATTGAGTGGGAGTGCAGATCTACAATTGTATCCACCCCGCGTCTACGTTTGTTAGGTCAACAGGGACGAAGGATGAAAACTGAGCTGGGATCAGCATATTGGCTGTAATATACTGGTTAAATATGAGCTGAGCAGGTCCCAGAGCAAGCTTTGATTAAATCAGGATCCGCAGAGAGACAGCGTTTTCACAGAAATCTGATTTCCTTCCCTCCAACTCGCAGTTTTTTCCTCCTGCATCGCTGGGGCAGGAAAACCACCAAGATTATGAGAAGATTATCTCAAAAGCTCATTTCTAAACTTAACTCCGCACAAGAAGTTGTTGCGTTTGAATCTCGGAGATAGATCTGTAAGAGAGGCTTCCAAGATATATGATAAAAACGATGTTGGTGGACATAACTCCATCTCGACTCAATACAGTTTCTTATTTTAGCCAAACTGCTAAAATGACGCTTTGCACAAGCAACATACAAAATTCATCATATTTGTCTGGCATAACTGAGTGATGACATTTTTTTGACCAAATTACTTTATGACCAAAGACTGAGTAATATTTCTGCTTTTACAGTATGAATTCTCACAGGGGTGTCAATCCACCATATTTTTGTATACGTCAAAACATTTTTGCACTAATGGTATGTTGATTCACTGTGCAATGCAGTTTGGGAGTGTTTAAGGTAAGGAACCGTGGAAATATGATATGGCATATAAATATGTAAAGTTGTTTTGCCATTTAAGAACTTTACAAACTATCGTTAATGAAGCACACACACACACACACACACACACACACACACACACACACACACACACACACACACACACACACACACACACACACACACACAATGTGACAGCTGCTGCACTAATGTGTGTTCATGCCTGTCTTGAAGAAAACGGGATGAAAATGTATAATGAAGGAAAAACCAGGAAATAAAGGTAAGAAAGAATCAAGAAAAGGATTTTAGATTGCAAACAGCAAATGAGCAAAACAAAATAAAACTGAAAAGCGTGACATTTACAGACATAAAATCAAGATTGATTGATTACTTACTTTTCAGGGCCTCAAAAATTGTTTCACAACTGCAGTTTTGGCAAGCTGGTGTATTTCCTGCTCAAACTGTGTTATCTGTTCAATTAGTGATTATTGATGATGATCAGTGGCAGGTGTTTTAAAGGGGAGGGACGTTCCTCTTATAGAGAAAAACATTTAGACTTTATTTTGTACAAGTCAGAGACAGACTAATATTTTTGATTTGTTTTCCCAGCAGAGGCTGTAAAGCATGTCTGCTGAAAGTGACTTTGTCAACAGTTTGTCAAAAAGTAAACTATACTAAAAAAGTGTTAAAAGTAAACTTTTTAGTACACTAAAAAAACTGTTAAAAGTAAACTTTTTAGTAAACTAAAAAACTGTTAAAAGTAAACTTTTAGTATACTAAAAAAACTGTTAAAAGTAAACTTTTTAGTAAACTAAAAAACTATAATTTCCTGATTTGTAATGAATCCTCTGTGCTCTTCTTGTGCACATGAATGTTAATATGTGAATTAATGTTAATAATCTTCTTTTTCTGCCTTTGACCTTATCAAAAAACATTATTAATCAATAAAACGTGGCACAACCCAATAAAACTCTGACGGACAAAATCTGGTTCCTGCATCTACATTATTTCCCAAAAACTGAACTATAAAATGAAGCTTTAACTCAAAACTTCCCTATATTATAAAGATTAAGCTTCAGGTTCAGGGTTTAAGCTTTGTTTATTATAGATACACGTATAGCTGTGTGTAACCTGCACTTTTGTGCCAAATTGTCTTAAAGGGATCGTTGTCCCCTGCAGGACTTACAACACCGCATTTATCGGAACCGAACCGCAGGATAAGACGCACGACTCAACAGCGGCACCTGGTGGCCAGTGGAGGGATTGCATTGACTTTACTCACCACTGCATCTTCATCTTCATCTTCAATGTGACGCACAATAATCTTCACTTATTATTATTATGTGAACAGACTGTCAATAGTTACCAATACCAATTTTAAATAGCAAATAACTAGATGCCACCGGCTGAAATAATGTAATGTACATACTGTTTCACATACTCTTTTAAAGCAGCATATGTAGTGTGCAGTATATATTTCACTCTGTAAGATATACCATAGTATGCAGTATACAGATAAATGAGTATAATGCTAGTGTGCCACTATGCCGTTCTAAACAGAGCCAGTATTTTGAGTCCCACACTGAATAAAGGAGAATTTTTAAAATAAGAAATAGTGACTTATTGATATCACAGACACTCATCAAATAACAGCCGACATTTGTCTGCTTAAGTGGCCGTTTGGACGTGCCAGAGTCTCTTTTTAGCTCTGGGACCGCTGAAAACAGACAGGAAGTGACATCATGATTTAACAGGGCCGGTTCACAAATATCTAGAGCAAAACATATTGCACACTAGAAGCATATAATCCTCATTTTCAGTATCTTAGACAACAGATTTAAATAAATGACATAAAACAAAGCAATATTTTGGGGATGTTTATTAGACGATTTCATCCATACAGACTCAGATCTAACACTATCATAAAGAGCTGTGACATTTCAAATTAAATTATAAAACAATGGTAAAAGTTTCATAGTTCCAGGGGTGAGAACGCAAACACTTACGCACAAACTTTGGTATCTGGTGGAGGTTATTACATCACAGAACATTTTAATTGGGAGACCTCAAGTCCGTGGAGTTTAGGCCACAATCTAGAGCAAATTCCCAGAATTCATCTGCTCCAGCTCAAACCGAACCCTTAAAAATGGTCCCAAATTAATTTAAAGGGTATCCGTTAGGAAACAGGAAGTTGACTGCTGGTTTTAAATGAGAGCCCATTTTTAACCAATCAGAACCAGTAGCTAATAAAGGAAGATGACACAGATCAGAGGACAGAAGAAATGCAGTCGGCTAAAATCTCTATCATACAGTTAAGGCTCAACGTACACCACAATGAACAGAAGAGATCAGCTGAGGATTCTGGGGTGTGGTCTCGACTGTTCAAAACTGGCACACGACAAAAAATAAAAATTACACAAAGCTTTTTTGTCAGAACAGTCTAAAAACTTTAAAGTTTCAGTAAAGCAGTGTGGAATTTAATTTAATACCTCTACGACAAAACAGTTACTATGCAAAAAGACCCAGGGCACCGATGAGCTCATCGGTACAAATTACAGACAAGACATAAAATTGTTAGAACTCTACAGTGTTCAATTTACAATATATGAGCGATACAGCGTAATAATTGACAATTTGCGCTTTAATGAATACGAGATTTCTATTATGATCGTCAAAGTTGTTACTTTATAAAGTTATTTGATTACTGCTGTTTTTTCACCTTTAAAAACCTCCAAACCTGAGCATTCGTGAAATATACCTAGACATACATAAGAATAAAAATAAGTGAATGGATATCCACACCTTCCTTTTGTAAACAGTCACGTTTCTATTTTCATCCCTTTGATTAACAGAATAAAGTGAATTAAGCAAAACAAAATGAACACGTTTATATATATTCACTTTTATAATCGAAAGCGGATTCAAATCACTGAGGCGTTTCACAATCCGCTTCACATCTCATACAAAGCAATAAAATCGTAAATGCACTCTTTGTTTTACATTAAACACAACCTTCACTTTTCTTTTTCACTTTTTCTTATTTCTATAAACATGATTGAAATCAAAAGGTGACCGTGACACAACGGACGAGTGATTCTTGCATAAAATTAGCTCAGAGGAAAAGCCACACATTCGAGGTTTTCCATAAAAACGGAAATTTTCTTCACAACTAGAAGTTTTGTGCATTTAATAAGGAATCGAGCATATTAAAAGTGTCTTCGTAATCCATGTGTGGATCGTTATTAATTACAGCAGCATTGCCTTCAGAACTCTGCCCCTCCCCCAGCCTGCTGTCAATCTTCAAAAAATGGGTATGGTCTGGTGGTTGATTGACAGGTGCAGAAGCAGAGGAGGAGTGGCTCTTGGAAGATCTGTGAGTTTTGGACGAATGGTGGTGATGGTGGTGGTGGTGGTGGCTACTGTGTGAGTGTGACGAGTCGCTTCGCGATGCTTTGTGCGTCGAATGTTCGCGATGTTTCTCGCGACCTGAGCGTGGACTGTGTCGACCCTTGTCGGTGTCCGACGAAACCTTGATCTTCATCTTCAGCTCCTCATGATTGGCCAAACCGTTCTCCGCTGAGGATGAGGAGGGGTGACGCCGTTTGAGCGACCCGCTCTTTGACAACCGCTCCTGGACTGGTTGCGAATACTTCACCCTGGCGGATGAAGACGACGACGGTTCGGACGACAAATACCCGTGTTTGCGATGCTGGTCAGTTTCATCGTCTTCGTGTCGCCGTCTTTGTTCTAATTCAGCTGCTTGCTTTTCACGGTATTTCTCTAGAGTGAGTTTCTGAGGGCCGAGAGATGCCGCAGCATGTCCGTGTTTGCTCACCGGCGCCCCCTGGAGTGGCAAGTAAGCATCGGCACTCTGAGCGATTGGTGCAGGAAAGCTAAAAGAGGAACTCTGCAAGTTCGTCAGGCCGTTGAGGGTCATCGACACCGTGTCCAATGGAAAAGTTGACAGTTCAGAATACACACCGCCTCTGAGGTCACACATACTTCCCATCAATGAGCTGTCTTGGCTCTGGAAGGAACCGTCCAATGATTGGTTGTCCAGTTTTGGCCTCTTGGCAGCTTGCGTGGCCTAAAACGAGAAGATAAAACAAACTTTCAGCATTTCAGTCACAATCTACATAGATCTGACGTACGCTGCAGATTTATGACATTCACCTTTAATACATTTCGCTAGTAAAAACTTACCCGCCAGTTCCGGATCCGTTTTAATTTGCTTGGTGTTTTTTCCAGAATCTGAAGAAACTCATCCGTCAGGTCTAATGGAACAGGAAAACGATGTTTATCATCAACTACTGCATTTTGTACACCACTTTAAGTCAATAAAGCTTTGAAAAGTCAGTCTTGCAATTTAGGGACTTCACAAATTTACTTCACATTTATTATTTATGGCAACATTGCAATGGGACCGATGCACTTATGATGAATGAGAATTAAAATTAATGCAATACAAGGAAACCTGCAAAATCAAATGTATCAGCACAGATGACTGCGTTCTGCATGCATCAATACAAAAAACAACTCAACAGACTGACCATCAAGCAGCTGCAGGGTCACAGTCCGGTCCACATACTCCCACCAGTGTTTCCCATCTGAAGACACCGGAATCTCCCAGTTGGACCACTTGCAGGCGAGGTGAATGCAGACGCAGGCCACCACTGTGGGCTTGTGCTGCAGGCAGAAAGTGGTCAAGTGAAGACTGCAAGACACGAGAAAAGACAGAAGACAGAGAACATTTTAATTACAGAGTATGGGCAAAATTATCTCTCTTGATTCTAATCTGTGCACAACTAAAACAGCATTCAGATTTAATTCTAACTGGTTTCACTTCAGATTCACATTCAGTCTCTTTAGATCATCTTTAATATCTGGGTCTCTATTTACTGCATTATTCTTTTAAAGCTGGTCACAATCCTATTGAGTGTGTGTGTGTGTGTGTGTGTAAGAGCTAGAATTTTTTTGTCTGCTCAGCTGAAAAACAACACAGTATGCGACGCATGAAACAGATCCAGCCTATAAATACTCCATATTGTTTTGAGTGTGGCGTCAAACACACATCAGTTGAAACAAATCTAATTTCCTGTAGCTTAACTGGTGGAGTATGATGATAGCAACTGTAAAGGTCACGGGTTCGATTCCAAGGAACACATGTAATGAACGCACTGCAGTAAGATGGTTCAACAATCAGGTGGCTAAAATACATTTTGCAGACCAATAAAGTAGTTACTCTGGGTATGATAATACTTTGCTTGTGGTTTCCCAGAATGCACTGGGGGATCGTCGCAGCACTGAGTGCCCTGCAAGTCACTACAGACATAAAGCAATACAAAAACAATACAGAGGAACTGAAGTTTTAAAATATTACTTTCAGTAATACATACACTTAATTTCCACCACATTTCACTTATAAAATACACTGTCTACATAGTTCAAAAACTTCATCAATCAAACATTGCAAATCAACTATTTTCATGTACGATAAAACAAGATAGCTTTGACCACAGCTTCTGCATTTAAGCAGAAAAACTCCATAAATCACTGTCAAAAAAAAGCAAAAGACTTTTGTGGTCGGAATTAAATTAAAGAAAAACTTAAAAGTTAAGTTTTAAACTTATTTAAATGATTTTTTTCTTCATTTATAGAACAAAACATAACACAAAAAAAAAATCATGATTAGGTACTTACCGTGACCATCTCTAAGTTTACACCTTTGAACCCTGAGCTGAAATTCAGGCTACCAATTGAGTTATTGACCTATGCACTGTCACTCAAGATCTGGCTAACAGCACCTCTACCCTCCAGGCTGTAAATTCAACCTTCCGTGCCAACAGCAAGCCCTTGTACATTACACCGCACCGCGCCGGGCAGCCAGAACGGCCCTGCCCACAATGGGCCGAGCATCCGCGCCCAGGCGCGAGAGGGCGCTGGACACAGGAAGGAGAACCCTGCCGAACAGGAAGTCATAGGGTGCTGATGTAGTGCAACAAATAGGGGTCAGGGTAACAACCTGTTGGTAGCCATGAAATAGGATGTCTGGGCCAAGTCCTTGCTCGCTGTGGACACACAGCAAACAGACAGAAGATTAGCTACAATACTGTGAAAGTTACACGACAACTGTTCTATGAAACTTTAATGGGTAGAGTTACGAAAAAAATCCCAGGGGCTGGGTGGAAATCAACTTATGGAAAATCCCTTTAAAAACCTGTTTATTGGATTTAATACAACAAATCAGAACACCACAAAACTATTTTTGCAAGAGAGGCAGAGAAAGACAGAGAGAGGCAGAGAAAGACAGAGAGAGGCAGAGAAAGACAGAGAAAGACAGAGAGGCAGAGAAAGACAGAGAAAGACAGAGAGAGGCAGAGAGATGGAAATATCTACCTCGCACCAGCTGGGAGCATCTCACCACATCTGTGTGTGGATGATCTATCATTATTTCAAACCCTGAAAGATCATCACTGGTTAGAGGAGTAAAACATCAAACATCTACACACATCAGAGGAGCCCCGAACAACCATGTGGAGCAAGAGTTCACCAAAAACAACTATTCTGTCATAATTCCACACCCATTTTATATTTTGCAGATGTTTTGCACCTGCTTTTCCTCACACACAATTAAAGAGACTTGAGACACATCTTAGGTCTACAAGAACACACACTTGAGTTTCACAAGTAATTTTTAACTTATGTAAATAGAGCAGACCTCTGTTACTACTGGTTAGTGAGTCAGGCTTATAATCAGAAGGTTGCTGGTTCGATTTCAGTGCCATTTCAGTGCCCCTTAAGCAAGGCAATTGCTCAATTGCTCCCCAGGCACAATAGCATGCTGCCCACTGCAGTGTGTGTTCACTCCTCACCAGTGATGGGTTAAATGCAGAGGTCACATTTCGGGTATGGGATACCATATCTGACAAATATGTCACTTTTTCAAAAACGTTTTTAAAAACGTGGGAGAAAAATGACAGAATGTTCATTTTTGGTTTATCTAACCTATTTAACATATTCATAAATACTGCAGATTTCAGGATAAGGAATATTATCTTTCAATCTTTATTTCACAACTCGTCATGCTCTTTTTTGATACACAGTGGCACAGTGACAGACATATTTGTGATATGTATCATCATAATCACAGACTGAACCCCCGGTGAAGACTGACTCAACACTCACCGAGAGTCTGCAGTACAACCGTCTCCAAAAGCACCAACTCCTGCGCCTGCTGGAGGTACGTCTGCAGTACAACACAGTTACATTACATACAATCTGTTTCTATTGCTCCTGATGGTTTTTATTTTTTTTATTTTCTGGGGTTATTGAGCACTGAAGCGCTTTGTGTGGTGGGGTCCTGAATATGTAAATGACATTAAAAACTGTCTTGTTTATATTCTCGCTCATTTTATAACAACGTGACATTGTTTACTTTCGGAATAAAAGTCGCTGCTCTTGTTAAATATTATCAAATGCTTTGTTATTCTACACAGAAACAAAAGTTTGTCTTCATCATCATTCATCAAAATATAACAATATGCTGGGCCTCAGTTTTTCTGCTGATGTAAGCAAGGTCAAGTGGGCGGGGCAAAATAACATTCACCAATAATACAAAACAGCAATCTGTGATACTGGCCAATCAAATTCCATTTATATCAAGTCTCAACCAATCATTTCCCAGACTACATTTATGACAATTTTGGACAATTCGGTGCCACAAATATCTCTGTATGTAAACATTATAACAGTGACATTTTTCCTCGTTGAAGTAACTGAATAATTCAATAAACAGGCAGCCTGCACCGACAAGGAGGGAGACAAGAAGTGTCAAACTACATTACCCATAATGCACCACCACTCACATTGCTCTTGGTATCCAGCGGAGGGTCGATGGGGTTCAGGCACGCATGCGCGACTTTAATAACGTGTTCAAGTTTCCGAGGCTGCTCCTCCACTTTAGCAGCCAAAAACAGCGTAGTGGGAGAAATAATCTGCGTTTACATGAAACAACATAAAACAATTATTACTCGTTTGTGAAAAACGATGAAAATCTGTACGCACCAATGAGTTTTGTAACAGAGCTGCAGCCAATCAAAGCACACAACGCTTGACTTCAAATATCACATTCAGCAAATCACATCCGAGGCGACACACTCACGTTTCTGTGAAACTTCGTGAAAGAATTAAGCATGTAAAATCTGTGCATGTAGACGATGGCCGTGTTGATTGTAAGCTGGTATCTGCACGGTTACATTAAGGAAGAGAAACATCCCACCACAGCGTCGTATGTATTTATAGACGGGGGTCGAGATGACGTCACAGAACACACTAACATACGCCCTGTATCACTGTACAAAATTAAATGACATCAGAGAACAAAATACCCTGAACAAGTTATATTATAAACATGAATACAATTTAAGATCTGGATAAATCTAGTGCCTGGACATCCAGACGTCCAGGTCCCTCCTTAACACCCAACAGAAACATAATATCGTGTTTATAATTACATTAAAACAAAGTTAAATGATTCACATATAATTCATAACAATATTTTACGACTGAATTGTCGTCAAACGTCCTATACCATCCTTTTATCCACTCACATACCTGCATAACAAACAATATCCTGTTTATTATTATTATTATACACCCTTTATAAAGAATTTAAGACACTGTTAATGAGAAATACGGGTGCCAAAATTGAATTATAGGCAATAAAACATCAAATCTGATTCGCCACATTTTCCTCGGACGGACAGAAGCAGCATGCTACCGGCTAACGCGGGCGTTTGTGTGGAGGATACACGTTTAATCTCTGCCCCATGTCCTGGATGAGGTTGGCGGCCTGCTGCCGGTACGAGAGCTCGCGGTCGGGCTCGACGCCGCAGCGGCGGGACGGCGTATTCTCGAGCTGTTCCCGGGTGAAGAGCCATTGACTCGCTCCGCTCCGCACCGCCGCCATTATGCCGCCCGCTTCCGCCCGCACGGCGCTCGTCGTCATCGTGACGTCACACTGACGCGCCGAGCGCCGCATGCAGCGCCACCCGATGTGCGGAGGCGGTACTGCAGCGCTGACCGAGAGAACTGCGTGCGTTTCTGCCTTCTGTATATATATATATATTTACATGGATCGATAATAGACAATAATTGTAATCTGTGGTACAGGTTAACAGACCCAAAAATAGATACTGTAATGTACAGTATAAAGTTTGTAGCAACGCTATGTCACGCAAGGTGGCGCTAATGCTCATCTGTTTTATTGACCATTGACTTTTATAAACACACACAGCACTAGCAGCAGTCAAATAAAGTTAAAAGTAAAAGAGGTTAAAGAGGCCTCGTTTCGTGAATATATATTCACGAATAATATATATATATATATAATTCATTAATATATATATCTATGTCATATAATATATAAATATATACATATATATATATATATATATATATATATATATATATATATATATATATATATAATACATGAATGAATTAATATACATTATATATATATATATATATTCATCCAACGTTTAGGTTGTTGGTTGTCATTTATATATATATATATATATATATATATATATATATATATATATATATATATATATATATATATATATATATATATATATATATATATATAAAAATAAAACCCCAACCAATACAAAACCTCATAAACTGATAAACAAACAATATACTGAAAAACACAAACGTACAAACTCCCTCACAAGTTCATTTCAGGAACAAACTCGTCGCTTTATTTAATGACGAGTGTTCACATTCGGTCCTCCATCATCTTCGCTTTTCTTGCTTTAATGTCAACACAAGCGGCTGTTTTCTCCGGTTTTCAACTTCGTCCCCAAAATGTACGCGCAGCTTTCACGGGTCTGATGCGTCGAGCGCGTCTCCTCCGCGCGTCGAGCGCGTCGCGTCCGCAGCGCGTCTCCTCCGCGCGCGCGCCTCTCCTCGCGTCCAGGTGTCACATTCTCGGGATGCTTCCGGAGACTCGAACCCGAGACCGAATCACGATGACGGACTCTTCTGTTGCCGCTGACCCCGGTTCGGTTTCTGTGGATCCCGGTCCCGGTTCCGTCCCGGATCCAGCGGTGGTGGATACGGAGACGACCTCCGCGAACCGAGCAGATACTCTGAGCACGGGGCAGCAGATGAAGATGGGCGAGCCGGACGATGACGGTACGAGCTTCCCTTGATTATTGATTATCGATTATTGGGCAGAGAGGGGCAAGTTGTCACACCTGGAGTGTTTCTTAGGGTGGGTTTGTGTTTGAAAGTCAGTTTGTGTAAAGAAAAGCTTTTGCACATTTTCACTGACCAGCAAAATAGCCAGAAAACAAAGACTGACCTGCCGTGGGGCATGTTGACACCAAGGGGGTAGTTATCATACCTAATATAAAGTAAAAAAGACACAAACACACCAGTTTTATCAATAGGTTATTGTAGGTTATTTAATTAAACACAAAACTGGCTGTTTTTGCTGTATAAATTGATTTATACCCTTATTTTGTCTAACTAAAATCAAATTGTAATGAATAAATTGAACAAAATTACAAAATCTAACACACACACCCACTGCTTGAGACAACAAACATTTGTGCAATTGAACATTTGCCTCACAACCTTACAGTTCCTGAGTTCGAACCCTCGTGACAACTTCCCTGTGTGACAACTTGCCCCGGCCTCTTGTATGAGCGTTTTAGGAATAGATTTCACATTTCTCATTATCTCCCCATTTATGAACATATGAGGTAATGCAATGGACACAATTTTAAAGATAAGTATGCCTGTTACCATATAAAGGGCCCATAATATACACCCAACCTGAGAGAGGTCAGAAAACATGAGGTGACCTGATAAAGCGACCTCTCTCTGCAGGTCTTCTGGAGAGCAGCATGCGTCTGAAACCCCACGAGGCTCAGAGCTTCAGAAAGAAAGCCTTATGGGTGTCTCTGGTCTCCATCGTGGTGACTGTGATCCTGGCCATCGCTGCATTCAGTGAGTTTTCAGTGATGTCACATCCTGTTTTTAAGATACGCTTTTCATGATCTGTCAATATAAAGTAACAATATAACAGAAAAGCAGCGAGCGCGGTGGATTCTCTTTCCCTAATGTTTCCATTAAGTTACAAAAACGTTATTTCCAAAGTTTCAGTTTGTTAGACAGTTTTGCTTGGTTAATAAAAATAGAAATGTCATTCAAACTTTTTTAATTCGGTAACGTTTTTAAAATGTTACACTAACAACTTAAAAACAACATTTTAGATGTGCGATATATAACGTTAAAACACTGTTCCGCTCATGTTACTGAAAGACGTGATTGTTTGGTTCTAGACTTTGTTGGTTCTACACCATTTTGGCAGCTGGTTTTAAGTGAACAGAAGCAGCAGCTGAGCGAGAGCTGGATTTGATCTGTGATTTTTGAGGAACTCTGTGTTTCGTACTTGAAGTTTCATCCCCCTGGAACAAAATGATTCACCTTACACATCCAGAGTTGTGTGGAGACTTTGGGACTCACGTTGGCAAGCTGTGAAGATTCGGTCACATAGCAACAGCAGATCAGTTCCTGTCTGAACGATGTTGTCATTTAGACATCTAGCAGAGTTACGTTTCTGTCCAAAATTGAAAAAAATAAATGCTCTCAAATATCTGATGAGGAAATAATCATTTTGTAGAGCTAATGTAAAATTAAAGAAGTAAATTGATGATTGTGAGTGATTGCCTGTTAAAAAGTGATTTGCCATTCATGGAAATAATGGAAAATTGGATTAATACATTGATACTTTTAATGTAGTAACACTTATATTCGGCTATCCAGCTAACAATTTTAGGTTGTGGGAATGTTTCCCTTATGTTTCCATTAAGTAACAAAATGTTAAAAGGGGTATCTTGAAAGATGTAGGAATGTTTAAAACGTCCAGTTTTTTAGACATTGTATTAACATTTTATTGCTTTGTTAGACGAACGTTATTCAAACATTATAATCTTGTAATGTCTTTAAAACATTCCACTAGAACTTAAGAATAACATGGTTTTGGTATATGATATATAACGTAAAAAGACTCATACTAACGTTACTGCAATAACGACTTGATAACTTTGAGAGAACTTTTAGAGGACGTTAGCCAATGTTCTGAGAACCTTCCCTGCTGGCTGGGTTTGCGTCTGAATTGGGTCACAATGGGTTTTGAGTGGATCACGTCAGTATTTGACTGGTGGATTATGGTTTTAACTGAGTTTGACCTTGGATTGGTTTCGATGAACTGTCAGACGAGTCTGTGACTGTCTCTGCTGTTCAGTTTGTGATGCTGCAGTACCTGAAGCGTAAGCAGGTTGTAAGAACGTTTAAAAAATGTTTCCATTAAGTAAGATAAGCATTAAAATGATATTTTGAACGTCTAGTTTTTTAAACATTGTACTAACATTATTGCTTGGTTAGGAGAACGTTATTCAAACATTTTAATTCTTTACATTTTTAAAATGTTCCACTAGAACGTAAAAATAATGTTTTTGATATATGATATACAATACTAAAAAACGTTCTACTAACGTTACTTCAAGAATGTTTTTTGATAACTTTGAGGAAACTTTAGCCAATGTTCTGAGAATGTTTGCTGTTAGCTGGCACGTCTTGTTTTTATTAACGGATGTTGCTCCTGTCAGCCTGCAGGGACAGATCTACGTCGCTTTTTCCTCCATGTGTGAGTTCTGGCAGGAAGCTTGTGACATCAATGATATCTGATCATGTGACGCACGAGAACCAATGAAATTGGGGCCCCGCCAATGTGCCATTTTTACCTGACGGCACCGGTCCCCAATCAATGCCATTACATGAAAAACGGCAGCCAGGATGTTAATTAAAAATAATCTTCCACAGAAAATAATAAAGTCGTGAGGGTTTGGAACAATATGTTGGCAAATGACAGACGTGTTAATTTTAAATGAACTGTTCTTTTAAGAGGGAGAGAGAATGCACTTGGAGACTAATGAAGCAATGAAAGAGAAGAAAAGCAGAGAGAAAAAGAGAGATGGTGTAATATATGCCAGACTGTGAGGGCTAAATTCTCAGATGTCTCACAAGTTCCAGTGCAGCCAACACACACACACACACACACACACTAATTTACTTGGACTCTGAGGGCTTGCACACCTCCTAATTTAATAAACATGCTCAGAAATTACATTTTCTCCGTTGCCAGAATCAAGACCTATTTGATACTGGTAGAGGAATGCATTTAAATCTCGATTCTTGAAGAAAATATCAACATTGAGGAAAAGTAAATTCGTGTGTGTGTGGCCGAGAGCGAGGCACAGAATGTAAATATCAGATTGGTGAGGTCACAGATGCAGTAGAAGAGGGCTACATCACTGTAATATTAATACATTCAGCTCCACCAGCCTCTAAAAGCCGACTCCCACAGAGACCAGACTAAATATAGAACCTGGAAGATAGACAGACAGAGAGATGGAAGTGAAGGGGTGAGATGGCCTTTCCGCACCTCCCCAGCTTGACATTGCATTAACGTTAATGCTTGGTTATAAGAACGTTATTCATTAACTTTTTAAATTATGTACCGTTTTAAAAATGTTCCACTAACAACAAGAATAACGTTTGTGATATATGTGATGTATAACGTTACTGCAAGAACATTTTCTGATAATGCTGAGAGAACTTTCAGAGAACATTAGCCAACATTCGGACCCGTTTCCTGTTAGCTCTCCATGATATTCAATTTATTGATATTGGTGTTGATATACAGTTCAGCAGTTTTAGCAGTAGAGTTTATTTCCAACCCCGAAAGAACCGTCAGAGATCTTTCACATCACTGCAGAGAAATGAGACGGCAGAAAAACGGTCCTCAGATTTACAAGAACATGCAAATGTATTCCGCTCAGAAACTAGATCACACTCTGTTTTGGTTTGACTGTGAGTGTGTGTGTGTTTGTGTGTGTGTGTGTCATAAAGGAACACAAGTTCTTCCAGAGCATCTGTTGTGTTGGATTTCAACCTTCTGTGATTCACAGATTTTCCGTCTCTGTCCCATTTTCGCTCAACTAACACCTACAAAGACGGTCGAAAGCAAACGCAGTAAAAAGAATTCATTTTTAAGAACTGCATTTCTTTTGAGTGAGACTTGGAAAGCCAACGATTGTATTTTTTACCGTTTTGGCTATAATTGTTTTCTACACACACATCACACATATTTGTTTGTTTTTAGTGTAAAAATGAAACCTCATCGCTCATGAATTATGATGTGTAATTAAATCATTACACACTACCAAGCTAACAATTTTAGGTTTTAGGAATGTTTTCCTAATGTTTCCATTAAGTAGCAAAAACATAAAAAATGTTATATTGAAAGTTCTATGAACATTCAAGACATACACTTTTACAGATGTTGTTTTAACGTTATTGCTTGGTCTAATTTACATTATTCAAACTTTTTTGAAATATGTTCTAAAACCATTCACTAACTACTTAAGAAAACCATTTTTGATATATAGATATATAACATTAAAAAACATTCTACTAATGTTACTGCAAGAACACTTTTTGATAACTTTAAGAAAACCTTTAGAGAACATTAGCCAACGTTGTGAGAATGTTCCCTGTTACCTGGGACCCCAACGGCCAAATGACTTCTGTAAGTGTAAAGATTATGAATGGTTACCTTTTCAGTTTCTTGGGTTATACTGGTGGAGGAACTGTTTAGTTTTCAGTGGTTGGTTTTCAACCAGTTATTGGGTAGTTAGAGACTCTTTTCAACCAAATTTATCCTTCATTTGGAGAACATGTTTGTCTGCCCTCCTAATTCCTTTAAGTTGTGCTAATTAAATAAAATCAGTGGTCTAATATTGTTTGTTGTATAATATTGAGCTGATCTAGGAACAGATTTATTACTGCACAGATGTTTTATTGTTGTATCTTGTGATTTCACTGTGGATGTGTCGGTTAGCTTTACTCTGTAAGGACTTAAAACACAAGACATCTGGAGATTTTTTCTAAAAGGCACATAATACTGAAACTGCTAAATCTTTAATCACATGCCCTGGCAGCTTTATTATTCATTTATAATGTTTTCCAGAGGAACTGTGTGTGTTTGGTTTTGAATAATGACTTTACATTTAAATGTGTGGGCACATTTTAGCTGAAGGCTCAATTTGTATTTCCTGTTTCCATGATTATTTGTCCCTTTAGTCTGTACTAAAACACATTGTAACATACTGTACTGTACTGTAAGGTACTGTGTCATATTAAACTCTGCTGTGAAGCACCACACTGTACTGTACAATACTGAATATTCATGTCACACCACAGTTACTGTATATCAAATTTAAGAGCCACTTTGTAAATAAATAGTAAAAAACACAAATTTTTAAAGCACTTTTGAAGATGAGCGAGGTTTTCAGTTTGCATCTACATAAGTTGTTGATTTGAATGTTGTTTTAGTCTTTAATAAAAAAGGTTAACTGTAACATATATTGCTATTCTGTACTTTACTGTAATATGCCACAATGTTCTGTACTGTACAGTCTGGGGTACACACTGCTATACTGTACTTTCCTCTGCTTGCTCCTGTGAGATTTGTCTGATTTTGGCTGAGGTGGATGTAACATCTCGCATCGCTTGTGAAGTCTCAGGGCAGAGGATTCAGGTGTATCAGAGGTCAAAATAAGGTCGATATTTGGACCCGAGCCATGCACAGATCCACACAATGTGCTGACATCACATCTATCTATCTATCTATCTATCTATCTATCTATCTATCTATCTATCTATCTATCTATCTATCTATCTATCTATCTATCTATCTATCTATCTATCTATCTATATTGCAGGCATATATTATGTATTGCAGTTGTATAATTTGCATTCACAACACAACTGACAATATTTTTCTTTTCTAGCTGTTTCTATAATGCGACATAGTGCATCTTCCTTTGGGTTTGCTGTAAGTTTCCCGAAATTAAATCATTATTTAATAATAAAATAATAAATAATAAAATAATAAAATAATGAAGTCATTGTTTAATAGTTTGTAATGTCTGAACATTTTTCTGCATTGTTTGTTTGTTTGTTTGCAGTTTGACGCCACTCTGGATGTCTTATCTTCTATGATAGTTCTCTGGCGATACAGTAACGCCGCGGCTGTCCATTCAGCACACAGAGAGTACATGTGAGTACACAGACAAATATAAAACAAAAGAAATTGAAATTACAAGGTACTTAATCAACTATATATAAATGATCCACACACAAGATAGAGAGAGAGTACAGATCTGTCTGTAAACTTCGCCAGAGGTAAAACAGATGCTCTTTTCATGACTTAATTAAACAGCTGCCGACCGTGTCATCTTCATTTATAAACAAAGATCCCAAAATTCCCGATAATAATTAAGACTGAAAATGAATCAGAAGATTGTATTTTATTAACTGTGACAAACAGACAGGAGGGAAATAAGACAGTGAACTTAATCAATTGAATTGATTTGTTGGGTTATTTAACATACGTGTGTGTGTTTTTCAGAGCGTGTGCTATTCTTGGGGTTGTGTTTATCCTGTCAGCCATCACTATACTGGTGAAAGCAATCCACGATCTCGCCACAAAACTTAAACCTGAAGTGGTAAGACAGCACACACAGACACACAGTAGTACAACATTAGAAAATGTTACTGAATTAAAAAAGTTTAGTTTTTTATTTTATTTTATCCTAGAACTTTCAAAATAACATTTGTAATGTTTTTGTTACTTAATGGAAACATTATGGGGGTTTTGAGTTGAGCTATGTGGTTCTTCGCAGTCCTTAGTTTTTGAGAACAAAACTTTTATTTCAATATCTAAATATTACCTTTATTCTTCAATAAATTTGGTTTGATATAATGGACAGAAGTTTTTAAAATACAAAACAAAAACACATACAAATGATTTATTATAATGATTTATTACGCAACTTAAAAGGTTGTGTTGTGACATTACAGGAACTCGAAAGGTTTTATGACATCACAAGAGAAGATGGATAGCCAAATAAACAAGAGATAGAGAGATAGAGAGAGAGACAGAGTGTGTAAAGCTGGTTTTAGTGCATACAAGCACCACCTAAAAATAGATCCAATTTTTCTCTCTCTCTTCATCTGGTGCTGATGTCAGAAACACTTTCCCTCTTCTTCTTCCCTCTCTCTCTCCTTGTTTTCCCCCATTTTCTCTCTCTCTCTCATGCTCTCTTGTTCCTTGATGAAATGTTAATGGGCTGCTGTGAATCAAGTGTTTGGGACGGGCCTCTTCTGTGGCCCTGTGAGTGTGTGTGATTACTCAGTGAGACGGGGCATCTGAGATATTTCAGAGAGAAATATTGCGAGTTTGTCTGGCCTGGAATAAATTCAAGGGCACAAGGTTGTGTTAAACTCATCAGGGTTGACTGGAGTTCTTCGACATTCGTTTTCCATTTTGTTTTCCTGCCCGACATCAAGTACAGATGAGTTTTCTCAGGCGCAACTGAGAACAATCTCTCTCTCTCTCTCTCTCTCTCTCTCTCTCTCTCTCTCTGTCTCTCTCTGTCTCTCTCTGTCTCTCTCTCCAGGATGACTTCCTGTACAGTGTGTCTGTCATCAGCGGGGTTGTGTGTGCGATTCTGTCTGTCTGTAAGTTCATGCTGGGGAAGGTCCTCACCAGCAGGGCCCTCATCACTGATGGTACGTTGCCCCGGAAACACACTAGGTTACCGTGGTGATGAGCCTGATTTTTTATTCACATTGGCACGGCAACGTGTCTGGTCTGATTTTACTGTAGCTCCTCCCATTCTAACTTCTATGTGGCTGGATAAGGAGAGGAGAAAAATCATACATTTACACTGAAAACACCCCAGCAACCAATTACAACATTGTAGCATTGAGATGGTGAGAGAAAAATTTTCCATCCATGTACTCACCCTCATGTCAGTCCAAACCTGTATGACTTTTCTCTTCTGTGGAACTCAAAAGAAGATATTTTGAGAATATTTTGGTCACCCACAATGTTCACAACAACATCTGAAGGCCCCAACTCACAATTTCTACCCAATAAAATATTCTAGAGCTTGGTATGACTAGAGAGATGTTTATCCATTATACAAATAGCAAGTACTAAGAATATCTTGATTTTTTTTAGTTTATTTTAATGCTTGTTTTGTCTTTAAGTAATCTTATGTCATCTTGAGGCCAGTTTGGAGTTTACTGAGGACCCCTAGTGGCCATCAGTCCCTTGTTTGAGAAACACTGGCTTAGCCAACTCGTCTTGTATATACACAGAGTTCGACAGTAATTATTCATGTCAACCCAGTAACGCAAACACACGACCATCATGCAAACACCAGCATGCGAGTTAACCAGGTGTCTGGTTATACCCAGAACTGCTTCTACACAAGTTACCGGTCACACAGTGAACTGTTCAATACCACCATCCTATGTGCATTAACAGAAATGTGCTTTAATGGGCTTTAACTCACAGAGGGACAGATCAAAAGATTTTAGGTTGTATTCAACTTAAAATATTCCTTTAAAAACTTTTTTTAACACTATCAGACGTGCCACAACACGTATTTGCATTCAGTATTGTTTGCTGCTTATGTTTATTTTGTTTGTTTGTTTTGCAGGTTTTAACTCTCTGGTTGGAGCCATAATGGGATTTTCGATCCTGATCAGCGCTGAGGTGTTTAAACACGATCCCGCCGTCTGGTTTCTGGATGGCACCATTGGGTTTCTGATTGGACTCATCATTCTCGCATATGGAGTCAAGTAAGAATCCAAATCCAGAGTCAGATCACTTTTTATTTGCGTTCACACCTGCGTAAAACAGGTTTTGGGTCCAAATCACGTGCAGTATAGCTCAATGGTGAATTAACATTTTTAAGATTAATTCCTAACTGTATTAATGTATTAAATTGTCAATTATAACAATAAACACAATATTTTGGAAAGTATCATGTTTACCTGAGGTTTCGACATAGCATGAGTCAGTTTAGTTTGAGTTTTGTTAAACAGCTGTGACTTTATTTCTTTAGCGCAGCTGTAAATATTCAGGGTTTACTGTCTTAAGCTTCTGATAAAGAATGCTTATTGTGTATTTTGTGTCATTTGTGTGCAGAACATAATATTCACAAATGTAATGACTAAGCTATTCAAATATTCAAGGCGTGGAGTCTGTAATTACATTTTTTTCCTATTGTAATGGGAGTTTACACCTAATGCACACCCCCCAACACAATTACTTATCTAAATAGGGACATTTCATAGACTTTCATAGACATTTTTACAAATGAGGACATCCCCAAATAGAGGTGTTGCTCAGATTTGGTTCAATAAACCCACACACGGAGACCAAACATTCAGTATACATACTGACATCATATGAAATGTTTCCCACGGATAAATTCATGTATAGCTGACTTCTTGCTTGTCTTAACAGAGCTGTATTCTACATTATAAACTCATACGTACGTCCGTAGTCTGGAAATTTCCACATGCTCTGTCCCATTTTCCCAAGAGCACACTGTGTTGTATTAACCAGAGGTCCTGCAGTTTAGTGACAGATCTCGTCCTGGATAGTTTAACCTACTCCTGGTATCAGAAAAACAACATTACTTATATCTCATAATAATAAGAAACAAACAGGTCATTGGTGCTGCAGTTAAACACAAAGTATTGAAAATTTCAAGGCAAGTTGAATATTTGTATATATTGTAACTGTTATCAGTGAAACAGAGCTTGACTACTATATAAGTGAACAATAACTCTCTCTCTCTCTCTCTCTCTCTTTCTTTCTTATTAGGTTGTTAAAGGACATGTTCCCCCGCATCAGGCAGACGAGACATTACGAGCGTTTCGAATAGGAATCAGTAAAGACCAAACATCTCAACACACACACACACACACCTACAGACACACTCGTTCCTCACCTCAGGCCACAGGCGAACACAGACTCTGCTGTAAATATGGAAATGAGAGGAAAAAAGAGGGATTTAGCATTAAATGTGTTATTTTGTCTGAGTGCTCCGCTAATGAGCTACTGGTTATTAAAGGGTTAAAACAGGGCAACCATTTTAACAGCTAAACTATGTTATAATATTTCAAACCCAGATTATGTACAGAAGATACGTTTCTGAGGAATTATGTGTAATCAGACTTCCCGGAGTGCAAATCGTGTTTTTTTAGATATGATTTCTTCAGATAAAAGGGAAAGACGTTTATCAGGTAAACATAGTTTCATCTAGTTTGTTTAAATTTGTTTTCACATTTCACAAACTCTATAGCGATAAGGATTATATGAAACATCCATAAAAATCTCAGTGGAAAAGACAAAACATATGATGGAAAAACTGTTAGTTTTCCTAGTTTTCTTTTTAGAATTCAGGAAAAAGGCATATGTTTAATATATGTTATTGTATATATAATATATGTTTAAATGTTATGATCTTTTAAAACTGTTTCTTTTTAAAAATTTTATTTTTTGTGTCAAAATTTGCCATCCAATCGTCCGCATAAATATTAACGTATATTATCACACAATCAGGGCATTTTCATATCCAATACTGTACATCTATTTTAACAATATTACTTAATGTCACAAGAAGTCTAGTAACAAACAGCCATCAGTACAATCAAATCAGTACATAAGTAAGTTTTTTTTAGATAACATAAGTATTTAATGTAAAAACGTAACAAAGGTTCCTGTGTTAGAAATTGATCCAGCCTCACGTCCAGCTTTTGTCAGAACCGGAAGTTAATTATTAGGTGGCACACGAATAAATTACTTGTAAAATAAAGCCTTAAAACTTGACCTTTTATGATGTAAAGTTATATGTTCTCTAAGCATTGAATGGACTGTCGTAATCTTGCCATGAATTTCGCCTGTTTAAAATGTATATTTTGGAAAAGCCAAGTTTCTGTGCGTTTTATGTAGCCAATATAATGTAGCTCTTCGGAGCAGCCGGAACTTAACTCGTGATGTTACTGTCAGATCGTGTATGTAGTGGTTCGTTTTTTTCATGTGAAGCACATTTGTTATTAACTTAATGATTTATGCTGTTTATTGGGTGTGTTGTATTTCACGGGCTTGTCCGGTCTACTGGTTGACTGAATACATTGAGCTCTTGCTAGAGAACTCCATACAAGCAAGTTTTTCGTTTGCACAGTTTGGTAAACCGCATATAAAAGTGTGTTTAAGATTTAGGGAGGCATGAAAGAATTAAATTGGTTCAACATCAACTTCACGCAACAAATGCTGATGAAGAACCGACGTGTTTCGTCGTGGGTTAATGAAATGTTACGTGAGAAATGAATGTAAATACAATTAAACTGCTGTGAAGTACACATGTACATTTACACAGAAATGTCTGTTATCACAGAAAAGGTTTATTTGAAAAATAAAGATATATCCTACTGATTCTTCAAAACAAAACCCAAACAAAAAACAAAGTGTCCTTTTATTTGTCTTTAAAATGTACTTTCGCCTCTTAAAATCGTCACCCTCAAAAACAAACATGAAACCAAAAAGGTAAAACAAGAGACCAATAGTGACAGCAAAAAAACCAGAGTAACATTTAAAAAAAGAAACAACACGGAAATGATCTTCCATCCAAAATATGGGTTTCGATCCAATTCTACCAAGAGAAAACAGTAGTTATGTAAGAATAACTGGCCACAATTTTATTTGACTATATCTTAACTAAAACTTCCGATAACTAAGCTTGTCTTACAAACACAAATGTTTGAACTTTTGCTTCCTTCATTCTGAAGTGTAAACCAAACCCAACAACACTAGTTAACTAAACTCTAGTTATCTAAACAGTTAACTATACTCCAGTTAGCTAAACATCTGTTTGTGTGATTTTTCCATGTTAACAACCGCCAACTATTTGGCAAAACTACGCTTAACAGCGATAACTTTAGCAACTCTATTTCAACTATTAAACTACTATGTCAGATTTTTCCACCTTCGGCGCATTGGATTTTGTAAAGCAGAAAACAAACAAGAGTTCTAGTAACCATCAGAAGGCACATCATGAGACAGGACGTAAAACAACAGCTTGGCTGAAGACCATCTTTCTACGTACAAATTTACATATCTTGACGAAGAGTGGAAACGCAACCGTAAAACTTTCATATAAGTTAGAGTGGAAAACTAGAAGAGAAACATCTATATTTACAAATGTGCAAATGTTTACAGAAATCATACACTGAATAAAATCATCAAGTGAGGTTTTTGCTGGCTTCTGAAAATCAAAAATGAAAATCGTGTTCGCAATGCTTGTCCAGAATATTTAAAACAAGGAAAATTGATATGTTGTACTATGTATATGTACGAATTGTTTGTTTAAGAGTTCAATCTTTTTTTAAACGTATGTTAATTACTAACGATACTAAAATAACTCAAGCTCTTGTTTCTATACAGACAGTACTCTGGACAAACATATGCGTTCGACACGCATTTAAATTAGTCTGATAAATATTTTTCCCTCTGTAAAGAATTTGTTTTCTATAAATAACGTAAAATACATGTCACCAGGCAGAGATAAAGATCTGTATACAAAATAAATAAAAAAAAAACACTTTAAAGCAATTTTACAGTGTTGTAGTATCTGACGACAAATCTTTAGTTCACTATAGTGCATTTTCATTCCAAAACATGAATTTTATCATCGTCAATAACAAGCAGGCAAATTCAACAATACAGTCCTTCTGGCATCTAAAAAAACAATAAAAAATAAACTAAATAAAACCAGAAGGCCAATCTGTGTGTTAACCACAAAATAAAAAAAACAATCTTTTATCATAGCTATGTACACAACTCTATTTTTACATGTCTTTTTTATACAAACTAAGATAAAACTTACAGAAACATCGTTTAGCTATTTCGTTATTAAGAACATCCATACACTAACCCTAACATCGGGTAAATCGAGGTAATGTTTTTAAAATTTCTTGCCATTTATTATAACGACAAAGTCCAGCCCAATTTACCTAAATTGACCCTACTAGTTTTCTTCAGGGTTAGTTTGGTTATTCGTATTTTATACTGGCTGGTTTGTGACATTGTGTTCAACTAATACATGTAATCTGGCAGTAATCTGCTGCAGTACTGTAATATTTACAGTGTGGATAATGAACGTAACAGTGTTAACGTGTGCTGTTAAGTGTTACAGGTGTTGTGTTTGATAACTAGCAGAGCTTCAGTACAAACACACACACATACGCAAGCTTACCGCAGCAGAACTGGGTGTCAACACGTGCGTGGATCCACTTTGTCTCACATCTACCATGCAGAATAAACTGTATTCTGTTTCTGTTATTTACACGTGGACGCATCATTTTGTAGAGACAGTTACAGTGTAAAACCAGGAACGCTTTATCATAAAGTCCATAATCCCAAACTTTATCATAAAGTCCATAATCCCACAAATTAAAAACAAACACACACTCAGAAAAGCACAGTCAGTTTTCAGTCTTTTTAGAAGGTGAAAGGCGACCAAAGATTCTTTCTCGAGCTTGGTCCAACGAAACGAGTGATTTTCAGAAAGCAGAAACAGGAAATAAAGATAAAAACAATACAGTGTTTCATCCACACCAGCAGGGGGCAGTGTAGAGTTCTGAGTTCCTGCACTCTGCTTCAAGTATGTCAGGCTAAAACGAATTCAAGTTCACGCCAAATACGTCTTCTGAGACCATTGATTATCTTAGCCACCAGCTGCCACGCCAATGATCAATATCCAGATGTCTTAAGTCGTCAAAAAACCGAGCATTTACAATGAATACTGTGCGGTTTGTAGCGTAAACTGTGTGTTGCGTGTTATAAGCAGTCCCTGCACAGCGCCACCTGTCCCTTCATGTAGTCTCTGCAGGGGCAGATGCGTGTGAATGTGGGGTGAGCACCAGCGCAGCTGAACAGCAGCAGATCGGACTGGAAGACGCAGTGCTGCTCCGATTCGCTGAAGGCGGGGACAATGATGTCACTGGCGGAGTCGACCGTCTTACATTCCACACCGAATCTGCCGCAAACAGACAAAATGAAGCTTGAAAATGACAAAAAAAGTGCCATGGTCATACCGTGTTTTTTGTCTGTGTACTGTGCCTTAACTGTGTTAGTTATGAAAATATTCTAAACGTTTCTTTAAATACACATTGTAAGCGAATATTGCAATTGCTCAGTACAATGCTATATATCAAACCATGATATTACCATCTGAAACCATCATGGTAGGATCACACTACAATAGAACTATCGAGAAATAAATGACACCATGCCCTCTACTGGCTGTATAAAGAACTGCTCTGTTGTGCTGGTCTGGAGACTGTACATCAGTATTTGTGTGTGGGTTACCTGGCCAGATCTCGGTCTTTATTGAGGTGCTGGAAGAATGAGGGTTCGCAGATCAGCTGCTGCTCCTGACACACCTGTTTGCAGGATTTTCCCGCTGGAGCGAATTTCACCTGCATGGCGCTCAGAGGCGGCCACATCACCTGACCGTGACAGAAATCCTGGAGAGACAATACACACCCAGGTATGTCTAATACCACAGCTTTACCTGTGTAAACACATACAGTGAAGCCAATCTCTCTCTCTCTCTCTCTCTCTCTCTCTCTCTCTCACACACACAAATCTAATTGGGGACATTCCATAGACTTCTGTTGTTTTAATACACAGCTAGTTATAAACACTATAACACCTAACCCACACTCTAATCTTAACAGAAAACGTTCTGCGTTTTTACAATAAAAAAGGAGGTTTTGCTGAGATTTGTCAAGTTTTATTGACGTATGGGTACAAATTTGTCCCCAATATATGGTTAAGTAAATGCACCCAGTCCACATATAAGACCCAGTCAGGTGTACCTGGTTCTCTATGAAGCCGTTGACTCTCTGTAACATGCCCTCACAAGTGAACTCATACGGTAAATAGGGCTCAATCTGAAACAGAGACAACATCTGAAATCACTTTATTGTTTTTTATCTGTTGCCAGCGACATGTCAAAATAATTTAAAGATGTTCCCGTTTAGCAACTGAAATTAATTTCTTCATCATTGAAGTGATCATATTCATGTTTTGTGCTATTCAGATACTGTACATGTGCGAACGGTTTGTACCTTTTGACTGAGAATTCCCTTAATAGCATTCTGTACTTCTTCAGGGTTGTCTATGTTAACGGTCCACACGTGCGGCCGTCCGATGTACACCTCCGCGTACGGGTGCTGGGACGTCAGCTGGGGTCAAACATACAATCAGCTACAATTTATTTTACAATGCTTAACAAAATTACACTCAATACTTGAACACTGAAAAACCAGAAAAATGACGATGACAGAAAGTCGGTACCTCTCGAAGTGTCGGTTTGCCCTTGAAGAAATCTGTGTTTTTACTGCTCTTTGAAGGGTCGAATCTTGGATTCAGGAAAGCGCAGCCATTGGCTATGGCCTCCAGGGGGGCGGGGCCCTCGTACGGAAAGGACAGTCCGACGAACAGCTGGAGAACAGACAGAGATTTTAAACGAAACCATCTTTTATTCTACTGCCTTGATGATAATAAAACATAAATGTGCATCTAAAAATCACACTGCAAAATGACTGGGTCTGTTTTTTCATTCCTGAGGGGGTAATTTTGTGAAATTTCAAACAAGCTTACAGGCAAACATCAAACAAACGATTAATTCAACACAATGATCGATCCTAAAACAAGGGCGTATTTACCCACAATAAACTCCTCCTAACATCACGTGCAAACAACATTAAACAGTGCTGTGAACATACACCACAATGAACAATAAGAGCACATGTTCCAGTAATCTGTTTCTTCAGATCGTTCTTTGCCAATAACGTCCAGTCAGTTCGCCTCGTCTCTTTGATACACAATACCCGTCACAGGCGGTATAATAGTGTTGTGTTCTGTTAGATGACTTAAGCAAATGTTTCGAAAAGCCTGGGCAATGCGGCTAGCAGAGGCGGCTCGGCCCATCGGCGCGTCCACAATAATCTGTTTGTGGAAGCGTTGAGCTCGGGGGCTGACGGCATGGTCGAGACAAAGACTCTTCTGTACTGTGCTAGGAAGATGACCACACATATATATTTTCATCAGGACACACATTTGCACACAAATTTAACTGGTCAAATTAACCTCTAATGCATCACTTTGTAAAGTCAGTGGGTTTAATTTATATAAGATAATAGCTTGATTTCGTAGGCTGTTAAAGAGAGCAGACTTAAGGGTGTTGTTTTACTTTACCAATTAATTAAATTAAAAAGCACTTCTACAATTCACCAACAGGGGGCAGCAGGAATGCATTTTTAAACGAGGCAGCTGCAGCATGACAATGAGAAAGACTAAGAAGCAAAGATGACACCTGCATGCTATTCTTAGAAATACCTGCTAGTGTACTGATGGATACCTGCAAGTCTGACAGGACAAACTTTTTAAAATCACAATGTGTTATGACTTGTTATCAGTCGTGTTAACAAAACCGCGAATCTCTGCACACGCAAAATATAGTCACTGCATGTGACTGCACAAATTTGCATGAACAGGGAAGTTAAAAGTCGACCTCTGAGACGAGAAACAAGGTCGTGGCAAGAAGAGAAAAAGGGCCAATTTTGAGAGATAATGACTTTCGAGAAATAACGTACAGAGAAAATTGCCTTGTGTGGTTGATCTATCCGTCCCTTACTGGGAGTCACAAAAAGCTGATGTTGTACTGAAAACGCCAATAATACAGCATTGAGAATCATTTTTTTTTATTTCAATGCATGTTCTGCTGCAGGATCTCAACTGTAATGTGCCATGACGGGGTACAAACCTTGGTCTCCCGCAGGAGGAACTGCAGGTCACGGCCGCTCAGGATGCCGTGGTTCTTTACGTAGTCCGGTAGATGGACTGTGCTGGTACCGTGGACCGTACCGTGCACTTCCATATATGAATGAATAATGTCCAAGTATTTCCTTTTATCCTGGAACAAGTAAACAGGAAGCAGACAAAAAATAAACGAGTTACAACTTATATGGTTAATCTAAGTTTCTAAGTAAATATCAATTTCATTTATTCCTAGAAGCCCAAGAACATGATAAATTAAAGAACCCAAAATAAAAAACGTCAAAATGAATCAAAGTGCTTTGATGTCATACAATGACTTTAATAAAAATGTTGTTTTGGCCTCTGCTGTGATATTTTGTGCCCGAGTCAGATAATCTGGGATTATGAATGTATCATATGATATGTCTAAAATTCTCCTCAGATATTCTGATATTGCGTGACTGGAGCTCATAAAAGAGTGAGAGCGATAAAAGTACACAGGAAGTGAGTGCACAGACTAACAGACGGGCACTTATTTCAGATGAAAGTGTTTTCATCTCTGTGTTTTGAAGCAGGAGGCCAAAAGCAGACAGGAAGAGTCAAACTGCAGTCGCTCCGGAGGGAAAACCACAAAACTGAGAGGATAAAAAGCTTTATTCTTTACAACCGCAGAATACAAACACTCTCACTTTCTTTCAGAAGTCAGGTAAAGTTCTGCAGCGTGTGTGCGTTCAGACACATAAACGAGGTAAAAAAATGTAATAAGAATTGTGCAATTAACAGCAAAACAAAAAATGAACACATTCTTACAACCTAAAATTGTAAGCCGGGTATGGATTCAGTGTGTCTCAGTTTCTTCTCTCTGTTCGTGTACTCTCAGTCAGACTCGATGATGATGAGATCGGATCCGTGTGAACCCTCTGTCTGTTTTAGGACTCTCTGCTCATACGCAAATCTAACACGATTATCACTGCAGTTACTGGGCCAGAATGTTTGTAAATCTATACTGCTATTTCCTACTAACACTTTAAAGTGGAAGATACAAACATACAGCTTAAAAAGCTGTTTTTGGAAACATCTAATGAGCTGTACATACGTGTGGTGTATGAGCAAGTGTGTAAGAGACAGAGAGAGAGAAAGAAAGACTTTATTTGCATTTCAAAAGCTAATGCACATATCCTCTGATCTCCAGACGACACACACACACACACTCAATGTTCCCAATTCAGGGTCTAGGCTGGAGTTTGTTTCCATGGAAACCAGTTCTTGTGCGCTTGTTGAATAGCACCGTCTCAACTCTCTCTCTCTGGCATTCGTAAAACGCGACTCCGCTGTGGTTGTAAATCTCACTACAGGCTTCACAGTTTCTCGGACTGAAGAGTTGAAGCTGTACCTACACACTTGTGCAAAATGGGCAAATCTAATGAAAACAAGCCTGGTCATATTTCCCTCAAAAACAAAAGTCATTCTCTATATGCAAAACGTTGCTATGTGATAAAAAAATGCTTTTGTATGTAAATGACCTGTGCTATGATCGACTAATCACTGCATATCAGCATACTTTATACGGCAGGTGGTGTGAAGTTTGTGTGCGAAGTACATTATAAAAATTGTCAAAAAAGCAAGTAAAATTCACTTTCCCATTATATGACTCATTTTAAAGTACTGTTTGTCTATATTCCAATTACGTAAGCCAAAAACTCTCGAAAAGACATGGGAGGAATTACATTTCAAAACAAGCTCCCCTTCTGGGAGGCAGTATGTGGGATTGGATGTTCTGTGTGTCTTTGTGTGTGTGTGTAACACAGGTTTAATTTCACGCATTCTCTGCATCTCTCATCACATCAGGTTTTTTGAATCCAGATGGGTGGCGATATCTTCTCTGCAGGACTATTTTAACATAACGTGGGGTGACCTCACCGCAGAGAAATGTTGGAAACCCGCTGGAGACAAATTAAATTTTTTTGGCACATACATTTTGTTAAAATGTGTCCAAACAATCTAGCATATAAACACAACACAGTGTCCCCGATATGAGGGAGGTTTCATGTGTAAACAGAGCAGAACTCACCTTCCAGAAGTTGTCCACTTTGCCGTAGACGAGCGACTGGTTTTGTCGTTTGATGTCATCGATGTGTTTGACGTCACTGGCGTTGAGATGCTGCTCCACTACGAAACCCAGAAAGCTGTTATCTGGAGTGTGAGCTGTAGAGCGAACAGAGCAGCCAATCAGAGGAGAGACAGCACTGAAAACAAACCAATCAAAACGAAGCTGAGGACCCACCAGATCATCAGAACCGGCTGCTATACGTGTAACTTAATTATATTTTTAAAATTATTTCTGTCAACGTACGAGACTTACGTGGGGGAAAACTTGTTCTTCTGCAGTATGGAAAATGTTACCATGGTAAAATGTGGTAAATGGAGCGGAGAGTACCCCGGCCAACAATTTTAGGTTGCAAGAACGTTTCCCTAACATTTCTATTAGGTAACAAAAATGTTAAAAATGTTATTTTGAAAGTTTTAAAGTTATTGCTTGGTTAAAAAACACGGTAAAGCTTGGTTAATTTTTTTTGCATTCTGTAATGTTTTCAAAACATAAAAAACATTACAAAAATGTTCTACTAACCTTACTACAATGACATTTCTCAATAATTTTGAGAGAACTCTTAGTGCATGTTAGGCAACGTTCTGGGAACGTTCCCTGTTAGTTGGGACTACCCTTTAGGTAACAGTAAATCTGATCATAGAAACCAAACTGTTATGTAAAGAAACATTACATGCACTCTGTAATTTCAGAAATAGCTGTAATTATTCTTTTAAAAATACACTAATAAAATATAATGATCATAAAAATATTAATAACTTCTCTCCAGCACTGACTGTCATTCACACAGTACAACGGTAAGATTAAACGTGTTTTGTACAAGAAAAATCTGTGTGGGTACCGTCACTGCCAAGCGAAGACCTGTTACCATGACAACAGTCGGCCAAGAGGTCGCCAGGGTAACAAGTATTGGCAGAGAAACACCTAAACGCCATCTGTCTTAAAAAACATCAATACTAAGATACGCACACATCCCCTTCGATGTCATACTGTGGGAGGGGCTTAAAAACGTGTGCGTTCACCCTTTAATGATATACGAGCCTACAGAAGCAGCTGTGATGTGTTGTCATGGTTACATGTCATTTCCAAAGAGACGCAGGATGAAGTTCCAGGCCCCTCTCAACATAATTTGTGCAGTTTTGTGAAAATCATAAACAGAGTTTAAAAGGAATATGAGCATTTCTTTCTTACTGTAGTCATTGCAGCACTAACACACTTTTGTGCAAGTAGTACACACACACACACACACACACACACACACACACACGCTGTGCCTGTCAACATTAATCAGAATTAACACGGCAAACGAACCCATCTGCACACTCGTTTTAGAATTCTGTCCCTGTTCTTCTATTAATCTGTGTATTTGTGTTTTTTTCCACAAATGAAGCTTACAAACAGCCGTTTCCTCGATTACTCCCAGTCGAAGCGTTTAATAAAACAGAGGAAGACGTGTGATTTAATTGTGCAAGACGTGGCCTCAAAAACACACGCCCTCCGCCTTTCCTAAAAATATTTCACTGAAACACTGAGGAGACAAATGACAAGGTTCGCACGTGGTGTCGGAAAATTAGTCAGTAATTACCTGGAACGCAGGGAGTGTATTTGTGTGTGTGTTTTTAATAAGTGTAGCCGGAGCACCGAAAACAATCACAGCACATTACAATGAAAACCTAAACAATCACACATGCCGGCAACTCTAATCCTGTTTAAAGCTATGAAGAGCTTTTGTGACAGTGGCTTATCTTATCCTGATCAATTTCACACGTGCTCTGTTAAAATGGGGATTTGGTTTTGATTTTGCAAATGATCACACTTGTGAGAAAACTAGGATAATTACCTTGCTTGACTAAATAGAGAGTCTGAAGTCTTATCTAAGTAAAAGCACATCATACACTCGGGTCAGTAAGAAATCGCCCAGACCTCGGCCACAATCAAACTGCTACATGTGAGAAACACTCCAAACACCATGGCAACACCATGGCAACACCATGGCAACACCATGGCAACACCATGGCAACACCATGGCAACACCATGGCAACACCATTCATTTTGGACAGCTAGCTACCATTCAGATATACAAACCCAGTTATGTTCTTTTGCTTTTCCACAAATTCAACATTTTCAATTTCAGAAAAACCTGGAGGCAGGAATTATTTTTTTCCAGCTGGCATAAGGCAAACTGCCTTCCCGCGATTAATAATTCAACAGCATAAACAGATGATTATGAAATATTACATTGTGATGAAAGCTCTCTGAAGAGGTAAGAGCTAAAGATGAGCAATTTCAATGCACACTGTGAAATACAACACAGACCTGGCCTTGTCTACTTCATTGTTTAAATTTATTTAGTTAACAACATTTCTGTCGGTGTTAAAAGACGCTGTAGCAACAGGTCCATTTCCGAAGCATAAAGCGTCGCATATTCAAACGCAGCTATTTGTTTGTGAAAAGTGCCTGGAAAAAGCTACAGATAAGATCATAACAGTTGTTCAAATAATGAAAAACAAGTGTGAATAAGGTGGCACAAGTGACATGGAAGTGACATGAAATAAAATAGTATGTGTCACTGTGTGTGGTCAATGATTCTAATAAAACTGTTTGTGTATGTGTGAGACACATCCTTAAAACCTCAAGCAAGTGTTGGATGAAGCAAACAATTGTGTTTTTTTGCCAACTGTGTGTTTATGAGCATGTGCACACGTGTGTGAAAGTTTGGAAGAGGTTTTCCATCCTCGCTTTGCTCAGAAACCAAACGCTGGACTCTCCCCTGATGTCTTCAGCAGAATTTGTCAAGCAAACTAGAGAAGAAGAGAAATCAATCAACTATTTTCTGCACAAAGCCGACCTACTTTTTCAGCTTGGATCTCTCCAGCAATTGCATTTTTTACATGGATCGTTTCTCTAGAACAGGAACCGAGTTGTTCAATGCCGCACAGAAAGCGATTTCCTCTCCTGGTCTCGTGGTGTGGTTGGTGATTTGCTCATCTGATACCTCAGTACCTCCAGTATGGGCTGTACGTAATGAAGGACACGAAACCATACAAGACAATTCATGAGGTACAAAGGTTAACAAAAAGCCGAGTGCTATAGGTCAGAGGTGTCACGCAATGTGCAATGAGATACCGCAGTGCATTGTGGGATATCACTGTGAAATGGGACATTGAAACAGACCTCTGGCACCTTGTTTGGTAGCAGTCAAAGCTAAACATACATTTACAACCACAGACACGGACCAGATCACGTGCCCACAGTAAAAACAATGTGTTGGACACCAATTCAAGAAGCATAAGGCTTATTCACTTCATAAACCCTTAAAATCAACCACTAAACCAACATTTAATCAGCCATTCTACGTTCTTTACAGCATTTCATTACTTGAAGTCCATTCGTAATGTTTCAGCAAGTGTCTGTTTGGGGAACTGGCTGTAAATCGTGTCGGTTTTCTTGTACTGGTTGACAGACAGACGGGCAATGCCTCTTTCTTCTGTCTCCTGTCACTGTGTGTTACAGTGACGTACATGATTCAACACCGACTGCAGAAATAAACTGAGATTAACAACACACACCTGTCACTGGTTTATCTTCACTAAATCCCTAAAATTTGTCACCAATATACAGGGTTAAGTAAACACATGCACATAAACACACTCTACAAGGTCAAATATGTGGCAGAACTCTCTGGTAAATGCCATGAAACCTGAAAAGAACATAGGTCAAATTTAATCTAAATTCATCCCCGTACGTGAGCATCGGCACATCAGCTTTGCTGGACTCT
This sequence comes from Chromobotia macracanthus, assembly GCA_036877525.1. Lineage (NCBI taxonomy): Eukaryota > Metazoa > Chordata > Actinopteri > Cypriniformes > Botiidae > Chromobotia > Chromobotia macracanthus. Next base: position 3,006,215 of record JAZGTH010000033.1, on the reverse strand, counting down.
AAACATGTGTTTATTTCCAACCCTGAACGAAACCTACTGCTCGTTTTAAAACGTTTTAAGGTAGTTTAATCTGGAAAGAGAAAGTTCTGCTCGAAAACACGCGAGTTTATGAGAATGTCAAAGTCTATTGACAAACAAAAGAGCTATTCAGCCCTGGAGATGATATGAGACACCACCTGAAACCTCAGGAACCCAGTTGTGATTGCCATTAAGTTTCCATGCCCAACAGGGAAGGCTGAATACACACGTAACAAAAGGTCACACACACTTACGGAACATGGTGTTGAACTGTTGGGGATTCAGGTTCCACTTGCCCCATGGAGTCTTGTGGCCTTTAGATTGGGCGTAGTGGGCGTGGTTAAACTCAGGTTCCGTCCCGAAGGAGTCTAGAACCCTCAGCATGCACCTAACACACAGTAAGATACATGGTGTTAGACATCTGTACAACATAAACAACTAAAGAAAACTACTCAGAGAGGAATGCTATTTGAACAACGAACTTGTTTAGCGCATCTGCGAAGATTGATGTAAACAATGAACACAGGAATGCTTTCGGGTTACGACTTCAAAACGTTGTTTGACATTGTTTAGACATAATAAGATTGATGAGGTTGTGGCAGAAGTACAAATTAAGTTTGACCCTCTAGGGTGAAAATAAAACGTGCGCTGACTGAGCGTTTCTGAGACATCCTGTTAATCGAGTTCTGGAGTGACGTCCTGTGGTTATAAATTTGGAGAATCTTTTCTGAAAAGTCGTAAACTATCCAATCTGAAAACAGAAGTGACCAAACAAGCAATACAAAGAAAGAAATCTGAACCTATGAAGACTCACATTGAGACTTAATTCAGTTGAGAATTCAGACTCACAACAAAATCTGCCAGAACAGCACAAATCATCACTGATAAATCATTTGCTATCTTGAACCAAGATGCTTGTTTTCATACTTTGTAGAACCAAACAAGATTCATGTTGTGTGTTATGGCAAAGATTGCAGTCCAACGCATGCCGGGATGACATTCAAACGCGTGACTGCGACAAAGCTGTCCCTGCATCGTGTGGCTAATAGCTAACAGATTAAATCAGGACACATGATCCCAAACACTCGATAAGCAAAATCCTTCTCATCTCCTGAAAATAACTCGTGTGGATGAAATCGACCGCGTCGTACTGCGAGGACATCTCCTTCAGATACTGAGACAGAAATGAAACCAGACGATCAGGTTTAGACTCATTTAAAAAGGCTTTTCACGGTCAATAACACCCCACTGTCTCGAACGATTCTCTCCTTTCTCGACAAAGCTGAAATTGCAACAGAGAAAGGTCACAGCAACTCCATATAATGAGACCTGAATTATTAATTACAATTTTTGACTTGCTATTAAAAACAGTAGTTAAATCTGAGGTGTGTAATTAAAATAATGTTAAAAGCAGGGTATGCCATTTTTTCCAGAAACATTTTTTGTTATGCTGGTTGAAAGTCTCTTCACATCCTGACGGCACAAAAGCAAAGTGATCTAAATACATTTATATAAATATATATATATTCTGTGGAAGGCACAGGACCATAAAATGTTCGTCCAATCATTGCAATCAGTCCGAATGCAATAATAGGATGTCCTACTTGCCTGTCAAACTAAATATTTGCTTTGCGTTCATGTGTATTGGAGGAGGCGTGGCTTTGGAAAGCGATTTGAAGGGAGGGTAGGATCTAATGCTTTCAAAGTTAGCTTGCTATTGCTAACCTCTCTGAAATTGTCTACCCTACCTATAAGTTGCAAATAACAATTAAGAACAGGGGGTCAGGTTGGGTTTACTCACTGATAATGGACCCAGGACGGGCCCAGAGTTTTCTTGAACTGAGCCAGGCCAACGATGTCTATGTAGATGAGTTCCACCACTTTATCACCCTTTGTGGGGCAACTGGACTTGTTACCCATGACTTTTTTCATTATCCTGGTGAGACACAGAGATTTAAAACTAAATGACACAAATGTCACATAATCATCTACTGGGAAACACAACAACAGAGGATTTTAATGCTAGCTGACCCGATACAGGTCATGGTAGATTATCTGCACACTGATAGGGTACATTTTCAGTGGACACAACCTCGCCACAGAAACAGACAAACACAGGAAAACATGGGTGTCACAGGAAGGTTGTGTCTACACAGCCAAGTCCCAATTTCCAGTCTGTGCGTTGCTCGACAACAGTCTATGTGTCACATTGGCTTCTTTTGGAACTAGTTTTGCTGGTGGAGAACAAAAATTTCCAAAGCAAAGTTTTTCTTCTCGGTTATTTGATGTAACCTGTCCATTTTTAACTGTTAACTGTTGCAACAAAGCAAAAACACATATTACCGGACTGTTATACAGAATATAAGCACAGTTATTCTTGCCTGTGATCTTTATTATTTATTACTATTAATAGGGCCTTTTTTGCACTGTTTTTTTGTTTGTCACACGATTACGCTGCAAATGCTTTGGCACTTCAAATACAGTTATTTTCAAGCCAACAAAACTGACACAGGCAGCTTGAATATCCGCAGAATCCCACAAACAACAGGACGCAGTTTTCAGACACCGTGTCAGGAACTCACTCCTTCAGTTCGGCGAGAGAGGCGGAGATGCGGATGTCGTGACCGAGCAGGTACAGCGTGGTGATTAGGTCGCTCCACTGGACCAGTTCACCGAGAGGCCCTCCGCTGAACGCGTTCTCCGCGATCTTAAAACCCGACTCCTTCGTCAGGAGACCCAAGTGCACCAGGATCTGAGGGAAAAACAAAACAAACAAAAGAAGAGAAAATCTACTATCAATAAAAATAATAATAGATCCAATTTGTTTACTTAAACGCATTGAATACGTTTTAAATTCAGGTTTAGAGGTCTCTGATGGATGATAAAAATGTAACTGCAAAAGTACAATCTTTATGGTTGTAATATCCTGCATCCCTACAATGCAAAAATAAACAAGGGGAATTCTGGGTAAAATTGTGCTTCAACCGTGTCTACACAGTAAGCGTCTTAATTTGCTGTTATATTAAAACAAGTATTTAGTTTAAATATACGGGACACACACGCAGTAACATCGAAGGCATCACCAAAGGATTATGGGTAACAGATACAACAGAACGTTTTAAGCTGTAAACATCTGGGATTATTCGTAATTTGCTTTGGTCTACCCACAGTGTTTGCTGAGAGTTCCTGTGTGTGCGGTTTTGAGTTCCTGTTTTGAAGTGTGTGTACCAAAAGCAGCGTGTATTTCCGTAGGTTTATTTAACCACATACTGGAAACAAATGTGTAATCCAAAAGTTAGCAAGACCTGACAGATATGTAAAAAACTTCCCTTTGGGGACGTCCTCATTTCCTAAAACAGTTCTAAGTAAAGTTTTTGTAAAAATGCTGAAAGTGTTTCTGTTTCGGTTCTGGGGTTAGGGTTGGTGTTTGTAACTGCTGTGTATAAAACAATAGAAGTCTAATGTCCCAGTTTAGACAGATAAGTAAACGTGTATGTGTGTTGTTTATCCAGTGGGCAGAACCACAGGTTGCATTTAACTAAGATAAGAGATTAAGAGATGACGCGTACTCACATTATTCTTGAAATGTCTCTTCTAACACGCAGAAACACTGAACAGTAGTGAATACGGTACCTTTTTACGTTTGCGGTTGCCGAGGTTTTGTTTGTCGGCGAGCGAGATGACGGCACTCAGCCACGGCTCCTCCATACGTTTGATTCGCATCATCATCCAGCGAAACTCCTCACGGCGCGACATCACGCGGTACAGCTCGTCCAAACTCGTGCGGATCTCCGTCTGAACAATAAACAAACAGACGAACATAAACATGCCTTTTGGGTTTCACAGAGTATATCAAATATCGTAATTTAAAATGACACGGACCTGTGAGTTCCTGTCCGATTCATCAGCGATGTTTTTGATCCTCCAAGACAAATGAGGACACCAGTTTTCCACCTGACAGACACACAAAAACAGAGTTTGTATTTTGAATACAGATTTTTTTATACAACATTTAATACAAAGATATATGAGACAACATTAAAAGTTCGGAATTTAAACCTTAACCTGGAAATATCCAGACATTTGTTGGATTTATGTGCTCTCTCTCTCTCTCTCTCTCTCTCTCTCTCTCTCTCTCTCTCTCTCTCTCTGAAAATACATAAGTGGCTTCATTTAAATATCTGATAGACATTTAAATGATAGATTAGCTACTAATGACTCAGAGAGAGAGAGAGAGAGAGAGAGAGAGAGAGAGAGAGAGAGAGACAGACAGATAGAGAGAGGAGACAGGAGAGATGGTTGATATGGAAATGTATGCACATCGCCATGGTGACACTGTGAAAGTCACGAGACAACGCTGTCTGTGTGTATGTGTGTGTTCGTGTGTATCTCTCTCTAATGCATTTCCGATGTTAATTCCAGTGATGAGGAACAATAAATGAAAATAATGACGTTGCTAATTTTACTACATTTCCCAACAGCTCAACAGTAGATGTTTTATATGATATTAGAAATATATACTATCACACACACACACACACACACACACACACACATATATATATATACCTCACTCAGGTAAATGAAGAATGAACAGGTGGATCCATCTACTCCATAGTTTGCATAACAAGGGTCAGAACGCCACATGTCCTTCATCCACTGAAGAGACAAAAGAGAGACGTCAACATCAAACCAAAAATTAACAATTCAATTCTTATCAGAGACGTACAAAAACAAGCAAATAATAACAAAAAGAATTTCAGAAAAACTATTTTGCTGCAACAACTTTCATACGTAAAATATTACATATATAACATAATAAACTCTTTCAGACATAAACATCGAGTGCAGCTAGCCTGACTAAAATATTCTGTTGTTTAGATGCTGGTTGAGTCTTAATGCCAAACACATTTACAAATAATTCGCAACCCATCTGACTAGCGGTGTTTACGTTGTAATGTGCCAAGTATGCAGTTTTATTTCCTCTGAAGTTGAGATTCCTTCAGATTTGTCTGGATATCGGCTAAACGGAAACGTTCTTCAGCCTGACCTTCAGAAAAAATGGGTTTCCTCATCCTGGTATCACATTTCTCCCTACAGTAACAGTAACTCCAGGACAGAGAGGGATTTATTGATCGCAGTGTGTGGTTCACATCACACAAATCGATCAGTCTTTTGAGAGCTCAAATTCGCTGTAAACTAACCATTTTACTTTACGTTATCTCTGCGAACTGCCGATCTGGAAAACAAGCAATCCCACTGTGTAATTGTTACTTGAATACAGCAGGTTTCAGTATATTTCAGGGTTTAAAGTCTTCTACAGGTCCCCACAAAAATCCACAGTAAAATTTAACGGTGTATTGTGATCAATATAAGGCTACTGAAGCTACACTGCTGAAAACACCTTCACAGCATCACACGCGATACATGACAACCAAGACCCGAAACAACATAACAAACGTCGACCTCTGGTGTCCTACGCACTTCAGTTTAACAGATGAACAAAAATGTTTTAAATGAAAGCTTTTACACAAGTAACTGAAATCCAAAATGTAAACAACATTAGTTTTGTAACATTACATTTTGTTTAAGAAATGTTAAGAAAAGGTTTTGACGGACTTGTGAACGTCTAGGCTCTCCGAGAAAACTCACACAATGTTCAGTTGGTGTTCTCATTGTTACTCTAGTCCTTCTTGAAAACTCTTCTTGAATTTAAGAGGATTTCCATATCCCAGGACTTTCCATCTGCTCTAAAGAAAAGGACTCGTGACTATTCTGTGCCGACTGAAAAAGCCATCACGACTGGCTCCACTGTGCACAGCTTAATGTTAATTCCCACGTAACTGGCCCGTTCTGACTGCCTGATACATCGACTGTCGGAAAGATCTGGTGGGCCTGTGCAGGCTTTAAAAAAACCACATCACATGCTAATGCTCAACTACAAAAAGGGATAAAATGACAAAACCATGTGAGAGTCAACAACATGTGGTCTCATTCTCAGTTCAAAAGAGTCACTCACAAGTGAGTGCTCTGAATCAGACTCACTCTAAATCAGTCCTTACACCTGACTCCCTTTCTCAATTCATATGTTTATTCAATTCATACCAACCGATCTTCTGAATATGTTCCACATACCAGCTGATCTTCTGACACTGACAAAGCAAGAAACGAATGGAACTTAATACTTATCCCTGTGGTACTCCGTCCAGTACAACAGAGTACAAGTATAAATAAGTGTCCAAAGAACCATTTGTATTGAGCCATTCTATAATAAAGTTATTTCAGTACTAAATATTTCATTTTAGGAACCAATTTCTCCCCAGTCATAACTGTAGTCCTGGAGCGCCAAATATGAGAACTAGCCTCATTAATAAAGCAAAGAGAGTTAACAGCTTTAGAAATGCCTCAAAACGGATCAATGTCTGGGTGTTCACACTCGTAACGGGAGAGTACCGCAGAGAGTCTTCATTTAAAAAGTGTATCTGTCTGGATTTAGAAATGTCTCCTTAGAAAAGTGTGGCTACCAAAATGATTAATACAGTCAGTCTAACGAGTTGCAGATCAAGGATTACAGAACGGAGAAGATTTCAAAGGATTAATTTCATTCTACACGAGAAAGTTTTGGACTTGATCAATAAACTTTAAAGATCAGAGGCTGGTTTTTAAAAAAACGTGCATTCGAGAAAAACTCACCTTCATCTTACCCTCGCAGTGTGGAAAACCATCGAGTGGGGGTAGCTCACATTTCTCCTGAGCTCCATTTAGCAAGTCTGCAAACACATAAAGAGAGACATCAACATAATTATCGCACAACAGGTTCAATACTACACCATCACGGCTAATTCAAAACATGGACACTCGCGTGGATCAATACAATCTAATTATTATGCAATCCGGTCTTAAATTAACACTGTATCCCAAAACTTCATAGAAAAATCTCATCAAAAGTGCACTTAAATGCTCTTAAAATATGTTTGCCCGCCACATTTGCATTAAATGTAAACATTTAACTTTTTGCTATTACATACAATCATTATTGGAGTCAGTTGCTTGTTACATAAAAAATAAGGGCAGTAAAATTTTCAACTGCAAAAGGGAATATCAGCCAACAGCCGTGTTAAAATTCAGGATCAGCTTTTGTAGTTTAAACTTTGACCTCGAATTTCCCGTCAGGAGCAAACAGACACGATCTGACCATCTTTCTCTCCTGAGCCATCAACTTTTCACACTCATTCCTCTTGTGAAGCTACTGATAACAACACAGTCAATGGCTCAATTCACACAGGCCCAGAAGCACCACGGACCACGACTGCGTTTCGTGCAGATTCAAAAGAAACAAATCTTTAGGGATGTAAAGTGCAGCCTCAAAGTAAACCCTCAGTAGACCGCACACACGTAACGCGCTGTACGTGCAAACGAGCGTTTTGTTCCAATACAAACACAAATGAAGCATACAAACCATTCCAAGCACAGACTTGATTTCACAAAGACTTTTATCTAAAGTGACTTACAGTACAAACATGCAGACAGTTTCTGAGGTCAAGAAATGTACAGAAAGGTGTAACGTTGATAAGATATCACGGTGGCACTTGAAAACTGCCAGTCAAATAAAAAATATCAAATACAATGCGATGATGTCATTCTGCGATGATGAATATGTGAAAGGTGCCATTATTGTTGTAACAATTATTAATAATTATTATTCTATTCGATTAGGTTAAACGAAAATCAGCATTATAATATAATAACAGAGGAATGACTCAGCATGAGATCATGTGGCTCCAGTGCTGGAGTTGATATCGCACGTTAAATGATTAAATGCGCGATGGCGTCTCCTCATCCAATCAACTTCTTCCGTTTGCATTAGCTATAAAATCCCTGAGGAGATTAACAGGATATATAGACAGGGCTGTAGTGTGGGTGTGTGTGTATGTGATGCCCACACAAAGCCTGCAAGCTTAAAGCCCAATCAAAAGCCATTATTTTCAGAGGAAATGGCCCAAAAAACAGAAGACAGTAATGAAAAGAGACAGTAAAAGAATAGCGTGTGTCAGAGGAGACATGAAGAGACGAGAACAGAGGAGACAGGAGAGAGGAAATGAGATCAGAGAAGGTGAGAAGAGACGAGAAGAGAACAGAGGAGACAGGAGAGAGGAAATGAGATCAGAGAAGGTGAGAAGAGACAAGAACAGAGGAGACAGGAGAGAGGAAATGAGATCAGAGAAGGTGAGAAGAGACAAGAACAGAGGAGACAGGAGAGAGGAAATGAGATCAGAGAAGGTGAGAAGAGACGAGAAGAGAACAGAAGAGACAGGAGAGAGGAAATGAGATCAGAGAAGGTGAGAAGAGACGAGAACAGAGGAGACAGGAGAGAGAAAATGAGATCGGAGAAGGTGAGAAGAGACAAGAACAGAGGAGACAGGAGAGAGGAAATGAGATCAGAGAAGGTGAGAAGAGACAAGAACAGAGGAGACAGGAGAGAGGAAATGAGATCAGAGAAGGTGAGAAGAGACGAGAAGAGAACAGAAGAGACAGGAGAGAGGAAATGAGATCAGAGAAGGTGAGAAGAGAACAGAGGAGAATAGGAGAGAGGAAATGAGATCAGAGAAGGTGAGAAGAGACGAGAAGAGACTCATTTTCTGTCAGAGGTGAATAGAGGAGACAAGATGAGACGTGGGGAGACGATACGAGATGAGACAAGAGATAAGCAGAGGAGATGAAACGAGACTCAACAGCATGCATTACAAACACATCCTGAATTCAAGCCTCAAACGTCTCTCAGAACAGAGAAGCATCATAAATCCTCTTTTACTGTCACTCCAAAACAATCTGTTACTTCAGCACCAATAAAATAATTGCAAGTCATTTATGCAGACAGCAGTACAGAGCATTACTTACAATGGTTGTTTTGAGGTCTTAATGTGAACTGTCAGCTACATGAAGCAGCAGGAGAAACGTCGGATTTGTGCTCACACATTAGAAATGTGCATTAGGTCCTGCTGTCTGCAAGCGGCTTATTAAACCTGCCACCATATAAACAACTTACTGCCTCTTATTAATCTGCTTGATCTTCATTCTGTTTATTTACTCATTCATTCATTGGTTTTCATCTTTGCTGTGTTGCTTTGACTTGTTTTGACTCGTTATTCCTTTCTTCGTCTTTTTACAGAGGCACAAACAATTAGACACAAAGATGAAAAGAGGAACAACAATAACGCAAAGAGAAAACAAGCTGGGAAATGTGTTTGTCGCACCCGCTGCGGTTTGATTCAGTTCAGATTTATGTTATGAGCGTGTTGAACATACAAACCAAAAATTGGAGCTAAACTGGAGCTAATTGAACTTAATCACAAATTAACTCGCAAACAAAGCCAGGATTTGTTACACACACACACAGGACAGATTCATCTACCATCACTTCACAATATAAAACCGAATAACTACAACAACATGTACATTTTGCATGCCCCTGCAAGGCATCCTGGGACATATCTTTATTGTCGTCGGATAATGATTGCACGATAGCATCAGATGACATCACAATCGCATCATCGTTCATTCTATCGTGCTGTCGAAGTGCTTCTCGCTAAATACTAATTGATTTGCCTTCTGTGTTCGGCGCTTGTGGAACGACAAGGGGGCGAGTAAACGAACACCGAATATCCCTGAACTATTTCCGTTCTCATAAGAGTTTTCGTTTTTTTTCTTGCCTTGAATTTTTGTCAGAAAAGAAGAATTTGCTTCTTCATGCATGAGGGGCTACAGAGTAGAAAAAACAGCTGTACTTTACACACACACTCACTTGTAAACATGTTCTCGCACAAACACACAGATGAGGGTTATCATCACACGCCAAACATCGCCAAACAACACACACACACACACACGACACTACATGACAATCCCAACATGATCAAAGAGCAAACAAACATGTCTTCAAATCAGAAGAGACAAGAGTGACAGAGAGAGAGAGAGAGAGAGAGAGAGAGAGAGAGAGAGAGAGGAAGAGAGAGAGAGAGTTGTGAGAGGATGGAAAAGCATTTAAATGTCTCTCGCTTCAGTGAGACTTATTTTGCTTGAAGGCGACACATACAGAGCGTCTCACTTTCTCTCTCTGGCAATAACACACATCAAGGGCATTTCCGTCCTGATATGGAGTACAGTGAGAATACAGTGTGAGTGTGAGTGTGTGTGTGCGTTTGTGCGTGTCTGTGTGTGTGCGTGCGTGTGTGTGTGTGCGTGTGTGTGTGCGTGTCTGTGTGTGTGCGTGTGTGTGTGCGTGCATGTCTGTGTGTGTGCGTCTGTGTGTCCTCAACGGTTTGAGGCTGGTCAGTTTTCTGCCAAGCTGCAGGGGTTTTGCTGCAGCTTTTATATGGATGTGACACACGCTCGTGTCCAGTCAAAAGGGAAAATAATAAGAAAATTCTATTTTGTTTTAAGAAAAGAAAATAAAGCAATTTTTAGGTTGCAAGTTGTGTATTTTTAGGATCAAACGCATTTATCTTCTCATTTTTCTTCTCGTCAGGGAAGATTTTGCTTCATTTCAGAGTGACGGCACCCCTCACAACCAGAGGAAATAAAAGCAGCACTTCATTATTTCTTTTCAAAAAATTAAAGATTGATCTATTGTAACTACAGCTACCAATTTTACAGCTTTAATGTGGGAATCGGGTGCAACACGTTGATGATTTGTCAAGAATTTCCAGCTTTTGCTTATAACTGTCAACTAACGCTTGTAAGACTATCACAAGTCTAACCCAAAACGGCAAGCGACAGTTCTGTCCTAATTTCCAACCTCTGAGTGCAAACTGCTATTGAGAAACTCAATTAGCAGTAAATGATACGGCAGCTCGACAACCTCTGAAGATTTACTCACTGTCAGTCTATAATCGACCCTTTTTAACCCAAAAACTGCTTAACAAGCAAAATAACAGAATTTGAGGTTCATTTGTGTTTTAGACCTTTAGAGATGTGCACCGGCAAACAGGATAAAATCACCAACAAAGTGCCTCAGGTCAAAGAAATGAGGTATTTTATACCAGCAGGGAATTCAGTGTCATTAAAATCTGGTGCCGTGATCCAGATCGGGTCTTTCAAGCCACACATACCAAAAATACATGAGCTGAAACCATTTCGGATGGAGAAATGGGGCAAAATAACTCCACACTGCCGTAGGGTGAGACGGTCCACAGTCTCTGTGGATAAACTGTCTGTCCACATTTATTTTGAATTATATTTTGCATTTTTACATCCCTTACTCATGTCAACATAAAAATAGAATGATTTAATCTCCATCATTTGCTTACCCTCCTGTCATTCCAAACCTGTATGACTTTTTCTTCTGTGTAAGATATTTTGAGAAATGTCTCAGTGGTTTTGTGTTCATACAATAGAAGTCTGTGGGTGCCACTGTTGGTTGGTTACCAACGTACTTCACAATATCTTCTTCTGTGTTCCACAGAAACACATGCAAAGTCATACAGGTTTGGAATGACATCAGGGTGAGCAAATGATGGAAGAATTTTCATTTTTTAATGAACTATTCCTTAACAAGCATTTTTGTCTCGTTTTCTAGTATAAATATCTGAAAAGCCTTGGAGACACGCAGGTGTTTAGATATTTTTACTGTAAAGTGAAACAGATGATTTTTATTATGCTTATTCTCTTGTCTATATTTGCTACAAAAAGCAGAATTCATTGTCATAAACTTACTGCGACTTTGTTTTCATTTTCTCGAGGCTTTTTGTGGCCAGGAAAGTGTTAGCACAGTAAATCCTGGAGTCAACGCAAATATAATTATAAGAACTGTTTGGTTTTGTTGGCGCTTCCACCAGTCCACCAGTTTTTCCAGGGAGAAAAATTAGTTAAACGCCACATGCATGAGTAAACTCAGAGCTGAATAGCCCCGGCGCACTGTTAGTTTTGTTCGATTCGTGTCACTTTCAGCTGACAGTCTGAAAGAAGTGCGAATTCTAAACGATTTCAAAGTGAGTTTTATGAGCATTTTTGGCCTCTACATAAATGTCACCACTCTGCCTTCCCTGAACCAGATAACCGGACCAGAAAAAAAGGCGACCAACACAATGGGCTTTTCAGAACGCTATAACTATCATTCTGAACACACAAAAGCCAGAGACAATGTGACTGACAGACGGCTGCTTTAACACACGTACAAGCGCAGAAAGACGCGCTCCCTCTTCATCTACATCCTGTACTCCTTCATGACAAAGCAGAGGAAAGCATTAAACCAGACAAACGAAACTCAAAACCTGTCTGTTTGCTTGTTGGCTGTTGAACACACAAAATTCAGTCATATATCTTTAAGCACAATCGTGGGATATGATACACAGAGAGATGAGAGGAGTTGTGTTTTTTTTGTTTGCCGTTTTGTTCACGGTTTCTTTGTTGCTGTGGATCACAAATAAATGTTTTGGTACTGTCATGGCTACAATATCAGTACATACTTTAGAAATGTGTGTTCTTCCCAATGCTTTCTAAGTGTGAAACTGCTGAAAAAACATCCTGGAAATTAGTTAAATGTTTTTAAAGGAAAACATGGTTTACAAATGAATAAAATGTCTTCATTTATCACTCCTTAAAATGCTCAATGGGGTTGAACTTCAGGTTAAAGGGATTTCAAAGCGAGACGACGGGAAGTCTCATTGAGAAAGACAAAAGTGTATGTGTGGCGTGAGATACAGGAAAGATCTGAGCATAGCTGTGGTTAGTTTAGCTGCTTTAGTCTGGGTGCGTTTCAATCCCTAAGCCCAAGTATTCTAACTAGTTAAAGTAAAAAGTAATGTTTTACACTAGAATGTATGAATGTCGCCTTTGTACTTCTGTTCTAGCCTGTGAGTGTTTACATTATTAATTCCACGTTTGCCTTACGTCCACCAGTGGCGTCCATGACCGCCAGGCCCACAAACAACCCATTCTGTTTGCTAACAGTGGATATCAGTGTCTGTGTCTCTCGCCCTTTCTCCCTCTCTCTCTCTCTCTGGGAGTCGCTAGTCGAGAGCCAGAATTGAAGAGCGTGCCAGCGGAGTGATTCAGAATCGTCTAGAGAGACGGTAATGGACCCCATTGGCACAAACAAACACATAGACACACTGGACGGACGGCACGGACACCTGTGATATCTTCACTGTTGACACGCGAAGCCGATAACTTCACAAGAGAAAACCACAGTGTTCGGCAGATAACATCGGAGGGCGACGGCATGGTCGGCTTAATTGTATTTATTTGGCGAGTAAAACCTAGTTCTGGTCAGACGTAATCTAAACACAAAAAAACTAAGATAAATTCACCAGAATGAGCATTAACAAACAAAAAGGTTTGCGCCACAAAACAGAACCCCAAAAATATGTTTAAAAAATTGACAAAAATTGACCAGAAGACTCCTTCTGTCGGCAACTGTTTGAAAGAAACAAAGACGTACAGATGTCTCTTTAAATGAAGCTGGATATTCAACCCTCAAAAATGTTCCACATCAAAACATAATACTCAAACATATTTGTTTACAGAATTACTTGGAAAATCCATTGAAAATTCTGTTTTCTCGTCTCCTCTGAGCTGGAAAAACATTTCCGTCTCTTGTGGCTAAGAAGTTTTAAAAGAACAAATTTGTTGATGCAGATGTGAGTCTGATGTCATCTGAAATAATTCAATTGGACTAATCGATGACAGAGCGTTAGATTCATCCTCAATGCACAAAAACCTATCACATTTGCAAAACAAACAGTCAAATAATAAATAACAGCTAGCTGAGGTTTCTTAAACTTCCATGAACACATTTAAAAACATCACAGACTAATTGGAAAAATACTTGTTGGAATTTTTTAACTTGATGGACACGTTAAATGCATCGATTAAGGAAAACGTAGAGAAAGAAAATGCTCTCTTGAGGGGGTCCAGCCTTTCACATGTACTCTTGGTGTTTTACAGTTCTGACTTAAAGACAACAATGAGGCTTTGTGAAGACCTCTCAGATGGTGTTGCTTACATCTGTCCTCATGTTGATGGGTTATAAAGAGCCGTTTGATAGCTGTGAGTTTCTTCTCCGGCTTCCAGACGCACTCCGTCATTTCTCCAGGAACAATAGCCACTTTCATCTGAAAACACTGACTCGGGTTCTCAAGAAACAATGTCTAATGTACTGCCAGGGACTTTCTTTTGACACCAGTAGTTTAATACTTAAGGTTCTACTCATAGGTTCTTAAGGTTCCACTCCTAAGTTTTTAGGGTTCTACTGTAAGTTTTACATATAAGTGCTTAAGACTGTACTCATACTGTAAGCTTCTCTTTATAATGGTTTAATGTTCTATGCAATAGTAATAAAGACGTCTGTTTTAAGTACTAGACACAAGCACCACTAATAATGACCAACATGACTGAATTACTTACAAGCTCAAACCACAAATATAAATTCTTCACAATGACCGCCCACAATCTTCATAAATCAAGCTAGCATTAAAGAGACTACATATGTTACACAGTGAACTGATTTAAAAGCATACTGTCTTAATTCGTATTATAAAGTGAATTAGCTCAGTGTGATGAGGGCTTTAGCAGTAAACTAAAGAACTCGTCTGTATATTTGTCTGCCGAGAGTGTCATCGCAGCGGGTTTGTCAGAAAAGCGGTTGGGGAGAGTGAACTAGTCATCTTTGCTCTCTATCAAACACCAGATGAATCTGTGAGGGGTTTGGCCTATATAAAGCACAGTGAGCATGAGTGAGCAATCACACATACACAACCCTAAGACAAAGTACTGTGGTGGTACCATGTACCACGATTTTACCATGGTAGATCTCCAAATCCAAAAACATCACGGCATTGAAATGGTTTCCTTTAAGAAAGTGCTGGGACAGAACCACCACTTACAAAAAACCATTACAACACAGTAGTTCGGTCGTACTATAATACAGTCATGGTAATACCATGGTACTCTGGTATATATCATGCTATTGAAAATGAGGTTCCAAGATAGCACTCCAAGATACTTCCAACAATGTCCACAGAACCATGAAGAGCACAGTAACAAAATTAAAGAAAACACAGTGATAATGTGTTTGCACACACACACACACACATACACACAAATACCTCATCTGGACAAAGAGCTTTCCAGATGGCAATAAGTCATTAGGCTTTACACACACACACTCTCACTGTCTCTTGCCAAGTCAAACGTTTTTGTGACTGATTCACGCTTCACTACATTAACTCTCGACTCCACTGGCCAGCTTTCTCCAGCCTGAAACAACATCACATAAATGGATTAATAGACATGGATGTAGCAAAACTCACAAGCGTATCTTCCTCAATCAACTAGGCAAACAAACTTTAGAGCTAAAGAACCAGTCCAAATTTCATCAAATGTCGGCTAATAAACTTTCTCCACCAGTGAAACGAACCTGTCTGACTTTCTGATGTAACGAATACAGTGAGGGTGTGGAAATAAATGTTAACCAATAAAAATCACAGCCCGCCCTTCATAATCCAATCAAATCCTGACTGTTAAAATCAAGTCCCGTTGCATTTTTATTTAACACAGAATAATCTGTCTGCTCAAAAATATGTCACTTCGTGTTTAAACTAAAATAGTTTTTTCCTATGGTCATTAAACCCTGTGTGTGTGTGTGTGTGTGTGTGTGTGTGTGTGTGTGTGTGTGTGTGTGTGTGTGTGTGTGTGTGTACCAGCCACGTTGACTTTCTCAGGGTTGACCGGACTGGGTCCAGGGGTCGTGGTTCCGTTCGTCAGGTTGCCGCTGGTGCCATTGTAGACGATATTCTCCACTTTTGTCTCCAGCTTTGACAATCTCTGCATTATATTATCCAAAAGAACGGCCAAAGTTTTCTTCAGATCTACACAACAGACAACACATACAATCAGCTCACATAATAACAGAGAATTTTGGTATTAAAAATTAAATCGTACAGCAAATATAGAAGAAACAGCGCGTCAGATCCTTGTGACAGGTTCATACCGTTTTGTAATTGTACTGCTTTGTTCACACATGCACCAAAACTGTAATGTACTGCTAATGTTGCACTAAATCATCATTCCAGAAAATGATTTATGGTGTTTAGAAAACAGGCCCGGTTTACGCACGACATCTAAAGGGAAAATTAACAGTAACTTTACAGTAAGGGCTGTACGAGTGAAACATCATATATTTCAACAATATTGTAATGTTCTTAGACAGAGAAAGAGAGAGAGAGAGAGAGAGAGAGAGAGAGAGAGAGGTGTAATGAAGAATCACAGAAGAGTATAAAAACATACAAACACATGATATTACATTTACAGCAGCTGTCAAAACATTTACACAGATGCAGGACAAACTGTCCCGTCTCTCTGTCTGTCATTTCCTGTTTTATCACCTTCTGTGTGTGTGTGTTTGTGTGTAACAGACAGTCTCAGCTCAATTCCTGTCGTTTTATCATCCAATCTATCAAAAAAATATTTTCTTTTTAACAAAATAGTCCAAACCCACTTAGATTTACGCTGAATATGACAGACAGATGTGTTGAGCGGGTATAATCCATATTTCTAAGCCGCGTGTGCTTATGGTGATGACATCATCATGACATCATCAGCACTCGCCCCAGGACTAAATCCCTGCGAGATAAGAACAGTTATCAGGATGGGCCGCAGTCCCTGAGATTAATGCTTCATTTTCAGAAAACGAGTCTGTCCGCCACAAGACAAAAGATTTACGAAATAAATCGCCACAGTATTACTGCCAAAATCATTTTGCATTGCGATAAAACCTGCCAGTTTCGCAGAATAATTCATCCAAAGCTCTGAAGGACGACGGGAAAACGGTCAACAAAACTAAACTGATGTGTTTGGTGCAAGAAACGTCAACTGACATGGAGTTTAAGGTGTATATGCAATAAAATAAAAGCAGCTTTATCAGTGTATTACTGTAGTATTGCTGATCAAGGTCGCATAATAAAAACACAGATTCCAGAAACACTGAGTATTACATGATGTGTATTTACCTTGAACTATTACCCATCTTCTGACTGTTCTGCCTCTCTCTCTCTCTCTCTCATTTAAACTCTCTATCAATCTATTTCTCACTCTTACCCTCTCTTTCTCTTGGGCTTGATTTAATCATTTTTGAGTGTCTCTCTGTCTGTCTGGTCTATTAACTGCCAATACATTAACTGCATGCATTTCCTGCAGCTTATGAAAGACACAATGCAAACAGGAGGTCTTGATATACACACCAGGATTAAATTATAGACTGTGAGATACAGAGTCACGTTACAAAAGAAAAGCCACCGCTGCAGTTTACGGGAACAGCAGAAAGCTGCCCACAATAATATAAAATATAAACGACGCAGAGAAATGGTTTACAAGACAGCAAACTACGGATGTATAACAGATATTATACACAGAAAATAACCAAACCTTCAAATAAAATTTAAACTGTATAATAATGATAAAATACAGAAATCTGTAGCAAAGATACAAGCGAAATGCCACAGATTTAGTTTAATAGTTTATATTGAAATTTACAAACTCAGAACATACTGGGTCTATATGAAAATAATCAATAACAAATGACCAAACCCAGCCTGAATTCCAGCAAACAGAAAAATAGTGGGCGCAAACTGCAGGCCACACTACAGAAAAACAGAATATAAAGGCCAGGATTGTGAATGCACACAAAGTCAAGGGAAGTCAAGGGAAGAGACACTTTAACCAGGTGCTGACTGAAATCCACAGGTCGAGAAGTTGAGACAGATTTCTCCGGTTACAATAAAACATGAATGAAGCAAGACGCCTCGCAGAATAAGAGCCAAACCTATAATTAAGAGGAATGAACAGGTGCTTGCCTGACAAACATGTCTGTCACTCAACCGGCTGTACAGAACGTATAGAAAGAGGTTTGTGAACGTTTGAAAAGGTAAAAGCGGCAGTCATACAGGATTGAGTGGGTTGCCATGCAGTTGCTAAACTCTTTTCTTCACCTGTTTTTTATCATCTGCCAAAAAATTGTTGCTCACACAGAGAAGTTACACACACAGAGAAATTACACAAACCTCTCTGCATAATTTGAGAAGTCTTTCTCATCAGTAGCACAAAATGGTGCAAAAGTTTATTACTAAACACGAGTTCTGTAGAAATCTACCAGAGTAAGAACGCAGCAATGACACCTTCCGTCTGTAAATGGCTAAATTAAACCACTGAAACCAACCATTGCGTGTTTCGTACAAACCCTCATCTGTTTTTGTGTGCAAACGAAACTACATCTTTCCATTGTAAGGTTACTGGCAAAGGTCAGTTTCTTCCTCTGGCTGTTTGTACTGTATCAGGCTAAAGAAACCCTCATTTTCTTGCGATTATGAAACCTTAACTAAACTATGACTATTAAAAACAGATGCTTAACTTTATGAAGCTAATGAAGATTGAGTGAGTTCACTGTCTTTTAATTTCTCAAAGGGACAAAATAAATCAGCGTTGGTTTTAGCTGCGCAAGTAACATCCATTTTAATAATTTCATGTTTTCATTTATGAAGCCAAAAAGCATAACCGCATTCACAATTAACTCTTTAAACACCTGTGTTAAGATTTGCCTGGATGTATGACAATGTTCCCGTGGTTTAAAATAACATTTGTTGTTGCATTTGCTTTCAGAAAACAAAGTACTTCCGTAACAGTAGAGTTCCCTCATGAGGCTTAGCCTATAATAAGTAGCATCTCTGAACTACCGCGGTGTTTGTTCCTCTGTGATAATGTTACCGCCAGCGTCACATGGATGCCAACTACACTGACATTTTACCTGCAGAAACACAGCATGCCATGAAGGTCAGATGTCTTATGTGAGAAACCCAGAAGCCGCAGCCTCTCACCTCTTCTGAATGCCTCCCACAAGGGTACGCACATACATTTTACTAAATAAAGCAACAAAGTGAGTTTGTTGTCACTTCAGCTGTAAAAAAAGCCGCTTAGGGCGAGAAATGGTAGGTGTATTGTTTGCAGGATTTGTTATTTTTCCTTCTGCGGATCGATAGTCACCATAATGAGGCTTCACGCCCAACAGAACATCTCTATTAGAGGCCTGAATAACTTATTGAGTCGAGAGAAAACTAAAACAGAGGCCACCACAGCTTCCTTCTGTGTATAAGCCATTGCACTTATCAACGTGGTCGTCTTGTCTTTAAAGAAATAGTTCACTTTAAAATGAAAATTCTCTCATGATTTATTGACCCTCATTCCATCCTTTGCGCTTTTTGGAGCTTCAAAATCTCGGGCACTATTCACTGCTATTATAAAGCTGGGATGAGCAAGGATATTATTTAATTAAACTCTGTCTGGATGAAGTCATATACACCTAGGATGGCATAAGGGTGAGTAAATTATAGGACAATTTTCATTTTAAGGTGAACTGTTCCTTTAAAAGTGGCTTGCTATGGTTTCAGCTGATAGATGGCGAATGGCGTTACCTCTCGGCTGCAGCCCCAGGCCATTAAACATGCTAAATATAAAACTTTTACTGTATCAGACTGTTGTTTTTTCTTCTGTGGTGCAGAGGAGAAAAAACAGAACAGGGAAAGACAAAGACAGGGAGAGGTGAGACGTGTCCGGCCACAACACTGCGGCACTGAAGATTTATGCAGCTGATATGGAAAACTGCTTTCAATGTGACTGCTGGATGCAAATCGCATGCAAACCGCATTGTTTTCTGTCTGCCATGGGCCGGTTTGGTTTGGCGCAGTTGTGTTTGCTGTTATCTGCTTTATTTGTTAAACAATTTTTAAACAAATTTAAATGAAGGTTTCATATTAGTGTCTCTGCTCAGCTGATCTATGCTTAATCAGAGCACAACCGTAATGAGGCCACCGCTGTGGGTTCGTATTCTATGGAATGTACAGACATTTGTATTGATACAAAGAATACCGTGAAGGCGTGAAGTGGGTTTGGATAAAAGCACCTGACAAATGAATAATGTGATGTAACGTAACTATAAATGCAAGCTGCCCATGAAGACATATTTGAAGAAAATGTTTTAAACAACAAGCCCAAGAAAGGCAGAACTAAAGCAGATTTCAGAAGGAACATGACATCATAAGTGTCTTTAACCCTTGAACTCTTAAACCTAAACACAAACCCCAACCCAAACTACAAACCCTTAACCCTAAACATAAACCAATACGCTAACTACAAAACCCTTAAGCTCTAGCCTTCACTGGATCTTAAGCCCAACACCAAACTCTAAACCAACACTCTAAACCCCAACATATCATATGTACACCTCACCGTATGCCGTCATGGTGCCCACGTAGGGCCCGTCCATCACACTCTGGTTCTCCTCGGCGAGAGCTTTGATATATCGCTTGCTGAGGTCCAGTATCTGCATCCGCAGCTGTGCGCTGCTCTCGTGCGTGGCCCTCTGCTGGATGGTGAAATGAAGGAGCATCATCCCCCATATGAAGCCAAAACTCACCAGGAAGAAACCTAGCTTCTGAGACGACAGCTTCCACAAGCACGCAGAGCCCATGGCGAGGGAGTTCGGTCGTGCGAGTGTGTGGAAAACCTGCGATTTAAGACTTCAGTGTCATGTTGTCTTCTGTTTGGGCCGGCAGGAGAGGATATGATCGGCGTGGTCCAACTCTACTATGTTTGCTTCTCACTGTAGCCCATCCCCTCAAGCTGTCAATCACACTAGAGACACGTCCACCAGATATGGCACAGCAGAAGGTACTGTTAAGAACATGTACAGAGAAAAGAAATTAGTTGAAATGTAGATACAAGCAACATAATGGCCAAACAAACCTCAGACCTTACCAAAAATGAAAACTCTGTCTTCATTTATTCACCCTCATGTCATTCAAACCTGTATGACTTAATTTGAGAAGAATTTTTTGGCATCTTCTCATAATAATGATATTGAATGGGGACTGGAGCTGTCCAACCCCAAAAATTAGTGTTAACAGAATGTAAAAGACGTAACTGATCGTGTGATGGCACTTCAGCTAGGGGATCGAGTGTTAGCTAGGGACACAAATCTGTAGATTCAAAGAGAATGAAAGACAAATAGTTATTTTATGTTAACGTGAAGTTAACGTAAATAAACGTTCATGTTCGGGGAACAGACTCAAATACAGTCATGTTTGCCATCATATGAGGATAAAGGTTAAATACACATGCACAAACCAATAACTGTCGACTTCTGCTTTTGTGGCTTAAATATTGATGACTGCAACCGCAGGAAGATCTTGGACAGCTCACAGTCCATCACTACTACATCTGACCTTTGATATTTATACTACAATATTCTTTAATAACATCACCATAGTTACTAAAGCAAAAAATTACAATTCCTCGGTTTGCACAGAAACCAACACAAATATTTCACTCTAAAGTCAGAAATGACTTACTGCTCACAAGTGCCTAATAAAACACAAATAAATGGACTGCAAACGGCTGTTTTTTAATCTTACCGTGGTCATGAAATACATCAAAGTTGTATTTCAAAAATGTGCCATTTAGTACAGTGATGATGGAAAGTCACAAAAAACAGTGCAGAGGAACACCACACAGAAAAGGTCAAGACCTATTTTTCCATGAGACAGAGCTGAAAGATCTTACTAAACCCGATTCTGGTCTTCATTAGAGGTAAAACCCAGCAGAATTTATATATCACTCAACAAAACTCATATAACAACTGATACAGAAAATGTATCCAGTAGCTCATCTGTATGTAAAACATCTACCCCTTCCACTGATGCCCTGCACGATTAACAACAATGAATGCGGCAGTGACGCATTACGAATGCATCAATCCATCATGTAAAATGTGACATAAATACACTTTCCTCACATCTAACGTAAAACATGAATAAATTTAGTCTGTCGCTCATCAACATCTGCCGTGTGCTGATCAAACCCTATAAAGCAAAGATTTTATAAAATTTTATAAAAAAGGCTCTTTGCTTGCGAAAAGTTATTGGCAGATTCTTATCAGTTAAAGGCGGTGAGATTATCCAGTTTAAGATTAAGATCTCTTAAAAGTTTCATGTCACACACACAAATCCACACTGTTTGAGTGTCGCAGTTCGGCTTGGTGCTGCTTTTCTGTTTCATTGGTTTTTCAGCAACATCTAAAACAGATGAATGACCTCGTTTGAAAGAGCCAATCAGAATTAGTTCATTTAAAACTTTTTATCACTCTTTCCCACCTAATTTAACCAGAATATAGTTTGATTTCAATCCAATTCTCTTTTTATATTTTTCTTTTATAGCGCAATTAAAAGGTTACACACTTTTAAAAAAGGTGCTACAAAAGGTTCTTCACAGCGATGCCATAGAACCATTTTTGGTTCCCTAAAGCAGCATTCAGTGAAAGGTTCTTAAAAGAACCATTTCCTTCTTATCTTTTTATAGTATAAAGAACATTTTTGCACTATGAAGAATATTTTGTAAAACAGAAAGGTTCTAGGGATGTTAAAGGTTCTATATGGAACCACACAGTCATAAATGGTTCTTCTATGGAATCATAAGGCACCTATACATACTCTTCGGTAGAGAAGAACGACTGTAAGAGCAAATGATAGTGAACCGTAGACACTTTTAACCCCTGTGCACAATACCCAGAGACAGGCAAATGTCCCCTCTTATCTAACACGCACAGACCTGAAGAAAGATATCTGTGCTGAAACCATCTCATAGAGGTATTCAAAACCAAAAGAACTTTATTTAAAGAGAGCTTTGTTAGGACATGCTTTACAGGAATTCTACACAGCTGACCACGTCACGTAACTTTAAGCAAATCTGATCTACACCACAAATGCAAAAACGCAAAACGTTTCCTCCACTCTGGTGAAGATTTGTTCGTAGTACCCAAACTCCAACATTGTTGCTGGTTGTTCTTAAGATGCTTTGAATGCGTTTGTGGCCCAATAAATTGGTTGAATTTGTTTTACCTTGGCATTATTGTCACATTATCAACATTTCTGGGAAATTCTACGCAATGCGACTTAAAACAGCATGCTGCGCTGAAATGTTGGCCAGAAACTACCAACATGAAGATCCTGCAAGGTGTCTAATATTTTGTCTGGAATATTTCAACTCCAGTAAAACTCATTCACACAGAAATAGCTTTTGCCCTCAGAAACTTACGTAACCATATGAAAGTTATGGAAAATGCTGATATTTTCAATCATTTACAACTGGTGTTGGTGGGAAAGACTCAAAAGGGTTAATCTACCAGTTTCACGAAACTTTAGATAACTCGGATGCCTGATACACTAATGTAATATCCCACATATTCCAGCTACGGAATTCATTTCACCGCCTTTAAGCCTTTCAAACAGCCGTTTACCGAATAAACAGAAAGTTCTCAAATTCATGTACCGGATACCATCTGTGTAACTAAGCCAACGTCAGTAGTTGGTTGGTTAGTTGGCCTAGTTACGTCACAATGCTAAATAAACTCGGTTTGTCTTTAAACATTACAAGTAAGTGATGAGAAAATGAAAATAAATTGTAGTTTACGTTTCAGTGATGACTACCAAACCCAAACTAATCGATTCTAATCGAACTGTAAATCATTTACATTGTTCATTCACATATTAAATTGAAAAAGTATTTACTCATCCCCATTCGCCCTACTAATGTTTATCAAACTGTTGGGCTCTCACGTTAATAAAAGTGTGAAGTAATTGTTTTGGTCACAAATGTGTTTTATTACGGAAAAACAACATAAACAACAACATTTTCGCCAACGAAGTTAACCGTTTAGCAAGCCAATGAAACATACGGCCTTACTTGACTCTTGTGCCTTGACTGTATTAAAGAGCCTGGCCATGCAAAGCTCAGAGTTAATATTCAGCCATTTCCAAAGGACACGCGAGACAGGGAGCAACACTGGAACATTCCGGAACGTGACAAGAACATTCTAGAACGTACAAGTTAAGTTCTACGGCAGCATTGCAGAACGCTTGATTACATTGTAGAGTTTGGTTTTACAGGAAGTCTGTCCACAATGTTCACTTTTTCCTGATCTTCACCCCTAAAACACTTTCTGACAACATTACAAATATTACCGTATCCAAGCAAATATGACAAAATCGTAAAGAAAGTCGTAAAGATTACTACTTTACTGCGGTTGCTAGGGTGTTGCTACATGAATGCCCTTCATGTTAACCATGTCCTGCTAACCAACCGCAGCTAAAACTCTCTGTGTGAGCAAGTGGCTCAATCGGATTGGACGAGACGGATGTCATTTGCATATCTTACATCTTATAAGCAGATGTACTCAACCTTACCTGGCTTAAACCCAAGTTTCAGAACATCAAACCCTGATGAGTTCAGCCAAGAAACACTAAACCACTGACGCTCAGCCACCAAAACAAGCAGACATTTGTTACCTGGAAATCTAGTCGTTGCTTTTAGAAAAAAAATCATCCCCCCTTATGCCCACATATGCGAGCCACACATCCGATCTGCGGAAATCAAGCAAACTTTGACATAAAGCTGCTGCTGTACTGCCGTTTCCGGCTGAAATAAGGGTCTTTTAAATATAAATAACTCTGTCTATAGCCTAAACAGCTGCCTTACAGAGTAACACATGCAGGACTGAAACCTAAATCTTCCATTTATCAACCCAGGCCTGTAACCGCTACACCACAGCACTCCAGAATCAGGCACCGTTTAAGTAACTCTGCCAATAGGAGATCGAACCCATAACAGCACAACCAGCTTCAGACGTAGCTTAATGGTAAAAGTGCTGGGTTGGCAACGTAAGTGTTGTAGGTTCAATTCCCAAGAGGGCTGATCTTTCAACCATTTAATCATAATATTGTCTTTGAGCACAAAGACACACATTTTCAAGCAACTCCACACACTTTCCCCTTACAAGAAGTATACAGAAACATAGAAGTATAGAAATATTATCATATTCATAAACAACAGCACAGTATTACCAAGGTCCATATCCAAAAAGCATGGTACTGCTATAGTCCTTCATGACATATATATATATATATATATATATATATATATATTTTATATATATATATATATATATATATATATATATATATATATATATATATATATATATATATATGCATTAAACACATAATATTATGTGTTTAATGACAAAAACATGACACGACACACCAGAAACGTAAAAGCAACATTCACAACCATTTTTCATGTTTTGACATTTACCGCGCTGCTACTTTTATATATAAATTCAGCGCCGTGTTACGCATGACCGTGTCCCGGTCCGATCCCATCACCGGACTGCGATACCGTTACGCTATAACAGATCATAATATAAAACAACAATGAAATCGATCACCAAGACACGATGCATTCGTGATCGATACGTTTCTGGGCGTAAGTAACATATGAGGACATTGGCGAGCGTGTTCCGCAGTGCCGCGCATCGTTGATTTCCTGCGCCTTTAAGAAAGCAAACACTCACCGGTTTAAAGGCTTGATGTGGCGATACGGATGTTGATCGGTGTGACCGGTTCGGTTGTGATCGGTGTCGGTGTGAACCCGGGCACCTGACGGCGATCGCTCGCCGTTTCGTTTCTCCGTCCGATCACGTTGAACACAAAGAGCGTCGAGGCGCACGGGAGTCCGCGGGGAGCGTCGCGAAATTACCGCTCACGGTTTAAAACGTAAAAACCGTGCGGGTCTCCAAGGGTCCCTAACTGTGCTGGAGAAAGACCGGGTCGGTTGTGCACGGATCCGATCTTTTGACCATTTATCTTTTTCGACCATTTTTCGACCATTAAACGATCATTTATCGTTTGTTTCGACCCCACCCGTTTACATTTGTTTGCATCCAGCTGATAACTGGAAGTGTGGTGCTGGTACAAAGACGACGATGATATTAAAGGGCATTTTAGCGAAGACTGTCAGATAAGGACGTTTTTCGTGTGCCATTGCGTTAAAAAAGTCTGTTGCATCACATTTTCTCCAAAGCTTCACGCTTTCAGAGCTAGTTTGCCCTTTAATGTTGATTTGTGATGGGCTTGAGCTACAATAGGAACTGCGGTTGTATGCTGCCATCTGTTGGATGCCAGTGGAATTGCAGCCTGCAAGTTTGGTTTGTCAGCCATTCATCTCCACACAGGTTGTTAAAGTTAAAAGTAAATGAATAAATTAGATGATCTTCTGAAAGCAATACTCTGTTTGCCTTGCCCTCAGAAAGTCTGCCTCAGTTATTTTACTATTTATTTTAACATGATATAAATTATCGTCTTTATCTAACTTTATTTAACTCTATCTTTTTTAGGAGAAATATCTCCTAAAAAAGACATTCGAATATTGAGGTTTCATTGCTGCCTAAGAGAAACAGTTACTGAGATACTGAGTAGCGCTCATTTGGGATTTTGCTTTGCAATGGCACTGCAAACTGATCTAAGACCATTTTTAAGCAACACCAAAAAAGTCATGAAAAAACTAAGGTCTGTAACCCTGTCTCAAAAGCAGGGTGCACGGTCAGGTTTAGTGTTTTTTGACAGGTGGCGTTACCTATTAAAAATCTCAGATACCAGTGCAACATAGAGAAGTCAGTGGGGATATATGACGTCACTTAGCCACAGGTTCAAGAGTTACAAGCAGAAAATATGTGTCAGCTTGATTTCTGTGTAATCTTATGTCAGTCCAGGAGAAACAATTGAGATAATAAAGAAATCTAATTTTGATTGTGGATTTGGTATATTATTTTGAGCACAGTTTGAGACATTAATGAGATCAGATACTGTTTTCTGAAGGAGACTGCTGTGAGATAACTGGACTCTTTTTCTTAGAAGAAGCAAGAACAGAATGTGTATGCTAACATCTCAATTCAACCTCAATGTAATCTCATCGTTGTTTTAATGAGATCTCAGGATCTTTCTTTGCTGCAGGATAAGAAAAACAGCACCAGATCAGGAAAAGACCAGCAGGTGTTGAGCTCCTCTGTTTCTGGTCCTCACACCTCATGTTTACACAGAGAACTCTGCATCAGAAACCATTAATAATGAAAAAAACCTTCAGATAATGTGTTTGCACTTTTACACTGGTATACATATATGCTGAATTCTCAATTAATTGAGAATTAATAGTTCTGTTTGGCTTTGTTTGTTGTTTTTGTGTTGTGATGTGGGATGTCAGATAGTCTCAGCAGCAGGTGGGTTCGAGAATGAATCAGATGATAATTGTTGGTAATGAGTCGAGCAGGCCCAGTGGCATGAAAATCAATGCAGGTCTTTAGAGATGGTTTGTTCCCAGAGGCTCACATGTGTTTTCTCTTGTTTGGATGTGATGTTCTTTGTGGATCTGAGATTAAACACAGACCAGATGTATATATAACATATATATCATAAACATTGTAATGTTTGGGTATACTGTTTCTTTAAGGAATTTTCTGTAGCAAGATCTATGTGTCTGAATATGTGTGTGATCCTGTTACTCACTGCATTATGAGGACCAAACATCCCCACAAGTATAGTAATACCAGTACATTTTGATCTTGTGGGGACATTTTTTGGAGGAAAAACAAGCTTATAAATCATACAGAATGATCTTTTTTACTAATCTATATGTCGTCATCCTTTTGTAATGGCATTGAAGACAGAGTTTACAAACCTGTCTACAAACCTGAATGATTTTTAAAGTTGTTTGAAAGTACTGCCGTGAGATGAATACAGATGTCCAGATATAGATGTAATGTTTATACAGTGTGCTCACCTTCAGTTGCAAACGTCGCTTCGCAGCCAACAGGGAACGTTCTCAGAACATTGACTATAACATTCTCTTCTCATTCAAGATTTTTGTCACATATTTATCTGCAGGACATAACTAGCAGTAAAATGCCTACTAACCAGTAGGCCGCAACTGCTGTATTTTTTCTTCTGTAATTCTCCAGGTTCACACAAATAAAATGAAATTGGCATAACTGGTCGATTTATTTATTATTTAATATAATATGTTTATATTCCACTTTACAAATTCGTACAATATTCCTGATGCAAAAAATTCCCTTCTTTTCAGAGCAGTTTTTGGCCTTACTTAGTCGTTATGATCTTCATACAAACATGAGCACAGAATACATACAATTTCTATAATAAATTACTTTGAAAAAGAAAAGGCAAACAGTAGCAAAAAACAAACAAACAATTTGAACCACAAAATTGGCACAAAGTTTTAAAGTTGAAAATGTCAAGAGATCTCATTTCCAGTCCAAAAACAAAACAGACTTGCTTTCGTTGGATTAAAACAGCAAAACACAAGAGCAATATCACAAAACAATCACAACAACAACACTAAAGCTGGACTTCTGAAACTCATAAACGAATAAACAGGCGTTTAGACATTACATTCAAAACATCACTAAGAACTTCGAAACGAGTGAAAACATTCAAAATAAAGTGACGATGCATTCATAAAAGATACAAGTGAAACTCATCCATTGATCCAATGACTTCATAATATTCTATGACGTAACAATGTGTAAAGTTACATTGTGTTTATGTAACAATGCGCAGCGATACGATGTAACGCTGACAATTTTGTGCAATCACTGATTTACTCAGTTTTATGGCAACTTAAGAAAGATCAGGCAGTTAAATGTACAAATCTTTCAGAGTACAAGGACTGATCTACAATCAGCTGTTGTCTTATTTATCCTGATTACTAACGTTACGTTCCACGACTAGCCTTCTTTCCTTCAGTTTTATAGATACGGTTGGCAACGCGTCACATACTGGGGGAGTGGTTTAGTGTGGGGCTAAACAAACTCTGGTTACCATCATTTAACCAGATCAAACAGCAAATAATATAAATCAAATCATTTTTAAAATGCATTTTTTAATTAAGAAATGCTACAGTAAAAACCTGTCAATCAACGGTAAACTTACCATTTATAGTGTAAATTATGTTACATCCCTGCATGGCCTTACATTTATTTAAATTTTATAGAGAAATGTTTAGTTTTGGCACAGCTGTCACTTTAAATATCCTTTTAATGGCAAATCTTTACCGTATCAGAAATGTATCTTCAATTCCCCTAAGAGAAATGAATGAGTAACTATGGTAACCGATATCTGTTTTATCCCTCTTGGTGGGCAGCCCCTCTCTCCCCTGCCGACTGTATCTCTGTTTGCAAAGTAACCTGATTTCTCCTCAGTAACATCTCACATTCCCAACAGGAAGTGCTGTTTAACAATCACTTAACAATATAGAATTCAGCACAATAAATATAGAAACACAATATAAAACAAGGCCTCAGAACGGATGTTTTTGAATTGTTCTCTGAGAGGTTACGCGAGTCAACAGCACTAGAAACCAGTCGCATCGTCCAGGGTTTCACCTGCTTTACAAAAATTCCACAGATTTTCCTAACTGCCTGAAATTCTGCATGTTTAGGAATTTTCTCCATGGAATGTCAGACATTTTGGAATCTGTGCGTGTGCGAGTGTGTGTTTGCGTGTGTTTAACAGTCAAAGATTCATCATCGCAGCTTTGACGCCCAGAGATAGTGGGGTGTGGTCACAGTACAACACAGTGGAACCTCTGGGAACCCGAGGGTCTGTCCGCCCTCCATTTGGCCTTCCTCTTTTTCTTCAGACCCCTCTCTGGGATCTGCTGACTGAAGAGACAGAAAAGACGAATACGAATTATGGCTGTTACGTATTACATATTGTTACATATCGGAACGCTGTTTACCGTATGACTCTGACGAGCTCGTGAAAGGCTTTGTCTACATTCATGGGCGGATCCTTTGCACTCGTTTCAATATACGTGATCTGCAACAACGTAAATGATTACAGATGTGTAAATATATAAACAGGAAGTGTGTGATTTCTGACAAGCTGATTTAAAAATAAGGGAACGTCAAAATGAATCAAACACTCACACTGTGTTTGGAGGCCATTTCTCGGCCCTGATCGCTGGTAATTTTACGCAAATGGACCAGATCTACTTTATTTGCCACCAGGACCATTGGAAAACACTCCCTATAGACACAAACAATGGAATAAAAAATCTCAAGTTTTTTTTTGCTTTTAAAGGAACACTACATCATCTTCATCATTACCAAATTTATCATGTTAAGCAAATGTCATTGGTCCTCGCATGTCATGTGACCGATTGTGAGTGTGTTGTGTTGTGTTCGTACCTGTCCTTCACTCTCAGAATAAGCTGATGGAAACGGTCCACGTGTTCAAAACTGGCTTTATCAGTGACGGAGAAGACGATGAGGAATCCATCTCCTGTCCTCATGTACTGCTCTCTCATGGCACTGAACTCCTCCTGCCCAGCTGTGTCTAAAACTACACACACGTTTTTGAAATAGATGATTTGGACCAAATAATGAAGAAAAAAGCAGCCAATAAGAGCGGAGGATAGAGGGGAACTCCTTCAAAACTCTTTTAAAATCTACTCAGGATGATTCCTCAAGAAACTGGGTGATGGAAAATGTCAAGACAAGGTTTGTAAATTCTAGACGAAGGGTGACTATATTGAATATGATAGAATATATCCTATTTTTGATAAGTTTACCATTATTCATAAATTTAAAAAATATATAAACAAAGAAAAAGTAAGTGTTTCCAAACTTTTGACTGGTTGTGTATTTTCTAATAGAAGTCTGTAATTGCTTCTTTTCAATGGAAATGTTAACTAACTCTTACTTTTATTAACACGCACACATTTACTGATTCTTGGTCTGTTTCCTTTAAAGGTAGGGTGGGTAATTTCGGAGAGGATAGCAATAGCAAGCTAGCTGCAAAATCATAAGATCCCGCCCTCCCTTCAGAGTGCTCTCCAAAGCCACGCCTCCTACAACACACACGAATGCATACATAGTTTGACAGGCAAGTAGGACACCCTATCATCGCATTTGGACCGAATGCAATGACTGGACGAACATTTTATAGTCCTGTGCCTTCTTCCACATAACATACAAATAAATGTAATAAATAAAAGAAATATATTTAGACCACTTACTGATTGCTATCAAGGTGTGAAGAGACTTTTAACCAGCATAACAAAATATGTCAACATATTCAAAACATATTTCCTTTCAATATATATTTGCATCATCATTTAAAGTTCTCTGCAGATCTAACATAAACGTTTCATCAGTTTGCATCAGTTGCATCAATAAATGACACTGGCTTTAATACAGTGGCGCTTCAGTGCCCTCTACAAGCACACGGGTGAACTGCTCACCATCCAGAATGGCCCATTGTCCGTCGATCTCGGTGTGTTTGAGGTACGAGTCCTCAATCGTGGGGTCGTAATCAGGGACGAAGATTTTCTGGAAGAACTGGATGGTTAGTGCGCTCTTCCCCACCCCTCCGTCTCCCACCACCACCAGTTTATACGTGGGCAGGTTGTCCCCGGGAACCACGCTGGTTGCCATGGAGACAGCTACACCTGCGATGCAGCGAGAAAAAGGGCACGTAATTATATTTGTGTCATTACGTTTCTTTGTTAGCAGGGCACACATCTAAACACTAATTACAATGTTTTTCACATGCATATTTGTATACATGTTGTAAACAATGCAAAGCAGATTTAGCCTGTGTTTGTTTGCTATAATAAATGCATTACTTATTGCTACATGTGAGCGCAAGAAGAAAAATAAGAAGTGATCAGAGCTTTTAATGTATGAGATTTTGGGAAATCTACAGTGGAATAAACAGGCCGTGTGCAGACCAGGCCTTTCTCAGGCATCCCAGCTCAAACATCACACGCAGGAAACATGGTCTAGACAAGAGACACATTTGGCTCGCTGCGCCCTCACAGTATGATCACAGCTTGAAACTGCCAACAGCGATAACAGCCGACAGACCGGCCAGCGAGCTAAAACTGTACCAACAAAATTACATAAAAAACACTTCCTACAACCGTTTATGTTTGGAATAAATGTACAAAAACCAAGACAGGAATATAGGAAGAACTCAGTTTAGATTTTTTGAAGAAAATGAGGCCAAGCTAAACCGCCACAGTGCGAGTGTTCCTGTGTTACTATGTGGTTGCTAGGGTGTTGCTAGGTGGCTGCTTGTTCCAAGTCTAAAACAGCAGCACCACAGTATTTACACATTACTTCAGAGAATACCTCAGTTTACCCATAATCCCTTGTCTATAAAACCATGGTAAAACCATGGTACTGTTTGGTACTCCAGCTCAGTATCACACACCTCCTCCAATCGCTCTTCCTGTCAGCCACAATTAGGGGAAGTTCGGAATTTCCTTTCCTGAATCATCAGGGATATGACTCCATATCTTAAAGATGACGCAGAACAGGAAGTCAAGGAGCAGTGGAACCAAATACTTTCTAAACAGCTCGACAAATACAGATCAAACCATCCACACCTCATATTCAGGAAAACCGTGGGTCATATTCCACAATAGAAAGTATGACAAAAGAATTGTTTGTGCTGTCAAAAATAAAGAGATTGTCGGGTATAGACAACCAGATACGTCCCAGCTAACATTCTCTCAAAAGTTATCAAAAAATGTTCTTGCAGTAACATTAGTATGTTTTTCTCATTGTATTTAAAAAATGTTGTTCTTAAGTAGTTAAAAACATTACAAAATAAACAATGTTTGAATAACAAAGCAATGACGTTTATACAACATCTAAAAAAAAAGAAACCAAGAACATTCCTAAAACTTTCAAAATAACATTTTGGTTACCTAAAATTGTTTGCTGAGGTGGTCTTGAGCCCCTGTGACGAGTGGGGCCCAGTAAGGTTCATCTTACTAATTGTGCCCATCTATTAAAGTTTGCTGTGTCTTTTTTCATTTTAAAACCTTAAAATGACCCTTATGTTAATTTCACAACCTTATGTTTATGCAAAAGTATTTGCATACATATCAGAAGTAATCTACAGTGAAAAATCTCAAAAACATAAGGCGGTATTTTTATTTTTACTTGCATACTTATGGCATGACTATTGTCTAAGTTTGTGACAGTACAGCAAATATCTGAGCTATGCACGTATCCATACACCCACTTTGATCATGTTGTCTCTTACCAAATGCATCACAAACAGAAAGCTTTCTCGTTTGTTAAACGCACCGTTAGATTGCAATAATAACACGTATGGCATTGCCCAAAGGAAATAGATGCTGGTGCATTTCGCGAGTGTTTAATGCATGCATGCAATGTTGCAATAAAATCGCTTAATGTCATCCTCAAACGCCCAAAACCGAGATTATCTTCCTGATATGCGCGCTAACAGCATGCGTGTATATGCATTGCAGATCAATACCTTATCGCAACACGACAGCATGTGCCAACAGCCCGATCCGTTTCCGCAGATGTTGCAGCCGACATTACCGGGAAAATGCATGCACGGAAACGGTTGTACGTGTATTACACGACCGCACACGCGTTATCATACGCGACGACCGTCCGCACGACAATCCGTTTCAGTTCCCCACATCTCGACGGCGCTCACGGGTCACACTGACGCGCAGCGCCGAGAGGGGGACACGAGTCGCTTTTTCGACTTATATTAGGATTATGTTTTTAAACAACGGGTTGTATGCTTACGATATTGATTTGTATAATGATTTAAGTCCGGTTTAAAGGGGTTTAGCTACTTAAGGATGTGTGTTAATGATAACATTTAGAAAAGAGATAAACGCGCTCCCCTCTTCCTCGAGCTGTTGGTACGGTCCGCTGTCAGAGCTCAGTGTGGAGGCGCTGCAGTGAGTCAATGTCCTATTTTAATTCAAGTCTAATAAAGGACGCGGAACATTTGCTGTAATATTTAACATTTGCTATCTATAAACGCTTTGTTATTTCTATTTAACTTCTTTTAAAGCTTTCACTTTACGTTTATGTTTTTACGTAGCTCTACTTTTCGTTATTTTCATCCGCTGGTTGCATTTGTATTATTTTTTTTTTTTAGATTTAAAAATTAAACCAATGCAAGAACAAACAACAACAAAAATAAAATTGCGGATCGTAGACCATTGGCATATATATATATGTAAATAAATATATATAAAACAGTTCTGTTTTTGTTTATTAGCACGCGTCGTAATATTTATATTAATTCATTTTGTAAATACTGCATTAATAATACGTACGTATTAAATGAAAATGGGTATTATAGTCAGATTACTATAGGCTGCCAGCCTATCTCATACCTGAGAGAAATAGACATAACGGTACAGAAAAAATCACACCCGTCTCACCAGCAACAAGGGAGCGGCCCGCCCTGTTTTAACCAATCAGAAACGGAATCTGCCCGTCAATCATTTAGAGGGCGGGGTTCTTGTACCATGACATTTACATGGCACTTCAGGATATCTTAAAAAACATCACTGAGATTTTTTTATGGTACATGTCCAAAAAACTATAGTAACCTTCTTGACTAAATATAGATCATGTATTTAGCTCACGCTTTGCATATTATTTTAAGCCTTTGCAATGTATATTGTATGGTCGAGTTATATTCATTCTAACTAAATGTATTATTGTTAATACATGAATAGGTAGTATTAAATATATTATAGTAAGAAAACTGTAGAAATGATCGTTTCAGTGATAATAAATCTAGTTGTCCATATTGCATTGTATGTTTCAACACAATGCGTGACACATGGCTTAAATGTATAGCTGTAAATACATTTTATTGACCTTTTATTTTCCTGCTCCTCCGTACGCAAACAAATGATGTCATTTACTACAGGAGAATATGCTAGAAACAGATCTATAGCGTGTTCTTGAATCACTCAATGACTTCATCCTGGTTGCCTAGTAACAGACAGGCAGTCTCTCCATCATCCTCCAGAGGTCCAGATCTCCTCTGGACCCGCTTCAAAGCATCATGAGGGCCTGTAGGACCTTCAGCTGTAAAACTAGAGAGTTTCATCGAGAGCTTTTTAAACAACGAGCATTTGACGCAACTGTGCGCTTGGACATGCAGCTTTTGCGGTGAAACATACACAGTCTCTCCAGCAGCGCACACACACACTAGATGGCGCTGTCGATAGCGTAGTTAATATTTAGGTCATCTAAATAAACTGCATGGCCTTGGTTATAAGTCTATTAAATTGCACACATTGTTGCTAATGGTGGAAAATGATGAAATAAATATCATGGTTAAAATGGCATCTATCTATCTATCTATCTATCTATCTATCTATCTATCTATCTATCTATCTATCTATCTATCTATCTATCTATCTATCTAAAAGAAATTACAAGTCGAGATGGCTATACAGAAAGCAACCTATGGATGGGTGCGCTCAAGGCCACGCCCACCCCGCCGCCACGCCCCCCGCGCAGCCCTATGAGGATGTGGGCGGGGCGTGAGCGGCTGCGCCATGTTAACGCTGCTCGTTGCAGTCGCAGCAGCCAGTAGCGGCAATACGGAGATATATGCGGGATTACGGAGCTGAACCCGGAGCCAGTCACCGGCCACAGCAGCCGCCGCAAAAAGGCTTGCGAGGGCGCTTTATTTCATGCATTGCGCGTCGGAAGAAACCAGGAGCGGGTCCCGGGGGAATCATTATTTATAACTGTGCCAAAGGCCCCGTCAGCTGCATCTAATGTGGACATCTACAGCAATGTGGTTATTTTCCTGCGGTTGAGCTGCAGTTGTCGCTCTCCCCCTCCTCCTGTTTTCCTTTCGTCCTCATTAAAATAATCTTTCATTCACTGGACTCTCCTAGAGCTGTTTATGAAGGTAAGCATGCGTTGTGGGTATTTGTTGTAATGGTGTCACTAGAAATCTATCTATCCATCCATCCACCCGTCCATGCATGCATGCGTGCGTGCATGCATGGATGCATGCGTGCGTACATGCATGTCCCGTCTTCCCATTTTTATCCCATCGCATAGCAACCAAAGCAGCCAATGCAAGCTTCCCCAAACCCCGGAATGATGCACGGGCAGAGGCGTACGGCTCGCATCCACCCTGCGTGTGATTTTTAGGTGCATCTGGCCAAGCAAACGCCTTTATGTAACATTTCGGCCGTAGCCTGTCAGGATAATCCATCTTCATGGTGCATAGATGCAGCCATGCAACATGGGTCGCCTGCTTCGTCTTGCCCCTCATATCTGGCAGTGGCCCTCGATGGCATCTTCTCAAAAACGTTCAGTTGTCGTGTTCAGTTTATCTGAGCCCGAGTGTTAATGTGAAGTGCATGACACACATCCGTGCATTTCAGGGGTTTAGCGTTCACATCATTACATAACCTCGGTTTACATCCGTTGCATGCATGTTTTGCATTAGTTGCATCAAGGAACGTCCTTACGTTGATGTAATATAGGGACATAAGGTTTGCATAAATTGTTTTTTGGGCGCTACGCATCTCACCCGGCTGTCGGTGACATCATCTCCTGTTCCATGTCCCCCGGTGTGTGTGTGTGTGTGTGTTGCATTCAGATCGTGTGCATGTTATTCAATTGTGCATCCAGTGAAATGCTTTGTATTGCATTAGGCCTGTTAAGTCATTGATTAGATGGAATGAATCAAATACACCCCAATGGTGTATTTAATAAATGTGTGCTATGAATGAAGCGTTCAGCTGGACCTACAGGTGACACATCTGTCAGATGAAACATGCCTTCATTCAAAGCGCCTTACAATGCGATTGAGGTACACGTGCAGTTCCCTGGGACTTGAACCCATGATCCTTTAAATCGCGAGCTGCGTTGTAATTGGTTATAGGTTGTAATGACCTCACATAAGATAAGCGAGCCTGATGGAAATATCGGGGTTGTTCATTTTAGGTGGGCTGACCAAGACAGTTTTGGGGTTTGGAAAAAACTCGCTTTTTAACCCCACCGTCTGTGTCTTAGGTGTTGGTGGTCTGAACCCCACTCAGCGGAAAATTTTAGGCGTCTCTGTGTTTGTGGTATGCGATGACATCCGGGGGAACTTCTAGAGAAGAGCAAAATTCCACCACATAGAGACAGACATATATTGTCACAGTCGAGCAAGTAATACAAAGAGATGATCTTTTTTGATAAACCACACAAAACTAAAACGCTCGTGGTGGCGTTAGTAGACGTAGGCTTGGTTTGTGCGTGTGTCTTCACGGTCTGAATTCAGTCCATTTTAATAGCATCGTGTTAAGAGGGGCTGCGACCATTAGATCTTAAAGCTGCGATCCGAAACTTTAGTGGTAAAAAGAAAAACATGACAGATCAGTGTTCAAAACAATCTCTGTACCTTCCCCAATACAGTATGTTTATAATTATGATTTATAATTGAGCTGTCGGGTTGATTTCCTGGAAATTTGACTTCACCGTACGTAATGAGAAACCTAACCGTAAAGCAACCTGCAATTTTATGTTTTAAACAGAAATGGCTACAGAGAGGCAAAAGTTACAGATTGCAGCTTTAAACAGTGTTGCTTTTGCTTAAAAGACAGGTGGTTTACAAGCAACGCTGTAGACTCGTCCAGCAGTGGTATGCTTGAACTCAAGATCTGATGGATTTGTTTTCAACGGCCCAGTTTGTCAGACAAAACCTTTCTGGGGAAATCGTGTCACAGATTAATTGTCGCAGTCACTCGGGTGTGGGTGTCCGAGCGGGCGGCTGTGACCCAACTATAAGGTCACGTGTTTGTTCCTACAGCTCTGGCAGTATGGGACCTTTTTTGTGCCGCGCAGACGTGTGAAGAGACTTAGGTGTGTCTTAAAACTGAAACCAGAAAAAAATGATTGTACATGCAGGCAACTGTGCATGAAAAATGATGCAAATAGCATTCCCAAGGTTTTCTGGGAAAATGCAAGAAGTTTTAAATATTGCAGAGACCGGCAAATTTTGTCTTATTTGATTGTAAAAACTTGAAGTTTTGGACTGATGGACTGGTTGTCACCTTAATCCATAAATACTAGTTTTGCATGAGCTTAGCATCACTAAACGTACTGGGAATGTGTTTAGCTAGTGTTCTAGGAAGGCGACTTTGTATACAACATCTCATAAGCTCATAACCTGCTCTGTGTATGCTGCCGTGTGATCAAATTTGGTCATTTCCTTCCATGTACTGTTTACAACACGCTCCAAGCGATGAGAACAAACAGAGTCGAGACTTTTAAGGTGGGCCGCAAGTCTGTTGCAAGAATTCTGCTGTGTAAAAACAACAAATAATGAAACGTTTCACATGCAGCAGTTCCGAAAAGACTCAGATGTCAATCAAAAATGAAATGAATCTTTGGAAATGTACTCTTATAATACTACCTTTGCTGTTTTCGAAATAAATATTTTTTCTTGATCTTACTCTTAACATGAGGTTGTGTTTTGACCCCGTTTAAAATTGCTAAGTATTTCATAAAAAGGTTTTCAACAAAATATCTTTTCAAGAAATCTTCAGTGGGTGCACCATTGACTTTGGGAAACCAGAAAAGCGACAGATGAGATACCAGAAAACGACCTTGTTCCCTTTAAGAATATTGGTTGGGCTTTGAATAGACGGAGTTAATATGAATATCAGAGGGCGAATTTGTGTCAGTAGTTTGAAAAGCTGAATCGGGTAAGATGATTCACAAGAAATAAAATGAATTCAGGCAATTTCGTGTTTTGAATTGGATGAATCGAAATGGTCTTGACCCTCCAACCGTAACTACTTCCACACGAGGTTTCTGCACAATTAATATTTAAGCGACATTTTGCGCTCTCTTCTTTCTTTAGAAGTGCATTCTCTTTTCTACTAGCAGAACCTGAAAAGGCTTCTGAGCTAAAATGTTTAATTTCGATGGAGCTTGCGATGTTTTTACGCTGTTTAAATTACTTTTATGCTACTTAAAGAATTATCTTAAAATAAAACAGTCTCTCATTATTTGCTCACCGTCTTTGCATGCTGTTGCAAGACAAGACCTCTTTTGGTGATTCAACAAAGACGGGATTTTCATTTTTGGGTGTGCTGTGCCTTTAAGAAGGTGCGCAGAGACGAACGCAGGTCGGCTGAGTGAGCATGACCTTTGACATCCAGTGTGTGTTTTGCAGACGGAAGGGGGAGCGTAATGACCGCACGCTTCCGGTTGCCTGCTGGCAGAAGTTACGATGTGGGAGAGCGAGAGGAGTCCAGAGAGAGACCGCACGCACATGTGCCGTGTAACGTTTTACTGCTGGACAACACAGTGCAGGTTTTCAGAGTTAACGTGAGTACACAAACACATACACGAATCAACCCTCGGACCCGGTCCAATAATGTAACAGAGTATTTCCTGTTTATGTTGTTTGCAGGATTAGATCTGCTCAGAAATGCTTTGCGAAGGCAGTCAAATCTCATGGTAGATGTTTCCAGAGATTAGAACATTTTAAAAATGATCACTGTTTTTGCAAGCATCACTGTTACCTTGGTAACACTGTACAAAAAGGTTTCATTCATTAACGCATTAGCTATGATGAACTAACAGTGAACAATATATGTTCACTTCACTGCAATTGTACATTTTTGTTAACGTTAGTTAATGCAAATTCATTCGTTCACTGTTCATTCGTGTTGGTTCATTGTGCATTAATCAGTGTTAATAGATACAACGTTCGATTTAAAAGTTGTATTTGTAAATAACATTAGCTACGATTAATAAATGCTGTACAGAGATTGTTAATTACTTAACCAAGGGGGTTAACTAATGTTAACAAATGAAATTTTATTTGAAAATGTTAGCGTTATCTCAAATACTGGGGAAAAGTATGGGGAATGGGGAAGATGATTGTACTGGGGTTGCAGGTTCAATTCCAGGTAGAGGTGACCCAGAAACCTCAAACTTACTGATGTCTCAGTCTCGCACCGTCAGCATTTTACCCCAAGCACAGAGCCATCTGCCTTTTTCATGGAATAAATCAGTTTGGAGGAGAAATGTCTGCTAAACAGCCACAGGAAGTCAGCCGTCTGCGATGCGCAATAGAAGCTGACTGCAGTGAGGTCACCGCAGAAGGTTCGACAGAAGTGCGTCCCAGGGTCATAACTGTCATGATTATACACACTGGTGTAAAAGTTAAACTGGTTTAAGAAACGGCTGGAGTCTAGTTTCAAAGATAATATTTAGAACCTGAAATCTGTACATCAGTAGGCTAATAGAAATTCATTTAAAATGTTTGTTATCAGTGTACTGTTTATTAGCTAATCAAATACGATTGCACTGAAAAAGTAACATTGTTTCCAGCAAAGCATTTCTGCAGTACCAGTTATTGTTACTACTGTAAAATCACAGTAAAATCAATCACAATGTAATCTGCTTCAAACTATGTAAGGAGGTTTCAGAATCTGTCAATTCTGGGGGTTTTATTTTAATTCTTTTACTGTAATCAGGCCGCAGTTTTACGGTAGTCATGTCGTAGTTTTACTGTAGTCATGCCACAGTTTAACCATAGTCATGTCGTAGTTTTACTGTAGTAATGGCTTCCAAAGTTTAAGGCTTAAAGTGTTGTGGTTGTACCATGGTACAGTAATGCCTCTTTGATGTATTTCCTAGTACTGGGCGACCAACAGAAGCTTTATTATTTTGTCAGGGACTATGTTTGCAAGTGTTGTGCCCTTACAAGCATTTACCATGGTAACCAGAAGCACTCAGAGCTCACCAGCTTGGAGCAAGTTTCTTAAGTATTAAAATATATGCTGTGTTCATAGCTCTTACATTATGAATATCTGTAACAACAGTGTTATCAAGACAGGTTTTGTCGTCACTCTTTAACTGGGTTTCAAGAGAAAACCAACAACACAGTACAGGAACATTTAACGTGTGTCTAATATACAGTTTGTATTTTGCAATCATATGAGGTCAAGTTCACAACGTTAGGGTAATGTTGCAAACGGTTGCCAGAATGTTGCTATGCATTTCCTAAGGGCTTAAGAAGGGAGTTGTTAGCATGTTGACATGCGATTGCAAAGGTGTTGTGGGTGTTTTATTCTTGGTTAAGAATTCTCACGCTCTGTCTCTCTCTCTCTCTCTCTCTCTCTCTCTCTCTCTCTCTCTCTCTCTCTCTCTTTCGCTCTCTCTCTCTCTGTAGAAGCAAGATCACGGGCAGGTCTTGTTGGACATAGTATATAAACACTTGGAGCTGACGGAGCACGATTACTTCGGCCTTCAGCTAGCGGACGATTGCTGTGACAGTCAGGTAAACGCTCATCTGTCACTCCGCTGTTGCTGGAGGTAACAGATCCCCCAAACGCCTTTTCATTCAGACAACACAGAACTCGTCCATTCTTTTGAATTACGTAAAAATGTCATCTGCAGTACACAAAAATGCTATTTCATATACGTTGTTTCTCTACAGGTTATTTATAGTAAATATGAGGCTGTTTATTGGTTATTTTGGTTTCTACACACACACACAAACATAGTCTTCACCACAAAGACCCGTGAACTGTAAGTTCACAGCTATACAAAACACAGCTGTCGAGTTTATGCTCGACTTAGTCATCGCTTTTATTGTTCCTCGGTTTTGACAACTTTTTCTGCCTTCCACGTTTAAGTTCACATTTATTCATTTAGCAGATGTATTTTTCCGAAGCTACTTACAAATAGCATTCAACGTTTTGACAAAAGGCCTCATAAAAGTAGCATGAAATCATCACTGTTTTGCTGTGTGTGTTTCAGAGGTGGCTGGATCCAAACAAACCCATTAGAAAGCAACTAAAAAGTAAGTTATTTGTTAAAATTGAACACGTTTTTATTTGGCCAAAGTATCAGAATGAGGTGTTCTGATGGTAATTGTTTGTTATTTTAGGGTCGTGTCCTCATAATTTGAGGTTCAGAGTGAAGTTTTTTGTAAGCGACCCCGGTAAACTACAGGAAGAGTACACAAGGTACAAGTTGTGCCCTGAGTTTAAATGTCTTTACGCTGTCTGATGGTTTAAAAAAAGATTTTGTCCTTGATACTTATTTGGTTTGCTTTTCCGCAGATATTTGTACTTTCTGCAGCTAAAACAGGATATTCTGAGTGGAAGGTGAGTGATTTTTGAGATAAAACTTTTTTATTTTGTTTTATGAATGTATGGGTACAAAGCAGTTTTTTTTATTTTTTTCCTCTGTAATGTTTATTGTCTGTAATTTCTCTCTCAGGCTTCCGTGCCCTCAAAATACTGCAGTTCTTTTGGCGTCTTATGCTGTCCAGGGTAAGAATGACTCAGTGGCCCAATAACGATATCAAAAGTTGATTATAAAATCTGTGAACTCTGGTTTAGTCGGACTGGTGATGTAACAGTCTGTGCAGAAAACAAAAGCTGTTTGGTTTGTCAAATAGTCCATGATCTTCTTTTGTCTCTTTGCTGCCCATGATTGACCCATTTCCAGTAAAAAGGCCGAAAACAAGACAATAATGCGGCTAACGTGGGATTAATACATAATTAACAATGCACTGTAATAATCACAGTGTTGCGGCTGATTTATTAATGCCATTAAAACCACATAATTAGAAAGAGGGTAACAGTTAGTTTAGCCTGAGACATGAATTGTGAGATTCTAAACCGATTAAACTGTATTTGCAAAACATTTAATGTTTATAATGTGACATTTTTGAGTGTTCAGTGGTAAATAATGTGGGGACGGGACTTCTTTTAATCCTTCTGAATTTGATTGGATGGTGGAGTATTAGGCTATGATATTATTGGTTAATGTTGTTTTACCCTGCCCACACAGTGAGCAAAACAGAAAAGTCATTTCAGAGGTTGAGAAAGTTATTCAATTTTGATGAAAGATTATAAAAAAAATATTTCGAATAACGTGCAAGAACTGAAGAATCTAGCACAATAAAAACAGGAAGCAGCTTCAGTTCTGATGTCATGTTGATTTTACAGGGTCTTTCATCGTTAGATCCCGAGAGTCTGTGTTTAACTTCAGTATGATAGATCATGAGATCATGATCATGAGGGGCTGGTTTTTGGAAGTCTTTGAACGTGTTGAGGGACGCACAGAAGTCTGTCTGACTTTGACACACACACATGTGGTTTCTCTGCTTGTTTGTCTTCCAGCTGAGTTTGGGGACTACAGTCACTCCGAACATTTGCCCGGGTATCTCTCCGAGTACAGCTTCATTCCCAACCCACCGCAGGACTTTGAGAAAGAGATCTCCAAACTTCACCAAGAGCACAAGTGAGAGAGAGAGCGGAGATGTGTTTGTGAAATACTTCACTGTGTTCACGACTCTTATATTGAACTTAGTGTCAATGGAGACAGAAGAACAAAGAATTCCAGCTGAACACACACATACAGATTTACAGAAACAAGGCAGTTCATTGTGGGTCTCTGAGATCTAGTCTCTCCCCCTCTCTCTCTTTCTCTCTCTCTCTCTTTCTCTTTATTTCTGTCTCTCTCTCTCTCCCATCCCCTCTCCCTCCCTCTCTCTTTCTCTCTCTCTCTCTATTTCTGTCTCTCTCTCCCAGTGGACTCACACCAGCTCAGTCTGAGTTTAACTATTTGAATGCCGCTCGCACACTGGAGCTGTATGGCGTGGAATTGCACTATGCTCGGGTGAGTAACAGTCTATTGGAAAAATAAATTTTTTTATTATCTGCTTACAATATTGATATAATTGTAAAAAGTACAATGAAATGAAACGTAAAAAGCAATACTACAGACAGAAAGGTTGCTAATATATTGAGCATCCTTATTAAAGTCAGTCCAGTAAGCTGAATGATGATGTTGCCATGGAAACAGCATCCTTCTTGTTTCCCACTCATCCTGTTGATTCCAGGACCACTGTAATGCAGAGATTTACATGGGAGTTTTGTCTGCTGGTATCTCCATCTATAAGGACAGGGTACGAATTAACCACTTTCCATGGTAAGTTTAATTATTTTTGCTTAAAGAAAAATTTTTGAGGATATATAATTAGTGTTTGATTTGCTATGCACAGGCATTGCAAATATTTGGTCTTACACATTTTGTTTCATCCTTTTTACCACCTTCTCTCTTTTTCAGGTTGAAAATTGTAAAAATATCTTTTAAATCGAAACAGTTTTTTATACAACTAAGAAAAGAACTGGTGAGTACGAGGTTACGTTTTGTTTTAAACACATTCTTGTTCGTCAGTGAAAAAGATTAAACAATTTTGTTTTGGTCTTTCTCTCAATGTTAGCTCTGAAACATTGAGCTCTGATGCTCATACAGTTGTGCTTGCAACTCCCTCCCAATTGCATCTAAATAGAAGCAGTCATGCTTTTATGACTGCTTCTGTTTACATGACTGTAAACAGAAAGAAGATGCAGCTACTATATCACATGTGCGGGTGCTGTAGATGCTGCAGCGGTTGTAGCTTGTTCTTACAGCGGCTGTTTAGAATTTAAACTCGTCATCCATGAAAATAAGTCTGCAATCATCTTCTCTTTATGCTCGCAGAATGAAAGCCGGGAGTCTTTATTGGGCTTCAACATGATGAACTACAGAGCGTGTAAAAACTTATGGAAGGCCTGCGTGGAACACCACACGTTCTTCAGGCTGGAGCGTCCGGTTCCTCCCGAGAGGAACATTTTTCTGCAGTACTTCACCCTAGGATCTAAGTTTCGCTACTGGTGAGAGCGTTTAAATATTTACCAATCACAGTAGTTTGAGAGCCCAATTTTAAAGATGTTTCTTCCATCAGCAGATTTTTATGGCGGGGGAGAATAATTTTATTTTATCACTTTAGTTTTAGCCACAACAGTCAGATGTTGCGTCACCGTTTGTCCTGACACAAGCACAAA
Organism: Chromobotia macracanthus; assembly: GCA_036877525.1. NCBI lineage: Eukaryota > Metazoa > Chordata > Actinopteri > Cypriniformes > Botiidae > Chromobotia > Chromobotia macracanthus. The sequence goes on along the minus strand of JAZGTH010000033.1, from coordinate 2,961,569 downwards.
TTTAGTTTCTTGAGGTGGCAGTGACACCGTGTTCTGTTTTTCAACAGCGGAAGGACGGAGGCACAATCTGTACAGTATGGAAAGGAACGAGGGAACAAAAACAGAGTTTTTGCCAGGTAACACACTGTTTATAACACGTTTTGGGGCTCATGCATTGCATATAATGTTAATTAGACAATAGACGACTGAAAAAGAAACTGATGGATGTCTTTGTATCATGTTTATTTGTTTGCTTGATGTGTAAAGGTTTTGTTGTGTCTTTTTATCTCCCGCATTATAAACGGGGCAGCAGAATCTCACGTTCTCGTCTGGCTGCCGTTTACTTTTTTTTTTAGCACGTTACTTTCTCCATTATAAAATGACTGTTGCAATCTGTTGTTTTTGGTTAAAAATCAACAAAAATGAGTTATGGAGTATCACATACATGGCAGATCAGTGTACAAAATGGTCTGCTTGCCTTACCTCAATAATAACGATTTATAATTTGAGCCGTCGGTCGAATTTCGCTGAAAATGTTCGATTGATTTATGGTTACATCACGTATCCGGCTACTGTATCATGTTTGTTGCTGCTGAGGATGGTGGAGCTTGTCGCTTATTCTTACAGCAGGTACTTAGAATGTAAACTCATCCATGTTAAGAAAGTAATGTTAGTACACAGATGTGTGCACCACCTAGGGCACAAGATATGTGCATTTGTGTCGCACAAAAACCTGCTGTATAACGCAAAGCACCACAGACAACTGTACGGTGCTTGTAAGTGTTGAATTAGACAGCATACCTCTGTCTGTTTGTGTGTTGCACTATGGGATTGGGTTCCACCCATCTCAAACTCTGTGGTGTTAGTGTGAGGGTGTACATCTGCGTGTGTGGTCAGATGTTCTCAGAATGACACCCAAACGCAGGAAGTGCAAGCAGGGCTGCGTGTCGCACTGCTGTGAAGGGCATCCGCATGCCGCGCACATGTTTGTGAAAACACTTGCCCGTTTGCTTCGAGAGCAGCGCTTGTTGAAAGATGCTGAGGCTGAAAGTTAAACTCCGGTTTTTGGTTCACCATACTTCAAAAAGGTATTTAATTTCGAGTACACCAACCCGTTCCATAATCCCGTATCATTTTTTTTTTACGTTTTTGAGAAATGTTTAAGCAACCCTTTGGAAAACGTTTGTGGTTTATAGACGCAGCATGTGTACAAACGTGACAGGAAAGAGCTTTGTTTTTAAACTGGTGTTTGTTTATCGCTTATTCTGCTTTCGCGTTAGAAATGGTAATTTTGTTTGTTAGAAAACAGTTTTTAAGGCGTTTGGTTGGTAGTGTGTAATGCTTACTGACGAAAAAAACATTGTAGCTGCTTTACGTAAGTCTTAGAGTAAGTTAAAATTAAAGCGGTTTGTACTTTTAGCAGTCCTGAATGTTTTTTTAAATTGAATTGTGTGATGCTTCTTGTGAGTTTCTCGCAGGTAGCAGATGGGTCATCAGATTGCATGATCTGATGTGATGGCTGTGTGTTTTGTAGGTCACCCAGTAAACCTCTGGTACGGAGACTCGTGAGCGGTTTGGACTGGGAGACCGTCAGTAGGAATTCTCTAACGGACGACCGACTGGAGACTCAAAGCTTGCCGAACCGTTCTCCACCGGACTCGCCCAATCAGTGCGTCTCTAACACACACACACACACACACGTGCACATGTGGTTTGTAAGGACTCTCCATAAACTTAATGGGTTTTGTACAAACTGTATATTCTATCCCCCTACACTAACTCTACCCCTAAACCTAACCCTCACAGAAAATGTTTAGCGTTTTTTTTATAATTAAAAAAAATCTATAGTATATTTAGTAAGCAATTTAGTTTATGAGGACACAGGAAGTGTCCCTGTAAACCATGTTTATGTTGTTATACACGTTATTTACACATTTGTGTCATCGTAAACTACATATTCAAACCCACACACATTTGTTTGACTATATTAGTGAGGTCATTCCACAGACTTCCATTGATTTTAGATCGGGCTGTTTTCTATTCCCTAAACCTAACGGTCACAGAAACGTGCATAACATACATAACAACAAAAACTTGATTTGATTGATTTATGGCCCTTTTTATCTAGTAAAGACAGTAAAATGTCCTCACAAGTTTTAATGGTATTTCATTTAGCCCTCACAAATACACACACACACACACACACACTGAAATGTATCTAGTTAGGTGTTTATCTAGTCTAGTGGGTTTAGCACACACACACACGCGGGTGTTTTTATGACAGTCAGGAGTTTCCCTTGACTTCTCCTGTTTCTGCTGTTCTGTCTTTTAAAAATGACACAAAACTTTTGATATTAATTACAAACAAAACATATTTTTAACTTATTTATGGGCCTTCCAAATAGTGACCACTTTAAATGTCCTCACACGTACAGTCAAACTCATTTGTGTCTGGTTTGTCTTTCCAAATGTCCACCCAACACATGAATGCACCCACAAAAACTTGAGTGTGTCACACACATTTTTACCCTAATCAGTGGATTAACACACCCACCCGAACACACGATCAGTGTTGTCCCAGCACTGTTTTTAACTCATTTGCTTGTTTCTCTTCTCAGTAGTAACTCGGTGTATAACACAGAGGGGGCGCGGATCAGGCCGTCCTCCATTGGTCACCTGGTTGATCATGTGATCGATGATTCGCCCTGCCAGACGTTCACCAATCACAAGTCTGCGTCCTCCACGCAAGCCAACAGCATCAGTCTGGATTCAACGCCGTAAGTTTGGATAATTTCTGTAAAAAAAATTAAAGTTCCCGATCTCACAACAGTCCAATGTCCCTGTACAAATCAAGTACAAATCAAGGTTTTATTCAGGTTTTATTCTTCTTTTCATCAACTTGGACAAAAAGGGTTTGTATTTTTTCGGACCGTTTCATTTATATTTGTGCAAAATGGAAAGTTTCAAGCTTTTGAGCTTGAAATTTCAAAATTCAAATTAAAAAATTGCGCAGTCCTAAATATATTAATTTGTCTAATAATGCATTTTCGAAGTATGCAAATGATGGACACGCACTGACTCAAAGTTTCCGCGGTAAATGTTTGATCTTATTTTAGAACAAACTAACTTGAGGTTTAATACTTCAGTGTGTGGTTGGCACAGTTCTGCATTTTACGCTGATGTGTGACTGAATCGGCACTTGTGAACAGTGTCATTTTCCACTGGAATCGAACGTGGCCACAAACACACCAGTTTCCTCCTTCACGTCATGCCACCGATGTGATTCAGTGGTGTCATAATTTCCAAATCTAGACGTCTCTTGGACGTCCTGTGTGTGTGTCCCAGATTTGATGCATATCTACATAAGTATCTTAAAACAGTTTCTTATTATTTGTTGTAGTTTAATTAGAATATGACACTAGACTTCCGTTATCTGAGGGAAATACCAGTGCTTGCTAATAGTTAATACTAAATTTTAAAAAGTTAATACGCATCTAAATTACAATTTTGTGGAGGTTAATAGTTTTAATTTGTTTATTTCTAGGCAAAACGTAATCATCGCTTAAACATCTAATCATCACTGCCCGTATATTTTCCAGTGTGAGTGAATAGAATTTGCTAATAAGATTTTAATTAACACTGTTTCAATGTGTGACGACCACTAACAACAACCTTTATTCAGTTCATTTGTTTAATAAAAACAATTTTACACTCTTCAGCATCTCAGGGTTGCGTTTCAACTCGCCACATTCAGGCATTGCCACCTACCTTCAAATGGCACAAAAGACGGATCGGATATCTGTCCTTCTTTTGGCTGACAGACGAAACAATCCTCATTTTCGTTTTAGCACCGACTTTTTTGTTTGCCCCACTTGTTTTTATTATGTAAATGTCTTGGAGGCCGCGGCTGTGCGCTGTCTGTAGACTGCAGAGCAGAGGGGCTTTTATGGTTGTAATCTAAGCATTCATAGTGTGTGTGTGTGTGTGTGTGTGTGTGTGTGTGTGTGTGTGTGTGTGTGTGTGTGTGTGTGTGTGTGTGTGTGTGTGTGTGTGTGTGTGTGTGTGTGTGTGTGTGTGTGTGTGAGCTACAGTCTTAATACTCGTCGCCTGCTATGCAAATAAGTTGTGCTTTTGATGAATTGTTGGAAATTTTCACTAATACCCAGCCTGCCCTCTACAGAGCATAAATCATTGTTGTTGCCTAGGTTACATAGTTTTATGAAGTGTAAGAATGATTATAGGGGAATTAAATTATCTTACCCACATTATTTAGTTGGTTTATGGTTAGTTGTGGGGTTTTTTTACGGGCTAAATATTGAAGTTTATTTAATTTTAAGGCAAATAAAAAAGCTTTGGTTGGTATAATTAAGTATTATTTTATTTTTTTGAGTTTATTTACTTATTTTGTTAGTTATTCAAAGCATGCTTCAGAAGTCGGAGCCGTGACCTAACGGATAGCACATACTGAAACGATGCTTCAAACCTGACTCGATTTCATGACCCCCATCCCCACATCATTTCCTGTGAATAACATGACAAAAAGGCATCTGAAAAAAATGTTGATTTTAACAACGTTTTTAGGGAAAGTAGGTCACCCCTCTAACAAGGAAAAGGGAAGTATTAATAAAAGTACAGTGCAGCATTGACATAACAAATGCATTTTGGTTTTTGTTACATTTCTTGACAAGATTTCAAGGACCAAACAAGAATGAAAGGTGTGACATTTGCTTCACTTTATAGTCTACAGATGGTGCTGAAATTGTCATATTTTTAGATACAAAATATGAAATATAAATCTCATTCATGTGAAGTTCATTATATTAACTGTAGACATGCACCATGAGCATTTACATAAATCATTTTAAGCACCGTTTATTTTTATTCAATATATTCCCCTTTAGTTTGATATTTTGTTATATAATGCAGTGAAATTCAGGTATTTTCGAGTGTCGCTTCAGTGCTCCGTGATATTCAGTACTGTACCTCCAAATCAATTCTTCAGGTCTCCAGATGTAACGTCTGACGAACAGCCCCCTGCGTTGCCCCCGAAACAGTCGAGGAAAGACGCTCTCACCCACAACGACAGATCTCAGTCTCAACACGAGCTGGACGATCACCTCAGCGAATTCTACAACGTACCTGCGGCGTCAGGAAAGAGCATGGTGTGAAAAAAGCACAAACTTCCTTTCCACGTGTTTTCTCTTTATTATCTGTATTGTCCGTACAATTCATATTTTTATGTATTCCAGAACGGAGCAGTTCCTCATGACAATCTCGTTTTGATTAAAATGAGGCCCGACGAAAATGGACGCTTCGGATTTAACGTTAAGGTATGTTGTATGTTTTTTAACTGTGCGATTTTATTTAAAAAAGGTAAAAAATTACGTTAAAAGATATTAATCTTGATACGAACAATTGAAATAATTTTTTTTTTTAACAATTATTCATTTATTTTTAACATTATATATTTATAAATTACATATAGTTAAATGTATAAATGTATGTTTTGAAATAGTTACCATCTTCCTCCACAGGGTGGCGCTGATCAGAGGATGCCCATCATAGTTTCTCGAGTGGCACCGGGAACTCCAGTACGTTTGAACCACATCGATGCTAGTCGAGTTTTCCAAACGTTTTCAGTTCAGTCCGTCCTGTTGTTCAGTGTTGATCTATGATAACACCCTCACCTGTGACCTTTGACCTCTGGCAGGCTGACATGTGCGTGCCTCGCCTGAACGAGGGCGACCAGGTTGTGCTGATTAACGGTCGTGATATTTCTGAGCACACTCACGATGACGTGGTTATGCTAATTAAAGCCAGCTGTGAGGACCAATCAGGAGAGCTCATTCTGCTGGTCAGACCCAATGGTATGATTTTCTCGCACGTACCTCTATTGTCTGATATTCAAAGGTCTGAAATATCTAAAACGTTAAATCGGACACATCTTCTCTTTGTCTCTTGTTTTCTTGTTCTTCTCTGTCTTCAGCCATCTATGATGTAGATGAGGAGCAGGACAAGTTGGACCTTGAGCCAGAATTCCAGTACATTCCTGAGACGTCCCGACTGGGTCAGTCGCACTCGGATGCTGATAGTTTGAAATCCTCCATGCAGCTTCTGAAAGACGGTCTGTCCGGCGGCATTGTCCTCGCACAGTTTGATGTGAGTTACCAAACACATCTAGTGTTGATTTGCACTTTTTTCTAAATTTTTATTTGAGTGTCTTTCATATTTTAGTCAATTTTATATTGTTTCGAAACTAACTAAACTTTTATCTGTTTGCTGGTTTTGATGTTGTGAATTCACAAACCAATGCAAGCTTTGTTTAGTTTATTACCACTAATAAAATCTTTAATAATGAAACAATATTGCGACGACAAATTATAGCAAAAGTAAACAGCAACAAGCTGAAGTTGTTTACTTACACAAATAAGAAGGCACATAGTAGATTTATAAATTTATAAATGTATTTGTATTTTTCTTCTATAGCAACTGTACAGGAAACGGCTTGGGATGTCCATGTCATGTGCCAGATTGCCGCAAAACATCTCTAAAAACCGTTATCGAGACATTTCACCTTGTGAGTACACAAAGTTTGTCATATTTGCATATTTGACAATGTGAAACTCTGATTGGCTGAACGTCGTAACTGTTAATTTTATACAGATGATTCTACACGAGTCGTATTGAAGGGGACGGACGATTATATCAATGCAAATTACATCAATGTAAGCGCGTGTCTGATTTTCTTCTGATTTTATTGGTAGTTTCTTTTGTTTTCAGAGACATGAGACCAATAATATGTATGTATGTGTTTGTGATTTTTTTTTTTTTTTTTTTTTTTTTAGATGGAGATCCCTAATAAAGGTGAAGTTAGGCGGTACATTGCTTGCCAAGGGCCTCTTCCTGGTACCTGCTCTGATTTCTGGCAGATGGTGTGGGAACAGAGCGCCGCCCTTGTGGTGATGCTCACAACACAAGTTGAACGTGGCAGGGTACAAATGTTTTAACAATAAAGTGACTCACGCAAGGAAATAACCTAAAATGGAGTGTTATGCTTGGGATATTTTAACAATTAAATGACCCATCGAAATTGTTAAATCTAAGTTTTGACCTACGTAAATATAATAAATTATCTACGCTGACATTAACATCACACGTGTTTTTTGTGTCCAGGTGAAGTGTCATCAATACTGGCCAAATGTGTCAGCGAGTGGCACCTACGGAGACTTTCAGGTCACCTGTGTGTCTGAGGAGGGAAATTCTGCGTATCTCCTCAGAGATCTGACCCTCACACACCTGGAGGTCACACATCTCACCTTCCTACATTTGTTCCATGTTTTTGTAGATCAGTTTAAAATAAGATTTCTCAATATTTCTCAATGATTTTTAATATATATCTCAAAGTTTATATATTAAGTAAGAAATGGCCTGAAATGTTTTATTCATAAAATAATCCAAATGAATAATATCATAATAATCATACTTATCATACTTAAAAAAAATGTCATGCAAGAAGCATAATAGTGTCTATTATTAAATGAATCAAAACATGTTTTTTGTTGTTTTCTACTAAATAAACACAAGCAGGATATGTTTCAAAATAATTTTTGTGCACTTTTTATTTATATGCAACTTAACAACAACCAAATAAAATGTGCATTCAAATCTGTTTGGTTTGTAGAGTAAAGAAGAGCGACAGATTTGTCAGATGCAGTACCTGGCGTGGCCTGATCACGGCGTACCAGACGATTCGTCTGACTTTCTAAACTTTGTCAGTGAAGTACGCAGCAAACGAGGTGACACGGAGGACCCTGTTGTGGTACATTGCAGGTCGGGTCAAATAAAAAATTCTGTCCAATTTTAAAAAATATCGGAAACACTGTCATCATAATCAAAGATGCTTGACTCTGCCCCGTGTTTTGCAGCGCTGGGATTGGTCGCACTGGCGTTCTCATCACCATGGAGACAGCAATGTGTTTGATAGAGAACGGTCAGTCGGTGTACCCCTTAGACATCGTGAGAACCATGAGGGACCAGCGTGCCATGATGATCCAAACTCCTGTGAGTATAAATGTACCGTGGTTTCCCGCGGACAGACTTTTGATTATTCCCATTGATTATCTGTGGGCTTTTTTTGTGTGCAGAGCCAGTACCGTTTTGTCTGCGAGGCGATTCTGAAAGTTTATGAGGAGGAGATCGTAAAACCGTGTGAGACTGAACCTGCCGGCGAAAAGGAAGAATGAAATCGACGTCTCTGAAATCGCAACTACTGCCAGTAAGAACTACGCTTGACTCTCTGTCGCCCCTGCTGGACGGCAGTGGACATGGCCGCCTGCAAGCTAGAATTCAGACGAAAATGCACTATTGCACTTTACAGCGACAAACAATGACTTAAAAGGGATTTTCCATTTTAAAAAAGATCAAGTCTGTTTTGTTTTTTGGGTTGGAGAAACGACATTACTTTTGCTTTCGTGCCAAAAGCTAAAATGAGCCACAATCCATGTCAGAACGAACTCCTGCAACTAACAACGTTTAACGTTTTTGTGTTTTGTTTGTTTTTTTGTTGTTTTTAACAGTGTATTTAAAAACAACAGGTGCTTGCCCGCTATTCTCCCCTTTTTCCCGACTGTACTCATTTTAAGTTTAAATTGAACTTAGCTTTAGCATTTTAAATCAAAATTGGTCAATGAAAACAGTCCGCCACTAAAAAAACACTTCAGATTTTAACAATACAGATTTTGTTAGTTTTACTTTTGCGCGGTCAATATAGTCATGGCTTTCGTTAAATTCTAGCTATTGTTACCTAACCGTTTCCATTACACTATCAAAAGTTTTTTCTAAATTTAATCCGAAACAGTGCACCAGCTTGGTATCAGCTACACTGAAAACGAGTCACGATTCTCACAATTGTTTGCCTCTAAAGCTGTCTAGTGCTTTGACTAATTGACTACTTAGTACATATAATGCCTAACGTTTGTATCATTAAATATGCTATAGGCAGCTGTTCGGCTCTGAGGCCCAGTCAGCAGGATCTCGGAAGCAGATTTTTATTTAAACTATAAGCTGTGAAGTTCACGTTTGCTTCGTTGACGGAAAGCTCGTAATTTAAATGAATCAATATTTGACGCAAATTAAGACAAAAGCTAAGAACTGAACACATTTCCGTGGTTTTTAGCCTAGCGTTTGCTCTTGTCGGCTCAAAGATGGTCACGTGACCTTGTATTTTAATTTCCTCAGTCTTTGAATCAAAATATCTATTAAGAAATCAGGATTTCTACCAAAAAGGAAGGTTTTGATTTAGAGTTCAAATGTACGATTATCACACAACATGAATATATTATGTTTCTGAGTAAAATATCGGTGCCTCATTACTATCGAGTATTAAGTTAAAATTCTGCTTTTCCTCTTTTACTGGTTTTCCTCTTCTACTGGTTATTACCTGCATTATAATATAAAGATTTAACTTTTGTATAAAGCTGCAACTTAACAAAACACTTACAAACACAGATACGCACTGTTTGGGCTATAGCGATCAATGAATTCAACTTTTGAATGAAATTTTAAAAAATGTAATGAAATGAAGGGTGAAGATTTCCATTTTTTTGCATTCTGCAAACAGCATTTTTTTGTGTGACCCTCCAGATGATCTTAATCGTTTGCGAGCATTTTATGAACATGACCTCCCTGGCACTTCTTGTCATAAAAGTTTACGCGTTTTCCCCGTACGATGTTTTGCGTCATTGCGCAAACGATTTGGCGTCAAGGACCAAATCCCGCCCACCGTTTTGAATGTCGAGCCGATTCGCTTCAGTGTGTCGTCATAGCGCAGCAGCTAGAAATTTATTACCAATGTTACGCTGGATATGGTGGTATTTTTGTATTTAAATAAAAAATAAAGGACATGAAGACAGCACTTTGTAACTGACTGCGGTGGTCAGCTGTGCTACTGTAGAATTTATACTGTAATTGTGAAATGGGGGGAAATGCTGTTGAATTATATTTATGTTGATTTATGTTATATAGAATTTGTCAAATAAGAAAACCTGTGGGGTACTCTTAACTACATAGTGTCCTATGTGAAATATTTGTAAATATGATGTTATATATTAAAAGTGTTCTGAAAAAATAACAGTGGTTGTGTTTGTTTTGTACTATTTTACCGAAACTAAGAATGTACGTAGTGTAAGATTTTTTTGTGTTCATTATGTATAATAATTATCCACATCAAGAAATGAAAGCAAACACGCCGTAATGTCGCAGCTTGTCCTTTTATTTGTCGTTGTACATCAGCATTTGAACGGGGATCGTTCAAAACAAATGTAGCTGTTTTTCTTTAGGTGTTTGTTGCCATCATTACTTGTGGCCCCTGACATCAACATCCTCCGTGCGAGACACGACTTTTCCATCCACCACCTCTTCGATTACCGTGCGGACGCGTTTGGTCACCACAGATTCTGAATGAAACAAAGACGAACAGGTTAAACAATCTATATATCCAATAATCATTTTTATATTGTAGCGGTGTATTGTATGGACAATATTTAAATGATGTATAAAGTTGCTGTACGTCATCCCTGCGGTCTGATTTACATCAAATTATAAACTAATTTTATAATAAAATTGACTTACTATAATGTTATATTATAAATATACTATAATATGTATAGTATGATATATAATTCTCAGCATATATAGTAATAGTGCTTAAATTTTTAATATGAAATGTATAGATATTTTATTTAAACTAAATAGTAAATGTGTCACTTAATCGGTTATTTATAATATAATTAAATATGACATTTAAAGTACAAAAATAAGTATATTTTATAACAATTTAAAAGCTTACGTTTTTGGGGAGGGGGAGGGTGAACCACTTCAAACTTGACTGTCTGTCTCCTGGAAAAGAAAAAAATAAAATCGTTTAACAAACTGCTTTGCATTTCTAACCACTGCAACCCTTAGAAAGAGGATGTGATTTTCTCTGTATTTCTGTAATGTGATGTTTTCGGTATCAGTGCAGACGTACTGAATGTCCTCCCCATCCAGAAGTCTTCTGTACTCGGCAATCTCCAGCTCTAGTCTGGTCTTGATGTCCAGGAGCAGCTTGTATTCGTTGCCCTGCCGCTCGATGTCCAGGCGCATCTGAGAAAGCTCCGCCTCCAGGTTGTTAATGACCGTCTGCAATTGGCTCAGCTGAAGGCCGTACCGCCCTTCTGTGTCTGCCAGTGTGCCCTCCAGAGCTCCTCTCTGTCCAATCGTAGAGCAGAGATTAGAGAACAGTTAGGGGGCGGGGCTATGCATGTGACATCACATTTAAATTCATTCTAATGGTAGCTGAGAGTATAGAAAACATTTTAGTAGTTTTATCAAAGTTGAATTTAAAAAATAAGAGAAGGACGCACCAGGCTAAGCTGAGACTTCAGCTCGATCTCCAGCGCCTGCAGAGTTCTTCTGAGCTCACTGACTTGGCTGTGGGACTGTGAGACATCTTCTTGTTTGATGGACACCTGCTTGTGTAGTTCATCCGTCTGCAGAAAAAGGTGGAAGGTCATAATCCTGGTTTAGGCAAATGTCATTTTGAAAGTTCTAGTATGTTCGAAACGTCCAGTTTTTTTAGACGTTACATTAACGTTGTTGCTTGGTTATAAGAACGTTATTCAATTTTTTAAAATTCTGCTAACAACTTAAGAATATTGTTTTTGATACGATATAAACATTGAAAAGGTTCTACTAACAATACTGCAAGAATGTTTTCTGATAACTCTAAATGAACTTTTAAAGAACATTAGCCAACATTCTAAAAACGTTTTCTGTTAGCTGGGTCTGTTTGTGTTGGGTATATCTGACTCTGCACTTACTTTGCCCTTGAACCATAGCTCCATTTCTCTGCGGTTCCTCTCCATGACGCCCTCGTACTGCTGTCGGATCTCCTCCATGATGCGGGACAGGTCCTGCTGAGGTCCAGCGTCCACCTCCACATTGACAGAGCTGGAGGTCAACTGAGCGCGAAGAGCAGCAAGTTCCTACAGAGAAGAGAAGCAGGTTTCATGAAGTTCTTTTGCCCTTGCTAGAGAAACTTTTATTGGAGGAAGGTTGGTTCTTTACTAATGAAATGTAAACTTTTAGACCACATGTGACCTGCATAAACGTCCAGCATAACTCCAAGGTTACAAATCGCAGTAAATTACAGACCTACTATTTTTTATGATACCTGATGTTTTAAATTACACATAATTGGAGAAAATTATCAGCCTGGTTGATCACAAATTAAAGATCTCTCCTCGCTCCAGCAGGCTAAACCCTGCCTGGAGGTCTAAGAAATTAGATCTTCAAAGGTCTTTCTCTCTCACCTCCTCGTGATTCTTCTTCAGGTAGATGAGTTCCTCCTTCAGACCTTCAATCTGCATCTCGAGTTCTGATCGGGTCATGGTGAGGTCATCCAGAACTTTCCTCAGGCCGGCGACGTCAGCCTCCACGGACTGACGCATGGTCAGCTCGTTCTCATACCTGGAGCCCCCGAAAATATCTCCGGTTAGAGCATAAATACAAACCCGAGTACAACCCAAGTGTCTACATGTCTCAACGTTGGCTGTGACATTAAAAAGATCATACAAATTTGAAATTATAAGCCAAACTGATGACTGATTCATCAGTACAAAGACGGCAAACAAATATTGTTACGGTGGGCGGTTGCTAGGGTGTTGCTAGGGGGCTGCTTACTGGCCTAGGTCACATATTCCCACCCCTACATGTCAATGATATCGTAGCTCTTATAAAGGCCTGCCAGATATTTGAGGGTTTGTCTGTATACTAACTTGACTCTGAAGTCCTCGGCTGCGAGTTTGGCGTTATCAATGTGCAGCAGGATGCGGGCGTTGTCGATGCTGGCGCTGGAGATCTGCAGAGGAGAAGCGGACGTTTGGTTTGACATTTGCGCACCGGGTAACCAAAACATTTCACTATTAATTACAGTATAATTAGGCTTACACGAAACCTATCCATACGTCCATTTGCACATAACAGGAAAGGGATTGCTATGTTAAATCTATCGTAATATATTGAATACCGTTTATAATATGAGCATGCACGATAACATCATCATTGGATCTTTACTCTTGAGTTTTTGCACACTTAAGATTGCACACTAAAACAAACCTTTCCTTCAGATAAGAGCTGTATCGTGTCCGCAACGAAGCACTTACTTTTTTGCGCAAATCCTCAATGGTGGCGTAATAATGGCTGTAGTCTCTGGTGACCGGGGCTCTCTTCTCGTACCACTCCCGAATCTGGCGCTCCAGTTGCGCGTTGGCTTTCTCCAGAGAGCGCACCTTCTCCAGGTAGGCGGCCAGACGGTCGTTCAGGTTTTGCATCGTGGTCTTCTCGTTAAAAGCAAAGCCCAAGCCACCATCTCCACCACCGAGAGCGCTGGCCAGGTCGAAACCTCCCCTGCAACCCTGTGCGTAAGAGACGCGGACGCTGGATCCTCCGGCGCCTCCATAGACGCTCGGCGCACGTCCGACCGCGATGCGTCTCGATCCGCCGGAGAGGGAGTGAGAGGAGAAGGAGGGTCGGGATCCGGAGCTGGAGAAAGTCTGATGGGTGACTGTCTGTTTCACCTGGGCCATGGTGTCTGGTTGTGTTGCCTCGGCGCTTGGAGCTGGTACTCTGACAGCCGCTTTGGTGGTTCGAGCTCTCCAAGGGTCTTTTTATACCAGTCGACGGGGGTGGGGTTATTTCGGCTTATTTACGGTAATAATCATCTGGAAAGCATTGAACAGGTGTGCCCGGGGTGCGCCGGGTAAAAAAAGTGGCCCCTATACACACCTAACCTGATCTGATGCGGTCTGATCTCCACATAAACTGTACTGTTAATTCAGCAGTCACAGAATGACATAGACCATATCTGCTCATATAATCGCCATTTTAAACAAACTTGCAATTGCAATTTATTATTTTTTATATAATTTATAACTTGCATGATCACAGTTCTATCCACTTTATTCAGTCCTGTGTGGATCTGTTTGTTAACCTTAGTTGTCTACATGAGGAACCGATAATGAACAATATTCCTACAGCATTTGTTTCATCTTGGTTAATGTTGATTTTAATGTTTATTATGCATTTTTATAGCATTCGATAAATAATGCATTCGGAGGTTAACAATAGTTAAGGTAATGCACAATGACCTAACATAAACTGACAGAGTTCAATAAATGCGGATTGAAATGTATTGTGGTGTATGTATTGATGTGAAGGACGATATGAAGCGCCTGTTCAGAAAACTGAATCATATTCTGAATCAGTCATTAACCAGGATAACCATCACTCACATATTAACCAGGATCAGTCAAGCAGTGATTCGGATAGGGAAAATAAAGAGGCTTATTTAACAGAAATGAACTGTCTGTTATTTTTAGGCTTTCTCCTGCTGTTAGACTTAACAATTAGTGAACTTTTGGAAGTGAAGTAGCTTTAACCAAAGGCGTGTAATTACAATGTCTGCGAGCCATGCACATGTGATGTATGTGCTAGACACGCTGTACAGAGGTAAAGATGAAATCACAAATATGATTCACGACACACGCACAGACTTGTAGGCATGCAAACGACAAATCCATTTCCAAACAGTGATTTTGTCTTTATTTGCATCATTAGTCACACTTTCTCCGGATTCCGTCATTCTGAACTAGTGTGCTCTCATGATCCCTCTGTGTTCGTCTATACTAATGAGGGTGTGTCTTAAATCCATACCTTTTCCTGCTGGTACGAGTTTCAGCCCACCCGTTGCTATGATACCTTTCAGACTCCTCACATACATCATCAGTCCCACCCAGTATGGATGGCTAATAATATAACTCAAAGGATTTTGTAAACTATCAGTGAAAGCTTTGCCAAACCATCACTGCTATCCATTATTTTCTTTTCTGGTTGTTTGAATCAGTTCATTTTGATGAACTTGTTTGTGGTGGACCAAAACAGCCTGGTTGGTTAATGTACTGTCATGTTCATGCTAAATGATTTCTAAATGTTTGTTTTTGCCCTCAGTAATGGCCCTCTGACTAAGTAATGAATTGTGGGTGTGATCGTACAGAGAGTGATGATGGAGAAGTTATTGTGTTGATCCTGGTCTGTGGTTTCAGGTGAAGGTAAGATGATCCTGGCAGGAGTTAGTCGTAATCGCGATTAACAAAACCTATTTGTCAGCAGGCATACTTGATTTGATTTTTTCAGTGTAAACATAAACTTTGAATCGTTTTACTATAAATATGACATTAAAAGCACCAACGCTACCATATTTTTGTAGACGCCTTGACAAAAGGTAACAACATCAAATAAAATAAATGTTCTTTTTAAAATAAAAAACTTTTGCCTCTCTACCTCCATCTCTGTTTGAAAAAAATTGCAGGTTACTTTACATACTTTTCTCTGCTTATGTTGGAGTTAAATGAAGCCAAACCCGACCCGACATCTTAAATGATAAATCATTATTATAAACTTACAGTTGTGAATCAGGTTAAGTTAAGAAGATCGTGTTGAACACTGATCCGTCATCTACTTGCTCACTAACAAACATTTGTTCATTTTTAACCAAAAAGTTACAGATTGCAGCTTTAAACCAAACTGAGAGCTATGTCACCGAATTAAAACAATTAAAATACACAGAACACTGAATTACAGTAACACGCCACTACTTGTCAGACTAGATGCAATAGGTTAACCTAAAACAAACTTTTCACCAAGCAATGATTTAAAACATACCCACCGTCATACTTTAACTATTTGTTTTGTTTACACAGCAAAGGTCAGGAGGCATTAAGGACTGATTGGAGGTCATCGTAACACCACGGCGAGCCAAAAAACAACGGTTCACCAACCCGACTAGTTTAACAAGTCTAAGAGAGAGCGCCTATCCCTGTTCCAGCTTTAATCATCAAAGACACTCCTTGACATAATTATTTTCCGAGACTTGAGTCTCTTTTCGAACCCGGGGCGATTACCAACCAATGTCAAAGCAAATTAAACACTTCTTTTGTGAAGCGTTAAGCATTGTGACTTTGAAACCTAAACCCTCTGCATGCTTTTCATTGATATCAGTGTTTTGGGTTTTTCAGTCGACTCTTCGTTGTCGTTGAGGCGTGCCCATTATTGGCCGTCTTGTCTCTCAAAAGAACCACTTTGTATTGTGTCAATTCGTCGTGTTTCATATTAAATAACTTGATGTGTCAGTGTAAGAGAGTAAATCTCCACTGAATATATTCAATTCAAGTTCATTTTTATTTATATAATGCGTTTTACAATGTTGCATTTTGGTTACAGTTAACCATTGTAACTAAACTTCTTACTTTAATTCTGTGTTTTTATCATTTGAGTTGAGTTCATCTTCTTAATCCCTTCATACCTTAATAAACTTTCTCTCACTGCTGTCTTGGAGAGTTTATAAAGGTCTGTTTCTGCCCCACGTGTCTGTGTGAAAACTGATAACACCCTTTCAATAACTTACTTCTGAAAGACATTGTGTCGTTGCATTGAATGTGCATGTTTCTGTTTGTGAAAGCTGTTTTGTTGTGGCCTCTGTGAGACTGAACATCTACGTGTCGTGTGTTTTCATGTCTTAGTGTGGAGTCGCATGAAGTCACGATGACCCACAATGAACGGGACGATGTTTCATGTTTGTGGGAGACAAAAGTGAATCTGTTTACTGATGTTTCATGATGGATTGTTGAGTTCCAAGTTCGCTGCAGTAATTTAATGCCAAAAGACGGCTGACAGTTTGCGTCTCGCCTAGATTGTGTTTTTCCATTTGCTTGGAGAAAATGTTTTAAAATCAGTCTATCACTCTACCCATTTATCACTGTATCAGACACATTCTATCCATCTTTCTTTCCTACTTTCTTTCTTCTCTCTTTTTCCACCCATCCATACACCATTTGATTGATCGGTTGATGGATGGATGGATGCATAGATGGACCCTCTTTGTCATTAAAGCCACAGGCTGCACCAAAATCCTGGAAATCCGTCACACGTAATTAGCAGCAAAACCTACAGTAATTACAGTACAGTAAAACTCTTTTCCCATGATCTGCCACCTTCACGGAAATGATCATTTGTTTTCTATGCATTGTTAGTTTGGACAGCCGAGACAGGCAGCTATGCGCAGTATCTACGGTGACATGCCCGAGCATCGTGGCGTCGCATGCCGAGCATGGTTTTAGTGCACGGGTGTGGCCAGGTGTGGCTCACCCACCATCTGTCTGCACAGTGGATGACAAGACGTATGATTATGTTGTACAAAATTGACATTATACATGCAAAGTGTTGCATATAATTAACATGTTGGGACAGGATTTGTGCAGATTTGTACAGCCAGTGAAAGTGAATCATAATCATTGTTACGTCAGCAACACAGAGCATTAAAAATTCAGAGACGAACGTTTGCGGATTATTTTGAGAGCCGCATTTCTAAGGTGTTATTCGGCATGAGGAAAGTTATATACTATAACTCTGCACTGTTATGACTCTGTAACTCTTAAAGTCCACCTTTATGTCCGTTGCATTCACCTGTCGTGACTCAGACCAGGTGACAGTCATCCCAAAATGATGCACACATCGGATTAGCTTAATGGTTTCTTTTTATTTGCATAGACAGAGTGTTGATGGATTTATTCGGAATGTATAAAAAATGGGCAATTAGTTTCCCACCCATAAAAATGTTGTTTTAGGGCTTAAAAACACATAATCGCCATAAAAGCCCAACCAAGACAAACCTGGTTTATAGCTGAAGGGTCTTTTGAAGTCATGGGCACAGACTTCCTTCAGTCAACAATCATGGTGAGACAGACATATTATGTCTGCTGAAGATTCACAACCTGTAATTAATTCAGAGGAGACATGGAGCTTGTGTCTTATACAGAGTTTCTCTGAATGCACTTCCTTTTCTAAACCATGTTTGCAAAGGCTAAATATTTTAAAATCAATGATTTGATTAGATGAGGTGTGAAGTTTGTCTTTTTAATAAATGCCACTTGGTTTCATATTTTTGTATTTACTGCATTGTCATTAATGTCTGTCTTCTTTCGTGTCCAAGCACTTTTTGGGGCCGCTGTATACAGCATGTATGCTGCTTGCCTTCATGGTTTTGTTTTTAAGCGCACAGTGCTTCAAAGTTTTTATATGTGTGCTGTAACTAGTCACCATCTTTTCAGTAATAGCATGTATCCTGTTTTCCATGTTGTTTTTTTCATTGAATGTGAAGCTGCTTTGATGCAATGCAACATTGTAAAAAGCGCTATAGAAATAAAATTGAATTGAAAAAACTGAAATCATCTCTAACTGTTGTTTTTAGTATTAAAATGGAAAGAAAATGTGTTATAGAAAGAGTTATTTTTTTATCGAAAGTGGTGAAAATAGATTTATTTATTAATTGCCCCTTTTCTAATCTTATAAGTGTTTATTTTTAAGAGTAAAATGTGTGGCCATAATCGCTTCCCAAAATATGGAATGAACACATTTTTCCATAACTAAAGTGAGCTATGTTATGATTATTATAGCTATAATGCATCCCCTTCCGAATACTCATATTTTCCAGGTCCAAGCTGCCAAGGCTGTTTTTTTAACAGTTTAAGTTTTACTGTTGGACAGGTAGCCGCATGCACACCGTCATTAACTGTCTGTAATTACCTTCACTCCCTTTCAGAAAATCATGTCATAAGACCACATGCGTTCTCATGGATCTCACCACCCGGGGCGAGAACAGGCCGGGTGGCATTCCTTGACCTGTGACTACCAGATGCGTCGACACCCCAGAACCAGATGTGCGAGGGTGTATCCCGGCATCACCAGATGGACTCTCCCCCAACTGTGAACTGTCACACTCCGGCGACTCTCGTCAGAGGAAATCGCTTGGGCAGGGACAGTGGGAAAAACCGATAAACGGGGTGAGGCCGGGCGAGGGTGTGTTGGTAAGTGAAATGTTTTGTTTCCTTAACTGCATTGTGCCTTCTGAGCTTTCAGCTGCATGCTTTGGCTAACATTATTGTTTGCTTAACCGCGTGTTGTAAAACATAAACAGCTTTTCATCTGTTGTTGTTATGCAGCAGCATTTGAGTTGCATTTTCTGCATGCGTATTTGGTGATGGTTTTAAACATTTGGGATCGATTGGGGTTCAGCTGTTTAAAGGGTTTAGAGTGTTCAAATATAATAACATGTTACGACTAACTAAATCTTCATTCAACAGGTTTCATGTAATGCTAGAGTTACTTTGTAACACTGTTTGTATTTTGTAAGTATGCCCTAAGGACTGTGTTCTCTACCTGAAGACAGTTCACATAGATAAAAAAAAATTATGTAAAAAAAAAACCTTATCGATCAAATATAAGCCAATATTGAACACTGGTGCAAACAGCCCACAGCGATACACACACATACACACACACACACACATGAGGCTTTCGTAAGAGCAAGCATGAAAATAAACACATCCACACACACTGAAAAGCTGTAAAACTCAAAAAAGTGGACTTTTTAAGCAGTACGGCTACTACTGTGTGTTTTTCTGTGTGTATGTGTGTGTGTGTGTTTACAGTCCTGTTTATTGTTGTGAAGGTAATCCAGGATCAGTGATGAACCTCATGACACAAACTGTCTTCTGGCTTTCCTGTGTGTTCTTTGGGACCTTGGTGGGCCCCTGCTGTACCGACCCCAATCCGTAGGACCCTGGGAGAGATCCTGGCCTCTCCCACGGAGCAGCATGACAATACCCTGTTTGACATCTGTAGGAGCCACGTCTACAGAATTGTGTGTATTCTGGATAAATATTTGCTCTGTAAACATTTTATCATGTTAGGTGTGGTGCCACCAGCTCAAGACAACTGTCTATGGTTTTCTCTGTTCTGTTCTGCACAGGGGACCCATGGAGACACAGCAGGAGCCAAAAAGGACCCTCAGGGGCCTGAACAAGAGGCTGAAGGGCTTTGTTGAGCATGTGCATCAGCTGGAACAGATGAATCGTAGTCTTGAGGAACAGATTTTGGAATGGGAAAGGCGAAAAAAGGCTCTGACAACAAAATGGAGAAGCAAGGAGGTTCTGGCACAAGAACTTAGAGCTCAGGTAGGTTGGCATTCATGCAGGAGTAACTAACTACCAACCTTATTATCTGTTTTTTACATGTATCTCATCATAGCATTAATACATTGGTACCCCAAGGTGAAACACAAAGAATTTATGATGTCTGGACAGGTGACCATGAGAAAACACTCAGACTGTTACGCACATTTCAGATATGGTGACACACCGAGTTCAGGTCACAGAGTTTTAAATAAGCTGATGAGTATAATTAAGTGTGTTAGATGATGAAACATTTGAAGTCTTGATGGCCCAAATAAAAAAACTAGACTTTAAATTGTCAGTGACGTTTAAGACTAACACTATATATAAGCATACTACTAATAATTCTTTTGAATGAGCACATAACAGTATACAGTATGCATTGAGAAACATTTCAAATGGTTGTACAGTTCATGCAGTATACAAATTAAATTCTACATAAGCAGTATGCATAGTATGGTAGGAAGAAAGTTGGAATAATGCCCAAGACCTAAACCCCTGGTTTTAGGCAGTTGTCGGGGAGTAACAGGTATGTTAACTAACTCCTGAGGGCAGATTTAACAGCTGCTCTTCCTAAAACTGTTCCTGTTTCTTACTTACAAAAAAGTAAATAAAAAAGTAATTACTTACAAAAGATTGTCGAGTCTAGGGTACCTCAGGGGCGTTTTTTTTTTACACATGGTTTGATCTTTGACCCTGACATGAAGTGTTTAAAGTCTTATGCTTAAAATATGCCGATAACAGTTAAAGAAATGCATTACAATGGTCTTAAAATGCCACAAAAACTATTTTGTTTGCTCTAGAAAAAGAATCAAGATAAAATTATCACGTTGCGCGACATGCATTTTATACAAACAAATAGATGAAAATTCCTGGCAGCATTTAGGCTTGTGAAACTTCCTCTAGCAGGGTATTGAGTGTTGTTCTCTCTGCCGGTTCGCACCTGCATACACCCTAACCTTTTCACACTAAGAATTTACAAATGATATGTTATTGTGATTAGTTGGGCGTTGACAGTCGTTTATCATTTATAAATGTTGCAGAAATATAATAACTGAACTTTAATGTATTGTTTGATTGTTTCGATCGAATTGTTCAACCCACGGGCAGTTAGATGTTCTATATTGTATGTCTTTATTATTTGCCTAACTCTGCATCCTCTGTTGGTTTCTGCAGGTTAACAAGACGTTATTGGAAAATGCACAGGTTTCGTTAGAGTCCGATGCTGTGAAACTCAAAGTCTCACATTTACAGACAAGGTTAGAGTTTCTTGTTAAAGATAAGATACTAAGTAGCTACATGTGTTACGTTTTTGTGACGTTTGTTTGGAATGATACACTAACATCCCGGCATACATTCTCTAAAAAGTCTCTGAAAGTTCTCTTAAAGTTATTCTTGCAGTAACGTTAGTAAAATAACATTATATATGCGTATCAAAAACATTACTCTTAGATTGTTAGTGGAACATTTTAACATTATAACATCATAACATTAATATAACGTCTAAAAAACTGGAACTTTGGTTTGCCACATTGATTATCACATACAGTTAGAAAAGAGACATAAACCTTTAAATGAAAAGAGAATTAACCGGTACAAACCATTACATTTTTGGCATAAAGCACATTTTTCATATGTAATAGTTCATTTTATTATGCAACAAACTATGTCAGAAACAAGCCAATGGAATATTTCTCATTAAAACAACACAGTCATTGATTTGGTTTCGTGAGCGCCCTCATGTGGTGGCAGGCAGCAGGTGCTTTATAATATAATAGTGTTTTAATAGTTAATCATACAAATGGCAATCAGCCAATCAAAATGTGTCATGCCAATGTGACATTTGCACAATGTTTCCCCAGCTTTTTGAAAGACAGTGTTAAAATGTTTCTGTGGATAAATGCTATAAACTCTTAAAACATCAGGGCTTGCCTTCTCAAGAAATGAGCAGTTTATTAGTTAAATATGATTGACTACCTTGAGATTCAAATAATAATTAAAGTTTTGGGCGTGCGCTCAAACTGCATGTTCACACACTTTTGTGTTTCTGAAGATGATTCTTATGCAAACAAACAGATAACTGATTTGATCTGTTTGTTATTTGGATGTTAGATTAAAGCTCTCTTGGAAACCATTCACTCCACTTTCACCATTTAATTATTTTCTAATGCTTTTTTGGTTTGGACACTTGCTCTGGACTCAGACGTTTAATCTTGAAATATGAAAACCATCAATAAAATCTTAACATTTTAAAACTATGATCTGTTGTATATGAAATGATTTATATATTAAAACAGGTCAAGCAAAGTGTCAGTTAAGATATCTCGTATCGATATCATATATCATGTATTGAATGTATACAAATGTGTGCAAATGACATAGTACAGAATATTTTTTATTGTGCATTGTTTCTAATGACAGTGACAAAATTCACTTTAGGGAAAGTTTTTCTTTCTAAAAGTAATTTGAATGCAATAAATTAGTTTTTACACAGCCTGTAATCTCGGAAAGATGGCAGGAATTAAACAGGATTATTATTTTCCTGGGTAATTTCCACCTGGAAAAACAATCCATGTTTTCTTTCGGTCAGGGCTGGGCAGCATCAGAGTCTGTGTAGTTATTATAATTACAATTAATTATTATAAATCTGATGTGTGTGTGGGGGAGGTTTACTAAACCATAGATTGAGGACAAACTTGTACCCAAAAGTCAGTAAAACATAAACTGAGCAAAACCTCATGTCCACATTTGTGTAGATGTGAAACGGAGGAGAAGTTTCGTCATCTGAAAGAGCAGCAGGTGTTCCAGCTGAAACTAAAGAAGGAAGAGATGGAGATGACCAACAGTCTTCTGGAGAAACAGCTTTGGCAATCCCAATATGAGTTCCAGCACATTCTGGAGGAACAAAAGGTGAACAAACAGTGTGTTTGAATGACAGTCAGCAATTGCATGTGTCCAATTGCGAAATTGTGCGCTTGTGGCATGTGTAACATTTCGTCAGTCGCATAAATCTTTTAACGGCCAGAGATCCTGACATCGGTCCCGGTTACAAATGTTCAGTTCTGTCCACATGCCAGATTGTGGTTAGCCTCAGGAGAGGGTGTGTGTGTGTGAGCCAGGAATGAGAGAGTGTTTATTGTCAAAATTTCAGAAGAATTTCCCTCATGTGAAAAAGATGTTTAGGAGCAGGTTCACACTGACGAACAATGAATTGAAACAATGAAACAGTGAAGAATGTTTCCGTAACGTTCCCATTAAGTAACAAAACCGTTAAAAACGTTACTTGTAATGCATCCAGTTTTTTAGACACTGTATTACCATTATCGCATGGTTATAAGAACGTTAGTCAAACATTTTTTAATTATGTAATGCTTTTAAAACGTTCCACTAACTAGTTAAGAGTAACGTTTTTGATATAGATGATATAGTTAGATAAACATTCTACTAGCAATACTGCAAGAACATTTCTTAGATCATTTCGAGAGAACTTTTAGGGAACGTTGGCCAACATTCCGAGAACGGTCCATGTGATCTGGGGAGGGAAGCTCCAACTAAGAACGGTAACAGTAATCCGTAAGAATTATGCATCTGTTTTTAAATCTTCCAAAGCCTCAGTTCATCTGGGGTTCCAGAATGGGTCGTTTTCAGAGAAACCGACTTTAACTAGAACTTTAACAGTTTTAAAATCTCATAAGATTCATGTTTTTCATGATAGGACCCCTTTAAATCTTCTCTCTCTCTCCCTCTCTCTCTGGCTGACAGAAGGTGCTGGATCAGCACCAGAGGCAGGCAGTACTGGAGTGTGATCGAGTGCTAGCGCAGGTTGCAGGAGAGAATGGCAGAGGAATGGATCTCTCCCGAACCAGCACCAAGTGTGACCGCTCCAGCCTGTCTCAGAGCAGTTCTGACTCAGCCACACCAGCAAATCCAGCCCCAGGCTCTGGCCTGGCTCCACAGACGAGGCCTGGAAAGGACACAACCGGACCCAGGGTGCTGGTTCCATCACAGGTACGAAGTTCAGAATTCTCTCTCTCTCTTGCTTTATCCTTTAAACACTCTATGGTCTGCTGGCCAGGGCACTGCAGAGAGTGTGTGCATGTGTGTGTGTGTGTGTGTGTGTGTGTGTGTGTGTGTGTGTGTGTGTGTGTCAGAATAGGATGCCAGTCCAACAGAAGACCAAACTCATCTTTTATTGTTTGCATCAATAGATGATTATTATGTGTAAGAGCAAAAACCGTGGCCTCGTAATTCTCCTTGGAAAACAGCAACACGCTGCAGATGTCCTTACAGCAGAACACTGAGGTGTTACTGTGGTTAAAGGAGAGTATCTGATGGTTATACCCATAGTACTCTTACCGTGCAATTACCGTATTTATACCTTTATTGAACTAAAATTCATTCACTGTGGTATTAACAAGGTATTTCATGGTACTTCCAGGAATACCATAGTAAATGCCTAAAATACAACAGTTACAACAGACTGTTTTTCCATAGTGCTAAGCTAAAATAATCAATACGGTATTACATAGCTCTCTTTCTGAAACAGTGTGATGGTCATTTTTGTGCGTGAACTTAATATCCAGTTACATTTTTACTGTATATGGCCATGAAAATGCTGGTTTGCCATATACCATAAGTCACATTTTTATTGACAGTGTTGTTGGCTGTGTGTATATGTTGTGTGTGTTGTCTGTCTGTGTGTGTGTTGTGTGTTTGTATATGTGTGTAGGTGAGGGCAGGGGACAAAGTTCTGAAAGAAGCCCGAGCTGAGCTCACGGAGGTCAGGAAGCGATGGAACTGTCTGCAGGTGGAGATCGAATCATTACATGTTCTGGTGCGTTAAATTCCCCACTGCATATAGTCAGTGACACACCCAGCACACACACCTGTAAACTCATTTTACCTTAACGCATAAAACTCCAATTAAAACATTGCTTGGCCCAAAATGAATAGAATTTAAAGTCGTCATCCATGTTAACCTTGCAATTTTATGTTTCAAACAGAGATGGCGGTACAGAGGGAAAAGTTGCAGATTGCAGATGTATTAAAATTTTTAATTTTATTTAGACTAATAATTTGTGCATATATAATATATATGTACATATATGTATATGTGTGTTTACTGGGACTCAAACCCATGACCTTGCTGTTAAGAACTGAACCCATGCTGTTGACATTGCTGGTGCCAAGAACTGAGATCACTTAGTCAACAAAACTAACCACAAATCAAGCAGTGCAGTGTAGCATGTGCTAATCCAAAGGTTTCTGGTTTGATTCCTAAACTCAATGGGTCATTGTGCCTAACTAAATAAAAACCATTTTATCCAAATCAGGAGAGAAGTCTCCAAAGCTCCTTACATCACACTCAGCAGCAGTACTCTGAACAGCTCAAAGACCTCTCCAGATCCGTGAGGGTCCTGGAATCAGAGCTGGAAACGTTGCGGGGCGGTTTGGACGTACAACGACAGAACCACGGCCAGCTCCTCAACACCAAAATGAGACTGGAGAGAGAGATTGCCACCTACAGGAAGCTCCTGGAACTGGAGGAGGGCAGGTCGGGGAAGGGTTTCAATGAGATGTTTGTTAATGCAATCAAACCTTGAGCACATGTTTTGTGGAAGTTCTTACAACCTACAATTATTAGCAGGGTATTGTCAAAGACATGGTGTTGTTGACTAATATGAGCAGTCAGTTAACCCAAATGAAGTCTTCAACCAGACCTGTGTAGAAACCTGGTTCTTCTTTTGTTCTCAACGACAGGTTTCTCAGTTCAGATGGTTTGAGACTGAAGCCATGGAAAGGTTCTGCTCCTGCTCTTGAGCAGAATGGTCTGCCCAACGGATGTGACGAGCAGTTCGCTCCGTTCGTCTACACAGAGAAAAATTCGAAAAGAAGCTCAGCCCTTCAACGACAAAGGAGCCTTGTCATTCTGACAGGTCAGACAAACAAACAATACCATGTTCATCTTCAACGTCTCGTTAAATTTCAGATGTTACATTTGTTCATAGTATATTCATGCAAATATGTAGATGAACCTGTGTGATGTTGTGCAACTAATTGTGTGGGTGTATTTATAACCAGATCCAACTGGAATCAAAGACAGCAAGATCTGCACTGTGAAAACGCAAGAGATTGTCGAAGGAAATGTCATCAGAGAAAGTGCTGAGGGTCACGGAAAAGTGGAGTAAGTTTACGTAAACTCATTTTTGAGGTTGCAGTGGTTACGAGTTGCCACAGAGAATCGTTTCTTGCACATTCCACGTAATTAAATCGAAGATCTTGACAAGTTTTTTCTTGCATGTGATTTTCAAAGCAATTCAAATGATGGCATAACTTTTATATTATTATATTACGCTGTTAAGCGTCCTTGTAAACTTTGTATAATTCTTTGTAGACTGATTACTTGTATAAAACGTTTTGTGCTACAGGACAGAAAAGATTGACAAAGTAATCAGGCAGTGGGAAGGCTCCTTCTTTCAAGGAAACCCCAAACTGAGGAAAAAATCCGTGTCTTTACGTTTTGACCTCCACATGGCGGTAGCTGATGAGGGGTGTGACCAGACGAAACAGGACAGTCTGCCGAACGTGGAGGTTCGTCTGGTCATGAAACGGTCACGCAGTATACCTACCTTCGCTCAGTGATGTCACAAAGCTGCTGCAGCGCAGCTATGACATCACAATGCTGTTACATTACAATTCTGTGGCGGCATCACCATGATCGCCACGACAGCGAAAACAAAACAACACCACTTTGTGACATCATAGATATTTTGCCATTTAATAGATAAAACATCACATCATCACTAAAGCATTTTGAAATTAAAACCCTGAATTGCTCTTATGATTGTAAATAACTCATAATGCACATAAAGCTACCTAAAAAATATCAAGTTAAATTAATTTGTAACTGAACATATTATGATTTATCAGACTTTAGACCTTGTTTTTATTATTAGCTCTTATACTATTCACAATCTAGAGTAAATATTAGTTTGTGAAAAAGTGTTAAGTGTTTGAATATTAACAGGCCGAAGCCTCCAGTGAAAAACGTTCAGTGTGGACGCAGGCGAAAAATTTCACCTTGAGTGTAGAGTAGCGCAAGATGCCTTATTCTGTTTGTCGAATGCTGCTGGAAATCATTTCACACCTTACTGGGCGCACATCAGGTGTTTCAAGAGTGAACCAAAATGAAATATTGCAAAATTGCAAGTGCAGCAAAACCGAATATTTATGCCGACAGTGTTTTACTGTCCGCAGGACATCGCCTGCAACAACATTTAAGAAAGACCCGGAAGTCAAAAGTTTAACATTGTTGACAAATGGGTTTAACACACAAATCACCTTTTCATTCATACACATACCTGTAAAAATGACATGGCTGCATATCACAGATCCAACTGGTTTATGCTTCATTTAAAGTGCAAATACTGTGTCTTCTTAATCTGAAATTATGCAGGATTATTCAGAAAACATAAAAAAATACTTCAGAAATTAAAAAGAAAAATGGCTTTATCTGATCTTCTTATATTAATCATTGAAACTGATTGATTTATGTAGCTGTTATGTTCTACCTCTGATGATTGTATTGTAAATAAACGGGGTTTCTTTCGGATGCAACATTTTTTGCTCATATGCTTTGACGACTTTGCTGTTATTTTTGCTGAATTTCAACATGGTTTCACGTGTAGTTGCTCTGCGCTGCTGAGTTATTTGATTTCGGACTGTATGACAGGTGCTAATAAAGCTACTGTTGTTGTTATTATTTCCGTATGAGTTATTTATGAGCGAAGAGAATCAAAGCTGTTGAAAGGTGTTTCCGTATGTAAACTTAAAACTAGCACACAACATAGCTGTCCCAGTTTAATCTGTTAACAGCCTATAGTAAATGAATATATTTAATCTCATTCAGATGATTTCACAATGGTTGGCTGACATTAAACAGCTGGACTTGCAAAGCAGGAAATATATATATATATATATATATATATATATAATGCTAACAAAATATACAGAAAACTACATATAATGTACCTGGATGAGGATTAGGCCAATATTACGCACAATCCCTTGTGCTACAGAAGTCAAGTGTGAGGCCAGTTACAGCCATTTAAAATACACACACATACAATCAATAATGAATTTAATATTCAAAACAATGAATCTGAAAATATCAAAGGTCCTTACAGTGCCATACACAAATCTTACTTCTAATATTAATAAACAAATCAGAAGGTATATACATATATATATATATATATATATTCTAAATAAAAATAATACATCAAAACCAGAGTTGAGGAGAAACACTGATTCACTGAAATCTGGCACAGGTTTGAATTTGCAATCCAGACACATTTAAAGCTGTACACCCATATGCTTGTGTCTTTATGTTATATAAATGTAAACATAAATGATGTTTATGTAAATGCAACATATTATGTTGTATTAAATGAAGTGGATTGAATGAATTTCAACACTTTGTTTATAGAATCATTAAACAGGAAGCAGGTGATACACTTAAACGAGTGTGTGCATTCCAGCATGACTGAACACACACACACACGCTGTTGTCTTTATAGCCCATAATCCCACTTGTCTTTTTCAGAAACCACTGACTCAATTTTTGGATCTGGTTTTCATGACAAAGCGAATGTCCTCTTTACACAGAGATGTCTGGGTATAAAAGGGTGGCAATGGGACGGGCTTGAACAGCACAGCTCAGACAGACCCCTTCCACGGGTGGCGCCACCAGTCGAACCTCTGCAGAATGGGCCGGGTGAGTACGAAGGTGATCCGGTCGCCCGCTACGATTATCTATCAGTTATCTGCGTTTGTGACAGACTGATATGATGGGTGTGGCCAACCAGATTCATATGATCTGGTTGGCCACAAACAAATTCATATGATTGGTTAAAAAAAGATTAATTAAATTAATTAAAACCCATATCGGTCAACCAATGTTTATATTCATAAATGTTGTGATGATGTTTGATTGTTGGTTTCTTAGACTTGATTTATTTGTTGCTGCACAGTCTGTTTAATGTATGAATTTCTAAATGTTTGTGTATGTATTTGACTCGTGATATCACTAAACACATATTTGATAAATGATGTCATGAACGTGTGTAACACAACACGTTACTACAATGTCTAAAAACTGGATGTTTTAAATGTTAAAACTTTCAAAAATAACATTGAAAATTTTCTTACAACCTAAAAAATTTCCGCCATCATCGCTCCTCAGATAATTTTTTATGAGGACAAGAACTTCCAGGGTCGTCAGTATGAATGCGACAGCAACTGTCCGGATTTCCACGCCTACCTAAACCGGTGTAACTCCATCCGTGTGGAGAGTGGAGCTTGGGTGGTGTACGAGAGACCCAACTTCATGGGCTACCAGTATGTTCTGACCCGGGGCGAGTATCCGGATTACCAGCGCTGGATGGGACTCAACGATCGCCTCTGCTCATGCAAAATGATCCACTTTGTAAGTCTCACACGTTTTGCACATAAAGAACATTGTCTCAAGGCATTATAAGCAATAAGGTTAATACACCGTCTAAAAAACTGGACATTTGAAATGCTCCTTGAGCAGTTGTTACTCAATGGAAACGTTAGGGACATGTTCTTACAACCTAAAATTGTAAGCTGGGCACATTTTCGGATCTCAGCCAGTGTGTAACCCAGGTGTGGTTTTCCTACTGCATCATAAATACTGAGTATTCAGATCTACTTACCTGAGGTTCTGCTAATTGCATCATGCGTAGCAGGAAAGTATGCATACTTTCATGTGTACATGTGTGCCAAATGTCCATCCCCTTTCAGGTCAGCGGTTCAGAGTACAAGATCCAACTCTACGACAAAGCAGATTTTGCCGGGCAGGTGTACGAGACCACTGAGGACTGCCCATCCGTGGTGGACCGCTTCCGTACTCGTGAGGTCCATTCCTGTAAGGTGTTGGATGGGGTCTGGATGTTCTACGAGCACCCGAACTACAGGGGGCGCCAGTACCTGCTGGAGAAGGGGGAATATCGTAAACCTGTGGACTGGGGTGCTGCCTGCCCCACGGTCCAGTCGATCAAACGGCTGACTGAGTGACGCCTGATGTCCAAATCCATCCATATCTAGTCCTCCAAACCGCCCAACCACGACAGCACCGACACACCTGTGCTGGTTAATAAACGTGTGGTTGCAAATAAAACGGCTGAAGTTATGGTTTCCTTTGTGTGGATGTGTGAGCATTTGACTTCTGATTGTGACTCTGTGGTAGGTCTCTGGCTGGGCTGTTACAAAGGAGTAAAATACTAAAATAACTAAATAAGTTCACCTGCAGCTCTTTATTTGCATTTTCATAACTTGCTGTAAGTTTGAAAGTAAATACTGTAGGTTGTGATTATTTGACATTTAAGATTTCATGTGTAAAATAAGAACTAAAAAAGTCGTGGAAAAACTCTTATTTGATACATGTAAATACATATATCATGTATTCAGATAAACGCTTATCTGATACATACTGTAAATTTCATAAAACAATTTTTAGGAGAATGTGAGGTCATGCCCGAACCTATTTTATGTTAAAAATGCACTGTGATTATTGATAAAACAAGCCTTTTATCTAAGCACAGAAAACTGACCTTTATCTTATTTAAAGAGTCATTTCTGTTCATACTTAATCTAGTGTTTTTAAACTAGTCAGTTTTGTTTAATGGATCAATACACTAGGAATAAAGCAATGCAAAAATGATGAACAATAATAAATTGCAATTTACATATATAGTTTTGATATATTGATATATATTTAATGCCAATGCGCAGACATTTCTGTACAAAGGTTTTCGTTTTTACCAAATGATATTTGTATATATAATGACGTAATAATGAGTTTAATAAGGTAAAGTGTTTTTTGTTGGAGGTTGTAACAACAGATAGACAGATAAATGTTATGGCCTTGAGCCCTGCTGTAAAAATGTTGGAAACCCACTATATGTAGGAGAAAAGGTTGCTTGCTTTCCTTGAGGTTACAATGAGGTCATATAAGAAAAGTAATTATATTTTAATGTTATAAATTATTATAGAATTTGTTCCATACACTGAGAGATATGTGCAAACGCCAGCAGAGAATCAGGAATTTTGTGATGGGAGTTGATAAAAATGGAACAAATTCCAAAATAGTCACTTCCTTTCTGAAAAAAGCCTGTTGTTTCCAAGCTGACGTCATGAAGCACCCTGTGAGTCAATAAAATAACTGAAGGGAGGAAAGCACAAACTCATATCACTGAGGAATTATGGGATGTTGTGATTGCTGCAGGAATCCACAGTGACGAGAAGAGCCAAGAATTTAAAATGCATTCAGTACCTCCTGGTGTACGGTACTGCTGACAGTAAGATACAGCCTCTCTCGCTCTCTATTTCTGTATCTCTCTCTCTCTCTCTCTCTCTCTCTCTCTCTCTCTGTCTTTCTGTATCACTCTCTCTCTCTATCTCTCTCTCTCCCTTTCTCACACACACTCCCTCTCTCTTTCTGTATCTCTCATTCATATATATATATATATATATATATATATATATATATATAAATATACATAATATAAAAACACTGTACATTACCATTACCAAGTACAGAATTTTCATCTAGTTGCATATATATTCTCTCTCTCTTCTTCTGCTGGTTAGTGGTACTAATCCACTGATGAGGATTACATGCTCGGAGAATCAGCCAATCAGCTTGTGTACACGCACACAAGTCATTTTCTGACAAAGTGCTTCGCCTGAAGTTGTGAAATCTTTCCAGCGGAAGGAGATGCGACCCATCAACCTTCAGTGCTGAATCGGGTTATTTCAGACCGCCTCACGCTCCTACAAACACAGACAAGCAACTTAAGATGCTGGCATCTCTCCGGCTACAGTTCTGTGACGTCATAATGGACATTTCAGATGTACATTGTGAACAAGTGAATCACAAATCACATTTAGTCACACAGCAGTAAATAACTGTGCTGTAAAATGTCGAATTAGAGACTCTTTATACGATAAATTCCTGGAAACTATTGGACATACATGAAGCTTGATGATCCAGCCAGTTATCTATTTTTTTGTAACTTTGAGTTTCGAAGGGCTGTGAAGTACAATATTATGTAAATTCTGGGTGAAGTTAATTCTGCCTGCAGTTAATTTAATCTGGAATGCATATGAGAATATTTTAAGTATAAAAGTTATGTATTATACAAGTTATATATTACAAGTATTTAGTATGTGATCAAGTTATGCAAGTTTTTAGGTAACTCATTAGTTTGTCTTTTTCAACGTATAAGCCATAATAAGATACATATCAGATATTTTTAATTTCTAATAAACTACACTGATATGCTCAATTGATCGTGACTTATTTTCACCACACCACATGACAACATAACATTTTTAAAAATACAGTAACACAAATTTGGGTATAAACACAAAAGAACATAATCACAACTGTGCGATAATGATAAAGAAATGTTTTGTATTCTGTCTAAAATGACAACAAAACAATTTAATAAGTTAGTAACGAAATTCTTTAAAATCACAACCACCCAAAATTGCGTTCTGAGATTTTTGAACGTTTAGAAAACACGACGCTTCAGATTGTCGAGTACAGAAAGTTATCAGTTAAATGTTCATATTGCATTCAAATTTTATCGATTTTAGTGTGCATTCTGGGATTCTGGGAAAGAAGATTTAAATCTTAGCATTTTCATCTACAGTAGCACTCCACAGGTTATTTTTTCCTTCCTTTATTTGCAAAGTGTCCATTTCACACCTCTTGGACAACCTATCTGACAGTACTTTGGCACGTCTCTCTCTTTAAACAAACATCGGATGAGTTTCATCCCAAGCAAGTGATGGACCGACACTAATGAATGAGCAGAACGTGTGTGTGCGCTTCCAAACCAGGCCGGCCCACCTGCTGCAGCTACATAAACTCAGAAGTTCGGCAGGAGTTCACAGAACCATCAGCAGAAGAACGAGAAGATCAGCTGAGGAACACACAGTTTTATCTACATCTCATCTGTTCTTTCACTGGTAAGATCCTAATGGAGGATTTTCAGGATCTTTTCAGATCGTGGTTTTAAAACACAAAGCTTGCCGATGTTCGGTTGGTTGGTCTCTGTGGTATAATCTGATGTTCTGTTTGTCTTTCAGCTGTAAGATTTTTGCAGGACGTGTGCGTGTAAACTCCACATACGGTAGCAAAATGAAAGCCCTGCTTGCTGGACTTCTTCTTCTCTTCAGTCAAAACAGCATTTGTGTCCCATTACAAGATGAGAACACAAGGTAAGAGAAATGCCAGGCCAGAAACAAAGATTAAATGTAAATAATGCACAATGGAGGAATTAAAGCGTTTGATTTAGTGTTTTGTGATTAATGTGATCACCTGTAGCACAGAGACAGTAGAGGATCTTCTACCAAGAGGTGAAGACTTCATGATGATAAAGAGGCATTCAGAGGGAACGTTCTCCAACGACTACAGCAAATACCTGGAGACCAGGAGAGCGCAGGACTTCGTCAAGTGGCTCATGAACTCGAAGAGAAATGGGTGCGAACGGTTACAGTACTCTCTGTTTCAAACAGAGGTGGCGATAGAGAGGGGAAAGTTATGGATTGGCAGCTTTAATAAACTAAATTTCATATGAAGGTGATATCCAACTGATATCCCTAATCCAACCCCAACTCTTACCCTACCTAACCTAGCCCAAGCCCTAGCTGGGGACACAATCCACTTTACCAGTTCTGTTCACATTTGTACCAAACTGACTCCTGTTCAAACATTAAATCCATTATTATTCATACGACTTCTCTCTTTTTCTTTCAGTGGTCCAGTCAGGCGTCATGCTGAAGGCACCTACACCAGTGACATGAGCTCGTATCTGCAGGACCAAGCGATCCAGAACTTTGTGGCTTGGCTAAAATCTGGACCGCCTAAACAACAGTAGGGTTCACTGCTTAGTCACACCTTCCGTGGCTTATAGATTGTGAGAGAGATGCAGATAAAGAAGGAGCGAGTGTGTGAGAGAAAAAACAGATAGCTTGACTGCTTTCTTCTCTGTCTGTTTTCTAACACATCCTGTCCAACCTCATTACCAGAAGCTAAAGCAAATAAATCGTGCTGAAACTGTGCTGTGTGGTTCTGGTTATCTTTCTGCCATAACGTGTGCTTGAATGAACGTTTCTGGTAGCTAAACGAAACAAACAAACATCTGCACAAAATCTACTGGTTACTTAAAGCTGCAATCTGTAACTTTCGCCTCTTTTTCGCCATCTCTGTTTGAAACATAAGATTCCAGGTTACTTTACATACTTTGTCTGCATAAATTACAGTCAAATAATGCATAACTGACATTTCTCCCAAAAACATCTCACTGCATATTAACAAACCATCTCCAACCAATATCCTGCTACAAAACTGGTGTCTGCTTAACCTAACTAATCTAACCTAAAGTTAAGCTTGACTGCAGTCTGTGATTTACTGGTGCAGGCCTTTATAAATGATCATTGTATGCTCATAAATTGGGTGTCACATATGATCAGTGTTCCAGGCAGCAGGGGCGCAGATCTGGCACGCAGGAGGCATGTGGATGGAAGCTTCACCAGTGATGTGAATAAAGTGTTGGACAGTATGGCTGCTAAAGAATACTTACAATGGGTGATGAACTCAAAAACATCAGGATCAAGGTACCACCCTTATTAGATCCAACCAGAGATGCTTAAAAACTGTGAATGTGGGGTATGATAATTCCTACAACTGCCCAGCTAACAGGGAACGTTCTCAGAACGTTGGCTAACGTTGCTTAAAGATTCTGTCAACATTATGAAAAAAGTTCTTGCAGTAACGTTAGTAGACATTTTTTGTTATACGTTATATACGTTATACGTTATACGTAAAACATTATGCTATAGAATTAAATAATATTTGAATAGCATTCTTATACCAGGCAATAACGTTAATACAACATCTAAACAGCCAGACCTTTTAAACGTTCCTATAACTTTCAAATAACATTTTTATTGTTTTTGTTACTAATGGAAACGTTAGGGAAACGTTCGTACAATCTAAAATTGTTAGCTGGGTAATTAAGATGGAATAAAGATTTCTTATGGGATTGTTTTCTCTTGTAGTGCCAGTCGAGATGGGAATTAATGAAGATCCAATGAACTTCCATAGATTTAGATACTGAAGAGTTTTCAATCATAAAATGAGTGATAAAGCCATATCTCTTACAGCACAACTCTGGAAACTAAAGGCATATTACAATATTTTGTTTTATTTTATGACATTTGAGCACTGCTGTTATCGTTATTTATTCTCCCTTGAGTTCAACATCATGTAAGTTATGAGGAAAATGCATTTTGAATAAGTGTGTTATATTGAAATAACATGTTGAAAAGCAAACTCAGGTGAATGCATTAAATACTCAGGAAATGCTGAATATTTAGGTCTGTCATAACTGTTCTGCTTAATAAATATTTTCATATTCAGCCCAAACCATCAGTGTGATACTTGAACACGCATGCGTGTGCACGCTGCGCCACCTACAGGACGACACAGGATGAGCTCGATACTGAAAATGTTTTCTCATTCAGTTCATCAAAAACGCATAAAACAGCCATTTATTAATATCATGCACATCTAATAAACTTAACTTATGCTTATAATATTACTTATAACAGTTAACATCCTTCATATTAAGTAAAAGTACAACTTTTGGCAGTCAATACAAATAACCTGTACAAACACCATTTTTGAAACATTTTCTAAAAAACATAAATGTGTGTAAATAAACAGTTTTTATACTACAATTTTAGCGCCTGTAACAAAATGCGAGAAGTTCAACCATTAAATATAAGTGAATAATAGCAGCACATATCAGGGACTTTATCCGTTTGTTTCTTTTTTATTGCCAAGTCGCGTTATAATAAGACGAGAATCGCGTGCCTATCAAAATAATGCATAACAATATGTTTTTAACAAATATATAATATTAATATAAAAAATAAAAGTATAGAACGCGCTATCGGACGTCACACGCATCTGACGTCACTTCCGCGGCATGCAGGGGGGGCGTGGCGTCCGCGGTGGCGTCATCAGTCGGTAGGCATCCGGGTGGGCCGGTAGTGACTTTACCGGAGTTACCGGGCGGGCTCCGTGCGGTACAGCCATCACATCCGAGACCTCCCGAACCATGATCAGAAACGGGACTCATGCGGTGGAGGAGGACCGGGGCGAGTCGAGCTCCTCCGGCCCGGGAGAGTCAGGCCGCAGTCCGGAGAAGAGAAAGCGGCTGATCCGGGTGTGGTGTGACGGCTGGTGAGTGTGATCGCACCCGTACCCTATACAGACCTGCACACTAAACATGTAAACATGACTTTCTGAGCTCAAAAGGCTGTATTTTAAGTGTTGTCTGGGTCCTAGTATACAGATAATAGTGTACAGATAATAGTCTACAGATAATAGTCTACAGATAATAGTGTACAGATAATAGTGTACAGATAATAGTGTACAGATAATAGTCTACAGATAATAGTGTACAGATAATAGTGTACAGATAATAGTGTACAGATAATAGTGTACAGATAATAGTGTACAGATAATAGTCTACAGATAATAGTCTACAGATAATAGTGTACAGATAATAGTGTACAGATAATAGTGTACAGATAATAGTCTACAGATAATAGTGTACAGATAATAGTGTACAGATAATAGTGTACAGATAATAGTATACAGATAATAGTATACAGATAATAGTATACAGATAATAGTATACAGATAATAGTCTACAGATAATAGTCTACAGATAATAGTCTACAGATAATAGTCTACAGATAATAGTCTACAGATAATAGTATACAGATAATAGTGTACAGATAATAGTCTACAGATAATAGTCTACAGATAATAGTGTACAGATAATAGTATACAGATAATAGTCATGCTGTATTCTGATACCATGGTAAGGGTAGCCCTTACAAAGGGTACCCTGCTGGGGTATTTGGAGATGGTACCATGGTACTGCCATGACTTTGTTGGAGGTACTTTTGGGTACCATGATGCATTTATGTATTTCATTTACATGGTGGTGTAGTTCCCACTACTATAAATGTGCCATAGTTAATTTTCATAAGGGTATGGTATATTACCGTGGTATAATTCAAAGAAAAGCCCTGGGACGTACTTCAAAATGTCCATGTTTTACCGTGGTATTTATTTACGTGGTGCAGCAGGATCAACGTCTCTCCGAGGCCCTCGGTTGCTGAAACTGAACTTATAAATGAAAATCGCATTGTTCACTGGAGTGTGGCGTGTAGTAGAGGATCATGGGAAATTGGAGATTATGTCCCTATGTAATCTCATCGGCCTGAGTAATGATCTGACTGGTGGACGGGTGCTCTGTGGTGGTTATATAACACGCTCACACATTGTCTTCAGTTACTGCTGTCAACACCCAGTCTTTCATTCAGCGGTCAGAGTCGATGCTTGTTTATTGTGTGCTGTTATTTTCTTGACACCGTGCACTGATATGAACCCTTTTTTTGTCCACAGCTATGACATGGTGCATTACGGTCACTCCAACCAACTGAGACAGGCCAAAGCAACGGGAGATTATCTGGTAGTGGGTGTCCATACAGATGGTATGCTTCACAACGCACATTTATTCGATTCAGTCCTGTATCATTCAGATAAATGCTTCATACGTTACTGAAGTTTAATCCCAGAACGTATTTGGACACAATTTTTAATTTCTTCCATGCTAAACCATTTACAAAAAGGAGTTTGTGGGATTTAAAATGATAAAACAATATGAAACAAATGACCTTGTCCAGACTGAAGTTTTTAAGGCCACTTTGTTACCGCGAACTGTGAAATAATTCGATGTTTTCTCTCTCACGTTTAGAGGAAATAGCCAAACACAAGGGCCCTCCGGTCTTCACTCAGGCCGAGCGTTATAAAATGATTCGAGCTATAAAATGGGTGGATGAGATTGTAGAGGGAGCGCCGTATGTCACCACACTTGAGACGCTGGACAAATACAACTGTGATTTCTGTGTGCACGGAGGTAAGGCCAACTTATACGAAGACCTGCACATAAAAATACTTTAAGTAGCAACAGCTAGGGGCTTTCTTTAAAGGAGACATTCTACATGGTTATATTAGTATTTTCCTTATGTGCAAATATCTCACTACATTTTGTAAATCAAGGTTATTGTAGCAAGAAAAGGTCAATTTAATTTTATTATGTTTCTTTTTACTGACGTTCACCGTTAAACAGGCTGCTACTGTACCTTTAAGACTTATGTGGATATGTAAATATATGTAAATTTCCTCAGCTGTGATTGGCTAACCTCCACCTTTAGAGTATGCCTCTAAAAATCACAGTTTTTTTGCAATTATACTGACGTCGCATGCAATTGTTTCGGTAGATGACATCACTTTGACGGTGGACGGTAAGGACACTTATGAAGAGGTGAAACAAATGGGCAGATACAGGTAAACACATGTACAGCTCACACAAGTGATAAACTGCTGATCTGGGAGTAAAATGGGTCTCATGTGTTGTGTTCGTCCACAGGGAGTGTAAACGCACACAGGGAGTGTCCACCACCGATCTGGTCGGCCGAATGCTCTTGTTGACAAAGGCACATCACAGTAACATTGTGAGTAAACAGTTATATTGTATTTATGTGTCGATCAAAGGTCTTTCCTTTAAAAATCACTAATCTACATTTCCTCTGTCTCTCGCTCTCTCTCTCTAACAGGATAACACCTCCTACCAGCTCCACACGGATAACTTTGGGAAGGTGAGAAAATTTGGAGTAGGTTCCAGGGCATACTTAAGTTTGGCCACTAGAGGCCAGAGTTGACCAGTTGGGAGACCAACTACACATAAGTTTAAGATAAATCTGTTGTATGAATTCAAAATCTAATATAAATGTTATACTTTTGAATGTTAAAGATCTTTGTTTCATTTATTCGTTCTCTGCAGGGTCCTAAAGGTCACAGCCCATGGACCGGCGTCTCTCAATTCCTACAGACGTCTCAGAAAATCATCCAGTTCGCTTCGGGAAAAGAGCCACAGCCGGGAGACACGATTATATACGTGGCAGGAGCTTTTGATCTCTTCCGTATCTTTTCAAAATCACCGCTGGGTCACTCTTATCTGAAAGATATGCAGAAATGAAGGGAAGCTATCAGAGATTCAGTCCGAAATAATCAAAGCTTTTGTTATTTTATTCTGAGCCTTGACTGTGTGGCGTAGACATCGGTCATGTGGATTTCCTAGAAACCGTTCACAAACAGGCTGAGAAACCTTACGTAATTGTTGGACTGCACTTTGATCAGGTGTGTGACACACACAAACACGTTTTTCAATGCAGCTCCTGACTGTTATTTTGGACTTTGAACAAGTGACACAGATTTAGCTGGTTAACGTTTGTAACAAATGACAATGTTTGGTGATCAGACTAAACCTCACATGAACCCACAAAAAAGAAGATGAACCTCACAACCTCGCTGTGAGGACACACAGACTTGTTCTGTTATCTTCTGGACGGAGGGGAAATGTGTTTTATGTTCTCTAATGATGTTCATGCCTGTTTATGAAGAGAATCTATCTCTATTACATACATGTGATGCATTTTGTCTTTACCCTGGTGAAAAGATGCACAAAAATCAGATATTTGTAATGATTTGCCTTTCATTTTAATTTAAAAAAATATTTAAAAATTATGTTGTTGTTATATATTTGCCTTACCGTGTTGTTTTAAATTGTCAGAATTACTAAGTGTTTGTTTGTGTTGTGTGCTGAGTGTTGTTGTTTGCTAATTGTAATATTAATATAACATTAATGTAATGTTTTGCAGGAAGTAAATCGCTATAAGGGGAAGAACTATCCCATCATGAATATCCATGAGAGAACGTTGAGCGTGCTCGCCTGCAGAGTGAGTCAACACACACACACTTATAAATTACAGCTGCTGGGATCATTTCTCTGCGTTTCGCATAATTTACTGCCTCCTCCAATCGTTTCACAGGGCAAATTACCGCCGCCTCTAGCCATCTCTTGGTGTTTTGCATAAACTACTGCCTCCCCAATCATTTCTTGGTGTTTTGCATAAACTACTGCCTCTGAGCAGACACAGTTTAAGGGCTCAAGAAAGAGACACAACAAGCAGGGAAATGAAGTTCGTTTGTGCTGTATGCTTAGTGTACGTCTATTAAACAGCCAAACCCAGCCAACAGACTCAGTACGTTCGAGTAAATCCAAACCATATCACAGTTCAGAACACAGTTCATACACAGGCACAGGGCAGCATACCTGAAGATGACACCCACAGTGAGCTCCTGGTGTCAGAAACATGCAGTGAAACTCCCATATGAAAACCACGCACACATGCCTTCATGAAGACATCTCCAACCAGTGACCATTGGTTCCATTTATTTCAGAACATTAGAACCCAGAGAACTTGTATAACATTTAGCTTTAAATAGCTTGGAGGTCTTGGAATGTAGGAACTTGGAGGATTTGATCTTATGTAGGCAGAGGACTTTAGGTCTTAGAACCTTGGAGAACATAGAACCCCAGCATTTGCGGTTTAGTTTAGGATTCCTCATTTTTCTGACTGTGAATAACTAGATTTTGGTTCTGTCTTCTGCAGTATGTTTCAGAGGTTGTTATCGGGGCCCCGTACGCTGTAGGCAAAGATCTCCTGGATCATTTTAAGGTACATTTCCTGTTTATCACCAAACTTTTAAAACATGGTAAGCGACGGTAAATCTCTTTCAGACACAGCAACAGGCTTTCAGCGAAAATTAAAGGGTTGTGTAATATCGGGTTGTAAGAACATTTCTGTAACGTTTCCAAAAATGTTATTTTGAAAGTTCTAGGGACGTTTAAAATGCCAAGTTAATGTTATTGCTTGGTTACACAAGTTATTGAAACATTTATTAATTATGTAACATTTTTAAAACACTGCAA
Source organism: Chromobotia macracanthus (assembly GCA_036877525.1). Lineage (NCBI taxonomy): Eukaryota > Metazoa > Chordata > Actinopteri > Cypriniformes > Botiidae > Chromobotia > Chromobotia macracanthus. Next base: position 2,920,474 of record JAZGTH010000033.1, on the reverse strand, counting down.
GAATGTTTTTGATCATTGTAGATTTTTACCGCCCGCCAATTTAATTGAATTTCTTTTTCACAAGAGAATAAAAACAGAAAACTTTAAAGGTGTAACACAGACGTTTGTATGTAGGTGGATCTGGTGTGTCATGGGAAAACCGAAGTATTTCCTGACGCAGATGGATCGGATCCCTACGCCGTGAGTACAGACCAATCATCTTCTAATATGCATCTTTAATTTGCATACTTTTAAAAAAATCATCACCCCATTTTTCCAGGAGCCTAAGAAGAGAGGGATCTTCCATGTTCTGGACAGCAGGAACCGTCTGACGTCTGATGATATCGTGCAGCGAATCATCGAGAACAGGTGAGCGACCCACGACGCGCGTGAAATGCATCCAGTGTAGTTATGCAAATGAGCTGGGTCACATGACTCTCAGGACTGTTGGTTCGATCGCATGATCTAAATTCGAATTCAGTTCCATGAATATTTTTTAAAATGAATGAACTAAATTGGTGACAAATGACAAACAGAGTTTGTGCTACAATCTTTGAAGTCATGTGAAATAAGAAGTTAAATAAATAATAAATAAATAAATAACTTCTGCTTTCATTCTCTGCCTTCTAGGTTGCAATTTGAGGCCAGAAACCAGAAGAAGGAAGCTAAAGAGATGGCTGTAATCGAAGCTCTGAAGCATAAAGAAAATTTGCTCAAGAAAGAATCGCCCCTAACAAATAATTAACTTTCCCAAACAGATTCAATTAATGGTTTCATTGTAGAACCAAAATTAACCCAGATTATTCAAAACCACTGAATGGTTTCTCTCGGCCTATCCCAAAGCTCGATTTTACGTCTATACTCTTAGCGAACAAATCTTAAACCAATGAACAAGGAAGAGGAAAAAACAGTTTTTAATCTTACGACGGAAGCACTTTATTGTGCTTATTTATTGTTAAAGTTTTAATGGTACCGACTACATGGGCTGGAGAACTTCTGTGGTGAAACAAAAGTTTTGTGCCGTCTATGAAAGCAATGGGAAAATTTGTGTTATTTTATTATTTATTTTTTAAATTCACTTTCCGTCCACACAAATATCTGTAGATGTGCAGTCCCAGAGAAACGCGTTATGAAGGAATGTTTTTTTAAAGTGGTGTTAACGTTAATATGCATACTTGAAATAGCTAAAAACGTTACGTTGGGATACTGTATTGAAATTTGCAGCCGTTTTGTGGAAATGTTAGAAAACGTAATTTATGTGTTTCTCACGAAAACGCACAGGTTGCATGTCACCCCAGTATGTAAAAAAGAATTGCGTTATGAATAAAAGCCCATGCTTGTCATGAAAATAATGTCACAATTGTTTAAATCTGAGTGATTTTACTGAGTAAGCTTAATTGTATATAGACAAAAAATAATTTATTATTTCCTTTTGAATTTTCTGTTTGTCGCCTCAGTTAGAAACCATTGCAGTTAAAAACTAGCTACATACATAGATCATGGATACACGCCATCCATTTTGTACTGTTTCTGTTTTTCTGTTTCTTGTTATATTTCTTTTCACATGATCAATCACAGCCATCCGTGCGGATCACAGATTCCTTGTGTTGTGATCAAAAGTCACGACCAAAAAATTTGTTTGACCTTTTTAAAACGTTCCACTAATTACTTAAGAATACTGTTTTTGATATATGATAACGTTAGGAAAACATTCTGCTAATGTTATTGCAAGGACGTTTTTGATAACTCCGAAAGAGTTTGTAGAGAACATTAGCCAACGTCCTGAAAACGGTTTATTGTAATGAGCAACACAGTTATCTGTTTTATTCATCACACTGGTTAAATCCGTCAGTATCGGCTGTGGCTTTTCAGTTCATGTACTTTTATCTTGTTTTCGTGTTGTTTGACGTCTGTTTTGCTTTGTACTTCATTTGTCACCTTTCAGGAGCAAAAGTAACGTTTCTGTTTTAACTTTTTATGCGCATTTAGAATTTACTGTTGGGAAGAAAACTACACATAACACTAATTTATTGTTGTAGACCTGTGCCGAAAAGTTGTGTGACCAATTCTGAGCGTACTGATACTGAATGTCCTTAGATAATAGTTTTAATTTAATGGATTTCATCTCATGAATAATAAATCCTTGTCATGAATAATTCTTCCATGTCATGAATAATTCATTCATTGGGGAGTATACTGCCGGTTTTTGATCCATTTCATTGATCATTGATTGATGTAGAAATTGTTACAGTAATAAAGTCAGTCATAAAGACATTGACAATCACATTTATTTATGAATGCACATGTAATGCATGACTGTGACTCATGTGATATTAGAGGAAGTTCATTAATCATAACCAGACATTTACATACATCAGCCTTGACGGTACATTTAAAACAGCCTGTTTTCATATTGGCAAAATGAATTATAGATCATAGAAGAATTAGTCTGTGTTTATGAACCAAGCTGACAGAAGAGGCCAAGCAAGCGAAAATCCAGAGCGCACAGACTGCGCCAAGAGAGAGATGAACGTGGTGAAGATACTCATGTTGGGTAAGAAAACAATCCCGAATGTTTTTTTTATGTTCAACAGGTTAAATTTGATGTTAAGATAAGGTCTTCTTTTGTATATAAGTCCTGCAGTTGTTTGGGTGCTGTAGTTTAGTGTTTAGTTTGAAAGATTGTGGGTTTGAACCTCAGATCTTGGTTTGTAGCTTTAAGATTGTGGGTTCAAACTCCTGATCCTAGAAGTCTGTGGATCTACACTGGTGTCAAGAACAACCGTTCTGTTTCTGACTTGTTTTAGTACAAATGTTGTATTCAGCATTGGGTAAAATCAGTGTTTTATTTCAGTTGTCAGCCATTGAAAACTTACATTGGTCAACCACTAGTTGAAGCAGAAGGTTATGGGTTCAAACCTCAGAGGTTGACATGAACTGTCAGTCATTGTGGATTTGGTCAAATCCACAAGGAAGTCTAAAGTTTAGTTATTTTAGATGTTATACTAACTCATATATTGCCTGTTGATAAGAATGTTATTCAAACATTTTGTTGACCCTGTAATGTTTTTAAAACATCTTTTATATATAACGTTTTTATAGATATCATATATAACATTTGAAAGGTTTTCCTAACATTACTGCACAAACGTTTTTGATAACTTTGAAAGAACGTTAGCCAGAGTAACATCCCCTGTTAGCTTGGGTACCTTTTGTAAGCCTGTCACTCATAGCTGTTTCCACGGAAACAGTGTGCAGCCTCACACTGTATCTCTCGGATTAACGGGCGACCTACGTATGTATTATCGTCATGGGAACGGCTGAAACAGTTGAGTTGAAACTGATTTGCTCATTGGTTGGAAACTGTAGCCAGCTGTGTGTCAGACACGGACATCAAGCCTGGTGTCACTAAAACCCACAATGCTAACACCACTTAAAAGACAAACGTCACTTTCTTAATAAAAATAATAGTTGCGTTATTCATTCTCTTTCCATTGTTCCATTGCATTGTCGTAGGTCACTTTATAGCTTTAGTTTTGTCATCTGAGAGATCTCTGACTGACTAAAGCTTTCGTCACCGTTAATAAAAGCCACTTTTATGTGGAATTTGACTAGAGTTCATGTGTAAATCACCTCCACACACATTTGTATGAAGAACCAGGTGTAGGAGGCTGCCAGTTCTCATTAAGATGAAGTCATTAACATGAAGTCAAAACGGACCCGTTTACCGTAACGATAAACATTTTCTTCTTGTTGAACTTGTTTGGTTTACTGTGCATATGTCCTGGTAATCTTTCATCTAAATGTGATTTCTGTTAGAACAGAGAAACAACATGATTCTAGATTCTTGGTGTTTTCAGACAATGGTCAGGAACCTGGCCAACAGGGAATGTTCTCACAACGTTGGCTAATGTTCTCTAAAAGTTCTCGCAAATTCTTGCAATAACATTAGTGTAACATTTTCTTAACATTATATATCATATTAAAAGACATGATTCTTAAATTAGTTAGTTAGTGTTAGTGGAACAATTTAAAAATGTTTGATTAACTTCTTTGCAATAATCAATAACACATGTTTAAAAAAATGGGACATTTTAAACATTCCTAGAACATTCAAAAGGAAATGTTCTCGCAACATAATATTGCTAGCTGGGAATATTCAAGGTCAAGGGATATTATCTGTCCCCCACACATCCCCTCTCTCACACACACACACTTTGACACAGCTTTGACGTTGCTCTAATGCACTTTGTGTGTGTGTGTTTGCAACAGGAAATCAATAAAAGTGCATCATATTGCAGAACCGCAGAACTTTTGGCTAAAGCGACACGAGAATGCTTTTTCACAAGGGCTGCTGGGTCTGATCTGCAGTGCAGCAGGCAGATGCTGTTAAAGAAAGCACACAAATGCGTTTGTTTTGGCCAGAGAATCGAGAGAGGGAAGTTTCCCAGCTAACACTTTTAGGTTGCACTAACATTTCCATTAAGTAACAAAAGCATTAAATGACATCCTTTTTTAAACATTGTATTAACATTATGCTTGGTTATAAGAGCATTATTCAGACATACTTCTGTAACGTTTTAAAAATGTTCCACTAACTACTACTAAGTTTTTGATATATATGCTATATAACGTTTAAACAATCTACAAACATTACTGCAAGTATGTATTTAATAACTATGAGAGAACTTTTAGAGAACATTCTGAGAGTGTTTCCTGTAAGCTGGCCATCAGTGTCCTGTTACTCAGTGAGACGTGAGACAATGTCGAGAAATTAAGCAGAAATTCATGATAACACGCGGGGACGGCGTTAGACACACAAGAATGAGTTTGTGGTTCCTTCACTGATGATTGAAGAGTTTTGGGGTCTTTTTATGTTCCTTCAAAGGGACCCAGAGCAGGTTCACACCTGCCAATCAGAAGAGGATCAAACAATGAATGTGACGTGTGTCAGATCTGAAAGTCTGCAGCAGTTATTGTGCAAATGGAAACTCGCTCCTCGACAAAAGCTGTCCGCTATTTAAATGTCTAATTATCAACTCAATACGGAATAATTAACGCTTAAAATAGGGTTGTTCGGTTTAAAGAAAAGAAAATCAGGAAATTAGATGCTGGGTTGTTCAGTGTTGCTTGTAACAGTAAATTGTTTCGCTCATGTTTTTCCCAGCCTGCAGTTTTGGACTTCTGTACGGACCGGGCGTCCTTAAAATCAGTCTCACAGCCCAAAGCAAGAACAAGGTGTAGACCTGCGTCTCATTTTGTCTTTATTGGTCTGAAAATGTTTGTACACATTAAACTGTGGGCTAAATTACAGCCTACTGCTATAGCCATATTGCATGTAATACTTATAGAGGCCACTAGGTGGCAATATTTACTCTTAACCATTTGCTGAACACACAATCAGTCGCTATCAGAACATGGAAGATTTTTTCTTTCATTTTTCGATGAAAAGTCATTCTTATACTGAACCATATTGTGTTGAAGATGCATTTCTGTTGGGTTTTGACTTTTTCCTGCTTGTTATTTTTCATTATTACCTTTAAACCTTTATTACCTTTATTACCTTTATTTACCTGTCTGTGTAAGTTTGTTATATGCCCTTATGTTAACATTATCAGTGTTACATAAATTTTACACAATTTATTACTATTTCGTGATTTTTTTGTTTTAGGTCCACGCCCACTTTAGCCTCTTCTGTGGGCGTTGCTTTGACAACGATCAGCTGTCCCCGTTCGTAGGCCACGCCCTCTGCTGTTTGTGGGCGGATCAGGGGGTGTGGTCTTTGGTGGCATGATGGGAGTTGTAGTGAATAACTTTAATTGATCTGTAATTGCTCAATAGTCACCATCACTAATTAAACTTCAGTTGCTTATTCAGTCAATATCTGTAATTTAGGTGCATAATCAGAACATGTTGTAGACCAAAGTTTGGGTGTAACACACTGATATTATAAGGTTTTAATATTGGATTGTTAAATTGTTCGTCAAACTTTATATTTCGTTGTATAAATTGTGTGTTAGGTGCTTCTCAGTTAAATGTTTTGGGGATTGTGTTTTGAGTGGCTATTTAGCTGTGCGATTTCCGATAAAAGTCTGGGTGTGAATTATAATTTGATCTGAACAGACACATCTCATTTGAATAATTCTGTTCAAACAGACCAATCAGAATCCGGAATAGGTCATAAATGTCTCATTCTGCTTTAATTGGTTATTTGACACGAGTCATGACCTGTGAAAATTTCCTTCGCACTCCCTAAACGTTCCTAAAGCGTGCACAGAAATTTTACTTTAATCCAGCATTTATTTGCAACCCAGAACATTTCAAATGTACTCAAATGACAAATGACATCCAAAAACTGACTGACTTCCAAAATGTAATTCCGACCCTTAGCACAGATTATGTTTCCGAAGGTTCTATGTGGGTGTAATGGACCTGATGTGCGACTGCCGCTCATCTGCGGCCGTATCTTGAGCCGTAATGGCTGCTGATCTGTGACCCCTTCTGACATACCCACGGTGAATAATGGCTGATTAGGGAAATATTCAAACAGCGAATCGTGTAATTATGTGTGTGCATGAAGGAAAAGCAGAACACCAGGAGGGTGATTATTTAAATGAGGTGGAGAGGGTGGCCCATGTCGCGGGCGTGTGGTTTGTGTCACAGCGCATGAGTCTCAAAAGCCGCACTGAGGGGTGTGTGTGTGTATTAACTCATAAATAGTAAGGTACCTTAAAGCCTGGAGCTCGTGCGTCACCCATGCACAGGAAGAAGCATGCACCCAGCTAACGATTTTCGATTGTAAGAACGATTCCCTAACATTTCCATTAAGTTATATAATGTTATTTAAAAAGGTACGTAACAAGGTAAATGACAAAATACTGCAGAAAAATTGCTGCAAGAGCTTTTAAGATAACATGAAGAGACCTTTGAGAATGTTAGCCAATGTTCTGAGAACGTTCTCTGTTAGCTATGTAGGTTTGGTTTAGATGGCTTGTCTTTTTCATTAGCATACAGGAGATCTTGAAAAGATGGAGGTAAGAGAGAGTGTGGTAAAATATTTAAGCGTTAAGTTTTCTATACCGGATGTATTTGACTTCAGTGCCCCACACACACTAAATTTGACTGAACTGCCACATATTCAATTGTCTTATTTAAGAGTGTGTGTGTGGGTTTCTGGGTTTTTCTGAGTGACAGGTACACCCCCCACCCCCCGGTCCCGGGGCCCCTCCAGACAATTAGGTCAGTAAAACGAGTCAATAACACGCTTGTTACTGGGGGCAACCAAATTATCACCATTACACTTGTTTGGGTTGCATTTTAATTAGTTTTAAGCAGGCACACATTTTGTTTGGATAATTACTTTGTAAATGTTGTAAACTTTTCTAATGCACTAATCCGGTATTTTGACATTTTTGTCCACTTGCATTCCTTAAAAGTGGGCATATAATAAGAAAGGTATTGAAAATGTGGTATTGTTTACCGCGCCTTGAGGTTTGCCTACATGATTTTACTCTACAGGTCTCAAACCTTTTCTTCCGACCTGTCATGTCGTATCTGCAAGACTCCATCACCCTCTCCCCATCACACACACACTTTGTTTAAAGGTTAGATTTATCAAAGGCCTTCCTTTGCAGGCCAACTCAGAATTTCTCACCTGTTCGCATCCTCCAGCTGTCTCTCAAAATCTCTTTTTTCCTACTAAAATTCTGTGTGAAATCCAGACCTCACACCTCTGACCTTTGTCGCTTCTCCTGACTTCATTGTGTGGAAAATATAAATGTCATTTCTAGACGAAAAGGAGAATTATATTTATTACAGGTCAAAGAAGTGCCAAAATCAATCCAAGACTGAATAAAGTACGCTATATTGGGAACAATTTGGTTTCCAAGACAGTCTCTGGAGAAGCAGCACCCCCTTCCCAATCTGTGTTAGAAACGTTGGCTGGTTATACAGATACACAGAGACAGGAGCCTTTGGATCCTGCTGGGATCTGAAGGCCAGCCAGTTGAGAAAGCTGCATTCAGGTGTGTGTAACTGCGTCACTGTCATACATGTCCAGACACACTTGCAGAAACGAATCTCACACGCTCTCACACACCTGTGCAAGTCTCTGAACAAAGTAAGAGTGTGACCCGCAACCCCAGGGGAGGTTTACAAGATTAAACACAGGGAGGGAGTTACGATGACATCCGGGAGACAATGTCATGTTTGGTTTTCGTGTGTGTGGCTGCCAAGAAACAGCCGAACCAGAGCATACGTCATAAAGTTTGTTGTAAAAAGAAAGTTGTAATAGTTGCATTGGACAAAATTTGAGTACTACCTGTCAAAGCTGTGTTACTGCCCAACTAACAATTTTAGGTGGTACGAATGTTTCCCTAACTTTCTGTTATGTAACAAAAGCATTAAAATGTTATTTTGAAATGTTGTAGGAACGTTTAAAACATCCAGTTTTTTAGACATTGTAATTAACGTTATAGCTTGGTTACAAGAAATTTTTAAAACATTTCCACTAGCGACTTCAGAATAACATTTTCAATATATGTGATATATAAGGTAAAAACACTCTACTAACATTACTGCAAGAATGTTTCTTGAAAATTTTGAGAGAACGTTTAGAGAATGTTAGCCAACATTCGCTGGGTTTTGGCTTGTTCACAGAGAGCACAGGTTTGGAAAAACAAAATTGGGTGGAAAGTTATGCTCATCATGTTTGTGCCAAGATGCAGCCACAGTTGTGTCAGGTTATTGCTGTAAAACTGTGTGTTTGTCTGATTCTCTCTCCTGGGTGTTTTGAAGACTCCTGCGAGGTGTGTATATCGCTACGTAATTATTCATTGTGCGATTAATTCCTGTCTGTAAAACTTCCACGTACGAAAATCCCCCACAGATCACCTTGTACTGTTTAGCTATGTATTTACATTCATGATGGTAATTGGCATACGCCATGTCATCCCCCAGGCCGCGCTTATCGCACCCACACCCGAGAAATGCTGTCAGGGCTAAAGCTGCTTACCTAGACAATGTGAGACAGCCCTTAAAGACGCAATCGGTTTACAGACGCCCGATCACAAGGCGTGAGGTGAACAGATGCGTTTGCTCTCAGAGTAACTGTGAACAGACGAAAGCTGACGAAATGTAATATTACTAGTGCTGTTTATTTAATAATAATGAAACTAATAAAATGTTACTTTGTAAATATAATTATAAAACAAAAACTCCAAGAAAAATGAACTCTTTTAATCATTCCCCTGATTTGCTGAGTTTCTTCTAGAGGGCCATTGGTGTTTTATGTACGTACATTTTGAAATGTGAAATACGAAACAGTTGTCATATAACATCGTTGATTAGATTTCCTCTGTCTTTCTCTCTCCATCTCTTTCAGTTTTTTCCAGAACATGGGTTGGATCATCGGCCCCGACTACATGCCCACAGAAACGGATGCTTTGAGGGAGTGACTGAGGTGTGATTGAAACTAAGTTCAATGTCAAACTGGTCTTCAAGTAAACGATTTCTTTATTGTTACTCTATCAGTTGTTGTTACTATAAGTCTTAGAAGTAAAAAGGAAAGATGTGAAAACATTTTCAGTCTGTTTGTGAACTATTCTGACGTCTGATGTGAATCAACTGACAGACGTGTTTTCATTTCTGTGTGACGGCTACATCTAGCAATCATCAAACAGAAAAATGTGTTATTGATGGAGGAAAGCAGATGTTTTCGCCCAACAGACAGATTTGTACGAAATCCATGATTCCATCATATTGACCGTGTCAATGCAGGTGCCATTCTGCATCTCGCTATCTCACGAAACGTCATCTGTGTGTTACGTTATGCAGCATCGTTCTATACGTCAATATCGTAACTGGCATTATCAGACGCAAGCACGCGTTCACTTTAGACGATGTCTTACTACTGCGAGGATGTGAGGGTTGTCTTTAATTGAATTTTGCTTTTGACTAATGTTATGTACTTTAAAATGTAAAGTTTTTGTAGAAGAAGAGTAGTCTCTCACTTCAGATATCAAAAAATAAATATATATATTATACATTTCTTTTTAATATATATGTTTGATTATATATATGTATATATGTCTGTATCTGTGTGTGTGTATGTGTATATATGTATATGTACATATGGGTGTGTTGCTTTACTAGCTACTAGTAATTTCTTATTAATTGTTAATTAAATTTATAAAAAGTTAATTTCCTATTAATTTTTAGTTTATTGGTCAATAACAATAATTATTTGGATATGTTAGATCAGTTGTTTGACGTTGGTGTATACTGTTATTATGTACAGTTTACGTCCAGGTTTTTGTCTGGACAGACAGTTAAATAAACGTCTGTTTTACTAATAAACTACAAAACAGTCACAGTTAAAACAAACGCTTGTTCCTCGAACTCTCCGAGTGAAAAACGTTTTCCCAGCGTGTTCCTAATCTTCTCCAGTCCCGGAGAAGTAAATCTCACGCAGCTGCAGGACAGCCAATAAAACCATCGCAAGGTTTCATGGGAATTGTGGCTAATTTTCTGCTTGGTGGCTTTTTCAAGCTCTTTGAATGTTAATGGAGACATTTAGAGATGAGACGTGTCAAAGGCCGTTTCCGATAACACAGAAAGATGAACGTTCTGGCATTTTCTGTACTCTTAATTTCACCTCTGCTCCTGATCGTTCTGTCCCGGGAGTCTGCTAATGCATTTACTTGAGGGTTTTTCAATAATGTTTATATTGCATTACTTTGCATAATGATACATTTAATTTATTTGGCTTTCGTGACAGTTTTTCATAAAGGCGTCATCACAAAACGAAAACAAAAAGACTTGATTAAAAAATGATCATGGGTTTTCACTACGTATAAAATACCCACTTCTTTTTTTCTGTTCAATCTTATAGATTTCTTTACAGTAAGAACTTTAAATGTATAGTAATATATACATTTTGAAATAAACACTAGTGATAAAATGGCATATAATATGAATGTAAATGTGGTTATTTATCAGTGCTGCTTGCCAATACGTTCACAAGCCTTTATCATAACTATAAGTCTTTCATAAAGAATATCTTACACACACACAAACAAATACTGATTCTTCTATCGCCTGAAACGTGTGTGGAAACCCCATTGTAATTAAATTAATCATCAGGACATTGTAAGAGGTGAAACCCTGAGAAAACGGGGCTGAGTCTGAGCTGAGCCCGACCCGAACTCAGAGCAGAATTTGAGGGATAAAGACTGTTTTCATCATGACACAAGTCTACCAAATATTGATGGCAATTCTTGTGTAAAACCTGGTTAGTGTTCTGAAATGAATTAATTTGGTCTGGAATTATATCTTATCTTCTCTGCATGCTTGACTCCATGTCCTTATCATACAGCCTCAGATGAGTCCCCAGCCAAAACCTCAAGATCTGTCAAACACAGATATAATATAAACATTTTAAAATAAATACCACATGAAAACTTCATTAAATGTTCGTTCTGTGATGTCTAAATGCTCCAGATTTTGTTACAACGGCTGTGTTCACGATTCTGTGCAAAGACTGTTGTGTATTTGATTTATTTTTCATCATTGTTGAAGTGCATATTGGAAGTTTTAAAAGACTGACGAATGTTCGTCTTCAGTTTTAAATGTGTGGAGGAGTCTTTTGCTCTGATATAGTGAAAGAGGTGCAGAATGAAGAGGAAGACGACAAATAAATGTGTGAGAGCGTTCGACTGTCTCTTTTTGACATGATTGTCTGGAATTATTGAGAAATGCTCTCGTGAACAAACACGAGAGGTGATGTTGTTTTGCTATGACTGTAAACAGGATGGACAGACAGATGGACAGACAGACAGATTTGCAGGTTTTGCAGTGTCCACAAAAAGCTGTTTTTCTTTCATTTACAAACTAAAAAGACATTTCAGCTGTATCTTGTCGCCTCCTCACTAACTACAAATGAACTCTGTCACTCTTTTTAGCATTTGGATCTCAAACAGACGAGGGAAGAATTTGACAGAGCATGTTAATTTGTAAAGCACATTTGATTACATTAGGAACTGGTTGATTTGTGTTTTGTCATGCTCATCACTTAGTATCATCACAGCAAATAACACATCAGGACCAAAATGGTGTCCACAACCCGATTCACTTATGTAACGTGCCATATTTCTGTGAAACGGGATGTTTATTGGGACAAAAATGTCAAAAAAGAACTTGACGTAGTTCTTGACGTAGAAGTTGTTAAGTGTTTTTTATATGACAGGTGATTGGAGGGGAGGGGCTAAAAAAACTAAAGTGCCTGGTGATGTCATTTAAGTTAGGTTAGGGTTATTATTTAGGGGCAGAGCAAGTTATTTAACTTATGAATGACAATTAAGAAAGTTATTAAGAGTCAGTGTTGACTGTTCTGTTTGTCATGAACATTTACTTTTGTTTACACTGAACAAATAAATCAGGATCTCAAGATCTCAGGATCGCAAGATTTTGTGTGAATTTGTTTTGGAATAGAGATTGTGGAACATTTACACATAGAGGTTCTAATAGTAAGAGGAAAAAATATCCAAAGGTACCTGAATCTGAGTGTTTGTATAGAGCGTGAACACGCAAACGGCTCATGAGCTTCTCAGCTGGATCTTCTAAATGAAATAAGAGAGCATCGTGGGTTCTTCTGCAAATGAAGACACTTATCTTTAATTTAGTTCACATTTAATTTAGTTCACATTTTAATTCACATTTAGAACCGACTGCAGGAGAGCCTCCAGCTGTTCTTCTTAATCTGAAACAACATTTTCTTCAGGAGCACCTTGATGGTAAAAAAAACTGCTTAATTAACAAAGACAGAGAGGAAAATCAAACTTCCCCATCAGACTGAGAGACCATCTTTGTCATCGTTCAGGAGAGATGACAAAATGCTTAACAGATGGGACTGAAAACAGAGTTTGTTTATTATATGCGTCAGCACATTTACATGAGGTGTAATTCTACAGTCATTTAGAAAACAACGTAATCAGTCTCGCTGCTAAAAACTTAAAACCTTTATTGACCGTGCTAACACAGTTCACCTAACATGAATTTAAGACACCATGCAACATTTTATCACATTTACTTATAAATATATATTTAAAGCTGCAGTCCTGAACACTGATCTGTCATGTACTTGCTCAATAACTGATTTTTGTTTATTTTTAACCCAAAAAGTTACAAACTGCAGCTTTAAAGTTAAGTATTGTTGTAAAACAAACAACTCAATAGTCTGCCCTACTACATGTATGTAATATGTTAATGAAATTAGTCCTGTACCTCATTATAAACTCAGGTTTAGGATTCAGAAATAACTGTTTTGATCCACTTATTAAAGACTTGTTTGTTTAGACTACGCAACCAGTGTCTTGTTTTTAGTTATGTTCACCTAAACGTCCTGAATAATTTTGAAGATGCTTGTATCGTTCTTCAATAACCTTGCGTCTGGAGTCTTTCCCCGTAATTACTGCCCATGGACTTACACAAGCAATAGCAGCCCGGACTTTCTGGCTATAATTGCCTGTGTCGTCCGGTAATTAAACTAGCAGGCGTATTTTTGTTATCCGTGGGTGACGATTGCCCGCTTGTTGCCTGTCTGTTTATCGTACACCCCCTGTGTGTAATGAGCCGGGGTAACTGCCCTTGTTAAGATACAGTTTTACAGTCACTTTAGTAATCTTTCATTATTTTGTGCTGTTCTTTACTGGTCCAAGTCATTAATTAACTGACCTGTACTCTGTTTCTCTGTCTGTGAACACTGCGATATTATTAACTGTTATTAAGTCGGTCAAATAGACACGTACAAAAGAACTTTAACATTGATCTTCAATCATGTTTTTTCTGCAGGATTACTTTCTAGTCCAAAATAAACATTATATATGAAAAGCATTTATATCTGTTGTAAATCACATACTAGACCTAAATCGTTACCTTGTATAGAATGATTGATTGATTGACTGGTGTTTTCCGTCTCACTGAACAGTGTGTGTAAGTGTCTTATTCATGAATAAGATTGATCTCTTTCAAGAGAAGATTCTCCACTCCGGCCGACATCTGCAGCATTACCCGCCCCAGTTCAGAGGTGAGAGATAATCAAGCATGTATGGTGTGTGTATAGTGCACAAATATAAGTGGTTTTACATTTATTCTGATTCTTTAAAAAAGTATTTAAGAGTGCCCAAATATATTTGTTCTTTTCTTGTTTTACATCTTCATTTCTATATATCTTTTACATCAATATTCTTTCTCACTCCTTTTCTCTCTCACTTTCTCAGACTCTTCCATTAAGACAGAATCCAGCGTGTGGATTCGTGTCTGTAGTTTGTCTAATCAGACGGAACAGATCCTGTAGTTTTCACCTCAGGGAGAAAAGGTCAGGACAGATGAGGCTTAAAATTTCTCGCATTTAGAGTGTCTTCAGAATCCCCCCCGACCGTATATGACAGTTAATCCTCTATGGATAGGAAATTACAATAAACCCAACTATATTCCACTCATTAACTCAGACAGGCCTCAGAAATGCATGTGTCATGCAAATATCAATTTAGCTGGAGATTAATTCAGTTATTAATCCTGCCTTTTGGAGCGAATCTCATTGGATATGCATAGATATGCACTTTTCTTTCTGTTATAGGGTGATACAAAACAATAAAGTGTCCATGTATTGTTCTGGTTTGATATCTTGGAATGTCTCTCGTCCAATCAGATTCGAGGACTGGAGCGACCTGTTATATAGAATACATTATAACTGGTTATAAATATTTATGATTTATGTGTACAATGTGTTTTACTAAGACAGTATATTTGTGCGTGACTCTAAATAAAATGCATTGTGCAGCATTTACAGGTTTAAAATGTAGGGTTTTTTTTAAAGCGGTCTCGCTTTATTTCTGTTTTTAGGTGTGCATTGCGATGTGGACGTGGCCTCCGGCTTCATCGCAGATGTGTGTGTCCCTTAACGGCACAGCAAACTCATCTACCATCACTTCACCACAGCAATCGACACCTGTAACGTACAGGTGGTCTTCCAGGTCGTCATGGATACCATCGTCAAAGAAAACCTGGAGGATGTCTCTGCTCTGAGTTCTGTTTGCAACTCAATGAAACTTAAAGGGACCCATTACCCAAAAATGAAAATTCTTCCATCATTTACTCACCCTCATGTCATTCCAAATCTGTATGATTTTTTTTTCTAAAGAACACAAAAGAAGATATTTGAAGTACGTTGGTAACCAACCAACAGTGGGACCCATTGACTTCCATTGTATGGACACAAAACCACTGAGACATTTCTCAAAATATCATGTTTGGTTTTGGTACACAGATAGAAAGTTGTTTAGATAGTTGTTTAGACATGAGGTTAAATAAATTATGGAAATTTTTTGGGTGACTGTCCCTATAAGAAGTGACGATGCGGGGTCATGTAAATGACCTGTTTGTAATGCTGATTATATTTATTATATACATGTATATACCTCTATGAACAGAATCCATAATAATCAGAATGCAGCACTTATGCACAATTTTTTAAAATATTTTGCATAAAGCAATAACAAAAGTTGTGAGTGAAATCTTTCAGAGGTTGTTCATTTAACCTGTTGCATAAAAACAAACTTATATATAAAATAACTGACTGTAAGATTCAATAATTAACTCGCCTGAACCAGCATTCAGTTTGTAATTGTGGTTTAACAGCAATATTTCTATTTGTCATCTAGTTGACATTTGCTCAGCCATGCATTCAATAATCCTGTGTGTGTTTGTTCATGTTGCCATGATTATTTTTCACTCAACAGTTACCGTTTTGTAAATCTATTGTTTCAGTAGAATATCCAGAAGTTCTCAGTTCATGGTTGATGATGTCTTTTGCATGTTGATATTGTTGATGCATTTGTGATTCATTGCATTGTCACACTTTTCTACTGTTAAATGGCTGTTTCTTGACATAAATTTGTCTTTCATTTGTTAATGTTACCTGACACACATTGTTGGAACGTTCACATGAGCTATTTTGATCTTAAATGTCTTTGTCACACCAGACTTACAGACGTCACATCTGTATGCTGCATTATTAAAACATGTTTCAATAGTTAAATTGCAGCTGAAAATTAAAAATGTGTTTGTTTTGTAGACTTCATGTAGCTTTTATAATCTTGTTTGAACTTTCATTTCTATCTTATATGTTTGGTTATTTAAATCCCACTTTTTTTTTGAGTTTTAAATGTAATCAACCACTGTGAATAGAAAACTCATTAAACACTTTTTTATATTTTGTTTTCCTCATTGCACAATCATTCACATTTAAAACACTTTCATATTTTTCATCTTTCATATTTTTAGTGCACACACACACACAACAAAAAGGCACAAGATGTATATATCTGTCCAGTTTAATTAAATAAAAGAGACATTTTTCAAATGATATGCTTATAACTGTGAACTGTGTTTATGAACATTTAATATATCTGGAAATAGATACAGATATTGTTGGGTGCAAGAGGAGAGAAAATAACAAAAATACTTCATGTTGCTTTTCTGGATTGTGTTATTAATGTGAACTTCACATAGTTTGAACCAGGTGTGCTCATTATATCTTTGTAGATCTGTAGTCCTGCAGAATCCAGTTCAAACGCTAATAGGAAACACTTGAACCTGCTTATCACCGTTTTACGCGTGTCTACACTGCAAGCGGAGCGACTTCGAATCTGCTTCACATTTATTTGCAGTGTAATTATAGCAGAAAATCTGAAGCTTTGTAGTTCTGATGCGTCCATCGTTTCAATTGTACGATGCAGGGCGTTTTTAAAGACTTACCACCGGGTATGCATGCACAATAAACCACTATAACCAGTTATTGTGTTTTAAATCGGTTTATGTATATTTTAGAAGCTGTTAAAATTATGCAATTTATCGGATTTCACACGCAGTTGAAGTTCTAGATTGGCGTTTTGGTCGCATTTGGCAACAGGCAGGTACTGTGGCGCAGGGTTTGAGCTAAGTTTCGCAGGAAGGCAGATCTTTCGAAGCAGGTTTGAACATCTCTAGTGTAAATCAAGCAAACATTCGGGGTCTCACTGGTGTGGATGTTCTCACTCCAGTAACTGAAGAGGTTTCGGCTTGGGGAGGGAGAGAGATGTTCTTTCTTCAGGAGGTGAAGCAGTCCAGCGAGTCCAGAGAAAGATACACGTCTGCTGTGCACCGAAACGTGCTCGAACCATCTCGAACCAGCTCACAGCTCTGCAGGCTTGGAGAAATGTCCTTTATGCAAACAGCCTGGATGGAAAACACATCAGTGTACACTATGTCTCCGCAAGCCTTGTGTTAACAGATAAAAACAGGCAAATGAAAACATAATGACAATAAATATGTCTTTCAATGAAGCTGTTGAATTAGAAATTGGTGTGTGTAAAGTTTAAAGCTATTTATCCACGGAGTAATAGACAAAAGCTTATTACAAAGCTTATTTCTGTTTTCACAGCTGAATACAGATCAGTTGATATGTGATATCCGTATACTGAGCATCATACGTTTGGCGGACATGTAAATGTTACATAATAGACATTTCAACACATTCGTATATTTATATGTAATGCACAGGACTTGATGCGTTTCGCCTACAATGTAAGTTAATGGCAAACAGATAAAAACTACATTTACCATGTTTTTAAGCACTGGAGTTTGTCTGCTGCTTAAATCGGCCATCGCGCTGTTGGAGACGCCGGGGCTCTCCGCGCTGTCCAGCGCTGATTCTGGCTCGGATCTGCGCACGTACGGAGATCTCCGGATCCCGGACAGCAGACCAGAAGCTCTGCCGACGGAGTAGTAACTGGGACCGGTAGACTGCTTGTACCAGGCGTCTGCAGGCTGACAGCAGATCAGTATGGAAACCACCGCGAACACCAGCACGGATCTGACGGACCTCTCCATTACGCACACCACTTTGTGCACTTGACCCAAACGTGTGTGATGATCAATGGTTTCGTAGGTTTCTGTGCGAGTGGTCTCCACTTCTGGAGTTTATATAGACCCCCAGCAGTCGTGATCTCGTTCGTCATTACATACGTGATTCATATTTCCAATAGGATCAATAGGATCAATGGATCAATTCTGCGCGTTTGGAGACGTTTTGGAGACCTCTCCAAGACGGATGTGATGGGTGACGAGTTAATATCGTTTTTGTTAATATTGTATACGGATCAATAAACGTCTTTCTGACGTCACACCACAAAATGGAGAGAAAATGTTGTGCGTAAAGACTTTAATCAGAGAATTTAAAGGATCCAAATGACGTGATGCGTTTCACTTCCGGTCGTCAGGATCCAGATGAATAGATTAAAACCTTGTTAAAGATCAAGATCAAGTGGATATGCAATGCATTTCAATTTCTCAGTATGTGGTGCATAGCCATCATGTTACCAAAACACAAATGAAAGAAAGTCATTATAAAGGGATGGTCCTTAATCTAAACTGCACTGTATCTGATCTTTATTCACTCTCATGAATGAATAATTGAAATATAAATGATCTTTAATTACAGATTTAGATCAAACTTACACTTTACTGGCAACTTTTCTAAATGTTTCAAAATACCTGAGGGCAGTTTCAAAATGCAGCATAAATCTAATGCAAAAAATGTATACAATTATCAGGACAAAGCATTAAAAATAAAATTATATTTTGGAATGTTGTCCTTTAGATTTCGGAAGTCTAAAATTAAACTAGGAAGTTACAGTTCATTTACTTGAAGTCTTTACATAAAGTCAAGTTTACTAACGTAAACAAATGCAACTAAATTATTACATTGAAAGGTTTAAAACAGGTTTTAGAGCATTATACATTTATAAAAGATATAAAAACGCAATTATAAAGAAATGTAAAAACTATCATATATTAAAAAGTCAAATAACACAAACAACAAACTGTTTAAACCGTTTTTCATAAAGGTTTTCATTGTTCATTATACAGAGGTCTGCACTGCGGGTCCAGCCTGGACTCACGAATGATGTCTGGTTTGCACAACCACTGCCACTTCAGCAGCTGAGCCCTCAGGCTCTCCAGAACCAGGGTGTGGGCCGGATCGCCTACCAGATTCTGAGATTCTGACCCAGGAGGGCTCAGGGCTGGGAGGACAGACCGGCCCGATAGCTCTACTGGACGACCACCAGACAGACTGTAGGATGTGAGGACTCCAGAATGGTGGGCATGATATCTGAGAAAGACCAGAGAGAGATATGTTGATTATTTAAACTGCTATTATTATTTTTACTTCAAACACAAAAGCATGTAAAATGTAGGTTATATGAATAATTTGTGATTTGTACAAAAAGAAGCTGTTGTAAATATGTGATTTAAAGTAATAAAAAGGCTGTTCTATTATCTGGTATCAAACAGATCATGCAATAGTCATAAATGCTATATTTTGTGTGACTAACTTTCTGCTCTTGTACTAATCTGTCATTCTGTGGATAAAAGTTTATAACCAAATGAATAACAAACACACAGCAAATGATTTATCCTTGATCTGCAGCACCATCTAGTGGTGAAAACCAGATACAGCACAACATATACCGCTGAGAGACTGTGTCGTGCCCTAGTGTTTTTACGAATGTGTTTCTGATGCTTATACAAATGTGTAAAATTCATTTTAATCAAATATTAACGCCATTAATTTGACCCACTCTATAAACTGCTGTAAAGCTGTATTATTCATTAAATTATTGTTATTTATTATTTATTTATAAAATTATTATTATTCATTATAATGAATAATTATTCATTATTCATTAAAGGCTTGATTTGGATATTGTTAGCCAGGAGAATGACTTGAAAAGCTGAAACTCGTTTCACAAGCGAAACAAACTCCAGTCACGTGACTCGATCACATGAGCGAGATCAGCTGACACGACGCTTCGGCCAATCGCGTGGCGACACGTCACGGCGGCCGTGATTCTACAAATGTTACATTGTAACGCGATTTGAGATTTTGCGTTTTTCCGGGAATCGTTCAGCAGGTGAAATAAAGGACTTGTGATCCTTTATAAGCTTCTCATCCTTCATTTCATTCATGTTTCGGCGCTTGGGATCATTGATTTGGACCTCCAGTACAGTGTAACAGTGTTACTGTACAAATGGTAACCAAAACATTTATTTATTGTTGTTAATATTATTTGTCTTTCATAAGATCGTACGATTCTTCTGAAATGTCATATGACCATTTCAAAACATTGATGTGATCTGTTTTAGGCTTATTGTAATAGCGTTGTTTATTCATTATGGTATGTTAAATGTTTTTGCCAGTCCTAGTTACATAAAGTGTAATGTTACAAAATGAACTATTCTCACTTGTTTTAATCTCTCTCTCTCTCTCTCTCTCTCTCTCTTTCTATTATATCATCTTTCTTTCTATTCTCTATCTATATATATATGTATGTATATATATGTGTGTGTGTGTGTATGTATGTATATGTTTATTTGTATTTGATGTGTGTGTGTGTGTGTGTGTTGGGGGATTTTAGGACACTCACCCTTGTTTGTAAGTCTGTTACACAATCAGCAGTATCTCATGATCGTGTTTTATAGCTTGCAATCATATGCAATTTTCATGTAGTTTGTAACTTTGTTCTGTTATTTTCTTGTTAAGTTGTGCAATAATACTAACCATAAGGTTACATTGTCTACAGGAGTACATTCAAATGATGATTATGGAGACGAAGGGAGATTTTTGGATTTAAGGTTTGAACTTGTGGCCCAAAAATAAGTTGCAGAACATGAGATATGTATTTGATCCACCCTTTCTATGATCTCTCTCTCTCTCTCTCTCTCTCTCTCTCTCTCTCTTCTGTCTTTTCCACCCGCGTCAGCTGCCACATCCTTGCTCACCCACACCCTTCAAATGTTTGCATTTCAACATCCTGGATGAAGCACTAGCTCTCGATGAGCTGTTTCTATTCTCCTGATTGTTTGAAGACGGGATTATAAGATCTGGAATGACGGTTGGATGTGAATCGTGATGGATCATTTGACAGGCGGAGGCTCACCCCACCTCTGCTCGTATGGCACCGTGCTCAGCTGTTTTCCCATCCTCACCTGGCTGCCCAGGTACAGCTTCACGTGGCTGAAGATGGACCTGATCGCAGGTCTTACCGTGGGGCTTACTGTGGTTCCACAAGCCCTGGCTTATGCAGAGGTGGCGGGTTTACCAGTGCAGGTGAGAACGTGTGTGTGGTTCTTGAGTAATACAGATGGTTCTTTGCAGATCAACAATTAATTGATGTTGGATTCTGGGTTCCTCAGATCAGTTTATTGGTTTTGAAGTTCTTTAAAGCACCAGTATATTCTGGTTCTTTGTGTGCTCGCTGTGGTAATACAACCGAGTGATGCAGCTTGTGAAACGAGAAGTTAACTTAGGGCGGGACTTGATTCCGATCTTTGGGAATTTGATTGGATAGTTGAAATTTGGAGGGATGGACACCCCCTGGCCATTGGAAGTCAAACATAGTCCCGCCCTCAGAGACAGACATACATCATCAAGAGAAGAGAGGGCAGGTTAAAGTTTTTGATTCAAGATAACCAGGGTGAATGAATTGTAAAAAAACACTAATAAACACTTCAATATTTCATAAAAAATAAGAAAAGTACATTTTGATTTCATGGTGACTTTAAATGTTTCTTCTATGCTGTCAAGCTATAAAACCATTCGGGTTCTAAAAGGAACCAGCAGCTACTCAAGCGTTCTAGAACTTTTAAAACCTTGTCTTGACATACACATGGTCTCGTCTTGTTTTACAGTATGGCTTGTATTCTGCTTTTATGGGCGGCTTCATCTATTGTATCTTTGGCACATCGAAAGACATCACGCTGGGCCCGACGGCCATCATGTCCCTGCTGTGTTCCTCTTATGTTGGTGGAGACCCTGTTTTTGCTGTAATTCTCTCCCTGCTGTGTGGGGCGGTTCAAGCAGGCATGGCCCTGCTGAGGCTGGGTAAGATCTGCCACCTATTCTGCTATTGCTAGCCTCTGAAATGTTCTTCCTTTAAATGTATTCGTATGACCCTTGTTAGCAGTTGAGCCAGTCTGTACGCTCATGAAAACAGGAAGTTGGTGGTTTTGTCACATAGCTATCAGATTGTATGACTTCCTTTTTTACTTCCTGTGAAGGTAAGAAATCTGATCTGTAAAGCCTCACGCCAAAATGTAGCAACAGTTTTTGAAAATGTGATAACTGAGGTTGAGTTGTGGCTCTAAAATGAACTATGTGTAAATGAGAAGACAATACAAACATAAAAAGTGAAGTGGGTTTATTGTTTGCAACATCTGATTCTGATTTCTGAGAATGCATTCTGATTTTCTGTGTTTGTTCTAAGGTTTTCTTTTGGACTTCATCTCTTATCCGGTAATAAAAGGATTCACTTGTGCTGCAGCTGTCACCATTGGATTTGGCCAGGTGAAGGTAAGAGTTTCCTGCAAGAACATTTATGAATCTTTCTGTTAACGCTTTATAATTTTAGTTACAAATATCCGAATGTATTACATATTCTCAGAAGATTGTGAAGGGTTGTTAAGCTCTGTCTCAAGGTCGTTTGTGTTACATTTCATGTCATGTTCCCTGAAGAACATTTTGGGTCTGAAGGACATTCCACAGAGTTTCTATCTGCAGGTGTACTACACCTTCCACAAGATACCAGAAGCCAGGTGAGCAAACGTAGGCTTTACTTGTTTAACAAATAAAATGAGCACTTCATCTTGGAGATATTCAGCACCTCTGGTTGATGTGGGCTTCTGATAAAAGATCTAAGTCTGTAACCAAAGTTGGTTGAAGGTTCAAACACCACAAAGATTGATCCACCTCAAAATACTCTAGGGAGCTTGTTAAAGTGGTTTAATTTACTGTATGTACTGTACTACACTTTAAAGACAGTTTTCCATGCGCTTATGTTAGGGCTGCACAAAATGTTGATTCGGTTTATAAAGTTGTAACTTTTGCCTCTCTATCGCCATCTCTGTTTTAAACATAAAACTGCAGGTTGCCTTACCTACTTTACATTATGCATGTAGAAGTCAAATGAAGCCAAACTGACATTTTTAGTGAAATCAGACCTGACAGCTCAAATTATAAATCATAATTATAAACTTATTGTTGTGAATCAGAGTAATATAAGGAGATTGTGTTGAACACTGATCTGTCATGTACTTGTTCAATAGCTGTTTTTGTTTATTTTTAACCCAAAAACGTTACGTTGCTGATTGCTGCTTAAATATATTTAAATTTAAACTAATTTTACAAGTTTTTTACATTATCTCCTCCTGCTCTTGTTCCTCAGAGTCGGGGATGTAGTCCTGGGTCTCTGCTGTCTGCTCTTCTTGGTCATGTTGACCGTGATGAAGAATTCTCTACATTCTTCTGGAGAGGAGCCCTCTCACGTCATCCAAGCAGCCAGAGGACTGGTGTGGACTTTAGCCACCAGTGAGAGCTTCTGAAAATATCATCTGAGTGCACAACATAGACATCTGATCTTTAATCTTTTTAAATAGTTAATTTGACAGACCGTTATTTTGTTGTCTCTTGTGCCCACAGTTCGTAACGCTCTGGTTGTCGTAGCGGCGACGGCTGTGGCGTACTCCTCTGAAGTCACGGGAAGTCATTTCTTCAGTCTCACAGGGAAAACAGCCAAAGGACTTCCCCCTTTCAAAGCTCCGCCCCTCTCAGAGACGACAGCCAATGGCACGGTTATTAGCTTCAGCGATATTGCGAAGGTGGGTAAATTATCATTTTTATGTAGTCATTCTGTTAATAACTTGGCCAATATCAAAAGAACATCAAGTCTAACCGTGAATTTTCTTTGACTGGTTATTTGAATTTTATAAATGTAATAGGAGGTGAATTTAATATGCAGAAAGTTGCCAATACTGACGAATCAGGTGTGTTTTCTAGGATCTGGGTGGCGGCCTGGCTGTTATTCCGCTGATGGGCGTTTTGGAAAGCATTGCTATCGCCAAAGCGTTTGGTGAGAACGACACTGATTTCTTACCTTTAAAAAGTTGGAGGATCTTACTGTCTAATATATTGACAAAGATGTTTGGACGTCACTTTTCTCTGCAGGCAGTCAGAACCACTACCGAATTGATGCCAATCAAGAGCTCTTTGCCATCGGTGAGAGTTTCTCCTGACATGTCAGGTTTTAACTGCATGTAAATTGGCCGTGTCTAATCTGATGTTTCTGCAGGTCTCACCAACATCATGAGCTCATTTGTTTCGGCGTATCCGGTCACAGGCAGTTTTGGAAGGTCAGTTTCACAAATAATATTATGATGTTGTAGCTCAACACTGAGTGAGGTTAGGGGCGGGGCTATGTTTTTGAACTCAACCAATGGTGTGTTTGGAGGCGGGCTATGTTTTTTTACTCAACCAGTGGTATGAGTTTGGGGGCGGTGCTATGTTTTTGTAGTTGGGGGACATCGTCTTGCAGTTCCAGAAATGACCCACTTGCTGTTAATCTTCTCGTGTGTGAATTTGTGTGGTTTTTTTCTTTCCTCACAGAACTGCAGTAAACTCTCAGACTGGCGTCTGTACACCCGCAGGGGGGGTGGTCACAAGTGAGACTCACACATTCATACTTTATATTTGTGTGTGTGGAACATGTAGAGTGCTTACTGTTCCCTCCATCCCTCCGCAGGTGTCATCGTGCTGTTATCGTTGGCTTTTCTGATGCCTCTGTTTTTCTACATTCCTAAAGCGTCACTTGCGGCAGTTATAATATGTGCCGTCAGCCCCATGATGGACTTCAGAGTGCCCATCCAGATCTGGAGAGTCAAGAGTCTGTGCCTTTACTTATATAGATGGCGGTAGTTCTGTAAACGCTATGTCATTCTGCCTATAAATGTTTTGTTTTCTGGTCTTTCTCTCCTTCTGTATGTTAACCTCGCTCTGTTGCAGAACTGGACCTGTTGCCCTTCCTGGTGACGTTTTTGTTTAGTTTCTGGGAGGTGCAGTATGGGATTGTGGGAGGGGTCATCGTGTCAGGTTTTATGTTGCTCTACATCATAGCCAGGCCCAAAGCAAAGGTGGGTGATTCTGTAGGTGTCTTTTGTAGAGAGTGGGGGGTTGAAACGTTTCATGGCAGTTATAAGCTATTCCCTAATGTCAACTTATAATGTCAGCCAAGGTTTTTTACACCATCTCTGACCCTTGGATTTAAACAAGCTTCTGCTGCACCTTTAAAACTATATATATGAAAACGATGCCTTTTGTGATTGGCTTGTAACTTCTACAGGTTCTTACAAGGTTCTTTACAGTGATCCAATAGAAGAACCTTTTTAGGTTCCCCAAAGAACCATTCATGTTCTTAAAATAACCAAATCTTTCAATAGTATAAAGAACGTTTTCTACATTCTGTGAAACAGTTATGTTAAAGGTTCTTTAGGAAAACCAGCCTAAAATGGTTCTTCTATGGCATTGTGTAGCACATTTTTCAAACAAGTGTAACAAAGTTCACAATTTTGCTCACTGAGGTGGTTTACAAAAATAACTGAAATAAAGTTCCATCCTAAAGTTTCATTCTGGACTTGGTCTGTATGAAGTATCAATTTTCAAAGTCTCTTGAAAAGTTTGTGCCAGTATTTAAAATTCACCTGATATAAACATGAGGGAATGAATGACAGTTTGGATTCATGTGCTGTTGTGTGTCCGTGTGGAGGTGTCTGATCATGGTGCTGTGATCCTGGAGCTGGACAGTGGGCTGAACTTCCCAGTGACAGGACATCTGAGCAGCCTGATCTACACACACGCGCTTCATGGTGAGACTTCTACACACACACACACACACACAGCTGATGTCCCTCACTGCTCACTGTTGGCCTGTATTGTAATGTTTCAGCATCTCCTCCGCGATCTTTGGTTCTGGACTGTTCTCATGTCAGCTGTATTGACTACACGGTAGTTCATGAACTTGCAGAACTTCTCCAGCAGTTTGAACTCGCTGGAACATCGCTGGTCTTTGCTGCATTGAAGGTACTTTAGTTTTTATATGTGAAGATGTTATAGCTGCAGGCAGTAACTTTCGCCTCTCTGTCGCTGTCTCTGTTTAACACATAAAATTGCAGGTTACTCTACGTAAACTTTATGTGTTAAAGTCATATGAAGCCAAACTGACATTTCCAGACCTGACCCGACATGATTTAAATTATAAATCATCATTATAAAATTACAGTTGTGAACTGGCATATGAAGAGTGTTTTAACAACTGATCAGTTACATGTACTTGCTTAATGACTGATTTTTGTTCATTTTTACAGAAATAAATTATGGATATGTGTTTCTCTGGCATCCAACAGCCAACAAAAACTGATGTTCAATTACCCACTAATATTTTTAAACATGGAAATTATTGCAAAATAACAGCATTATTTTCTTGTTAGTGTATTTGTTTGTGTACAGTATATGAAATGTGTATTCAGAGGTGGTGCTTAATGCATAATTGTGTATTATATTGTGTATGTATATACATGCGCTCTCTCTCTCTCTCTCTCTCTCTCTCAGCCGTCCATTTTTAAGGTGCTGCTATTGGCTGACCTTCCTGCATTCAGACACACAGACAGTGTAGACGAGGCACTACAGCTTCTGACTGGACTCACCCATTTTAACAAACAACTCTAACGACCAATCACTCGCAAGTGCAGAAACTGTTCGACTTGCTTTAAGCCAATCAATACCCGAAACCCCTTACGCCCTCTGGTCAGTGATTGGCTACATGGATTTGTTGCACACACCTTTGACCAGTCACCACTCAGGAAGACAAAGTCGATACAAACGTAATGTTTGGAACAGTTACGCGATCTATGACTTTATTCCCTAGCGAGAGGACTTTTGAATTTAAGACTTTTGTTTGGTTTTATGTTAGATAATTATTTTTATTCATTTTTTCTTGAATCACATTACAAATACTATGCAATACTATTAACAGGCATTCATGTATAACACTAGAATTAAGAAACAAAACATGCAATTGAAGCAAGCACTGAAAATCGGGTTATAAAATCTAAATATATTACAGTAGAAGGGACCACATACTGCACAAGCACTGTACCAGTACTGTAATGTCTGTTTTCTGCAGCACTTATGAACTTTAACAAGTAGGTTTACTATGTTTTTCAATTGCACAGCACTTCTTGATGAAGCTGAAGTTATTACAGGGGACTTTATTCATGATTTTGGACTGATCCGGATTAAAGAAACTTTATAAGTTGGACATTACATTTTGCCTTTTTGTGATAAAACTGACTGCACATGAGTGTCTCTGAAATTGATTATTAGAGATGTCTCATTTGTAGAACCATTTATGTAACATTTATATAACGTTTAAGTGTATTTTATATTTTTGGAGAACAAAGCCTCAGAACAATACCTCGTGTTAAATGTCCTATTAACTAAATCAAAAAATCAAAGTCTGTTTTACTTTTTTAAGCAGCAGGGGGCGTATCGGGTCTGATATGAACCCAGCGAACATGGAACGTTCTCAGAACGTTGTCTGATGTTCTCTAAAAGTTCTTTTAAAGGTTATCAAAAATGTTCTTGCAGTTAATACGATGTTTTGTAACGTTACAAATTACATGTATATATATATATATATATATCACGTTAGTCTTAGGTTGTTAGTGGAACGTTTTACGAACATTACAGAATTAAACGTTTGAATAACGTTCAGATAACCGAGCAGTAACGTCAATACATCTAAAAAACTATATTTGTTTTGAATCCAATATAATTTAGGAAACATATGGAAACGGTAGGAAACCTAAAATTATAATTTGGGGGTGTTTTCAGTCTCTTGTATTGTAGCTGAGGGTCATTCGGGCTGTTTTCACTCTCTTGTATTGTAGCTGAGGGTCATTCGGGCTGTTTTCACTCTCTTGTATTGTAGCTGAGGGTCATTCGGGCTGTTTTCACTCTCTTGTATTGTAGCTGAGGGTCATTCGGGGCGTTTTCACTCTCTTGTATTGTAGTTGAGGGTCATTCGGGCTGTTTTCACTCTCTTGTATTGTAGCTGAGGGTCATTCGGGTGTTTTCACTCTCTTGTATTGTAGCTGAGGGTCATTCGGGGTGTTTTCACTCTCTTGTATTGTAGCTGAGGGTCATTCGGGGCGTTTTCACTCTCTTGTATTGTAGCTGAGGGTCATTCGGGGTGTTTTCACTCTCTTGTATTGTAGCTGAGGGTCATTCGGGGCGATTTCACTCTCTTGTATTGTAGCTGAGGGTCATTCGGGGTGTTTTCACTCTCTTGTATTGTAGCTGAGGGTCATTCGGGCTGATTTCACTCTCTTGTATTGTAGCTGAGGGTCATTTGGGGCGTTTTCACTCTCTTGTATTGTAGCTGAGGGTCATTCGGGGCGTTTTCACTCTCTTGTATTGTAGCTGAGGGTCATTCGGGGCGTTTTCACTCTCTTGTATTGTAGCTGAGGGTCATTCGGGTGTTTTCACTCTCTTGTATTGTAGCTGAGGGTCATTCGGGGCGATTTCACTCTCTTGTATTGTAGCTGAGGGTCATTCGGGGCGATTTCACTCTCTTGTATTGTAGCTGAGGGTCATTCGGGGCGTTTTCACTCTCTTGTATTGTAGCTGAGGGTCAGTCGGGTGTTTTCACTGCTTTGCTCTGGCGTGACTGCAGCAGCAGATTTTCGCTTCACTGGGTCTCATGGGTTGCGAATATGAAATGCCAAATATAGCACGTCAGCTCGCTAAATCTGAAGACGAGATGTGAGCCCATTTCACACAGTGCTGGTAGATCTCATGAGAGAGAGAGAGAGAAAAAGAGAGAGCGAGATAGTGAGAGTGAGTGAGAGATACAGAGAGAGAGAAAGTGAGATACAGAGAGAGACAGAGACACAGAGAGAGAGAGAGAGATAGTGAGAGTGAGTGATACAGAGAGAGAGAGAGAGAGAGACAGAGATACACAGAGAGAGATAGTGAGAGTGAGTGAGAGATACAGAGAGAGAGAGAGAGAGATACAGAGAGGGGGAAAGTGAGATAGAGAGAGAGCGAGTGAGATAGTAAGAGTGAGTGAGAGAGAGAGAGACAGAAATACACAGAGAGAGATAGTGAGAGTGAGTGAGAGAGAGAGTGAGATACACAGAGAGAGAGAGAGATAGTGAGATACAGAGAGAGAGAGAGACAGAGATACACAGAGAGCGAGTGAGATAGTGAGAGTGAGTGATAGAGAGTGAGATACAGAGAGAGAGAGAGACACAGAGAGAGAGATAGTGAGAGTGAGTGAGAGATACAGAGAGAGAGAGACACACACAGAGAGAGAGAGATAGTAAGAGTGAGTGAGAGATACAGAGAGAGAGAGATAGTGAGAGTGAGTGATACAGAGAGAGAGATACACACACAGAGAGAGAGAGTGAGAGATACAGAGAGAGAGAGATAGTGAGAGTGAGTGATACAGAGAGAGTGAGTGAGAGATACAGAGAGAGAGAGAGATAGTGAGAGTGAGATACAGAGAGAGAGAGATAGTGAGAGTGAGTGATACAGAGAGAGAGAGATACAGAGAGAGAGATACACACACACAGAGAGAGTGAGTGAGAGATACAGAGAAAGAGAGAGAGAGATACACAGAGTGAGAGAGAGTGAGAGATACACAGAGAGAGAGAGTGAGTGAGAGTGAGACAGAGAGAGAGAGAGAGAGAGAGAGAGAGAGATACACACACACACACACAGAGAGAGAGAACTGAGGCTTTATGAGATGAGATGCAAAACCAGATCGTTTCCTGATAGATAAACTGATTCACACACTGTTTTAAAGTAAATCATTTGACTCTGTGGACACACTAACAAAATGTACTTCACTTCACATTTTAAACACGGGAAATACATTGAAAAATATCTCCGAGCTGAACACACACGTCATCTGTGTGCACCATCTCTGCCTGCGTCCACCTGAACGTATTCATTTACATAATACAAGTTATTGTTCGTGATGAAACTTTTCGGACTTTACATAATAGTACATAAAGTACTTAAACGCTTTGATAAGTAAAAGCAATGAAACGACGAACGATGAAATTCAACCGCAGAAAGTTATAAGAAAACATTTGCTTTTCATTTTCCATCAGTTCATGATGTCGTCACTGTCATGCGACGTCCAGCAGAGGGCGTCATTCCGTAAGGGCGGAGCTATAGCGCTCCACCGCTCCCTCCTCTGATTGGCCAGCAGCATGCGTGACGCAGAAGAGCCGTTGTTTTTCTAACCACCGCGTTCTCTGATTGGCTGGACGGATCTGGAGCGGCAGGAGCGCCGCAGCGGAGAACCGGAGCAGCTCACAGTCGCTGCGCTCATGGCACCGAGGAGGATGGAGACCAAACCCGTGATAACCTGCCTCAAAACTCTCCTCATCGTCTATTCCTTCGTGTTCTGGGTAAGTGACCCTCATTTTTAATGATTTCCCGACCCATTTCGAGGCTTTAAGCGGATGCATTATTATTGAAAGGCGCCGCTGGAAAACAAACGCATCTCTATAATGGTGGGCTGGACCCATCCAGCCATTATAAATCACGTAAACCTCATGCCATTGGTGTGGTATTGATTTTATTTATATGCACTTTATTATTATTATTATTATTATGAATAATAATACGTATAGTGCATTTTTTTAACAAAACGATACGTGCAACACATATCAGATGCTGGACGTTATGCGTTTTATTTGCATGTATGAATGTCCACATTTGCACGGATGCAAGTTATTCATTATGAATTAATGCGCAAATCTGGACGGAAACGCACCGTTTTGATATTAATGTAATGCAATTAGTGTAGGATGGGCATGACTGATTGTAATGTTAACATTCATGTCGAAATGTGGATGATGCACATCATTTAATGATGCACATACTGATCTGATTTCATTACGTTTCATTTGCTTTAAAAAGGCTCTGGTGATGTCATCCGTATTTTTGAGACAATTTGGCAGACTTGTCTGATTTTTTTTTTATTCTGTTATTTACTGTATCTTCTGCCAAATCTTGAATGTTGATATAACATCACATACCTTTTTGGGTCTCTAAATGGTTCTTTTAATTGTGACCCTGTGGGACAACAGTGATGCATGATGGGAAACTTCTGTGATTGGTTGTTTATAAAACAACTTCATAAAAAGATCAATTTTCCAAAGGTTCGGTTTGTGACGTATGCTAACTTTAAGAATATAACATGCAGTAAACCGTTTTTTAGGTTTTGCGTATATAAAATATAAAAATATAAAGTATAAAATTTGTGTGCCTAATAAAAGTCTAGAGATAATGACCAATAATGTTTCCAAACAGGTTTCCCGGAATATTCTCCATCTTCTATTGGTTGATCAAACATATAGTCCCGCCCCCAAGTCACATCATTGGTTGGAGTGTATGTGCAGTATGTCTTAACTCAGTTTCTTATTAAAGTGAAGAATCTCCACATTGCTTTATGGGACGTGCAGTTTAGTAAGTTTAAAGAGTCTTAAAGTCCTGTTTTACAGGTCATGGATTTGTAGATCGACACAAAGTTAGCAAACGTCTAAAATCGCTTACAGCAACTTGAAGCCTCGGGGATGCTTATCAGAAGGTTGTTGATTTTATGCTTGTAAGAAGCAAAACAGGAGTTATTACTGTTTTGCCCATGAGCGAGGCACGTAATCTCAGGTTTCCTCGTGGGAATCGTACCTGTGCTAAGCTCCCGGTGCTGTACTGTGGTGACATTGTGAGAAAGCCTGGAAACAAATAGCACCAACCTGGCTTATGTAGCAATAAAGATATTTGTTTTGCTAGTGACAAAAGCTAGCCACCTAAAGTATCAATTTTAAGTCCTAGACAGCTTTAAAACTCACATTGTGGTTGAGAGAAAAGAGAGAAATGTCTGATGAATGCTGTCTGGTAAAGAAGATAAGTGAAGATGGTAGAAACTGTAATTTTTCGGGCAATTTGATCAGATCCATTTGGGAAGAGTTCAGTTCAGTTGTGTTTGTCTCCGTGCAGACAGATGGATCTCAGTGTCTCTGCTCTCTTTCCTCTGAAAACACGTTCTGTCTTTCTCACAGAAGCAGACGAGAACAAACCATCAGAGCTGAGAAGATCGAGTTATAGTTATGTGTTTCGTGCACGGCCAGTTTTTATTATTCAAATCACATGTAGGCATAGCTACAGTCGTCATACTCAGTAATGACAACCAGCCGCTAATTGTAGAGATAACGTTAACAAGGCATGACGTGGCAAGTTTTCATTTTTCTCTTCTAACTACAAGCCAAAAAGCTGATCTCAAGAGCTTAAATTAGAGTCAGGATAGCAGGATAATGTCCTTTGGATCAGATTTCAACACAGTCAACGTTTTCACATCTTCGCATGTAAAGCGACACCTCATGCCACATTCCCCTGAGTGTGTTTGCATGGGGAAGACCCTCGTGATGGTGGGGCATGTTTTTCTTCACGCGTCCTGAAATCAACGTGCCCCCAAAGCACTTTGTAATAAGGTTTTACAAGCTTAGTAATTCCTCATGAATGATTTAATAGACACGTAGGATACATTAACGCAAAGCACGGTCAAATTGAATCATTGATTGATGCATGCAACGATGAATCTTGGGTCAAATCAAGCTCGGCTTTTACTGACCGGTCCATTAAATCGATTGAGTGTTTACTGCCGTTTCTGTAGCGATGTGAAAAACTCAAGGCTGTGAGTGTATGAAGATGATTTTGCAGTGTGTATGTGTAACTGATACACACCCAGGATGGCGTGAGTCTACTGCAACCCAGCCAGAGTTCCCGAAATCGGAATACAAGTCTATAACAGTCGATACAGCAGGGGACGAAGATCTTGTTTTCACTCACTCTGAACTCTCCCCTGGGAGTCGAGGGAACCAGAGACTAATGATAAAAGACAGGCGCAGTGTTTTTCTTTATAGACGTTGTCGTGAAACGTAGACAGACAGATGAAAACCAACTAAAACGAGGTTGGCATGGAAACAGACTTGTCACACGCTTTTTATGCCCATCATCAGAAAGTCATGCGTCAACGGGTTACAACACTGAGCCGTTGTCACTTTTTAGTTTGAATGGGGAAAAGGTAATGCTTGTGTCGCAGGGTGGGAGTAAATGTGGTGGTACTGGAACTATTGGAGTACAGAACAGTAATATTAATTCTAATTGGTGGCATTCAGTGTTTCTGTTGCTGTTTTTATCAGTTATTTTGCTCCAAGCCAATGTTACAAGCACTGACAGGCCAGTTTAATAAAGCTGACAATTACTGATCCAGTTTTATTGATGCCCTTTGGTGTGATTAAGCAAACGAGAGGCTGAAGTACTGGAGTGCTGCTGTTTTTTAGTGGGTCTGCGGCATTGCTTTGTTTGTTTGTCTTTTACCTGCTTAAGATTTAATGTTTGTTCTGTACTGTTCCATCATTTGATTGGAAATCAGATGAAACAAACTAAGACTTATTCTGTTACAGCAGTTGCAGAAAACAACACTTGTGTATGTATGTACATTTGGGGTACGTTTAGAAACAAATGGATGCCCGTTTGTTTGCTTATTTGTTTACCATACAAGGCTCCTATTAAAGAACTTACCCAACTAACAATTTTAGGTTATAAGAACATTTCCCAAAACGTTTCCATTTAGTTACAAAAATGTTAAAATTGTTATTTTGGAACATTCAAAACGTCCAGTTTTTAGATGTTGTTTTACTTCTTACTGCTTGGTTATAAAAACATTATTCAAACATTTTTTAATTGTGTAATGTTTTTAAAACGTTCCAACATTAACATCAACATTGAGTATAGTACTTTTGATGAGATATATTTATATATATATATACGATTAAATGTTATACTAACATTACTGCAAGAACGTTTTTGACAACTTTGAAAGAACTTTTTGAGAACGTTAGCTAACGTTCTGAGAATGTTCCCTGTTCGCTGGGCACAAGTCAGGTGATACAGGTGTTGTTAAACAAAGCCGAACAAATCCACTTGTGTTGACTCATGTTTATCTAGTCCATATCTTGCTGTGTTGTTATCCTATTTAACAAATCTTAGACTCTTGACACGTTTCTCCTTCTGCGTTCTCCATTAATTCCCCGCAGGTGGTTCTGAACCACGTCTCCCAGGAAACAGGTTCCCTGCCTCTTATCATCTGCGTCAAACACTCGCTGTGGTTTGGTAAACAGGAAGGGAACAAAAGCAAAGGCGTGTCTGATTCATGCCATTATCAGTGCAGAAGTGGATTCAGACCCTGTTGAGTGCACACCAGAACTGAACTGAAAATGAATTGAAATTGAATTGGAATCAGAGGGTTGGCTGTGAGGGGTATGGAGAGCTGAAAAAAAGCTTGTCTCGATATGTGATTGATACAGTCTGATAACCTGTTTGAA
Organism: Chromobotia macracanthus; assembly: GCA_036877525.1. Lineage (NCBI taxonomy): Eukaryota > Metazoa > Chordata > Actinopteri > Cypriniformes > Botiidae > Chromobotia > Chromobotia macracanthus. The sequence goes on along the minus strand of JAZGTH010000033.1, from coordinate 2,886,106 downwards.
TGTATGGGCATGCATAACAGAATATTAACTGTGAACTATCCGGTGCCTGATTTTTTGGAAATTGTTTGGTAAGATCTCCAGTGATTTATTTGAATGTAACAAGCAGTTTAACACTTTCCCAGTTTAACACTTTGAGCTAAAAAGGACCCAGCTAGGAGGCAGTACTCTCAGACTGTTGGCTAACGTTCTCTAAAAGTTCTTTGAAAGTTATTAAAAAGCATTCTTGCAGTAACAGTAGTAGAACATTTTTAATATAATTATATAGCAAAAAAGTTATTCCTCAATTGTTGTGTAATGTTTTAAAAACGTTACAGAATAAAAAAAAAAATTCTTATAACCAAACGCTAACGTTAATACAACATCTAAAACACTGCACATGTAGAACGTTTCTAAAACATTCAAAATAACATTTTCCGTGTTTTTGTTACTTAATGGAAATGTTAGGGAAACATTCTTACAACCTTAAATTATTAACTGGGGCTTAAAAGCACTTTGAATTTTGCCTTCCTGGAGTATTCCTAATTAGTTTGTGCTCGTGGAATTTAAAGGTGACTGGAATTCCCGTCTTGAGGTCCAGGAATCCAGGAGTCACATTCCACTAGTGTATTTGTTTCTCCTGTTTTACACAGGCCTGGTAATGAAAGAGATGCTATTATTAGCCTCCAACTTTAGCTGTGGTGTTAGATGTCTCGTTGACTTCGCTCTGACTAACAGCTTTGCGTTTGGGACAAAAAGCACGCTAAGCATTTGTTACGTGTTAGCAGCACGTAGCATCATGTTTGCACGTAGCGCAGGTTGCTCATGTATTGAGCGCAATGTTATCAAACCCTCGTCTGTTGATTGTTGTTGTAGAAATTGTTGTTTCTTATCTTTAATTACATTGTAGTTTGTTTTGCCAACTTTTGTTTATCTTTTCTAACTGGTTTAGAAGGACTCAGACCTTTCCTCCTCCGAACTCCAAGTAGTTTTAGGATTGTTGCTAGGGCGTTGCCAGCTGAAAATTGTTTCCGCAGGACAGGTCAGAGTTTAACACATCGGGTGGGTTTGTTAGCATAATAGAGGGAAATAGAGGGTTTCCCATTATCATTAATGTTCTCATTTCCTGCACTGTTAAACACAGATGCATTCTGGGAAATGTCTTTTATTTCGGACCTCAGCGATTTATCTCCGTCTGTCATTTTTTTTGTCATTCGCCATTTCTCTACAGCATATCCATCCATCTATTCTGATGTTGGAGGCACAGTCAATTTACTCTGGAAAATTTAGTTCTGATTACATCCAGAGGTGGCGTCCATTTTCCTGTCAGTCGACTCTCTGAATAATGAGACAGACCTTTCAAACGCGGTAACTCCTGCGAGACCCTGTTATTTAGACGCTCTCTGCCCCTTTTCAGTGAACTTTAATCTAACGTTTCTCAGAAATGGTACGAGAGAGAGATTCGGGCCGGGCGCCCAGCGCCTCTGACAGCTGGAGATGCCCATTAAATGTTCGGCTGGTCGTCTAACCGACCCTCACTGCACAGACAGCACTTACCGCCCCGGATCACGATGATGTACGGTGCTCTAATGGAGAGAGAGAGAGAGAGAGAGAGAGAGAGAGAGAGAGAGAGAGAGAGAGAGAGAGAGAGAGAGAGAGAGAGAGAGAGAGAGAGAGAGAGAGAGAGAGAGAGAGAGAGAGAGAGAGAGAGAGAGAGAGAGAGAGAGAGAGAGAGAGAGCAGTGAAGTGCAAGACAAGGAAAATTACCAACTCAATACGAGCTGACGCAATTTAAAAGTGTCTATATAGGTAGAAAATAAGAAAGGTAATATACTGTGATTTTTTTTTAATGTGAGAGTGACTAACTTCACACTGCTTCCAATGCACTGAAAATATATAGTAATAAAATATATAGCTTGAATCAGAATGTATTGTATTTGCCCAGCTAAAAGGGAACGTTCTCAGAACATTTGTTAAGTTATGTTCTCTAAAAGTTAAGTCTTAAAGTTATCAAAACAAATTCATGCATTAGTGTTAGTAGAACTTTTTGAACCTTATATAACCTTATAAAAACATTATTCTTGAGTTCTAAATGGAACGTTTTAAAAATGTTAAAGCAATAAACAAGTTTGAATAACGTTCCTATAACCAAACAGTAACGCTTATACAGCGTCCAAAACGCTGGACAATTTGGCTGTTCCTAAAACTTTTAAAATAACATTTTAACATTTGTATTACGTAATGGAAACGTTAGGGAAATGTTCTCACAGCCTTGTCCTGGGGCCCCCGCGCAGCCGAATGTTTTTCCCATGTGAGAGAGAAACGCTGATTTGACTGTCTTGTGTGAGCTGCCCACCTGCTTCTGAACAGAAAGACAGAACGTGTGAATGAGTCCGACAGAGAGCCGATGTCTGCCACATCACCTGTTGTTAGGGGATACATGCAGGGTGTGTGTGTGTGTCTGTGTGTGTGTCTGTGTGTGTGTCTGTGTGTGTGTCTGTTGTGTGTGTCTGTCTGTGTGTGTGTCTGTCTGTGTGTGTGTGTCTGTGTGTGTGTCTGTGTGTGTGTCTGTGTGTGTGTCTGTGTGTGTGTGTGTGTGTGTGTGTGTGTGTGTGTGTGTGTGTGTGTGTGTGTGTCTGTGTGTGTGTGTGTGTGTGCGCGCGCAGTTGTCTCGCACAGCCTGCAAACAGCAGGTTAATAAAGAGCAGCGTTGTATGTCAGTCGGACATAAGCCCTCATAAACAACAGAGGGAGAGAGGGAGAGAGAAAGGGAGAAAAAGAGAGATAAAGAGAGAGACAGAAAAAATGCAATCATGTACTGCAAAAAATCATTTTTGTTTATCATTGCACACAAACAACAGACGTTCAAATGAAAGTGATGAATTAGTTTCAGAATAACATCTTTATTACGGTCTGAACTGTGTAAATGGAAAAGTCTGAATGCTTTTGTCTGTGATTGGTGGGTCTGGATTATGACGGTTTTGGAGATTACTGTTGCCATGGATACCAACTTCTCCAATGGTTTAACAATGACCAGGCACATGTGCTCATCCGGTTGTTATGTGATACAGAGTGAAATTTGGGTTAATTTATGGTAGCACCCAGCTAACAGGGAAATGTTGGCTAACATTCTCTAAAGTTCCTGCAGTAACGTTTGTAGAATGTTTTTCTACTGTTATATATCATATATCAACCATTGTTCTTAAGTACATTTAAAAAAATTGAAAAACGTTTTGAATAATGTTCTTATAACCAAACAATAATGTTAATAAAACGTCTAAAAAACTGGACATTTTGAATGTTCCTAAAACTTTCAAAAGAAATAAACGTGTTTGTTTCTTGGAACTTTATGGAAACATTTGCACAACCTAAAATCATTAGTTGACATCACTGTTTTCTATGATATGAAATTTTGTGGTTTCAGATATTTGACTGTGTGCTGTCAGTGATGTAAAGAATCGGAAAGATTTTGATGATTTGATCAGTGATATAAAGAGTTTGAGGTCAGTGATTTGTTTGGGGTAATCAGATGTGTTACGTTTGGACAGTACTTCTGCTTTATTACAGGGAGGAAATGCACAATATAGAGTGCAATTGTTTGCAACACACACACACACACACACACACACACACACACACACACACACACACACACACACACACACACACACACACAGCAGGGGCTACAGAACAACACTGGCTTTGATCAGACATTTGAAATGCACAGAGCAGGATGTCTTTTCTCTGGTTTCATCAAAGCCCTCCTCTCTTTATTCCTCTGTTCTCCGTGGTGAGGCTCGGAGCGGCCGAGAGTCGCCCTCACGGACAAATGGTAAGCTCGGCAAAATGGACAACAGCTGCTTCCTGTGGACAACAGACTGTTTCATCAGCATCTCTCTCTCTCTCTCTCTCTCTCTCTCTCTCTCTCTCTATGAGGTAGCTCTAACTTTGATTTCAGTGATTTGAGATCAGTGATTTAGGGAAATACTTCAATGCCTTTATATTAAACGTTAAACTTCCACAGTGTTCCACGTTCAGTTAACGTTTACAGTAAAACATGCCGTCACAATACTCTTTCACAACATGTTATAAAACTCTCTGTACATCCAGAGAAAAGGACAGAATTTAGGTGTCACCATGGTAGCGTTGCCATGGCACCCGCCTTCTCTGATGTCATTGAGTGATTTCCTCAATGTTGAGAACTATAATAGATTTCTCATTCTGTCTGTTTTTAAGCTCTAGATTGTCTGTAGCTCAGCAAACATAGCTGACATAAAAACTAATGTTTTATTTCGTGATTCTTCTGTGGAAATTATACATCTCAAAGACCAAATTTAAATGAAGCGCATGTGTGTGGTTTTGTGTTTCTGTGGAGAGAGAGGACACGGGGTTCCTTTAGGTGACGGATTTTTTTTTGTCGTAAGCTATGTATTTATTTAACAGACCCCTGGCCAAGAGAGAGTTACAACTGCAACCATGTTGAATATTTGATATCCTTCTGCTCAATAAAACATTGGCTCCTCCAGCCTTGGAAGTTATGTTGGACAGTATGTGTAGACCCAGCTAACAATTTTAGGTTGTAAGAATGTTTCCCTAACGTTTCAGTTGAGTAAAAATGTTATTTTGAAAGTTCTAGAAAGGTTCAGTTTTAGCATGAACCAATGTGTGGAGATCTACACGTACATCCAGTGCAAATCATCTTGATGGTTCTAAAGAGCTTGTCAGCTTCTTTCTCCTGTATCTCTTTTCATCTATATGGTTTCTGGACTTAAACCTCTCGAGACTTTGTTTCCATGCCAGAAAGTTCGAGCTGAAACTCTCTGTCTGTTTCTCTCTGTGAGAGCTGAAGGGGCATTGTGTGCTCTATGCTGTGGCAGACATGGTGTGAATGACAACATGGTGCTTCCATTGATTTCAGAGTGGAGTCTCTTCCTGCCTTATTCTCTCTGTTGCAAAATCTAGTGGCCATTAAAAAACCCTATAAAATCAAAACTGGATTTCAGTTTTTGGTCCACGCTTGTTAGCTTTGAGGACTAAAAAGTTGTTCGTTTTGAAACCGTTTTTGAGAACATTAGCCAGGGTCCCAAAAACGTTTGTAGTTGCCTGGATGGAATGAGGCTTTCGTGTGTTGCTTGTGACGTGTTTTTGGCACCAGAGCATCTCTGCAGCTCTCGACACATTCATTAGCACATCCGATAGAAAAGTGACACTTTCAGAGGTGGGAAACTGACTGTGTATCGTAGGCTGTCGAACAGAAAAGATGCTTCAGTGTTCTGAGTGGGCTGCTTCAGTCCTGTTGTATTTATGGCTGTTTTTCTGTGGGTAGCATGATACACACACATGCACTATTACTCATGTCAGATGCGTGGATGTTAGCCTTAATGTACATCCCGGCTATCAGGGAATGTTCTCAGAACGTTGGCTATCCTTCTCTTTAAAAGTCTTACCAAAGTTACCGAAAACATTATTGTGGTAACCTCAGTCAAACTTTTGCAACGTTATTTATCATATATATTAAAAATGTTATTCTTAAATTGTTAATGGAACATTTTAAGTGTTACAGAATTAAGAAAATGTTTGTCATAACCAAGCAATTATGTTAATACAATATAAAAACAGTTTTGCTTGGACATTTGTATTGTGCCTAGAACCATCAAAATAATATTTTTAACGTTTTTGTTACTTAATGGAAACGTTAGAGAACTGTTCTGACAACATAAAATTATTAAAGGGGATGTATAAATAACTAGTAACAGTACATTGTCTTGTTTCAGACATGATTTGGTTGAGTAAGGGATGCACTAATTTCTTGTTGTCGCTTATATGTGCTGATCTGGGGTCAGTCCATCATTTTCAATCTGTAGTCTCTACACCAGACGGCAAAACTGGTTCAGGAAAGGAAGCCAAAGGCAAATTTCACCCATCGGGCACCTGCGTCCTCCAAACTGCTGATGAAAACTTTATAAACGCAGCGAGAGACTGAACTCGGCTAACCCAGTTTTCTTCATGACCGGCTCCACAATTCCCCAAATATAAATCGCTCAGCTGAGATTCAGCAATTGTTTTCCTGTTTTATTAAATTACCTATAAGAGGTACCAAGGGGTGTCATATTTTAATACCATGGTAGTTTTATTGTATGATTATTTTTAGTAAAAAAATGTTAATTTCTCTTCCTCTGATTGGCTGATACAGTCCCTTAGATTACATGACATCCTGACTATGATTGGCTGATACAAACCCTTAGTTTACGTGACATCCTGCCATTCCTCAATGAAAGAACTTTCTAGTGGTGACTCCTGTAAATCCACTGGCGCCCTCTGCTGGTCAGCATGCTAAACTGCTGGTTTTCTGTGTGTCACATACTGACTTGCATCTGTTCCCTTACTACACAAAGCAAAAAAAAGAACTAATTTGTAATCACAAGTTGTAATTAAATTGTATATTATTATGTTGTCCACTAAACGAGAAACATTTTCAATACATCTGATGTTATTTCCTCTTTCTCTGTAGATCACGGGGGCGATCCTGCTGGCTGTGGGATTATGGGGGAAGTTTATTTTGGGTCCGTATATCTCACTGATAGCGGAAAACTCCACCAACGCTCCATACGTGCTCATCGGAACCGGAATCACCATCATTGTTTTCGGTCTGTTTGGATGTTTCGCTACCTGCCGGGGAAGTCCATGGATGCTGAAGCTGGTGAGAGAGACAGAGAGTCTTTCTTTCTGATATAATAGGATAGAAAACACAGCCAGGCCGTGCATCATTCAGAAGTGAATTGAGAATGTCAGTTCACATTTAATTCGGTTTCTGCATTTGAATTAGACATGCAAACAGGATGAAGAGAATCTGAATTTTAAATTAAAATTTTGTCTTTCCAATTCACAATCCTATAAGACATGACCAATTCATTCAAATTCCAGCGAATGAATTGAAAGTTCCTGTTTCAGATTGTTTCCTCATCTGATCACTGATCACAACTAATTCTCTCTCTCTCGCGCTCTCTCTAGTATGCAATGTTCCTGTCTCTGGTTTTCCTGGCAGAGCTGATTGCTGGCATCTCAGGATTTGTGTTTCGTCATGAGGTGTGACACACGTACACACACAAACACACACACAAACACACACACACACACCGTCGATTTTCTCAGCTGATGACCCATGATGCGTCTCTAGTTCTCCATCTGTCACACACTAGGAGGGCTTGTTCTGGTGACATCTGGTGGAGCGTGTGTGTGTGTGTCCTGGTATTCACTACATTATAGGGACCAAATGTTCTCACAAGTATAGAAATACCAGTTTATACCTAAAACACCTTGTGGGAACGTTTTAAGGTCCCCATGAGGAAACAAGCTTATAAATGATACAGAATGATCTTTTGTGTGAGGGTTAGGTTTGGGGTACAGTTAGATTAGAGGAATAAAATATACAGTTTGTACAGTATAAAAACCATTACATCTAGAATGTCTCCATAAAACATTACAACCCAACGTGTGTGTGTGTGTTTCCACAGATCAAAGGTACCTTCCTGAGAACATACAATGAAGCTGTTCAAAACTATGACGCTCAGGATGAGAAAAGCGTCGCCGTGGACAACGTCCAGAGGAGTGTAAGATCTTAACTAGAGTGTTTATGCTGACAGATACCTCGTGAAGATGTTTTCAAGATCTTTTAGAATTATGAATTATGATCTTTTTGGTCATTATGAGAATCTCTGTGAGATGTTTCTGAATACTTGTGAGAGCTTTGTCACTTTTTTCATGTACACCTGTAGTTGCGTTGTTGTGGAGTTCTGAACTACACCAGCTGGTTTTCCAGTGTTTATTTCCCAGTGCACGGAATTCCACCCAGCTGCTGCGCTAACAAATCCGACTGTAACTCTTCAGACCTGCGGAATGCCACCACAGCGGCCACCAAAGTGTACCAGCAGGTAAAGCACACACACATAAATGCTCTCAAAACTGCCGTCGTTTCCTCAAATTAAATTGGCTCTTTCCTTTCAGGGCTGCTACGAGCTAGTGACGACCTTCATCGAGACGAACATGGGCATTATTGCTGGAGTAACGTTTGGAATCGCATTTTCGCAGGTAATGCAGCGACAAGGGAAATCATCCAAAATTTCAGACAATTGTATAGATGCTACTAAGAAAATGCAATAAAAAGCACAATTTACAATGTTGAAGCCATTTGTTTTCTTTAGTTTGAAAGGTCTGAGGAAAAATATTTGTGCTGTGATTGTTAGAGTACATCAGACAAAGAAAAAACGGCAAGAAAAATTGGTTTGCTGTAATAAAACCCGTTTAAATGAACACTTAAAGTGTGTACCGTCTGCACCACCAACATCAAATAGAAGTGCATCTACCATTGGTCGACCAAACAGCGACTCCCCCAAACTGCCACCATTGGTTGAGCCAGTGTTGCTATGTAGGGTTTGTTGAGATGCTTAACAAACAGAGCTGATGTGTTGATAGCACCACAGTTTACATTGTACGTCACTTATTTATAGTTGTCCCTGCATAATAAACTGCGTTAAGATATTAAAGAAATTTTATACCCTTTAAATAACAAATTACACATCTTTAAAGTTTGTCATCAGATAAATCTGGGGCAGGAATATTTTCCATCATTTCTGCCATGTCGTAATCGTTTGCGTCATTACCGTTTGAGAACTAATATTTACTCATGTATTTTCACTTCGCAGAAGCGAGTGAACAGCTGGCTGGTGTTTTCTGGCACAGGTGGGGTCGTGGAAATGGCTCATTCGTCACCGCTGCGCACGTGTGCGAGCAAGCGTGTGTCTAAATGCTAGTGACCCAGGCCGTACTTCATTTTTTTCCAGTGGCCGTTTAGTAAACACATGGACGCCTGCACACATGCTCTCCATCTGTGTTAATGGGTGTAGAAGTGCGTTTGGGAACCTCAACACACACACATATAACAGCTCAAAGCTTCCTACATTTGTGTGTGTGAGACAGAGAGATGTCCTCTGATGCGGAATCTGTGACACGGTTAAATGTAAATCAGTAAACATTCATTATGATTTTAACTAGAATATCGGCGCGAAGCATAAACCCAGGAGAGCAGCCAACAGTAACGACCATCGCAGTTTAATTTAATTAGCAATTACGCTGGAAGAGAAAAACGCTCTCGACTGTAAAATACAGTTTTACCATAGTAACACTGGTGTGTGTGTGTGTGTGTGTGTGTGTGTTCAGTTGATCGGAATGCTGTTGGCTTGCTGCCTCTCACGATTCATCACTGCCAATCAGTATGAGATGGTGTAGCGGTGCGGGCACGGGTGAGTCTCACACTCACACACACACACTCACACACACACACTCACTCACACACACACACACACACACACACACACACACACACACACACACAAAAAAGATGCCTGACTGTCTTCATTCTAACTTATATGGAAACTCGTAAGGAATCTGAAATAGTCTTTATAGACAGTGACCCTATTAACACTCCCTCATATTCTGACTATTATAAGGCGTATTAAATATACAATAGCACCCACACACACACACACACATTATGGAAATAAATTGATGAGAATTGATGATAAAATTATGAGTTTCAATCTGCTGTTTATTAAAAATAATGCCAGTGTGTAACAATGTCTGTCTTCTCTGTGTGTTTACATCTGAATGTTTTTTTAATGTTTCCATCTTCGTCCACTCTTACTTTTGAAGGCTTCTAATAAGCTTGCTGTAGACTGTGAGGGCATACCCTACACGCTTTTATTGTTATTATAGGAATACAAATGCTGTACATTAACCTAAACTTAAACTTCCAAATAAGGGTATTCCTGTAAGTTCACAAAGGGAGGGGCTGAGTAAAGCCACACACACACCTTAAAACAGCTGCTCTGTCATATGGTGGTGTGACACGACTGCTGAGAATGACAAATTAACCTGTTCGTCTATCACATTAAATCTCTGTTATTACAGAACTTGGAAAAAACTTGGATAACTTCACTTCCCTGCCTGATACACACACATGCACACACACACACACAGGTGTAAGTGTGAATATTAGCTTGTTAATCTGTCATCTTATGTGTGATCGCTCGCACACAACATCTAAACCTTTTCTCTCACCCCTAGGCAAAGAAGACGCATGTCACCTTGGAAAGGGAAGGAATCCCGAAAATGCTAGCACACTTCTTCCTTATTTCTTGTTTTTGTCTCTTTTTTATTCATTCTTTTCTCGGTCTGTCTTTCCTGGCTTCCTCTCTCTCGCTCTCTCTCGTTTTTTTGGCAGTGCATCATTCCTCAGTCCTGCAGGTGTGTCATGACTGAAGCTTCTCCTTTCCAAAACATCACCGTCAGCGAGGAAAAGGAAGTGGTTTTAGGATGCGCTCCTGCGTACGCTGTACGAAACCCTGCATGCAGAAAACTCAAAATCTCATGCCAAAATCTAGAAGTAAAATCAGCACTGATTCTAGAACACCATGTCCTAACCAAACACAACACAGAGAAATCTCACTAGATCGCTGTACAATAAACTTCAAATATGTTCTGATTTTATTAGGACACTCTATATACTCCTAAAAAAGTTCTGTCAATATTATCCAAAACATTCTTGCAGTAATGTTAGTAGAACATTTTATTAATGTTATACATCACGTTGAAAACAATATTAAGTAGTTAGTGAAATGTTTAAAAAATGTTACAGAATTAAAAAATGTTCGAATAATATACTTACAACCAAGCAATAACCTTAATACAATGTCTAACATACTGGACGTTTACGTTCCTAGAACTTTCCAAATAACATAATAATGTTTTTGTAACTTATGGAAATGCAAGGGAACCGTTCTTACAATCTTAAATTCTTAGCTGGGTGGTTAGGGCACGGTGTCTTTCTCAAGAGAAAAACGATTTCAAATTTTAGGCTGACCAACCGTGACATCATGTTGATTGTTTGGATTTTAATTGTTAAATTGTATTGGGGTAGCCATGCCCACAGTGAAATTTCATTGGTCCAGTATTCTGCTTGTCATTGCTGTATATTGCACATCGGATGTTCCTATTGGATGATATTTTGTTGCTCCACGCAGCACGCAAACTGTTGCTCAAACGCATTACGTTTTCACGTAATGTAAACAAGAAAATGTTAAGTAAAACTGGTCACACCTGGTTAGGACATGATGTTAATCAACCCGATTTCACTTTCACTGCAGATTTGTTTAAGGAAAAACAAAAAGTGTAAAAAATGACAAGATGTTTTGTTGTTGTAAAATCTAGGGGTATATCTATATAGAAATATCTTTTGTTTTTGTTTAAATTTTGTTTACCTTTCAGCATATGGACACCTGATTAAAACTGACTATGTAGTATTATGTAGTCACTAAACATGACTGCATAATCAAAAAATCTTTCTATAAAGTCACACAAAAAAATGTCAATTCTGTTGTGTGTGTGAAAGCCAAAACCAAGCAATTTTCTGCCACATGATGTATAGCGGTGACGGTTCAGAACTCAAATTTGTGTAGACTGAAGTGTTAAGTGTGCCCTAAAACTACTGGTACATGTTTGAACAACTACTAACTATTAATTAGTGATTGTATTACTCAGCCTTTGGGTTGTAGTTCACTGTTTTACATTGTATCTCTCTTGTGGACTGTTGACACGCTGTATTTTCTATTTTTGTGGACTATTACTGTAAAAATCTAACCATAGCATATCTATCAGCTTTTAGGATATTTACACTGTATATCTCTAGAAACAGGCATTATTGTTCGTTATTTTAAAGCGGGGGTAGTTTAGCATGAAAATCAGACGATAAGATTTTGGTATCGTAAATAATGTTTCCTAGAATGACATATTGTGAAAAGAATGATAAATCACTGTATCAAAGTCATTCAACAGCCATTGGTCCTAAAGGAAACTTCGGGAGTTAAGTAGTTAACTCTTTGTCAAATCGCTCTGTAAAAGAACTTTGTAAAGTTGTAAAAAAATAATTCCCACTAAAATTTCAGAACTGCATGACAAACAAATGGAAAAGCTCAAATACCATAAAACGTTTTTATCACAGTGGATAGGCGGGTTGTGCAGGCGGGGAGAGCAGCTCAAAAAGCAGCTGTCTAGTTAAGAGTAAAAATGTTTGATTTACAGCTTTATATAAAATGAGATAGACAGAATTTTCTGGTCTGAGTCGAAGGAACTGTAAAATCACCACAAACAGTTCGCTGGCTCAGTCGTTTGCTCTGTTCATTCACAATGGTCTGAAAATTGTGAATTCTTGAGACTTTTGACATTCTGATTTTGCTAGCATGAGCCAAGCTTTAGTGACCTCTGTGTTTTTATTTATTATTTATTTTACGTGGTAGAAATCTGCTTTTTTCATTGAAGTGTTCTGTGAGGTACCTTTAACAAATTCTTACGATTCCATATTTACTTGTCAGTGTGTTTTTTTATTTCATTTTGTGTTACCTTGTATGTTTTTCTTTTGCGATATTAATTTTATTACCTCGTAGACTTAGAGTTATTATATTAATGTTTTACACTATCATTTCTGCTTCTGTCCCTTGTGTTGATGGATCATGAAGTATTAGATTCAAGAATTCGTAGTCTGGACACATGCTAGATAACACATCTCAACATAGACGAGCCGCGTAATGAAGTACTTTGTATAATAAAATAAACGTTTTTAAAATGCATCACCAGCTAGCATGCCAACAAACCTGTACGTTGATATTGTAAGCAGCTGTGTTCTCAATAAAATGCTTCTTCGTCTCTGGTTTGTCTCTGTTTCTGGTTTGTCTCTTGGTTTGTCTCTGGTTTTTCTCTGGTTTGTCTCTGTTTTTCTCTGGTTTGGTTTTTCTCTGTTTTTTTCTTGTTTGTCTCCGGTTTTTCTGTTTTGTTTCTGGTTTGTTTTGGTTTGTTTCTGGTTTTTCTCTGTTTTGTTTTGGTTTGTCTCTGTTTTTTTCTGGTTTGTCTCTGGTTTGTTTCTGGTTTTTCTCTGGTTTGTTTTGGTTTGTCTCTGGTTTGTTTTGGTTTGTTTCTGGTTTTTCTCTGGTTTATTTCTGGTTTGTTTCTGGTTTGTTTCTGGTTTTTCTCCGGTTTTTTTCTGGTTTGTTTCTGGTTTTTCTCTGTTTTGTTTTGTCTCTGTTTTTTTCTGGTTTTTCTCCGGTTTATTTCTGGTTTGTTTCTGGTTTTTCTCTGTTTTGTTTTGGTTTGTCTCTGTTTTTTTCTGGTTTTTCTCCGGTTTATTTCTGGTTTGTTTCTGTTTTTTCTCTGTTTTGTTTTGGTTTGTCTCTGTTTTTTTCTGGTTTTTCTCCGGTTTATTTCTGGTTTTTCTCTGTTTTGTTTTGTTTTGTCTCCGGTTTGTTTCTGGTTTGTTTTGGTTTGTTTCTGGTTTTTCTCTTGTTTTTTCTCTGGTTTGTCTCCGGTTTGTTTCTGGTTTTTCTCTTGTTTTTTCTCTGGTTTGTCTCCGGTTTGTTTCTGGTTTTTCTCTTGTTTTTTCTCCGGTTTGTTTCTGGTTTTTCTCTTGTTTTTTCTCTGGTTTTTCTCTTGTTTTTTCTCTGGTTTGTCTCTGGTTTGTTTCTGGTTTTTCTCTTGTTTTTTCTCTGGTTTGTCTCCGGTTTGTTTCTGGTTTTTCTCTTGTTTTTTCTCTGGTTTGTCTCCGGTTTGTTTCTGGTTTTTCTCTTGTTTTTTCTCTGGTTTGTTTCTGGTTTTTCTCTTGTTTTTTCTCTGGTTTTTCTCGTTTGTTTCTGGTTTTTCTCTTGTTTTTTCTCTGGTTTGTTTCTGGTTTTTCTCTTGTTTTTTCTCTGGTTTGTCTCCGGTTTGTTTCTGGTTTTTCTCTTGTTTTTTCTCTGGTTTGTCTCCGGTTTGTTTCTGGTTTTTCTCTTGTTTTTTCTCTGGTTTGTCTCCGGTTTGTTTCTGGTTTTTCTCTTGTTTTTTCTCTGGTTTGTCTCCGGTTTGTTTCTGGTTTTTCTCTTGTTTTTTCTCCGGTTTGTTTCTGGTTTTTCTCTTGTTTTTTCTCTGGTTTTTCTCTTGTTTTTTCTCTGGTTTGTCTCTGGTTTGTTTCTGGTTTTTGTCTTGTTTTTTCTCTGGTTTGTCTCCGGTTTGTTTCTGGTTTTTGTCTTGTTTTTTCTCTGGTTTGTCTCCGGTTTGTTTCTGGTTTTTCTCTTGTTTTTTCTCTGGTTTGTCTCCGGTTTGTTTCTGGTTTTTCTCTTGTTTTTTCTCTGGTTTGTCTCCGGTTTGTTTCTGGTTTTTCTCTTGTTTTTTCTCTGGTTTGTCTCCGGTTTGTTTCTGGTTTTTCTCTTGTTTTTTCTGGTTCTGTCTCAGGTTTGTTTCTGGTTTTTCTCTTGTTTTTAATATTTTATGGTTTGTCTCCGTTTTGTTTCTGGTTTTTAACTTGTTTTTTTCTCCGGAATTTGTCTCCGGTTTGTTTCATAGTTATATCTCTTTATGTTTTTCACTGGTTATGTATAGGTTTGTTTCTGGTTTTTCTCTGGTTTAGTTCCCGGTTTGTTTATGGTTTTTAACTCTTGTTTTTACATCTGGTTTGTCTCAGGTTTGTATTCTGGTTTTTTATGTTTTTTATCTTATGGTTTGTCTCTGGTTTGTTTCTGGTTTGTTTTGGTTGTTTGAGAGCACATGGAGTCCGTCGGCCGCTAGATGGCACCGCGATGCTGTTGAAAAACGTAACGGGGTCACGAACCTGAAGTTTGCGATTACAGTTTCCTGAAGAGAAGAAACCTGCTCAACTTACACAGTATTACAACACGACAAATCTTACGTGTTTCTGTTGAAATGACAATTTATGCATGAGCACATAAAACGTCATATTCACATATTTATGAAACACAAGTTTACATATTCACTTATATATGAATTATAAGTTCACATATTCACTTATTTATGAAACACAAGTTTACATATTCACTTATATATGAATTATAAGTTCACATATTCACTTATTTATGAAACACAAGTTTACATATTCACTTATATATGAATTATAAGTTGACATATTAACTTATTTATGAAACACAAGTTTACATATTAACTTATATATGAATTATAAGTTGACATATTAACTTATTTATGAATTATAAGGTAACATATTAACTTATATATGAATTATAAGTTGACATATTAACTTATTTATGAATTATAAGTTCACATATTAACTTATTTATGAATTATAAGGTAACATATTCACTTATATATGAATTATAAGTTGACATATTAACTTATTTATGAATTATAAGTTGACATATTCACTTATTTATGAAACACAAGTTTACATATTCACTTATATATGAATTATAAGTTCACATATTAACTTATTTATGAATTATAAGTTCACATATTCACTTATTTATGAATTATAAGTTGACATATTAACTTTATATATGAATTATAAGTTGACATATTAACTTATGAATTATAAGTTGACATATTAACTTATTTATGAATTATAAGTTGACATGACATAACTTATTTATGAATTATAAGTTGACATATTAACTTATTTATGAAACATAAGATGACATATTAACTTATATATGAATTATAAGTTGACATATTAACTTATTTATGAATTATAAGTTGACATATTAACTTATTTATGAATTATAAGTTGACATATTAACTTATTTATGAATTATAAGTTCACATATTAACTTATTTATGAATTATAAGTTGACATATTAACTTATTTATGAATTATAAGTTGACATATTAACTTATATATGAATTATAAGTTGACATATTAACTTATTTATGAATTATAAAAAAAATTTAACTATTTATGACTTATAAGGTAAAATTTTTATTAATTATTATGACATATTAACTTATTTATGAATTATAAGTTGACATATTAACTTATTTATGAATTATAAGGTAACATATTAACTTATTTATGAATTATAAGGTAACATATTAACTTATTTATGAATTATAAGGTAACATATTAACTTATTTATGAATTATAAGGTAACATATTAACTTATTTATGAATTATAAGGTGACATATTAACTTATTTATGAATTATAAGGTAACATATTAACTTATTTATGAATTATAAGTTGACATATTATTTATAAACATAAGTGTACTATTTATGAATTATAAGGTAACATATTAACTTATTTATGAATTATAAGTTGACATATTAACTTATTTATGAATTATAAGGTGACATATTAACTTATTTATGAATTATAAGTTGACATATTAACTTATTTATGAATTATAAGTTGACATATTAACTTATTTATGAATTATAAGGTAACATATTCACTTATTTATGAATTATAAGGTAACATATTCACTTATATGAAAACATGCGTTAATAATTATATCAATATGATGTTCGTTTTAAACCTAACAAGCTTATTTCACACACGCGCATGTGAATTCACTTTAATAAAAGTCTCTTCTGACGGTAATGACACACAGAAACGTTGATTCAACGTTATATGAACGTTTGAAGGTGATTTCAGGGACTTTCTCGCGCGACTCACCCCGCCGCGGCGTCACCGTGAACCGGCCGGAATCCCTCCCCGCCTTCTGATTGGCCGCTGCAAGGCACCGACCTCCCCGATGAGCTAAGCGACTGGCTTGCGATTGGTCGAGAGCGGCCGAGCGGTTATGGGCCGATGCTTTGTCTCATGAATATTCATGAGCGCCGCATACGGCCTCGCCCACCGGCGGTCGGGGAGGACTGATCCGGGATCTGCTCTTCATCCTCCGGCGGCGTTTCTCTGCACTTTGTCGGCGTTTTTTGGCTTTAAGGGACACATTTAATCAGCAAAGGTTTGTATTTTATTCGCTGTATTATTTATTAGACTCGACAGACGGAGGTCTGTGTTGCCGGCCGGCTTTTCCTATAGGAAACCGAGGAGTGACTTAATGCGCGGTCGCTATTGAGATTTCAGCGCGCAGATTCGACCCTCATCCCTTTAAATGGGAATAAATAGTGAAGATAAATTGCCCGTGTTCAATTGTGCCGAAATACGTTTAGGTACCTAAACGTGTTATGATGGAAAAAAACAGACAGACGTCTTGCTTTCTGTTGCATTATTATTTTTACGTATTAGTTACGTGTTTATTTTGGCTTTATATAATGTCGTGTGCATCCCTGTTAAACCATTGCGCCATCTGTGTTATTTCAGGTCACGTTTATCCGGTTACGCTGCGGTGACGCGTTTGATTGACGTGTGGAGGCCCCGCCCCTTCTTTATATCCACCTGCGCTTGTGAAAACTCATCCAACACAAACCCACGACTCCACCCGGATCAACTCTGTTATCTGTATCGCCTCCTGCTTCATTGATCGTTATCTACATAAAGACTGCATTCGTTTCCGAGCTTTCCGAGTCAACATCTCCAAAAGACGGACCTCCATCCAACTTCCAGCAGCCAAGATGATGCAGATCTGCGATTCTTACAACCAAAAAAACTCCCTGTTCAACGCCATGAACCGCTTTATCGGTGCCGTCAACAACATGGACCAGACGGTGATGGTGCCGAGTTTGTTGAGGGACGTCCCGTTGGACCAGGAGGACGAGAAGGAGGTGAACTCATTCTGTGATGGAGACATGTACGGCTCCTACGTGCTCCTCAAATCAATCAGAAACGACATTGAATGGGGCGTGCTTCAAGCAGACGACCGGCGCAAGGATAAACACGGCGTGACGGCGGCCCTGGAGATGTCCCGCATTGAACCGGATGAGGAGAACTTAGAGAAACTGTTTCATTTTCATCTAAACGGATTGCACACGGTTTTGGCGAAGCTCACCCGAAAGGCGAACACTTTGACGAATAGATACAAGCAGGAAATCGGTATTGGAGGCTGCGGGAACTGAAATGAGTTTCTCCAGCCGCTGCCGGTGCATCACGTTCACAAGAGATGATTTTCCCTGATAGGAAATAAATGACTTGTATTACATGACGCCGGTTTAAAAATGCCCTCAATCTGCCCTGCTAAGGTCTTTTGATTTTGTTTGCACAACCTGGATTTTGGCTTGGGAACAGGCTTTTAAAGTAACATGCAGTTTTATTAAAACAACTAGCAGGTGAACTTTTTCTTAAATATTTCACAGGGAGATTGGGTAGTTTGTTTAAATGTAGACTATAGCAATCCGAGGCAGAAGTAAATAAATAAATCACTAATCGTGTAAAAACGCACATTTGTCCTTGCTGATGTTGCAGAACATCGATGCGCTGTGACGTCATAATCGATGAGACGGAATCGCGACGATTCGGTTTAAATCACGGAATGTTGACAGATTCCAGGAGATTACATCACAAGCACTGTTGGTAATTGTGTAACACTAATAAAAGCGTTGTGTATTTATTTCTAATATGAACGTAAGAAAATAAACATTTTGTAAATACTTCGTTGTTCACACGGCTCTTTACTATAAGTGACTGAGTTACGACTGAACTATGAATCATTTGCTTGTGAAATATTCTTGCAAAATACGCTGATGTCATAATCGATATGTCGAATCAGACATTCCTGATTGATGCTTAACTTACTGCCCATGTATTTGTAAATATTTACTTTTACTGTACACCTACTGTACCGCATGCATCTCGGCCAACAGTAGCTTATGCTGGCGCACACAGCTGCTGAGGTCTGCGAAGGGAAATGGGATATTTTAAGAGCTGGCGAGGTTTGAAAAGCCCAGCACCTGCAGTGCATTATCCTGTTCATACTGCTGAGTCACTGCTTGAACTGCATTTAATGACTGATGGCTCAAACTGCCCACGCTAGTTTAACACTCTGGAGGTGAAACCAAAGGCCATCGGCAGCAATACTGTATTTTTGAGTGGCACATCATATTGTAAACATCTTTGGATTTATCTGCTGGTATTTGTCTGGCCGTCTGTTTCCTGAGCCATTCTGTGACATTCATACAGAATTCTAACAGTATCTTTAAAACTAGTGAAAATGAGGAGTGTCAACTAAGATTTTTACACGTGTAAAAGGAATAGTCGTGCTCTCTTAAAATGGTCAGTTAACCAAACAGAACGAACAAGATTTTATGCTAAAACTGCAGCCTGTCAGTACAGTACGCAGTAAACAAATAGTCATGCTATTACTTTGTAAAGTGAACAACTTGCTTGACTAAGTTCCAACAATGCTAAGCAGTTGTCAACACTCAAAAGGCCACTTGCCAAGGTGCAAAACGTCCTTAGTAAATCGATAGATAAATATTTACGTCCAGGGCTGTCCACAGCTGTTCTAAATATAGGCGTGACCGGCCCCTAACCAGATTTACTGTTGATCTGTTTGTACATTGAAAAGGTGAATGCCATGAATTATGGGTAGTGCATTATGGGAAAAGGTACATATTGACTTTTTCATGACACAATTAATGCTATACTTAGTTTATACTGCTAACCAGAAATCAAATTTCTCACAAAACAGTGAGCATAAAAGCCGCTTCATGATAAATACATTTATCATAAATTCATTTTTATCAACAGCAGGGTTATCAAGGGAAATTTGATTAGCTGTAATCCAAGACAATCCAAAACAATCGGCTCTAATTTTTGCTCTTTGGTCGTCATGTATCGCAGACTTGTACGCAAACTGACCTTCATCACTGATAGATTTTTGTCACCATGACATTCTAGATAAAGTTCATTTGATATAGATATCACCCTGTAAAAAAACCTTGCTGCCTTAAATTTTTAGGTTTAATTAATTTGGTTGCACAAGTTATTTCAACTTATTCTTTGTAATCTTGACTGGTGTGGAGTTGAGGTTTTGGAGGTTTTTAATTAAACCAGTCAGGATTTCAAATATCAAGTTAAAATTACTTGTATAGCCAAGTTGATTAAACATAAATTTAAGGCAGCAAAGTTTTTTTTACAGCGTTTGTATCAATGACATCCACAGTTTAAACCCTACAGGTGACATTTTCAATCTAACTTCTTCAGTGCACCCTAATTAGGGATGCTAGGAAAACAACACAGAAGCCTTCAGTTGGATTTGCTGATCTCATGTTTCTAGTTACCCAGTTCCAGGAGGTTGTTTGTCTAACTGATGTAAGATCAGCCTGCGGCGTGACATTCTTCAATTTCCAGGCAGTATGATGGAGTTTTGGGGAGCAGAAACGCTGGAGGTATGATGCAACATAACCACTGGATAAACAAGTTTTTATCTCAGTTATCAGGTGCAACCTCAAAATTCTGTTACTTCCTAAACGTTCCACTAACAACGTAACAACGTTGTTGATATACATGACATATAATGTTAAAAAGTTCTACTAATGTTACAGCAACAGCAATTTTTGATAACTTTTACACAACGTTAGCCAATTACATTCTAACATTATATTCCACAACATTATATTCCTACAGTGACAATACCAAGTCGTGTAGTACAAGCGCTGCCGCAAACAAACGTGAATCGGAACAAACCACAAGCGTGTGGTCCAAAAATCAGTGTTTCGAAGTTGTTACTATGGAAACAAGATGACAAAACAAAAGAAGGTGTTGCGTAATTCGGTTAAGAAATTGATTTATTGGCAACATTCTGCGCTGAATTTAATAATGTGAACTCGCTGAAGAAGCCAAAGACTTAAACATCCTCAAGAGGCTTTTGTTGAAAAGTTTCAAAACTCTTCAGGATGTTTAAATGAAATTCGCCAAATTGTTTCCTGTAGAAACAATCTTTTGATTCACACCACCTGTGTGTTGAAAGATTTAGGTTACGACAGACTACTGTAAATTAGGCATGATAAACGGACCAGGAAGTCAGCCGTAAATAAAACTTATAAACGCCTCATTCATACTATAAATTACCATCATGTTTAGGGTCATTTTTACCTGTTTTAAAACTGGATGGGCAGGTAAACTCATGAAGGGCATTTAATACTACGAGGTTAGGAGGTGTGAATTTATATCAGACTACACTATTGTCATGACAAACAAAATTTGTGTATTTAAAAAAAAAGCTGAATTTAAAAAGTGTTATACCTCAGATAAAGTAAAACAGAATGCGGTTTGGACTTCACACTGCCTGATGTCGGGTTTCCGTCCCTCAGTTTGGATTTGGTTATTAAAATAAGCACCCTAGCAGGTGCCGTCTGGTACTGATCTGAGATCGTATTTTGCTGTATTTGCCCGTAATAGTTTAAAACTGTAGGGCTGACCCGGGATCAGTGCTCTCTGGGATTTTGTCTGCCATGGTCTGAAACGAGGAAGCCCTCATTTTGCAGTCAAAGGATTCCACCGTGTTTTTCATTGGTCATGGCCATGATTGCTTCCTTCGTTGTTGATTTGCATGACTCACAGCGGAGAAAGACAGAGATAGAGAGAGAAAGTGAGTAATGAAGGAAGGAAGATGAAGGAGGAGACGAGACGGCGGATGGGTGGGCAGCGACAGAGACGAGGGATTCATAATTGCCATCTGCAGCGAGACTGCAAGATGAGGGGAAGAGAGAGAAAGAGAGAGAGGCTTTGAAATTTCATCTTGTCCTGTCGGTGACAACATGAGCGACTTCTCCCTGGTGTGTTCGCGGTCTGTCAGTGATGAGCGCCGGCTGAACGCTGAGTGAGTCTGACGCACAAGCAGGTGAAGCCCAAGGGCTGAAGGCCAATAAACCATGTCATGGCTTCTTCTGAGCTTCATAGCTCTTCTGAGACCCTGAGCTGAGAGAACCGTGTGACAAGATGACAGGGAGTTTCTGCAAACGTTGTCCTAGTTTGACTTGAATAAAAGACCAATAGAAAAGAAGTATGAATAGGTGAAAATTACAACCTGTATTATTTTCCTTCATTTTCCTTGTGAAACACAGCAAAACATCCTGTATAGTGAAACTGTGAAATTGTCTTAATCTGTCTGGTAAAAATGTTATTTTTAAAGCTCTAGGAATGTTCAAAACGTCTAGTTTTTAGATGTTGTATCAACATTATTGCTTGATTATAAGAACATTATTTAAAATTCTGTAACTTTTTACATTTTAAAAATGTTCCGCTAACGTTACAGCAGGAAAATTTCAACAACTTTGACAGAATGTTAGCCAACGTTCTGAGAACATTCCCTGTTAGCTGGAGTAGTTTTAGATTAAGTCCCAGCAAAGTCAATGAATGAACTGCATCCATAATGAAGACACAACCTCAAGCTGCTTTACGGACACTATTTTGGGACTGTACTGTCTTTTCTATAGATAGAGAGTTGATCCAGGATCAGTTTTAAGAAGGGACTTATATTTAGGGTTGACACAGACAGTCGGGTTTAGCTGACAAACGATCCTGCGGCTCTGTGATTACGGTCTGAATTTAATTTCCCGCTGTCTTTTCTCTCTCACTTTCTTGCTCTCTCGCCCATATCCGTCACTCTCCAATCAGCGGTCGTTTATGTGGTCTGGATCATGGGGTTCTGCCCTTCATTTTCTGCGTAATTAAATTTTGATTACCACTTTAACTCGACCAGCAGGGGAATACACCACAGCGACACGCCGACTCACGGACGTGCATGCACAGAGAGACTAAGACATAAAATAACACGTGTGATTGTCGGATCTCCTCTCTGGTTTGAACTGAGGTTGTTTTTTACCTTATTTATGAGGTTGGTTTTTCCCTTCAGCTGCATTAGCGGTCTGGAGCAGAGATGGATGGTTTCGTCCTTGCTTGCGGACACACACACACAAACCAAGCACACACATACACACACACACACCACTGGGCTGTAATGCTGCATAACTGCATAACTGACCTTTCTAGACGTCCTTGTTGGGAGGACACACACGCTGAGAGTCTGTGCTGCTGAACTGGTTTACGAATATAAATGTGTGTGTATGTTTGTGGCCTAGGAAGTTCATGCATTATTGTGTAGGTCTATGTTGTGCAAAAAAAGAGCATATGATCTATCTATCAGTCATTTTAAAGAATCTCGTGGTATTACCATAATGTTAGTGTCCAAAAATAAAGAAAAACAGGGTATTACCTCAATTACCAAAGCCTTTGGCTAGCTATATTTGACATGGGCTAACTAAACCCCATTCAGATGAACGTGTGTGTGTTTGGGTTTCTGTGCCTCTGGCTGTACTGAACCGCTGTTGAAATAAAGAACTGTGGTAACAAAACACCCACGACCCTGGCGGCTTCTCTCTCTCTTTCTCACACCTCTTTTTTCTTTGTCTTTCTCTTCGTCTTTAAAGCCGACGGCAGCATTCTGCCCGCTACTTAGACTCAATGAACTCACTGCCTCCCAGCCTCCTTAAACTGCTGCCTGTCTCTCCTCTGCTCTTTTATACCAGACAGGCCGAGGCAAACGATTGGGCGAGCTGGGATCTCCCCTCCCCATGTCCCCCGTGTCTGGTTATTGATTGGTTAATTCAGGATGTCAGCGAGTCTGTTTGAGAGTGACGCCCTCTTTTCCCTCGAACATTTATCAGCACGTCATCAGTCCTCTAGAGAAGAGCAGAGAGTCAGGATTAATGCTAATCAATTCAGCTAGAGGACAGAAGAGGAGAGAATGAGAAAGAGAGCAGAAAAGATGAGAGGACAGAAGAGAGAAAGAGAGGAGAGAATGAGGAGAGGACCAAAGAGAGAAAGAGAGGAGAGAATGAGGAGAGAACAGAGGAGAGAAAGAGAGGAGAGAATGAGGAGAGAACAGAAGAGAGAAAGAAAGGAGAAAATGAGGAATGGAATGAGAGCAGGGAGAACAAAGGAAACAAGAGAACATCATGAGGAAAAAAAGAGGAGAGCAGAGCAGAGAAAATGAGGAGGAATAAGAAATGGAGAGAAGAAAAAAGAGGAGGCAAAAAACAGAGACAGGAAAACGAGAAGAGAGCAGACAAAACAAGAGATGAGAAAAAACATGAGAAAAGACAAGAAGAGAGAGATGAGGAGATGAGTTGTGCCGAGTCATAGAGACAAAACATGAGACACACAAAGAGATGAGGAGAGCAGATGAGCAGGAGAGGAAGATGAGACGAGAGGTGAGAAAACAGAGAAAGAAGCTGAAAGCAGAGATGGAGGGATGCAGTGAATCAGTTAGTCCAGCCACTATCAGCTCATCTGATCCTGTGACACACACTCTCTAATTCAGTTACCTGTGACCTTCCTCTGTGTGTGTGTCCCACGATACTCTAGTTAATGAGTTAATGGACAGACCAGCACTGTGCCTCTGTTCTTTTGACCTTTGTGAGTGTGAGACTGATCAGGAGGATCTGAGGGTCTTTTTGAATTCTCTGATCTTTCCTCAGGTTCTCAACCTCCTTGATCTTCTCCTGTATCTGCCGTTTCCTACAAATGCGTGTGCACATGCAAAATATTGATGCTGAAGCTAAAATGTTGAGGTTTCGCTATGTGATGACACAGTGACCAAAAACAAAATTTTTGGGCCTCACCACACACTGTTGTTTAATATTATCACTTTATCACCAGTTAATGCTCAAGAACAGCATGTCCTGCAACAACTTTTCAGCAACAAGTCATTTTCTGCCCCTGTTGAAAGAAATGCTATATGCGGCAACAACCTCACAGGTAACTGAAACATATTTGATCATTACTGTTTAATCTGTAGGCCTAAAAGGCTGCAACAAAACGAAAATTTTTCTATTACAGCATACCTGCTGGAATACCTGCTATAACATTTAGCTTACACACACTCTTAACATTAATCTGCAGACTGGCTATTTCTGAAAAAACAGACTTTCTTCTGGTCATCATCTGGCAATAGATAATAAATCACAAGGATCTCTCTGATCACCGTGGTTACAGCACAATATTTAGAAGCTGAATGCAGAAACAAGCCATTATCATGTGTGTGCTTGTAGCATTGTGAGTGTATTTTTTAACGTAATGTTGCATGTTTGCATAGTTTATATGTGCATGCATGTGTTCAGTTTCTGTGTGTGTGTGTATTGTCAAAAGGTGTGTGTTCTCAACTGTGTGTAATTGTGTTTGTGGTCATAAGTGTGCAATTTTGTTGTGTTGGTCTTCATGCGTTTGGGTGTTGAAAGATGGAGTGGTTTGTTTGTTTTCATGAACGGCACACGGGTGTTTCTCCATGGCAGCGTACGCAAACAATCGCTCGCCTCAGAAACAGCGTAAGAACAAACAGAGAAAACAATGGGGTAAAACACACACATTAGATGATAACATTAAACAATACTGACAGGTCCGTTTGACTCAGAGAAGAATTGTTATAACGAGTCAAAACGGCAGTAATATCGTCATGGAAACAGTGACTGATTTACACTCAGATTGCGACAAGTCTACTATGCTACCATCGCTACATTGCGAGTGCATGTTCTCATGCAGTTTACTTACTATTAACTGCAGAGCACACATTATATCATTATATCATTCACCTACAACGACTTGCCGCAAAAAGTTTGTGAAGAAACTTTTTTAAAACTCTCTTCTGAGTTTGACAAACATGCTCACATTGAGTTTGGGTTGTATAAACATTTCCCAAACGCTTCCATTTCTTAACAACTTAAGAAAAACTTGATGACATGATATTGAACATTAATAAAACATTCTCCTTATGTTACTGCAAGAACTTTGAGAGAACGTTTAGAGAACAATAGCCAACATTCTCTTGTAAGCTGGGATAACCCCACATAAACACTGGAGTGACATGAGGGTAAGTCATTTTTGGAAGATCTATCCCTTTAAGGGAACGTTTGCTGGGAACAAATTTTTTATTTAATGTTTCTCCATCATGTTAAAGAACACACACTCAGAGTTTCTCTTTCAGTTTTCTGTCTCTTTCTGTGGTCCTGTTTCTCTGAAGATAATTGGCAGGTGTGTCGCCATGGTGACAGACACACCCACATCTTTGTGTATGCAAGTTGAGGCCGTTGTTATTAATGTCAACTTCACACAAACCTTTATTGATAAACATTTACATTTTTATGCATCCCAGCTAACAATTTTAGGTTATGAACGTTTCCCTAACGTTTTCATTATATTTTGTGTTTAAAGAATGTTTCTACCTTACACAGACAAAACACACTTTGTATCTAGATATAGCTGCTGAAGGCAGCGTACAAAAAACAAGCTCACACACACACACACACACACAGCTGGTGTCTCTAGATGCTGCTGCAGTGGATGTGTGTTTAGCCTACCTCCAACAAATCCCTTGTTTTCATCATAGAGGTACATGTGTGTTTTCTCTTCACAAGAGTCCCAGAGAGTTTGCATGAGCCTGTTTGTGCAGATGAGACGTCTGCAAAACAAGAGCAACATATAATCAGCACTGTCCAGCAGTTCAGGGTGATTTAAAACTCAAATCAAATGTACAGAGTGTTGAGACGCTAAGGTCACATCTAAACAATGCCTAAATATCAGTGTATGAGGAGATAAAATATCACAGCAAGTGTCTGCTGCAACCAGTTGATGTCAGAGCTTTTGTTATCAAAGTGATTTTTAGAGGATGTATAAAATCTTCAAGTTCACACAGATTAATAGATGCACAGATGCAGTTCACCACTTGAACTACCTTTAACTAACACTTCCTAAATTTCCACCAACATGTGACAATCATGTTGTATCTGTGGTTTAATAACTTGTAATCAAGCTGTTTTAATGAAATGGTTTGCTTATAAAGTGTGCGTGTACTGTCGTTTACAGAATAAATAGCCTTTTCCTTTTCCAGCTAACAATTTTACGTTTCCCAAACGTTTAACAAAAGTAACAAAAAAGTAAAAATGTTACTTAGAATGTTCTAAGAAAGTTCAATCTATCCCGTTTTTCAGAGTTGTATTAACGTTGTTGCTTGTTATAAGAGCAAATATTGTTCAAACATTTTTAAAATTCTGTCAAGTTCTTAAATGTTCTACTAACAATTTAAGACTAATGTTTCTGATATATATATTATGTAACTTTAAAAAACAATCTACTAACGTTACTGCAAGGACGTTTTTGATAACTTTCAGAGAACTTTTAGTAAGCATTAACAATGTTCTGGGAATGCTCCCTGATAGCTGGGTTAGCACATTTTTAAATCTACAAATAAAGACGCAGTAATAATTATATTTGCGAACCTTTTACAGATACTTTATGAGAATTAATTACAAGAACATCTTGTCAAAACTACAATATTGACTAAAGTAATAAATCATATTATACCGACGCCCAGATCAATGCTCAAATGACTGGAAACGAATGGAAATCGCTTCCTGTTGGCTGCTTATAATCTGTAGAAAAACAGAGAGGTAATATTTCTCTCTCTCTGTCAAATGTTATCAGGGAAGCTGAGGTTTTAGCTACCGTGCAAAGGTTAATTTCACTCACACACACACACACACTCACACACACACTTATCGGACTCGTGTGGCCGCTGCAGGTTTTCTTATCAGAATGTAAAGGT
Organism: Chromobotia macracanthus; assembly: GCA_036877525.1. Lineage (NCBI taxonomy): Eukaryota > Metazoa > Chordata > Actinopteri > Cypriniformes > Botiidae > Chromobotia > Chromobotia macracanthus. The sequence goes on along the minus strand of JAZGTH010000033.1, from coordinate 2,858,805 downwards.
CAGTGGGCCGAGTCATTTACAGTTCGGTGTTCCGGATCAAAGAGTGTGTGGTGTGACTTCAGAAACGCATGCAAACCGAGCGGCAGCACTAAACTGTGGTTTATAAATCTATCAGCCGTGTTTATGCCTCAGGCCTGTGGTCAGAGCAGGAAATGACACTGTTAATAGCACGTTTTCAACACCTGAGCATTTAAAACAACACTGATGCTGTTTATGCTTAAAACATGATAGATCTGTTTACACAAGCATATACAGTAGACATATACAGTAAACTAAAAAAAAAACTAAAAAACAACAAATCTGTCTGTCTGTCTATCTGACATTGGCCAGCTGCACATTTCTTTCTGTCTTATAAGCCACTGTGGAAGGCGAAACTCATATGTTGTGACTCAATAAAAGTGAATCAGTGCTGAGAGCTGCAGCTGCAGTTATTGTGATTCTCTCTCACCTCAGTGTCTATTCTCTCCACTCTTCCATTCTCTCTTGATCCACAGATCATCCCTCCATCACCACTCGTCCCTGACTGGATGCTCTGATGTCACACTCTGTTAAGGAGCTCAATGGCTTTTCCGTGGCTGTGCTGACAGAAAGATTTGTGCGTGTATGTTTGTGTCCTGGTATTCACTACATTATGGGGACCAAATGTTCTCACAATTATAGGAATAAAAACGTTTTAAGGTCTTCATGAGGAAACATGCTTATAAATGATACAGAATGATCTTTTTTGAAAATCTAATATAGCAGAAAGTTTTCTGTGAGGGTTAGGTTTAGTGATAGGGTTAATCTAGAGGGATAGAATATACAATTTGTACAGTATAAAAAGCATGACGTCTGCGAAATGTCCCCATAAAACATGAAAACCTGTGTGTGTGTGTGGAGGGAACTGATGTGTTGTGTTTACAGTAGGGTGTAGAAACAATCTAAACAAATGAGAGGTAACAACATATAATTAAAATTATACAATTATACATATACATGATATGATGAACGTCTAAAATCAGCACAAGCCTCATTATGTTTTTAAGGTGCAAATCTGGTTCAGACTAAGAAATCGAACCAAGTGTTTAAATAGCCTGGATGAATAGATATGACCGTACATAACCCAAGCTTACATGGGCAGAAGTTACAGTCGCATTTAACATAGCCATGTCTGAATTCTGGACCTGTTTCCCTAGAAGACGGCTTCACTGTAAACAAGCCTTTACGACTGTATCTTATACGGGTCTGTGGCGCACAAACAGTCCATCAAGGACAGGTATCAGGTTTAAACCAGTTTGAAAACAGTCAACAGAGCTATAAACAGAACTGATGTTACTGGAACTTCCCAGCAGCCTTAGAGAGCATGCAGTGTGTGTGTGTTATACGCCTGTTTTCACAGAACTGAGTCCTGATGTCCCATGCAAAAAAATCATATATGGAAATGTATGTAAAACACACACACACACACACATTGTGCAGGTCGCAATAACACACATTTGACACGCTATGAAAACATTGTACATAGAAGCAGGAGACATTGTCTCAATTTAATCTCATTACTGTTTTAAACGGAGACATAAATGAGATCTCATTTGTAAGCCTGCTTTCCTGTGGGTGTATTTGATAAAAATGAGTCGAATGAAGCAGCAGCATATGGAAGGATGTGGGTGGTTGTTGTATGTGGTCTCTCTTTTGGGTTGTTTTAATGTGTGTGTTGTGTCAAACCGATCTACAACTTCTGTCGCAGAAACTCTTGCAATTTGCAGCAATTACTGGCTTATTAGAATTTAGACTGTGCGCACAGGTGTCCGTCTGCCACGAAACAATAAAAACCTTTCCTTGGTGACCAACATGCCCTGCTAACATACGTTTACTGTTTGTTTTCATGAGAATTCACTTTCAAATTTTGAAAGTTTTTAAAGTAAATTTTACAAGAAGAAAATAAAAACTATGACAGAGAATTATTATAAACAGAACGATTGTTGTTTTTTTGTATTAATTAGGACATTTTGATGTGTTTGTTCTGATGTTTACTAAGAGAGGATTCATTATTTACGACTGTTGAGGGAAAATATGTGACTTATACAATAAAATCTGAAGCTATAGAATAGTGGTTTGTATTTTAAATAGTATTTCTTTTATTGTTTGTTGTTTGTTAAGGGATGTTGTTTATTTCTCAAAGGTTGTTGTTGCTTGTACTTTAAACATTTCTTTTAAGCATTTCTGTTTGTTAAGTGTTGTTTGTTCCCAAAACTAGTTGTTGTTAAAATGTTGCTTGTTAAACGTAGTTTGTTTCCAAAACAAAATGTTTGTTCTTTACACAGTTGTTGTTTATACCCTGAAGGTTGTTTATTAGGTCAGTACAGGGAGGTCCGTGTGTGATATTTGTATACTTGTTGGAGATGTTTGTGTGATGCTCTTGCACATGTTGGGTTTATATTTGTGTGTGAGGTACATATCTACAGCGTTAACTGCACGCCACTTTTAGAAGAACCAGCATGAGTAACGTTTCCTTTCAACTTTGTAAAAGGAGAGCAGACTATTAAGTTTAGTTGCTAAGTGTGCATGTTGGTCCTGTCCAACGCAGCCTCCAAGCAAACAGGAAACATTCTCAGAACGTTGGCTTATGTTCTGAAAAAGTTCTCTCACAGTTATCAAAAACATTCCTGCACAATGTTTCTTTAATGTTATATATCATATCTCAAAAACAATATTTTTAAATAGTTAGTGGACCATTTCTAAAAACATTACAGAACTAAAAAAGTCTGAATGACAATCTTTTAACCAAGCAATAACATCTACTAATAATAACATCTACAAATATCTACTAAACATGGGCGTTAAATGTTCCTAGAACTTTCAAATAACCTTTTTAACATTTTTGTTGCTTAACGTAAATGTTCTCATAAACAAAGGTGTTAGGTGGGCTCTGGCGAAGCTATCGTTTTATTCTCTTGCAAAGGTTTCATAACGTGAGTGCTAGCCGTTGCTCTCAGTTTACGACTCTAAATATAAAAGTCTGACAGAGCGCTGACAGCGTGTGAGTGATCATCCAGGGACACATTCATATCAACATTATCAGCTGTACAGACAGAGACGTGGCTGAGGTTACTGAGTCCACGATCTCCCAGAGCAAGATTTTATTGCTCCAAAGTTGCTCTTTCAAAGCTCAGGAGATTTGATGAAGATCTCAGTTGTGTTTCATTTAACAGCTCTGTCTTAGATGTTTGTCCTAAAACAAATAAAACAATTATAAAATTTAAAGTTGTTTTATTTTTTTTAATTAATTTTAAAATTGAAATTAAAATAGTAAAAATGAAAGAGTATAGTGCTGTAAAATATGAAATATATTTGAAATTTGGATTTGGGTAAATTTGATTAGAAATGTTTGACTTCATATTGAAATCTTCAGTAATGTTGACTTTTGATTGTAGACTTGGCAAATCTGAGCTCAGTTTGAGACATTGTTGAGATCTCTTCTGAAACTCTAATAGAGACATTTGTGAGATTTTTGGGTAAGGAGAAACATTTGAGACACATGAGACTTAAGCAAAAGTTTTAATTCCAACTTCCCCAAACGTCCCCAAAAGGAGGTTTTGTTCAGATTTGTCAGTTTTTGCTGACTTTTGGGTACATATTTGTCCCCAGTATATGGTTACGTAAACCCACACACACACACTCATACACAGACATTTGCATGAACTGGCAGCTAATGTAAATGAATATAAAGGGGAGACAGGTGTTTAATGACCACCGGTGCCTCAGAGGTTATGACTTCTAAAGGGTCAACAGAAAACAGGACAGTTCTGGCATTTGTCTTTACTGTACTAAGCAGATATATCGTTTATGTTGCACAGTTCCCTCTCCAGTCCACACAGACCATTTACTTAAATTTACAAAAACAACTCACTCAAAAATCACATTTTGACGTCATGATGAGCACGTCTCTGTGCATCTAAAACGAACCCCAACAAAGTGCCAAATGCAAATCAAAACTCTCTTTACCAGCAAATAAACTGGAGCTGATGGTTTTCATCATAACAAAGGTTATTTTATAGATGTCTTAAAGAGACAGCAGCATAAATAAAGTTTCAATTCAACGGTAACAGAAACCTTTCATTAAACACTACAAAGTGTAAAATAAAGCACTTTTAAAGGTTCAACACCTGTCATGTTGAGGGTTTAAAGATTTACATGTTACCACTTAATTTTGTTATGACGTGAAAATGAATCATTCAAAGAATCACGTAAAATGGCTTTTATGCATTTGTGGCAGGAAATTGTGAAGTGATGTAAATGTATCAGAGGAATTATGGGTAGGGGGTGTGGCCGACTTTTTCCTTCCTGCACGTGAGTGAGGAAACCGCAGCTGAGTGAACGTCAAACAGCTCCTAGATGCCAAATCGTTACTGAATAATTTTTATTCGTAGTCTTTCACCTCTGACCTGAAGCAGTGATTGGACTGATCCGAAGTCAGTGTAACACATTAATGAATAATATTCTCCATAGAGCAATGTGTTTAACAATAACGTAAAAACTTAACATAACAACAACAAATAACAACAAATCATGGCAAAGAGTGAGTACTACTGACTCCATCATAAGAATCTTCTTGATTTCTTATACATTTGTGCATGTCTTGCACAAATATTTTGCATGAATGCACAAAACATTAAATATACAGTTTTAAACTAAATAAATATTAATTTATTAATTAGATTTAAATATTAAACCTATTTGACAGTTGATGGTTTTACTTGTTTTTTTAATTAAATTACATAATTTGCAATAGTCTATAGAAGTCTTTAATATACTTTTTTTTTGCTTCAGATCAGAGTTTAAAATGTTCTGCTATGTTAAAATGTAAAGCTTGTATCTTACAGCTGGTTGGTCAACTAGTTGGAAAACGGAAAAATGATTTTAAAACACACTTTCAATTAAAGGTTAAATGTGCAAAAAGGGTTGTGGGTATAGGAAACAACACTTCCTGTTCAAAACATTTATCATCAACTCAGATGTACTGAGAGTGTGTCGAGGGAGCAACGAAGCTACATCTGTGTATCGTCACACGAATGTGTGTGTGTGTGTGTGTAAGATGAGAGCTCTGATGTGTGTGACAGAGAAGTGAAAGAGAGACAGATCCAGTGTGTGTGTGTGTGTGTGTGTGTGAAGTAAGCTTAAGGTTTCTCCGCACTGGCTATATGTGTGACATGGGTTAACAGAGAGACAACAGTGGCTTGTGTGTGTGCAAGGTGAACTTGAGGTTTCTCTCAGTCGACTGAATGCATGATGTTCGTGCACGAGCTGTGTGACTGACAGGAAGTGACATCACAGATGAGAATGTACGCCTTCTCAGTGAATCTGTCTGCTCGCTCGCTCGCTGCAAGAGCAAAATAAATGTTTAATTTTTCTTTAATATAATTTACAACGCTGACCATATTTACTTCTTTGCACAAAGGCCAGATTTCCTTGCTTTTTAAAGCACAAAAGATGCACTTTGTCATTTTTTAAATATTGCTGGAAAACATTGTGGATCTTCAGGTTTTTTTTGTACAATTCATATTAATCTTTCAATTCAACTTTTCCTAATAATATAATTTGTAAACTCTCTGTATTAAATTAGAAAAGCAAAATATAAGGTGGTCTCTGACCCCTTCCAGTAATAGATACAGAGAAACCCTTGTCTGGGGTTTGTGACCAGAGCAGAGAAACGTGTGTGTGCTGCCCTGACAGTTGACACACATAATAACACAGTTTGTGGAACCAGATCAAAGGTCCATGCTGAGGGAAAGCCCTCTCTCTATGTCTCTCTCACACACGTGAGTGTAATAACAAAATGATACAGCTGTCAGTTCTGTCTGTAATACATTGTCGTCGGTTTCTCCGGATCACTCATTTCCCCATAAACACACATCCATCAACCTACCCTGCTCTTCCTGATCACACACTCCAGCTCAGCCTGCTTCCTGAGATAAATAACACCCTCGGAAAAGCGCCCGTGTCTTATTCCCGAATATTCATAATTTACGTCTCTGGCGTCTCTCAGTTTTATGTGATGTAAAACGACACATTGTGAAGAGCTTTTATCTGCTTTTGTGTGTTTGTGTGAATGTCTTATTTTATTTATTAGAGCGTCTTTCAGTTCTTTTTCTAAATTAAGTGTCAAATTTTTCATCTTTGTGTATGCGTGACAGATCACACAAACGTATCAATTATAAAGAAGGATGTCTGTCTGTCTTCGAAACCACCCAAAAAAACCCTATATGCTATACAGCAATGCGCTAAAATCAGAACTACTGCTTAGCAACAGATTGACAAAAACAAAACACGTTTATACAGGCAAGCATGGACGTGTTAGTTAGTACTGTACGAATGAATCATTCTTTTATTTTAGTGAACCAGTTCAACTGGTTCACCAGCTAAAGACTGAATTAGTTTAAGCAGTTGTGTGTCTGTGTGGCGAATCAACACTGTTAAACATATAGTACATTTATCTTCGCTCTGTCTATCCTGGATGATTTAGGTACAGAACTGTAATGTAGGCGACCTGTTCAAGACTTATGATTTATTATTTACCAACCCCACAAAACCTAAATGCAAACAGGTTATACTATTAACGACAAACATTCTTATTAAAGAACTTTTGCCTCTTTAGCGTTTAAAAAATTAAATTGCCAGTTACTTTACATACTTTTTTTACTATGTTGAAATCAAATGAAGCCATACTGACATTTGCGGGGAATAAAACTTAAAAGACAAAAGTAGTAAAGAGCAATTGGTACGTACAAACAGCAGGGCATCTAGTTTACAATTGTTTATTTACGATTTAATCAGCATTTAACATATTGTGTGGAACGTCGGTCAAATGCAATGATAGGATGTCCTAGCCTGTCAGACTATGTATGCCCATGTTTTGGAGGAGGCGTGGCTTTGGAACGTGCTCTGATGGGTGGGTGGGATCTTATGCTTTCAAAGCTAGCTTGCTATTGTGAGCCTCTCTGAAATTGCCTACTCTGCCTTTAAATCATTATATTCAACTATTCTACACAACACTGTGTTATATAAAGGAACGTTCATAGATTTCATGTGAAGTTTTTTACTCACTGGGAACAGAGAGAAATCAGTAAGGATGGATGATGGAACCCGTCGTCACTGTAATGGAATCTCCCTCTGCAGACACAGATGGATCTGTTGCCGTGGCAGCCATCGCTGCCCGCTGACATACCGACCCGCCCCCGTCTGCCGACTGGCAGTGCCAAGCATTGCTGTCACAAAGCTCTGTGTGTGTGCTGACAGGGCCCTCTCGCGCAGCTCTGCTGTGAGGCCCACACGGGATTCAAGAACACACAGAGTCCCTGTGAGAGAGCCGCGTCGGAGCAGTAGGTTCATTGTACCAATGCAATGAGCAATCTGTGTCACGGTTTATCACTGGACCACTTATAAATGACTCTGCCACAAGGAAAAAGTATTGAAACATAAAAAACTATTCAACTTTAGGTTACTGTGTTGTGGCCAGCATGCCGTATTTTATTTCTACACACTGTGTGTGTGTTTGTGTGTGTGTGGTGCTCTCTAGTTGACATTTTGGCTAACACCATGTACTGGAACTCAAACCCCATTGGACAATGTGCCTGTTAATCAGATATCACCATCCAATGGCACGATTCCTCACACACGCATGCAGTTATTAGACTTTCAGTTATCATCTCTGAAACAAATAGAGCTGTTCTGCTAATTTTATTCAATTTAGTGTATAAATGGCTTTTAGAAGTCAAATTACATAAACATGGTTGATATTTCTTGCACGTTAAAGTCCCCCATTGTGGGATACCCCAGCTAACAGGGATATTCTCTAAAGGTTCTCTCAAAGTTATCAAAAAGTTCTTGTTACATAGCATATATCAAAATTGTTATTTGTAAGTGGAACATTTTAAAAACATTACAGAATTGAAAAAATGCTTGTATAATGTTTTTATAACCAAGCAATAACGTTAATACAATGTCTAAAAACGATGTTTTGAACATTCCAAGAACTTTCAACATAACATTTTTTAACCATTTTGTTACTTTATGGAAAATGTTAGGGAACCGTTCTTACAACCTAAAACTGTTAGCTGGCAAGTTGTTATCGCTACAGACTGAAGAAATCATTTTAATTCTATCTGGGTATGAAACATGAACTAGACTATATAACAGGTTAGGTTAAAAGCTTGCTTTTGTGTGTGTGTGTGTGCATGTTTATGAATCATCTCTAGGTCAGTTTTGTGTGAAAAGTGATATAGCATTTGGCAGAGTAGTTTACCGCAGTGTGTGTGTGTTTCTGTGTGTGTTTGTCGGCTGTAGCAGCCACACGCAAACCTGGTATTTCCCTCGGGGGAGTTTACTGCTTCTTGTAAGTCTCACGTCTTTGATTTCTCATGCGCTGAAAGCAGAGTGCGGGAGAACACTGTCGCACTGCTTCTGTTGACTCCCAGTCCCTTTATAAAGAGAGAGAGAGAGAGAGAAGAAGACAAACAAGGATGAAGGGATGGAAGATGGATGGATGTTAAACAGACAGACACACATACAGACAGATTGATGTTACACAGACACATTTCTCTCCTGTTATACCCAGTTTTCTGTTTTTTTCTGGGGGGGGGGGGGTGTGGTGGGCAGTGTATTTTTCTCTGTTTTGAGCTATACGGGTGGAAGGAGATGAGCAGATTTAACGGCGCGGGCGAGCAAAGTGTCCTGCCGGGAACACACACACACTCACACAGACACACACAGATCCTGCCAACTGTTTATTTGTCTGCCTGTTTGCAGGAGCCGCAGCACGACAAGCTCTGATCTGCCGAGCCGAGAGCCAATGAGAGCGAGAACGAGCTGTGTTCCAGGACTCTGACTCAAAGCTACATCCCCGGAGCACAGAGAGATCCTCCCTCTCTCTCTCTCTCTCTCTCTGGCTCTAGAGGGAATCTCACCTCTTCCTGATCAGCTGGGAGTTAAAACACATTTAAAAACACTGTAGGATTGTTAGGATCTCGTTCAGAAGTCTGCCAGTATCACTAGTAATATATTTTTAATTTCATTACTGTTTATTTTGAATTATTAATCATTCAACTGAGTATTATTTTAATTATTATCGATTCATTGTTTACTCTGTATTGTTCACAGTCATGCCAATAAAACCATTTTGAATTGAATGAAATAAACAGGACATGCTGCAAGGTGGACTTAAACCTGCATCACTCGCACGAGCAGCGATGATGCTTGAATTGCTGATTAAACGTTGTGATGTAACACAGAGACACACAGATGTGGGGTTGCACTCTGTGAAACGCAGCACATGCGTGTACAGATGTGTCTGAGCTGGTGTGAATCACGCCATACTTGTGAGAGAGACCACAGGAGAGAAAAAAACAGATTGAGAGAATAACACTGTTAATACTAGATAAACTGAAGAAAGTATGAGTCGAACCCACAGCGCTAAAGTGTTGTGGGAAGTTGCTAGCAGGTTGTTATGTGGCTGTTAAGGTATTCAGAGATATGGATCAAAGAAAATGAGTTTGCAGTTAAAGTCAGCGTGAACAGGAAGTTACAAGTGACTTGTACCTCCTGAAACCTCAGGTTTCCAAAGACATTCAAAGTGAAACAGAAAACTTGAGGGCGTGGCTTGTTATTTACCACTTGGATTTGATTGGCTCTAGAAAGGTAGGTGATTTAAAGCTTGCAGTCGGAGGGGAGTGGTTAACCGCTCTGGCTCCGCCCAAGCCGCCAGGCTGACGTCATCAGAGAAGATCTGCCGTTCCAGAGGGGAAGCATGTTTTCCGATTTCGATTAAACATCACGATGGCGCATGAATGAAAAAATAACGACGCGCACGGATAAATCATTTATAATAAACACTGCAATAAGGGTATATTTTGACTTCATAGTGACTTTAAATCTGTTATCTAACAGACATTAAACGTTTACTCATTTCTCCACGAGAAATTCATTCAAGTAACAGTCTTCATTAAAAAATCATTTCAAAGAGGTCAGATATTTAACAGGCCCTTTACTAAGTTATTTAATAGTCTATATGTGCGTAACATACGTGCATATGAATATATATTGTGTGAAATTGGCTTTGTGGGTGCCCTGTACAATCCCAAGAGGCCCGATCGCGCAGACCGCAGCGCAGTGCGATTATTCGCCGCTAGGGGAAGCTGCCGCACCGCCGGTCTCCGTATCACCGCGCTCGGTCAGACGCGTCGCATCCTCTCTTTCTTTCTCTCTCTCTCTCTCTCTTTCTCTCTCTCTAATCACGATCTTTCCGCTCTCTTTATCATCCCCCGTCACTTACCCTGCCCTTCCGAGAGAGCAACCCCGCGGCGGGTGCGATTTACGGTCTGTGTGTGTGTGCGTAAAGGTGAAGGCCGGCGGTGCGCAGTGCGCTGTTACCGGCGTGCGAGTGATTAGAGCGCCGTAATAAACGGGAAGAGAGAGAGACCCAGAGAGAAAGAGAGAGAGAGAGGGGACGGGCTGAGTGGAAGAGTAATAAAGACCAAGGGAGGAGATGAAGCTCCAGCTGCCCGTGAAAGCCGCTTCCTGCAGCGCTGCCGCGAGATTAATGACGAGAGAGCCCGATGAAAGAGCGCCGCGCAGACGCACCGGCGAGTCCCGGTTACCGCCGTGCGTCTCGGTCGGTTTATGCGCATAATCTGGTTAAAGCTCCTTTATGATTGTAATAACATGCTCACACACACACACACGCACACACACACGGATCTCTGTCGAGGCAGATCGGCAGATCTTGTGCGCTCGGAGGGCATGCACAGACGATCGGTGTGCCAGCGCGCCGTGCCAGGCCTCTCGGCTTTGCCTGTGCGTGTATTACCGGAATGTCTGCGTCTTTGCTGCTCCAGTTCTCGGTTTATCTCATTACATCTTTCTCTCTGGACGCATGTGTGCCAACTGCTGCTTTTCTGCAGGGCAGGCAGTGGCCTCCCTATAGCCGGGAGTGATCTGGTGAAATAAGTTAACATTTCTAATTATTTTGTCTTTGTATTATATAATGGATTTGGTATCTGGTAACTGAAGAGCCTCTTAACGAATCATCAACTGATTCGACGCCACTGTGTTACCTGTGAGTTACCTGTGCCAACTATGACAGCTGTGCTGCGGTCTGAGATGTATGTGCTAATGTGTTGCCTGTGTCACCCGTGTTATTTTCAGAAGCACGTGCCAATTGTGTTACCTGTGCCACGTTCTCTGCGCCAGATGAGTTATGCTCAATTACCTGTGATTTTATCAGCATTACCTGTGTCATAACTGTGCTATGGGCTGTGCTGTCTGCATTCTATGAATAGGAGAGAGGAGTGAGATGCATAAACGATAAGCAGCTGCCTGAAACATATCAGGTTGCTTTGATGGATGACAAACGCAGAGCAATTTAGAGCACACACTCACACACACGTTTACTTATCTATCTAAATGGGGACAATCCATGGACTTCTATTGTTTCATACACAGCTAGTTATAAACACTATAACCTAAACCTTACCCACACTTTAACCCAAACTGAAAACTTTCAGTATTTCTGCAATTAAAAAAAAACAGTTTTTACAAATGATGACGACCCTAAAAGGAGGTTTTGCTCAGATTTGTCAGGTCTTGCTGACTTTTGGGTACAAATTTGTCCCCAATGTGTGGTTAAATAAACCCACACACACACATACTTATGAAGCAAACAGTAGCTTTGTGTGTGGAACAGACAGAAGGTCACTGAGCTGTTGCTTTCAAATCAGACACTGAGCAGGGTTGTTATCATGAAGTTTGAAAATGTTGTGTTAGATATTTAGAGAAGAACGACTTAAACTTCCGTTCTGTCGCTCACAGCGTCCGTTTGCCTTCAGATAAGTTGGAATATGACGTGAAAGTCATAATTTACGCTATATATTTATATAACCTCAGTTCTCACTTTCATTATATGTAAAAACAGGATGTCCTTCACAGTCTCCTGTTCCACAGATGACAGAAAGTCATTGTGGTAAGTGAATTCTAAGGCAATTTTTTATTTTTAAGTGAAGTATTTCGATAACAATCCTGTGTGTAACGTTGGTCACATTAATGCTTAACTTTTCTGGACTCTTTCCCGAATCTCTGCATGTTACTGTAAGTGTCAGCATTCTGGTGCCGTCTCGCTTCTGCATTCTATATTTACCGAGCTGATGGCAGGGAGTGGAGAGAGCGAGGACACGCCGGAGATGTCTGTGGGATTTCTCCAGGGGCGTCTTACCATCACGCTCCACTGACCTCTGAAGAGCGACAGGGAAACCCTGACTGCAGGAGCGTGACGGCGGGAAGACAGCGAGAGGACGAACAAAACTCTGTGTGTGTGGCTCTGTGGGAGAGAAACAGGTGCTTCCTGTACTCTCAAAATGTGTGTGTGTGTGCACGTACGACTGCCTGACAACCGTGTGCTGTTTGCATGCGATTACCAGCCCTGTTTTCAGTGTGTGTGTGTGTGTGTGTGTGTGTGACAGAACCATTAATCCTGCTTACCGGCCGTTGAGCTACGTAGAGCTGGGGAGAGATAAAGAGCCTTGCTCACTTTCTCTCTCTCTCTCGATCGTTCACTCGCTCGCTGCAGGCGTGATGACTGACTCGTCTGTCGTCACCTGTCACAAGCAGATGTCATTTAATTCAATTCCCTTCGATTCAGCGATTCAACTTTAGTGTCATAAACTGCTACCTGATAATTGTATTGATGATGCGTTGCTGCGGCCGGACAGCTGAACCGAGAGCAGATGCTTTCTGTGGTCACGTGTAAAGAGGTCAGATCTAAACTGACCTGAGGTCAGGGTCATGTGTTGGGTCAAAAAACTGGTCACAGTCTCTGTAATGCACGCATTTGTCAATAACCGTCTGATCAATATTCCTAACTGTGCATTGATCACCAATACACAAGCTTGCTGTACACACACACACACAGTTTTTCCTGCCATCTATCAGTCTATCTCTCCCTCTTAATCTGTCTTTCTTTCTGGCTGTCTATCTCTTTATATCTGTCTTACTCTCTCTGGCCGTCTTTCTCTCTGCATGCCTGTATCTCATATCTATCTTTACATCTGTCTCTCTCTCTCCCATTTTCTGTCTACCTCTCTCTCTCTGGGCCGCAGTGTTTGATATATTAATAGCTTCAGCCGCAGAGACCCGATTCCCAGAGCAGTGGTAGAATTCTTTTTCTCAGTCTCCAGCTGGAGGGCAGACTCTCGCGTATTTGGGAATTTGCCCTGTAAGAACCCTTCAGCTGGGGGATCAAAGTCACACACGCACGCACACACAGGCTGGAAAAAGTATACATTCATGACAGAAGGAGTGTGTGTGGTCCAAATGTCCCCACAAGTATAGTAATACCAGTGAATTTTGCCCTTGTGGGGACATTTTTACGTCCCCATGAGGAAAAAAGCTTATAAATGATACAGAATGGTCTTTTTTGAAAATCTAAAATAGCAGAATGTTTTCTGTGAGGGGTAGGTTTTGGGTAGGGTTAGTGTAGTATAAAAACTATTATGTCTATGGAATGTTCCCATAAAACATGAAAACCAGTGCGTGTGTGTGTGAGCAAATGGTCTTGGACGCTTGTACACACACACACACACACACTCCACTGAGAAAACACACACATTTTCCACACTGGGTTCAAGGGAACTAAACTGACCCAAGATGACTGTGAGATTTCGGTTCTAGTTTATCTCCCTATGCGCTCTTGTTTTTCCCCACTGACCTGCAAACAGCCTGTTAACAACATCCGCATGTTTCCAGCACGGAAATGGCAGCGCTGGTCTGGAAAAATTAGCTCCTCACTGGCCCCTAAAACTGACTGGAGCCGCAAAACCGGTCATTTTCTTCACCAAAACAGTTTTCTGAAAAACAACAAACCGAAACTAGTGTGCACAGTAAATAATAAAACTACACTTCTGTCCTGGATGCTGATTGGTCAATGCAGGATTCCAGCCTTGTTAATTAAACAGCACTTTTTTAGGATTTTGTTTTATTATACAGTAGTGATTTATGAAGAATACATGCTATAACACATCGTCTTCAACATACACACACAAACCCAACCAGAGTTTTATTGGCTCATAATGGCACAAAAGAGAAGGGGCCCCTGAACAGGCGCGTACCGCAGGGGCGTCCCTCACAGTATCTGCTGCATTCATTGCCTAGTCTGGGACCAGCACTAGACAGACATTAGGGTTTAATAAACGTGTCGTCTGTGATAACTGACGGGTTAGACAAGTGCGGCGCTTTGGGAATCTGAGTCACACAACACTTGTGAGTCACGGCGCTCTTCCGCCAGCGAGACCTATTTGATTTTCTCTCTCTCTCCCTGTCTCTGCTTGCCCGCCAGATCTGACGCCTGCTTTAATTCTCTCTCACGCTCGCTTGTCTCTCTCTCTCTCTTCATCAGGATTTCTCCCGCGCTCGTGTCTCTGCCGTCGCACCTATTAAAGACGCTTGGCAAATGGAATTCCTTAATATCGCGCTCTGCGCCGCTTTGATGTGAAAAGAGAGAGAGAGAGAGAGAGAGAGAGAGAGAGAGGGAGGGAAAGGCTGCCAAACTGCATGCTCGTTTTATCAAATGCGGCCTCGTGTTTGTCACCGAACGGCTAAGACTCCGCTGAGGATTTCAATTAATGCAGAAAAGCCACTGCAGACTCTTCGAATAAGTCACATAAAGATTTCTATCTATCTAAGATCTATCTATCTGTCTGGCTAGTATATACACACATACATACTCACTCACATAAAGACATATATCGTTTGGCCTGCAGTGTCAACGCAGCCTAAGAGGTGTCCCTCTGAAGTATGAGAAATAAACAGAGAGAGAGAAGAGAAGAGAGAGAGAGAGAGATTATCACAATCAAGATTATTATCAAGACAAGATCAAGATAACGATCGCATGAAATGACACATTTACGTTCCAGTGACATGCAACCTTCCTGACAGATTACCCCCCCACACACAAAACAATCTAATGAGCCGTCTAGCTGCCTACTGCCTGTACTGCTCTGTCCACATTAATCTGAATACATTTGAAAAGTGCATTATTTTACATTACAAAGTTATATTTGTGCTTTTAAGTGTCGTAAAGGTTATTCGTCCACACTGAAACATCTGTACACGTTTCTGTCAGCTGTCTTTACAATTGACTGTATTTTATTGTATTTACTGCATTTTCTTGTTAACTTTACACAACATTTGTGATGTAATGTTATCAGTGATAGAAATGGTGCTGTTTTTAATAATGTTATCTTCATTATTTATTTTTTAGGGGCTGCACAAGTTTAGTTAAACTTTAATAAAGATTAAGGTTTAGTTAATAATGGTTAAAACATCTGTGTAAAGACATGTATTTGTCGCTTAGATGTGCTTTCTACGTAGTGTAAAAACTGCTTAATGTGAACCTAACTAACTGTAATATAATTGGCTCCTATGATCACCACACAGGGTTGGCAGCCACCACGGCCCCCACGTATGCCAGCATCTCAGCAGACAGCATAATTAAGTTGCTTACTATCTGGGCCAACCTTCACGTATGGAGCATGTCCACAATGTCTTAAATCTGGAACAAAGGCCAACATCACCACCTCTGTTGTCCACTGTTTGTGTGTATGTGTGAGGGATTCTTTTCTTAGTAAATCTTAATGGTGTTTAATTACATCCAAGAAGAATTAACAGATGTGGAACTGTGGAAATAAACGAAGCTGGACGCGAGTGGTGGAGACGTGGGCCGTGCATTCAGGACGATCAAGAGTGGCCTCTGCCATTTGTAATGATCAACCATGGAAAACACACACATACACGTAAACAAGAGGACAAACATGGCCAAAATTCTGCTGAAAAAGACTTGGCAGGCCGTGAAGTGTGTGTGTGTGTACCAGTTTGCCAAGGTTGGCAGGGTCTTTGATTCGCTCTGACAGTCTTTGATGCCCTCCCAGTGCACCTTACTACACACACACACACATTCTCTGTACCCGGATCAGACAAAGCAGAGCAGGCCTGACGTAACTCAGAGGAAAAGATGAGAGTGAGCCCCGAATATTGGATGAAATGCGGAAAAAAGAAACATTGTTGTCATTCTCCGTTAGCTATCGGACAGAGATTTTTCCCGCTGTGAGCCGCAAAACATCTAGCCTGCTGAATGCAGAAACAGCAGCCAAGACGAGATCTCCAGCAGAGAGAGAGAGACCAGCCGGTCAATGTTAGACAGGTACAGACGTGTCTCTCTTTTTCCTGTCTGTCTCTCTGGTTGATTTCAACCAGCAGGACTCTTATATTGACCATATATTGATTAAAGCATTAAAACAGACTGTTGATCGGAACGTTCTTGGTTTGGGATGGTTCAAGCAGTATCCCAGCTAACAGAGAACATTCTCAGAACACTGGCTAATGTTTTCTGAAGGTTCTCTCAAAGTTAACAAAAATGTTATTGTCTAAACAATGGATGTTTTGAACATTCCTAGAACATTCAAAATAAAATTTTTAATGTTTGTTACTTAATAGAAATATTAGAAAAACGTTCTTACAACCTAACATTGTTAGCTAGGATTCAGTTTACCACTGTACATCATACATACATACCTACACTCTTAAAAATAAAGGTTCTTAAAAGGGTTCTTCACAGTTATATGAGAAACATTTTTGGTTCCCCAAAAAACCTTTCAGTCAAAACCTTTATATAGCAGACAGAACCAGGTTGTGTGAAGGTTCATTACGGAACCATAGTCAAACAAAGAATCTTTTAGGAACCTTTATTTTTAAAGAGTGTAATGTCCAACCTCGATCTAAACCCTACATTTCTTTAAAGGACATACTTGAAAAGGACATTTCCCGAGAGAGAGACTTCTGAGCTTCTGTGAAAATATCAAAACCTCCTCACATATCTGATTGCTCCTGATCGTGTTGAGAATATCTTTCACAAACGACACACCAATATTCCCCACATGGGAATAACATAAAAACTCAGTCGATAAAACAAGGTCAACTGCGACACAAGCCACTTCAAAACAACATGTTGACATAAAACACATCATATCAGAACATTCAGATTTCTGCTAAAACTTTTTCCTGACAATCTTGACATGTTAAAGTATTTTTCACATAAATAGTGAAGCAAAATTCTGTGTTGTTTAAATATGCTGTTTTAATTTAGCTGAATTATTAATGCCGTCATATCTTCTTTGGGGACGGCAGTTGATTTTGAACATGAGTGGATAACTCGTCTCTCAGTGTTCTGCATATGTGTTAAACCGGTAAACAGGGTGCTGTGAGCCAACCGGTGCTGTCAGCTTAAGACTGAATGCAAAGTCACCTTATTTCCACCTCAAAAGAGTCGATCCAGACAGAAGAATCTCACAGTCTCTGAAACAAAGATTCAAAACAAAAAACAAGTTCTGTTCAATATTAAACATATAAATATATTATACATTAAAAATATAGATTTTTTTCTCAATTACTAGGAATGCACCTAAACTCACATACCGTATCTCATTCAAAGAAACACAGATTTCCAAAAACAACTAATAAACAGTGATCATTTTTTTAAAATGTTTCAGACTTTCCCGTCCTTAAAAATAAATGAACTGTGATTGGCTGCTTTACGTGTGAGTCAAATGACTCTTCCTGTGTGAGTGGCTGTTCCCTCACCAGAATCAATGGAATGTTTTTAAGCAGCAGACACCATACTGCATGTTCCATCCTGATCTACTTTTCTACTTCCTTTCTATCAGCGTCTCTTGCTGCATCTCAATTTTGTTCTGTTTGCTCCTGTTTTTCTCATCTCTCTCTTTTCTATAGACCGTGCTTTGGGCAGTACCAAAGATGACAGAGAGAGAGAGAGCAGGCGAGGGCAAGAGTGACCTAAACTTTAACACACCTCAACACAGCTAAAGTACCTCACAGAACACAGTCGAGAGAACTACCATGACACAGCTCAACCATCCCAATGCACCGTAGCCTGGCAGGCTCTGACCTCTGCCCTCTGATTAGGTCAGATAACAGTAACACTATTAACCCCCTGAGTCTCTTCAGAGATAGCAAAGCACAATTTGTAACCGCTCCGCTAATTGCTGAATTGGATTTTAATTAAGCAATCAATTTCAGAGGAAAATATTGCCACAGTTCACTGCTGATGTAATTTCTAGCACCAAATATACAGATATACACAGTGTATCTTAAAGGAGGACAGCTGATTTCAAATCAGCCCCCCAAAACACCTGCACCTGTGGTAATGGCAGAAAACTGATCTCAGAGCAGCACCTCTAACCCAAGAGGCTCAGTGCACATGATCCCTGTTGACTCAGTAATGCAGGAGGACACGGTCTCAGCTCAGTTCAATGAAGCGCTTCCTCATGCTAATGCTAAAGTCTGCAGCGAAAGAGGTTTAATTAGCGACTTAGTATTGATCAGCGCTGAGAGTACTTCTGCTGACAGAGCACAGTGTGTGTGTGTGTGTGAGGACAAGCAATGTAATTAAGAAATTCAGAAACCACTGGGGCAGTTCGCTTGAAATTGTGATACTTTGGTGCACTGTGTGCGGTCAAAACGGCCATTTTTAGACATTGTATTAATGTTATTCAGTCATTCAAACATTTCTTAAAATCTGCAACATTTTTAAAACATTCCAACTTTGAAACATGGTTGAACAACTCAGCAATAACATTTTTTGATACATTATATATATATATATGTTTTAAAGTTATAGTTTTTTACTCCAAAGTAATTAAAAGTACCACAGTATTACCACGTATTACCACAGTATTATTTGTAAGTGACGTGTTGTGTTTGGTTGAATAATGTTTGTTTGTTTCAAAAAGTGAACAGAGAGAGAGAGAGAGAGAGAGAGGATACCATGGAAACCAGAGGTTAGCAGAAGTATGTTCCAATGTGTGTCTGTGTGTGTGTTTATGGCCTGCTATCTGTGTGTTTTGACAAAATCAGATATTTCACATTTGCATGAACTGCAACCTACAATATGTCACATTAATATTTTGTAGGCTGGACAAAAAAAAAAACATGTTTGCTTTCTAAATGTGTTCTAAACTCTCTCCATCCAACAATACACCTCAAAACAGACTTAGTACAAACTGCACCTTGTTTCAAATGAACCTGTGTTCAATGTTCGTTTACATTTAATGTAATTTTAGGATAAGGGCATGTCCCACAACCTGCACAAGTAGTCACGTGCTTAATTTGGCTTCTACAAAGTGTCAGCCAAAACCAAGTAGACATGTAGCTTAAATTTAGCTACAAATTGTCTTTCTATGCACAAATATATGATTCTTTGCATCAAACGTTGTTTTTTCTCTGAGTCACAACCCATCAGATGAACTGCAGAAAATCTTTAATGTTGACATTGTGGTACATTGTGACTGTGTTTGTGTATTTGTACGTGATTATTGCTAATGTTGCAGTGGCTCGCAGCGGGACATGTCTGTCTGTCCGTCTCTTAATTGTTGATCTGTAATTTAGTTATACTCGGGACAAGGACGCTGCTGATCTATTATGCTCTCTCTCTGTCATTATTCTCGTCCTTTTTTATGTTTTTTTTAGCTGCTTAATTATTGGACGGCAATGCAGCGTAATGGAAGCGGACTGCTGAAAGCTTTTCAACAGTCACAACTCATCTGCCTCGCTCTCTTTTCTCGAACATACAATCGAAAGTTTTCTCTCTTCATCACATGCACACAACAAAGGCAGAAGATTTTTACTGTATTTCCTTGTGCAACCTGTCACGGTCATATCTGATCAGATATTACAAATTATATTTAAACAAAGAAATATGGAGAGATTATTTCAATTGTAATGTATTTATACACTGTTGTATTATTTGTTAGTGGTATATTACAAAAACAACTTACAACAGTAATTTTTACAGTAATGCTGTAAAAATCACTGTATTACAGTAATGAAAATCATCTAATGAGAATTAAAAATAAAGAAAAATTTATTTACACAAAACAATGGTAAGAATAAGGGGGCTTGATTGTCATACAAATATTGCATTGACGGAATCGTAATAATATAATTTTAAAAAATGCGCTTAATTTTCTGTACGCAAAATATATATTTCTTAATTTTTTCAGTGTGAAATGTAGGTTCTTTGCAGGTTATGTGAGATTCTCTCAGCTCCTGTTTCTCTGCTGGTTTTAACACACACACACACACACACTGCATAACAGATAGCTGTGCGTTTTATAAACGAAGGCCTCCTGCAGTCTCGGCTCTCTGCATAGACGCTGACAAATAGATGCCTTTCTTGAAAAGCTGTGCGGAATGTGTGTGTTTGCTGCAGTGAGGTGAAGAGTGGGAGGGACAGAAAGGAGAATTTTGGGGAGAGAGAGAGAGCTGGAGTTGGTCATAATGGGTGTAATTTGAGCAAGAGAGACTGAGACGAAATAAAGAGCGTAACGATTAGGAGAGGAAGACGGGGTTATTCAGAGAACCAGAAATAGAAAAATGGCAGAAGGTAAAGCCGTCTAAGAGCTCGCCCAAGAAGTGCATTTGACAAAGAGAATCTGAAAATGTAATGGTAAAACATGTCATTTCTTCAACACTAGCGTCGCCGAACAGATCTGCAAAAACTAAAACTTCTGAATATAACAGTCTGAAATTCAGGAAAGTCTGACATTTAATTTGCGGGGGTCTTAAATTTATGGAAAAAAAGATGCTTCCAGACCCTGGAAAAACGAAAACTGCGTCATTAATGTAGAAAAAACTTTGCTTTAAGAAGTGAAAACATGCAAAGAAACTAAATGAATAAATGAACTACAAACTTGTGTGGCATGACACACCTACATTTTGGGAACCAGAAAGCGGTCCCCATGAGGGAAATTGATTATTAAACATGCTAAATGATGCTTTTTTAAAAATGTAAAAATGTTTGGGTGAGGGTTAGGGGAACCTAATGTGTGTGTGTGTGTGTGTGTGTGTGTGTGTGAGAGAGATGTTGGTGAGGTTGCACTTTCCAAAGTGCAGCATTAACCCGATAACATGTCTGGACCATCCCCACGGCAACAGAACAGCTGCTGTTCCTTTCCATCTATGCCACACTGACCTTTATTGGTGACCTACCCCAGAGAGAGAGAGAAAGACAGAGGGAGACAGAAAGACAGAGAGAGAGAGAAAAACAGTGAGAGAGAGAAAGACAGACAGAGAGAGAGATGCACACCTGCTCTACATTTACTGCCTTCAAAGCTACAGTGAGACAGGTGTGTGTGTGTGTGTGAATCACATCAAACAGGCCCATCTGAGAGTTTACCTCATACACACACACACAGAGAGTAAATCTCTCTTGCTGTACACTCCATTTCTCCATGTGCCCGAGGTTAAAGCTTATTAAGCTGTGTGTTTGGTGTGTGTGTGGGTAGTGAAATATCTCCTAACTCTTGTGAAAACTGTTGCAATAGGGATAATCTCAGACGACACTCCCACGGACTGTTCACGGACAGACTGACGTGTATTGCACAGAAACATGGCAAAAGATTTCTCAAAACGGCGTACTCCAATCTGATTGGCTGGCTGTCAAGGTGAAGGATCACAAGTTTCCATCAGTCCAATCAAAACTTGTGATTCCAGGCTGTTAATGAGCATTTTTGAAGAACTAGCCACTGTTGCCAAAGCCTGCGAAGTTTGCATCAGCAAATGCTTTGGAATATATTCAAAGGTTTGTTTGAACTTTCAAGCATCATTTACACCTGATATTAACATTCACTTCAGAAAAATCACAGCGACCGTGTTTGTTCTATGTCTATAACATGCAAGCATATCAGAAAGACCAGCCTGAAAACTGTTATTTTTTATCATGATTTGAACTAAAGCAGCAAAATGTATAAAACTGTTCAGGTCGGTTTTTATTGTTAATTTAAAATATGTTGTCGAATATAATCTATTTTTATTTGAACAGACATCAGCTATATAGAAAACAGCTGCCCGGTGCATTACCAAGATGGCTGCCGAGAAAACAGACTGCATTATAGAGAATAGACTGATTTTAAACGTTGTTGATTTCACATCCTTAAAACGCATTTTGTCTGTCTGTCAAACAAGCTTCCTCTAGTCCATGAAGGCCGAAACTCCAGTGAATCACCTCTGCACAGACAGAGAGGTGATTTTTCCTGGCTGCCTCATTTCCAAGTCCAATTTCCCAGAATGGACAGTTTGAGCGATGCCAACCTAAAGGTACCCGTCACATCTTCCCCATGCTAAACAAGGAACGCTCTTAGAACACTGGCTAACATTCTCTGAAGGTTCTGTCAAGTTCTTGCAGTAACATTACCTATTCCTAGAATATTCAAAATTACATTATTTAACATTTTTGTTACTAACAGAAACGTTAGAGAAACGTTCCTACAACCTAAAATTGTAAGCTGGGTCTTCGCCTCCGCTGCAGGAAGTGGGGTGTGTAGAAATCATTCAGCAGTCGATAGAAGTATCGATTGCTCTCCAGTTTGGTAAAGTGACAGATAAAGCAACGAGCAGAATGACAGCATGAGAAAAATCATTTAACCCCACGGGGAGAGGAGAGGCAGCCCGGTAATGACAGCGCATGGCCAGGGTTTATCTTCGCAGAAAGATAGCAAGAGAGCAAACACGGCCGTGGTGCGGAGAAGAGAGGGAAGAAAAAAGAGATAAGAAGAGAGCGAGAGAGACAGAGACGTGCCTCATTTTCTAAGAAGTGATTTGAATAATGGGCGAGTGTAATTTTCTCTCTCTCTCTCTCTCTCTCTCTCTAATTGCTCGGGCTGAATGTAGAGTGAGCTCGCAGTCTGTGATCTGACGCACACGTTTTACTCTCTCCTTTTAGCTCCTTTATGTTCCTGTTTCCTTTTTTTCTCATTTTTTTCTTGCCACTTTTCATGAATAGGGTGGAAAACTGGGTCTGAAACTTATTTTTTTCTTTTTCAGCAAATGGTCAATAAAAGAAGATGCCTGGCCTTCAGAAAATGTCGATTAAATGTCGTTAACCTCAGGAGGACAAACAAAATATTATAAGCTGATTTTCTTTCAAAAACTCTGGGGTTCACCTGACTATACGCAATAAAATATAGTGACAAAAATAATATTGAAATACAGAATTAAATTTCTAAAAGGAAAATAAGTGCCTGAAATGCAGAGAAACAAGTAAAAAACAAGTGAGAAATATAATACAGCAACATGAATGTGAAGCCACACCATGAATGTCTTTTCAATTTGTCTTCATGCTCAACAACATATAAATAGAGAAAACGGAGGGAATGTTTATATTAATCTCTGCTTTACTGCAACAGTCCGTAAAAAAGATACTGTATGTTCAAACTACTTAATATGTGTGTGTATGCACACATATTTATATGGATGAGTGTGCGTGTGTGTCCAGGGCATGGAGAGCAACTCCTGAGAGGCAAATACAATAATTGTATGGTACGCTGGAGCAAAGCAATCAGACATGAATGAAGAAATTAATTGGTTGATCTCTGGAGTTTAAAATATAGACCCTCCCTCCTCAACACACACACACACTCGCTCTAATCAGCCGTGGCTGACAGCCCCTCCCGTGAACATTAGCAGCAGAGGATCAGAGAGGGGCATTATGGGAGATGAAAGAGGTGCGACGGACACCACAAAGGTTGCTGAGGTGTGTTTCCACCACAAACCGGCCATAAGCACACACACACACACACACACACAAAATACACAAGAAGCACTGCTAGCTTTAATATAATCACAGTATGTGATTACAGTTACTGATAAAACAAAACAGTAACAATAAGCATGTGCTAAATGAATACATGTAAAAATCTAGCATATAAGAAACAAATATATACGTAGGTATGTTTTTCAGTAACAATTCAGACAGAGCTACCACACACACAATTTTGAACGAATTATTCTACATGAGATGCATTAACTACAAATAAACAATACACGTACAACCGCTAACTTTGACTAAAAGGGTCAGAATCTGCATTACTGTCAGCGTAACAGAAAACGTTATTGAAGTAGCACAACAATAAGTGTAAAATATACAACAAACACACGGGTTTGTATTTGTTGTATGTTAAAAAAATAGCCTCACGCCCTTCCAGATGTATTATATCAATATGACGTTTGGATCATTAAGTCTCTGTGTGACAAAATGATGACTCATATTCAATTTGCGCTCTAATTGCCCCCACAGCTGCCCTGCCCCCGTCAGTCCACGCCGCATTGGCATAACCAGCCTATTTAATAAACGCACCTTCCCAGGGGTGTGCATGTGCGTGTGTGTCTCAGAGGCGGTATTTAGAGGTGACGGGTCACGCAAATGGTTTGTGTACGTGGGACTTCTCTTAGACACTCACTCATGCATGCCAATCGCTGACTGCAGCGGCCTGATGTGGGACTGACACTTGCGACTTTAAACGCAGATCTGAGACCAGGTGTTTCGTGCTCTGCACTTTTATGATTCCCAGCTTTCATCCTAGATGGAAGACGAGACAGGCAGCGGGGGGGTGTACACGGGGAGGCAGATGGACAGGAGCGGCGCATTCGCGTGTCAGGGGGAGAAAAAAGCCTGCGTATCGCATTGTCTGCGAGCTAAAATTACAGATCTCAAAAACATCCCAGCGGGAAAGCGCTCTCGGTGCAGCCTGGGAGAGAAATTCAGCGGTAAAGTAGCAAGCAAAGAGATGAAAAAGCATTTCCGTTGCCTGAAAGAGCATTTTTTAAAAAGAGCATTTGCGTGACTTCATTACGATGTAGCGCAACGAGAAGGAACGGCATGCATTTGTTTTGTGGGATAAATGCAAGGGAGACCTTTTCAAATGTTTAGCGTGTGTGAACATGGAATCGCAATTAGTGAGAGGGTCTCCACACCAGACGAGACATCGGGCCCTGTGCACGTTCTGAATCGATCAATTAATTAGCCGGCGGTTTGCCGATATGCCCGAGGTCTTCAATCAAACGCATGCACACACTCGGTCGCAAGAAACAGTGTGGAGGGACGAAGCCACACAGATGAACTGGCAATCTCTCTCTCTGCTGTCTGAACAGCACAAGGGCCCCCCGGATGGCATATTATTCATTCGACAGACAAGTGAGCGGGCGAGAGCGAGGGAGCGCAATAAAAGCGTGTCTTCACAGGAGCGCGCTGACTCAGGAGCTGCATATATCAAAATAAGAGGGAAAAAGCGGAATTATCCGGTGTGCGGCGGAGAACGTGGCGGGAATACAAATACTACACACATGCACACACACACAATTTTCAGGTCTTCTCGCACGCCGCTTTTCCATTGGCAGCCTGTCTCTCTCTCTTGTTGGCGGTCTCGGCGCAGCACGGTTTCCTTGCAGCCTGCGAGCAATTTCCTGCGCTGATTGGTCAGATTACACGCATTTGACAACTGGAGTATTTAAATCGCAATAAAATAACAGGAAAAAGAGTGTTGAGATGCAGGAAGATCAGCACACGCTGTCTCTCGCTCTGCTGTGGTCTTGCGCTTTCTGTGACACACACACGTGCATGCGGTGGAAAATTAATTCAGGCACTGAAGGGGAGTGCTGTCTGTGAATACTAATGCCTGCGCGCTGAAAGACCCCGGCAGTGAAACGCACACACACAAACACACAAAACTTACTCACTAGACAGGTGATGTGTGTAGTTAGTGTGTGTTTTCTAGTGTGTGTGTGTGTGTGTGTGTATGGTATGGTACTGCTTGTGTGTTATACAGGTAAAAGGTTCCCAGTACCCAAGAGGAAACGTTATCAGAACGTTGGCTATCGTTCTCTGAAAGTTATCAAAAACCGTTCTCGCAGTAATGTTAGTAGAACATTTTTAAACGTTATGTATCATACCAAAACAATTCTCTTAAGTTGTTTGTGGCATGTTTAAAAGCTAAAGTTGTTAGTTGGGTGTGTGTATAAGACAGTCAGTGTGTGTGGCTTCGGTTTCCCCTTAACTGTGTTTAAATATCCCTCAGTCTTGTGCTCCTTAATGAGCCTCTAATGACCCGCGTGTCATTATAGCTCCACCGTTCCGTTTCCGTTAATGTTTACCGGCCACATAGAGAGAGAGAGAGAGAGAGAGGAAGAGAAAGAGAGAGCGGAAGAGAGAGAGAGAGAGAGCAAGCTCATCTGCATGGTAAAGGTCACACTGCTGTAATTGTTCTCTGTCGCTCACGGCTATGACAACGGAACAAAGTCAGATGCTCATCGTGCGTGCGGGAGTTGCCCGTTTTTCCGCTGTTTGTTCTCTCCGGTGCCGGCTCGCTATCTGTTTATCTGTAAACACAAAACTCTCGATAAAGACTGACTGAATCTGCATGCTAACAGAACTTTAAATAATTCATATGACAAAATAATTTTTTAAAAAAAATGTCATCTAACTGGTCATCTGCTGTGGCTTCCGGTCTGTAACATTTGGAGTTTTGGTCTGGTCTTACGACAAACTGCATCAAAATATCAACTATGATAAATATTCCTCAATGGTATTTTGCATTGGTAACCATTAAAACAGTAAATATATACTACAGTAAAATTATAATACATTAATGAAAGATCTTATTTGAAACAGAGTTAGAAATTTCAACACAATTATAAACTACAAGACATATTATGCTGTTGTTAATTCATTATATTGGTATTTAATGGTATCTATTGTAAAATTATAGTCGTGTCATGTAATAAATGGGCAGGAAATTATACAGTCTCTCTCTTTCTCACACACACACACACGTTTGTATCTATACTGTGTGTTTGTGAGTGAGAACACAAAGGCAGATCAGATGAGTTCAGAGAGCACATTTCCAACACCAATTTTGAATGATTGAGAATCAGTTATCAGGCTCTGTATGTGTGTGTGTTTCCTGGTCCTCTACATATCATCTGCGAGGCTTTACAAGCGTGTAAACGGCCTCCAGCAGCCACAGTGGAGAGTCTTGAACTCAAGTTATGAGTATGCAGCCATCAGTCTGATCTAAATCAGAATTGCGGATTCATTTTGATCTGGAGGAATTTTTACCTTCTAGTTTTTGTCATAAACGAAACGTACAAAATCACAATCACTTTCATATTCACAGTAAGTACTGAATGAATTTGTACAGATCTGACGTCACGGAAAAACACAGCAACAATAAACACAGATTGTGTAAAGTTTGTCACACTGATGCTACAAAAAAATGAATGAGTTAGAATAACGACTTTGGGACACATGAAAAACACATTGAAATAGTTTCAACTGTAAATCTAGTGTACACAAGTACCACTAGATTCACCTGCCATTGTCAAATATCTCCTGACCACAGGAGCTTACTGAGTGACCAGAACGAGGTCAGCAAGGAACAAAGAACCGAAAAGATCCCACAGAGGGTTCAGAGTGGCCACATCCTTGTTCACACTACCCATATATCAACTGTAGAGGTTAAAGCTTTCTGACAAGTGTGTGACTTCATGAACAAGGCAGAGTTTCTTTACCAGCACTTAACAAGATCCAGTAAAATCATGTTTTTGTCGGGACTGTGACTGAATACAGGTGCATGAAGTCTTCTGTCAATTGTCAATATTGGGCAGGAGAGCCATGGCCACCTTGTAACACCTTGTGACGCTATGACTTCTAGAATCTAGAGTAATGTTAATGCTTAACATATATAATTTTTTGGTTGTTGTTATAGTTTATATTGTGTTTGCTTTGTGTCTTTACCTTGTTGAGAACTTCAGGAAAAGTCTAATCTTAGGAAAGTGGTGTGTTTTTTTTGCAGCACACTGAGGTTATGACACACACACACACACACACACTCTAGAAGCAGGCCATTGTTGCGCTGTGACTCACTGAAAAATCTCCCTCTTCACCTTCTGCTTAACTGCAAATAAACACTATCTCTCCTCACTCCTCCATCATCTTCTCACCCTCCTCCTCCTCAAACCGTCCCACCGTCCACGACTTCCCCTCTCTCCATCCGCATCTCGTATTCTCTGGTCTGTCTGTCTCTACGCTCCGTTTTCCTCTCGGCTGGTTGTGTCTGACAATCTGCCCTGTCTGTCCTCCGCGCTCTAGTTCCGTCTTGTACTTGAGGCAGTCTTTCATTTCACTAACTGCAGTTTTACCCCCTCCTCTCTCTTTCTCTGAATGATACGCAGTCGACAGGGTACATTGGCAGCGCTCACTGGCTGCCTCGCACACGCGCGCGTTGAGCGTGACGTGTGCTGGCAGTATTTGCAGGCTGCCTCGTCGCTTATCGCAGCTGTCAATCACGGACTGGTGACAGCGCCTGGCAGGCAACGCCACGGGGAGCTCGGTGCGCAAACACATGAGCGCTTGTTCTCAGATGACACACACACACGTATATGTTCCACATGCACTGTAATGTACAGATGACTCTTAGCATTTGCATAACAAGATGCGCTTTTCAGTAAACACATACTCAAACATATGTTTAGTTTATGCATACATTTTTAGATTTTTGCTGATTTTCTAAGGAAGCAATGAGTATTACGTGTAAGACACACAAATTTATCGTAAACATTAACATGCAAACAAACCCTGAATGCTCATGCATAACATTTCCCTCAGGCCGAAACCAGCTGCAGAATCAGCTTGAAAGAAATACGTCATTTTTACAACCAAATTACTTTTTATACGAGTTGCAGTGACCACAATAAGCAAGCCATTGGTAAAACTGCAGTCTGTAACTGTTTTTGGTTCAAACTGATCAAAAACTAGCTATTAAGCAAGTACATTACAGATCAGTCCTTACCTCAATTCACAACGGTAAATTTATAATAATAATTTATCATTTGAGCTTTCGGCCCAATTTTACAGGAATGTCCATCTGTAAACGGAAAGAAGATCCGGCTACTATATCACATGCAGGTGCTGTAGGTGCAGCATTTGTAGCTTGTTCTTATAGCAATTTAGAATTTAAACTCGTCAGCCACTCTGCAAGCAACCTGCAATTTTGTGTTTCAAACAAAGGTGGCGGTAGAGAGTCTAAAGTTACAGATAGGCTACTATTAGTTATACTTTCAAAACATTTATTCAGGCATATTTACTGTTAACACATTTCCTGTCTGTACAAACTGATGGCCGAGATGAAATTGTGTGTGTTAATAAATAGCACACATCAGATGCGGTCCACATACTGTGTTTTCAGCTAAAAATAACTTAAATTACATTTATTCATTTAGCAGACGCTTTCATCCAAAGAAACTTATAAATGAAGAAGCATCAGGAGCAATTTGTCATAAGAGCCAACAATAAAACATACAGTGCAACGGCTAGAGAAAATATTCCTTTAAAAGTCTGATAGGAGTGTTTTTGTCAGTTAGTTTTGGTAAACTTGCAATGAAACACACAGACCCAGACATATTGTGTGGCACTGCATGTTACACCAGAGATAACACAGGTATTCAAGAAAGCAAATTTTTAAAGTTTTGGTCGTTCTGCTTAACCTAAGACGTGTATTTATTTTAAAAAGTCTTTCCGATATTCCTCGTGTTTTGCTAAATGGGTTTAAAAGGACAACAGACTTTGTTTTGACAGTTTGGAAAAAACAAGTGAAACCACAGGCCTGACATAACTAAAACACAACTCGAGTCAGCTCAGCTATGTGCCCGCATGCGCAGATGTCTCTGAGCATCCTCTGCATGTGTTTTCTGTGGGTTTCAGAACGTTTCTCAGGTCCGTAATTTTCTCAGCGTAATTTTATTTTCATTCCTCACCTTCTATTATTTTTCAGACCTCATCAATCTTTCCTGTCTGATGGAAATCTCTGTTGGTGAGACACAGATTCCACATACAACCTCAAAGGTTTTTTCTCTCCGGCCGCTGTTAGTGTTTTCCAGCCTTTTCAGGAAACACACGCACACGCTGGCGCTTCCTTTCCCCAACCCACAGTCGCCAACGTCCTGCCAACAGACCTGCCGTGACCATGATGTCATTATTTCCCTGTTGTGTGGCCGTATGCTAGTGAGCGTGTGTGGCTGTTTATCGGAAAGTTCCTCTGTCTGGGGGCTTTCACGAAACATCTCAGAGTTTACTGTGCTCCAGACGCATGTGCGCATGTGTGAAATCTGCATATTAATGTGTGTTTGGACTAAAACATAAGTGTTTCTCATTCTGTTTTTGGTTAAGTTAACGCCCTGTGACTTTTGTACATCTTCAAGACAAATGTAACAAAATTACACATTTCTGCTAGTTTCATTATTCTGCACATTGTAATCTTTGTAGTCATCACTGCTTGGCCATATTGCTCTACTGAATTTACCACCATCTTAATATGTGTACACATCTATTTGTACTGTAACTTGCGTTAATATGTTATTTGTTTCTTATTCTATGATGTATAGGCAAACAAGAAATAAAAAAGAAAAGCGCATGAACCACAATCAAGTATATTTGCAAAATGAAAAAAACGTTTAACAGCTCAGGGTTCAAATATCGTCTATTCCTTCGAGATTTTCCCGAGAGTTTTGGACTGTTATTCTCCGAGCTGGAATTTCTGCCAGCGTTCGTCACCTCGGCGTTCTGTTGTATTTGAGTCATGCTGTGATTGTTCAGGACGTTCCAGACTGTTATGTGTGTGCGTGTGTGCTGTCAGTTGTTGAGTAATAGCAGTCTAGGGTCTCTAAATCTCGACGGACCGCTGCACTGTGGAAAGACGTAGCAGGCGGCCACCAGAGACGGAGTCTGCACACACACACACTGAATATTAATGCGTGACTGTGTGTGTGCGTGCTATGGATAGCGTTGCCCCCCCATGGCTCTGAGTGGCAGGCGAGAGTGTTGCGAGCGTTTAGCCCCGCTGGATCAGTGCGTGGCGGTCGGTGACTACGAGGACAGGGTCAATTAGAGGGTCAACGCGTCTCAAAAGAGCGGCCACACCCACATGTGCAAACACACACACACGCTCCTGAGCGCATTTACATACTTCACCCATCCCCTCGAGAGAGGGAAACGTTGACAGAATGGTATATCTACCTCTCACGCTCGCTCTACCTCTCTCTCTCTCTCTCTCCTACAATCATTCTATTCTCCCTGTTCGGGTGACTCGTGTGCAGATTCATAATGAATAATGCATTTTCTAATCAGCAGCAGAAAGCTGTGTGTGTGTGTGTGTGTACGCTTATAAAAGACGCTGCCGTGTGCCTCTCAAGCAGAGCAGAGATTTGTGGGATGTATAAAGAGGTTCTCAACTGGTTTTGTTTCTCGGCACAATTTTTTACGCTGGACATGAAGCGCTGATGCAGCACAGTACCAAATCTTTTTTATCCTACAAACCATAAAACAATAATCCAAGACTAAAATGCTCAAATGAACAAAGCAATGTTTTGACCACGCCACAATGTTTACACTTTGGGAAAATCAACCTACAAATGACATGTTATTTCTCTCTGTATTCAATTAAACATAAAAAAAAAATTAAACTTATTTTTAAACTTATTAAACAGACAAAATTACACACTTCATCTCAAAACAACAGTTTTTTCTGCCGTAAGGTTTCATCAGTATCTACTTTGTGTGTCTGTGTTTTTGATATAATGCTTTCCATGAGTTAGCTTTCCTAATCTCTGCTTTGTGCTCGGTGTCCTTTGAAAAATGTTGCTATATGCCAGTTTTTTTTGCTAGTTAGTGATTTATAGTTGATGGGCAGCGATTGCTTTCCCTGTTCTCTCATCTGTCTCTCTACCTCTCTCTCGGTAACTGCCCACAGCGGAAGAAAAGCACGCAATTGAAATTTATTGCCTACATTTTGTCTCCTGCCCTGCTTTGTCTTGTCCTCCGATTCAATTCATTGTTCTCGCTAAACAGGCGGCTTTCTCCCCGAAGACTTGCTCACTTGCTCTCTCTCTCTCTCACACACATGCACAATATCAATGCTCAACAGATCACAGGGTTTAATTCTGGCCACTTGTTTGTTCACGCGGCAAACGTGCACACACACACACATTACCTAACCTCCTCCATCTCCCAGTCCACTCACACACACCCTGCGACAGCTGTTGAATCCATTGTTTCCATATGTGCTGTGTTGAGGTGAACGCTTACACGCTTGAAGCTTTTAACTGCCACTAGTCCAAAACAGACAGGACGCAGAGCTCTGAAACACAGACGTTACATGACACAGAGAACTAAAACACGGACATGACAAAGAGAACTACAATATTGACATGACACAGAGGACTACAACACTGACATGGCACACAGAACTACAATAAAGGCAACAGAGAACTGTAAAACAAAACAGAGTACTAAACTACTGACATGACACAGAACATTGAAAAATAGATGTGACAAAGGAAACAACAATACTGACAACACAGAGATCTACAATACTGACACAGAGAACCACAATACTGACAGAAGACAGAGTACAACAAAACAGGCAAGACACAGAGAACTACAAAACTGATACATCGCAGAGAACTATGAAACACACGACACAGAGAACAATAACACTGACATAACAGAGAACTACAATGCTGACACAGAGAAGTACAATATTTATATGTTACAAAGAACCACAGTACTCACATGACACAGAATTAGAACAAAGTTGCGAAACAGCGAACTGCAATGTCACACACAGGATGGCAAAATAGATAGGAAACAGAGGAATTCGACACAGGCATGACAAAGCTTTAACTTGATGATTCTAAATCATTATGTAGACGTAAAACTAAAATTATATCAATTTAATACTGTTAAAAAGTCAATCTATGGAACCGGGCATAGGTGTAGAAATGAAATATACCATCAAAGAGGTTAAGTGAGAAACAGCACAGAGACCGTCACATTTATACACACAATATCACATTTACGACAGCACAGGGAACGAGCTCAACACAGGGCCACAGACACAGAGAGACACAGAGGAAAGCAAGCTCAGCACAGAGATGGGAAATGAAACGAGCCAGCTTGGCACAGGAAAAACGTCTGGGAATCTCTGTGCGGCACAGGAAAAACGTCTGGGAATCTCTGTGCGGCACAGGAAAAACGTCTGGGATTCTCTGTGCGGCACAGGAAAAACGGCTGGGAATCTCTGTGCGGCACAGGAAAAACGTCTGGGATTCTCTGTGCGGCACAGGAAAAACGGCTGGGAATCTCTGTGCGGCACAGGAAAAGCGTCTGGGAATCTCTGTGCGGCACAGGAAAAACGTCTGGGAATCTCTGTGCGGCACAGGAAAAATGTCTGGGAATCTCTGTGCGGCACAGTCTCAGAACGGCAGCGACGATCCAGATAAGAAGGCAGCGGGGGCGCGGCGCCCTGCGCGGCGCTATAACAGCCTTTCTTAATCTCCCACCGGGCTGAACTCCTCCCGCCTCCCGCGCTCGGTCTCTCCGCACAAAGCTCGTCGCTCCTCTGTTCTCCCGCCTCGCGGACACACGCCCCTCCCTCCGTTGCGCGCACACACTTTCTTATCTCCGCTCGCGCGCTGATGAAATCTGCCCCTCCCCGCGCGCCGGAGTTTTTGCCCCCTCAGTCTTTCTCGAGCTCCAGTCATCCGCTTAATGAGGCTAATTCATTACTTTGAAACACAATCATTTATCAGAAATGTATTACGGGGACGTCAAAGGTTCAAAATGAGAAATCCGCGGCTGCGTCTCGCGCCGTCATAATGCCATAGTAAACGTGCGCGCGCGGGCGGGCGGGCGCGCGCTTTAAGAGAGCGCGCTTTATACTCTTTCATTTGTGGGGGTCTGACATTTTGCCTCTCTTCTATTCGCAGTAAAATGGGGACACACACACACAAATGGGGACACTCCATAGACTTCTGTTGTTTTTATACACAGCTAGCTACAAACACTATAACCTAAACCTTCCCCACACTCTTCTGTTCTGTATTTGTACCAAAAAAACAACAACTTTGTTTACTATATCTTTATAGTGTTTTTACACACGAGGACGTCCTCAAAATGAGGTTTGCTCAGATTTTTAGGTTTTGCTGAATTTTGGGTACAAATTTGTCCCCAGTAAACCCAGACACACACACACACACAGTAACTTTCAGTCTCACACAGGACGTGTCTTAGAAAGTCACACGATTTCATTTACATCATTACTGTAAGAACATACCACAGACTTCTCTTGTTTTGATATACCCAAACTCTTTAGATCGGTAAACACAGGGGCACATTTTAGAGCAAAATCTCTCGACTCAATTATTTGTTTTTGCATTTTCGTTGTTCTCACTCTCACTCATGCTTTCTTGGTCTGACTCACTCGCATCTCCTCACAGTCTCGCTATGAGTCAGTCAGTCCATCTGTAAATGCGCATGCACACACCTGTGTGAAGGGGAAAACTACTGCGGTTCCACTGAGACCGTTAACACACATTTTCATATTGACTTCTCTGAACCACAGAGAAACACAAGAGATGCAGTAAACAGTGTTGTGGAGAACGTTTTTTGATGAGCAACATTATTGCATAACTCAAAAGAAACGTTAACTGTTACATTAGCACTTTATATGGAAAATATGGAGAAGAAACTTTTTCTTAGCTCTGACTGAAGTTCTTTCTTTGTCGTTCTGTCTTATCGTTGTCTCATGTCTTTCTCCTCTGTGTCTCATCTTTGTCTAATCTTGTCACAGATACCCTGAAAAAATGAGACTCTGAAATCTAAAAACACAGTGCTGATTTAGAGGCATCAGATATAAATATCAGATATGGTTTTGTACATGATCAATTCACTCGCCTTCCGATAAAAAAAACAAAACAAAGATATCAAATAGATATCCAAAAAAAAAGATATCAAATGACAAACTAAAATTTCAACCAATCAGGATCAGAATAAAAACATGATGCGATTAAGCTCTGAAGAGTGATTGGTTCAGAGACAAACATAAATTAATTAATATGGTTTTGACCCTGTGCTGGATCAGTTATTCTAAAACTCTCCACCTTTAGTGACGATCAGAAGATGCAGATTTCTATCATAAATATTTTCAGTAACAGAGAGAAAAACAATCTATGTTTGGCAAACGAAACGTGGTGTTTGATGAACTTGAAACCTGGGTTTGTAAACAGAAAACAGTTCTGTGCGTTTTCAGCGCACACAGCGATTAGCTTTTGTGACGCGCGTGTTTGTGGTCCAGTTGCTCAGGTGATGGTTCTCTTTTCATCAGGGATGGATGGCGGAATTAATAATGGATGTATAATGGATCTATAAATAGACGCAATGCTCAGTCCCACAAACCAAACAGAAGACAGCGCAGGGTGACACACACACACACGGCTCCACCATTCACCTCGTCCTGGCCCTGACTCTGTGTACACAGCCAATCTATTCATCTCTCTCTCTCTGCCGGCATTAATAAATGATCCTAGCCACACAGCACACACACACACACAGCACACACAGCCTTAAAATATTCATTGGTCGGGCGGTGCTGTTGGTCTTGGGCAGCTCTGGGCGGCAGTAAACGCAGACTCAGGCTCTCACTGGCACATTACTCATGCAAAAAGCTCATACACACACACACATACGTCTGTTAAATGGAGCACTGCAGAGGTGTCTACTGGTCTGTGTTCATCCACACTTGACGGACAATGTCTCCGAATTACTTGTCCATTTGCCAGTGTGACTGTCTTTCATCTCTTTGTCTCAACACAGTCTTGTGTCATCTCCTTAACATCTCACTGCTATCTCACCTCCATTTCTTTCCACTTTCTTGTCGTCCTTCTCATCTGTGTCTCATGTTGTTCTCTTCTCTGCCTAGTCTCTTTCTCCTCGCTCTCAGTTTTTCTCATCTTTTTCCTTTTTGTCTCACAACCTCCTCCACCTCACCGCTGCCTCATGTCTTTTACATTGCTGCTTCGCCACTTTTTCTTTTCTGTCTCACCTCTCTCCATTCCCCTTTGATAAGAGACACAAAGGGTTAACTCTGAGAGTGAGAGTCTCTTCTCTTTGCTGTACAGTACAGAACAGAACACACAATGGACTGAAAGTGTGTGTGAGTGTGCGTGTGTTTCAGGAAACAGGAAGTTCTTTTGTGTGAGCGCCTGTGCTAAAGTGCTGTGAAACTCTACCACGGTACAGGCCGCTCCCCTTGTAACACAGCACCATTGCATGTGTGCGCGTGTGTGCATTTATGCACTAGAGAGAGCATCTAACGCTGCTTAGACATCACGAACGAACAGACACGCACACAATCTCTGATGCGAGAACCAGGAAATGCGAGAGAGATGAGACGCAGCCTCACTGCTGCTTGAGAGTAATTTATGCACGGCTCCGATCACACACAGATGTTCAGAGCGAGAGCAAGAGAGAGAGAGAGAGAGAGAGAGAGAGAGAGAGGGAGGGAAGAGGGCTGCGCCGTTTGGCAAATCTGCAGCAATCAGCCTGGAATAAAACTGGTGCATGTGTGCTTGTACCGCAGCCGTGACCCTGTCCTGACCTCAACATCTCGGATCAAAGACAATTATTGGGACAGCATGTATCTTGCCAAGAGTCTGACTGGAGGACGGTGGTGGAAAAAACAAAACAGAACTGGAAGACTTCTCTGAAATACATACATACATCACTGAAATCCATACTATATGCCCAAATTCCTCTGATGAGCATCAAAGCTGCTGAAACATAACACGTAAGTTTGTATCCCGATTGCTCTGGCTCCAATCCAGCTTGGGCTCTAACTCCCGTTAGATGAGTCACTGTTACTGTAAACAGCCAATATTCACACATTTACCACAAATCATTTGAATTCTATATTAATATGTCAATTTTAATAAGCCTACAGCTAGACTGAAGAACCAGATCACCTGGTGCAATGACAAGTTATTGTGATTATTATTTAAACAAACGAAAAGAATTTATTAAACGCTGCTGTCCTTAATTATACTGCTTTAACATTTCATATGAGCAATAATCCACAAGACACAGTGTGTTACAGTGTCTATATAGCACTTTTGGGGTCTTCTTAGGCTCTTCAACTCCAACTCACAGAGTAATTGACTAACAGGGAATGTTTTTAGAACACAGGGTAACATTAAAAGTTCTCTCAAAGTTGTCAAAAACGTTCTTAAGTAACATTAGTAGAACTTTTTGAAATGTTGCATATTATATCAAAAACCATTCTTAAGTTGTTTAGGTGTTAGATAACATCGCAAAGATCTAGAAAGAGCCCATTACAAAGATTTAGAAAGAACCCATTACAAAGATCTAGAAAGATCCCATTACAAAGCAGTCTACACCGCACACACGAAATACAACAAACCTAAAATGTTCTCCTTTTAATCAATAAAGTCTGCTACACAACGCTGCAAATACGCAATTCGAAAACCAATGCAGGTCTACAAGCAACACAACACACCTAGAACACTTTCATTACAGTCCAAAAAGCCGTCTACACTGCAAATGTAAACACGACAAAACTAGAACGTTCCCATTATAGTCAACAAAGAAGCCTGCGTTGAGGGCGAGCGATGCTACGCATCCTAACTCGAATGCTCCAGTTATAATCAACAAAGCAACAAAATCGCAGCGCTCGCGGTGTAGATGTTTTTATTGACTATAGCAGGAGGGTTCTAATTCCGTCACACGGTGTCATTTTCTTGCAGTGTAGATGGTGCGGTAGAGGCAGAGCTGAGATCTGCTGCGCATATGTGTGTGTGTAGTGCAGCGCAGCGAAGTACAAAGATAAGCAGCGGCACGGCGCGTCTCGAAGCTTTGGGAAATGTGTGTGCGCATCTCAAAAGGATTAGCAGGGCTGGGGGCCGGTGCAAGGAGGGGGAAAAATGCCTGGAGGACTGAAGGTCCCATGAGACACACACACATACACACACTCACTCGCAACCTCTCTCTCTTTCCTGTTTATCGCCTGTCTCTCTCATCGCATCAGTTTTTCAATGGAACAGCTCAAAGACACTTTACAAAATTATCTACCCACATATTTTTATGCCAAAATTACCGCGTCCAGTCGTCTGGTCTAGTTAGCCAGCAGAGTAACAATAAATACAGTGGTGGCTTACGTAAAATTCTGTAACAGAAGCTACAGATAGAAATTCTCTCCTGCTGATTGGATCTTTAGGAAGTGCGAGATCGTGGGTGAGAAAAATGAGACAGATTAGAATCGGATAGAGAGAAAAAGAGAGAGAAAGAGAGGAAGGGGAGGGGGGTCAAGTGTGGGTGGAGGGTGTAGCGCGGCTTAGGGAAACACACGCAAACACACACACTTAAATCCCAGTGTGTTTCCGAATATTGTGTCAGTCAAAGCCAAAGAGCTCAACAGGGGGGTCCGTGATTGGAGCCATGGCATTTACTACTGAGAGAAAGAGAGAGAGTGCGAGAAAGAGAGTGAAATTTTGCTTTTCTTCAGATTGTCATTATCTAGGCCAGAGAAACAGTACAAATTATGGAAGGATAGCCAAAGCCACCAGGAAGAAAAACACAGGTGCTAAACAATCAACATGACGTGCTAAACTAGCATGCGTCTGTTATTATCAACAGAGCTGTCTACAATGCAAAGTGCAGATTCATGGATTATAACAGAGCGTTTTTGTTCTGTCACAGCGCATCAAGTTGAGTGTTTGCAGCTTTGCTGATTATATCTGTAATATTTTTATATTTCATCACGTCAGAGCAACGCGACAAAACTAGAACGCTCCAGTTACAATGACGATATGTACACTGTAAGCATGCTACTTTTTCTTACACAGTCCAGTTATAATGAACAAGCCGTTGAAGTATTCTTATTAAAGACGGCTTTGTTATAATTATAGCAGGATCGTTAGTTTTGTTTAGTAATGATTTGTAACAAACTTGTAGTATATGACAACCAACCAACAGTACGACTGGACGGCCGTAAGTGATTTATTATCCCCAGTGTGAACGCATTTTAATAGAAAGCATTTTAGTTTGTTACTTCGTTCGTTTGTGGTGCAAACATGGTGTCAACATGCAGGCGGGAATTGTAGCCAGCTGTGGGGCGATGGGGGGTGTCAACACGTCGACGCCAGCACGTCAAAAATAGCAGCGCTTAGCTATCAATCTCAGCGCGCAGCCTCTTGAATACCAGAGCAGGAATATCAGATCCGCCGGCAAATGTCTCGGAGACAGAAAGAGAGAGAGTCTCTTCCTTCTATCTGTCTTTATCAGTTTCAATCTCGCTGCAGCTGCGCTGAAATGGGCCCCTGTAACTCAGGGAGTCGCTGTCAGTCACTCGCTCTCTCCGGCTGCTCTGACAGGGGTCTGTCTATAGCAGGTGGCAGTTTGTGAGCCAGCGGGTGGATTTCCCCATTGGTGGGAAAGGTCAAAGAAAGGTGAGAGATCAGTGAAAGAAGGGAGAGAGGAACGAAACGAATGTGTACGCGTGTGTGAGTGCAGTGGCGCAGGTTTTATTTATATGTTATATTTGACCACGAAGGCAGTATGTGTTGCACTTTAAACCTACCCACCTAAAAAACAAAATCGTCAACACCTATGACTAATACAAATGCAATGTTTTTACCAACACAATAAAACAATACAAACTGAAGTACTTCGCGATCGTTAGCTCGGTTAGTTTACTGGTTGACATTTTATAGCTAGCTACCTGAATGTTGTCCCCATGTAGTTATTTATATGATGTGACAAGAGCTTTGTAAAACCACAACAAATTCGTTTGCGCACATTCATCGATGTAGTTTACGCGCACAACATAGACAGGTAACTCTATCGCCCCCTTGAGTAGATTTGCCACCCCAGAGCAACTAAGGCACACACATTGCGTACACGTTCACAACGCGCTGGCTATCTACCAGCGTTTGTTTTTGTGCGCTGCATAGGTTACGTTTCTGGCCTTGACCTCTTGGCCCTGATCTTACACTTCCGCTGTCTCACTCCAGCCCTTCTGAACACACAGACGCACCTAACGGCACTGCCGAAACATCGTGCGCGTCGAGCAGCCTCTCTGTTCTGTATCTCTCGCTCTCTCTCTTTCTCTCCCGTGGGCTCATTCATTTTTCATTAGCTGCGCTAACGCAGGCAAAACACTGCCTGTCTCTGGCTGCTCACACACACACTTTTCCCTCCCTCTCAATCTCACTTGCTTGCTTTGTCTCTCTGGCTTGCTTTCTCGCAATCTGTAGCGCGCACACACATAAACACACGTTCCCTTTCTCTCGCAATCTCAGCCTCTCTCTCTCTCTCTCTCTCTCTCTCTCTCTCACACGTCTCCCTGGTGCTCGTTTTCTCTACCTCCCTCCTGCTCGCAATCTTTTTCACACACACACACCCTCTGCTCGTTGACACTCGCCTCTCTCTCCTTGCCATGCCGAGGGGAAACGCTTTCTTCTCCTCTAATTGAAGCTGTTCGGTTGCCATGACGCCGCCCAGAGAGAGAGACACACGCGGAGGGCTGCTGATTGTTCAGCGTCAGGGCTGTTTTTATCCCGCACACACATAAGCGCGCGGGCGCAGGGCTGTTTTTCTGCGGCGTGATTGCGAGTGTGTGCGTGCCTGTCAGAGGAGAGAGCATAGCACTAAAATATTACCCCTGCCCATCACGACCTTTAATTCTACAGAAAAAACGGCACTGCCTGTAACCCGTGCAACGTGATCGGGCCGCATGATTCTCTAGAGGGATGAGCTCTGGACAGGCCCTGTTATTCATGGCTTTCTGCTTCGAAACATCTAAAGATCTATGTTTTCTGGCCTTCTGTGCAATTAATCAATCAAGGCAGCTCATGGTTTAGATTCTTCTTCTCTTCTGCATCAATAAATCTTAAGTTCTGGAATGTTCTGCTTTAAACCATCTCAAGTTCTACGTTCTTTTGCCTCAACATACTTCAAGATCTAGATTCCTCTACTTTAACACCTAAAGTTCTAGATTCTTCTGCTTCAACACATCTCAAGTTCTAGCTTCTTCTTCTTCAACACATCTCCAGTTCTAGCTTCTTCTGCTTCAACACATCTTAAGTTCTAGATTCCTCTGCTTCAACACACCTGAAGTTCTAGATTGTTCTGGTTTTCTGCTTTAACACATCTCAAGTTCTAGATGCTATTTTTCTTCTGCTTCAACATCACGGGTTCTAGATTAGACATCTTTCTGCGTCAACAAATCTCAAGCTGAGATTTAGAACATTGCAGTGTAAGTGTGATATTCATAAGGGCGTGTAGAGCTCTGAATAGATTTGGACAGTATTGTTGGTCCTATTTCAGTTGCAATAGTTCAGTTAAAATCTAATAGATCAACACAGCTGCATCTACACAAAACACTTGTTTATTTAAAATTTTAGTTCAGTGCTAAAGGCGTATATCTCTTCTTGTTACTTTCTCCTGACCTGTCTCTCTCGCTCTCTCAGTCTTTCTCTCTTTCTGGCTGAGCGCTCGTCTGCATTTCTAATCAGATCTTTTTGGCAGTGCCGGTAGGTTTGGCTTTCACTCCGCTTGAGGTCGAGTTCGGCCACACAACACACAGAAGCCTGTTTATAATAAACGCCACTCACCGAGTGCAAATTTGTTCCTCCCTGATCGGTGATCAGTCTTTATATCTGCTCTCTGAGGGAAAACCATAGTCAGGGAGGGCTGCGTTTGCGTTGAAAAACTGGAATTAATAAAACACATCACATCAGTACACTTCTGCATATCTTTCAGCAGGGCATGGAGGTGCAAAATGTTGATCTACCTCCTTCAGTGCTGTCCTTCTCACTCATGCACACGCGAGTACAAGCGAGGAGCTATTGATCTGTTGTTTTCCACGAGTCATAGCGTTTTGTGATTGGGCCATTTAGTGGTCGAGCAGCCGCCAGTGTGTCTGCAGACACTCAGAGAGAAACATCACCTCCCTTCCATCATAACGGACGCCTGGTTCTCAGCACGGCTCGTCTGGTTAATGGAGGACATCAATTGGACTCAGGTCATCGTTTGGACTCCACTTCAGTGTAGTGTTGCCAGACCAGTCCAGGCTGGAGTGAATTTGAAGATGACTGTTATTTTTGAGGCAACGTTTTCACAAATGCCTTGCACACGATGTAGTCTCTGCCCGTTAAATAACTCACTTGTAGTCTCTGCCCATTAAACTGGGATAGGAAAAAGTATTGTAACACCGATAAAATGACACACTACACCTTGTAAAACTGTAGTTCAAACCTAAGGTTTTGGCATAATGGACCCATGGTGCGGGGGTAACAGGAAACAGTCTCAGAATGTTCTCTCAAAGTTTTCACAAAGTTATCAACACTCTTGCAGTAACGTTGCTAAAATTAATATATAATATATATCAACATTACTATCACATATATATCAATAACACAAAAAAAATTCAAAAAACATTCTTATAGCCAAGCAATAACGGCTAAAAAAACGTCACATTTTGAACGTTTCTACAATATTCAAAAAACATTTTTACAAATCTTAATATTTAATGGGAATGTTAAGAAAATGTTCTTACAATCTAAAATTGCTAGCTGGGATACAGGTGCTCCAGATGCTGTGAGCTTTGGTGCTCATTTGAATGCTGCAGAATCGAGTCTGGGAACACAAGGAATGTGCAGGATCTGGACAGCATGAGAAGGCAACACAGAAGACGAAAATGGCAATGAGGCAATGAGTCAGCGGAGGGAGAGACACTCCTTGACAGAACCCACCGGCTTTTCTCTGAGGAGTCAGGGCCAAGAGCATGTCACAGCAGCGACACACGTCTTTAAATGCTGCCGCTTGTGCAGAGAAAGACAAGAGAGAAAGAGAGAGAGAGAAGATGAGAGACAGAAGGACGAATACAGTGAAAAGAAGCAGTGCAGCAAGCTGAAAAGCTCCAAAGATCATGTGACATACGGCCTGGCAGACCTACGTTGGAAAATGATTTACTTGTCTTTGTTTGTTAGTATCTTTATCATGTTTTCCAGTAAAACCAGCACGTTCTTAAGGAACAATGCATTACTTTTTCTTACCCAACTGACAAATGGTTTGGTTTTTAGCCTAAATCTAGTGCAATTTATAAAGTTTATGTTTAAAACAAGAAACACTCTGCCACTGTTATGAGAATGTTTATGCTTTTACTCAGTAACAAGACAGAAATACTGATCAAAACACTGACTGTTAGCAGTGCACGAGAAACAGAAAGAGAGAGAGCGTACGTGTTGTAGAACAAGGTGTTGCATCTGTTTCTTCTTGCTTTGAGAGACAGAGCAGACGCATGTGTGTGTGTGTGTATGTCTTTTGAGCTGCAGTGGCCTCTAGCCTGCCTGTCGTCCGTTCTCCTTCCATCTTTGTTAGAATGAAGGCTGACTCACCACAGACTCTCCCTCTCTTTCTTGTGTTTCTTATCTGTCTCTTGCTCTTGACTCACTCTCTCTCTTTGCGTCCCTCTCACCTAGTTAACGTCTGAACTTCTGGTCCGTTCAGAAGTTCAGACAGATGCTGCAGCATTTCTCATAAACGTTACCACTGACAGTCTCATTTTAATATCAACTTTGTCTCAGATGTGTCCCCTAAAATTCCTTGTAAAAGAAACAAACCAGAAAACGTCAACATACAGCAAACATAAACAGCTTTAAAATGAACCTGAATAATTTCATTCCGATAAATTAATTTCAGAACAATCTGATGAGAAACATTTTAGCTTATATTGAAACTTCTGACCTTTGGTTGCAGACCTTGACACCATTTCAGATAATGCTGAGATCTCATCTGAAACTCTACAGGAAACAGATTACTGGAGTCTTCAGAATCTCAGAAGACAAAGCAGGAGAGTTTAGCAAAGTCTCCACTTGATCTCAGTATAATCTCATTGATGTCCAAAAACA
This sequence comes from Chromobotia macracanthus, assembly GCA_036877525.1. Classification (NCBI taxonomy): domain Eukaryota; kingdom Metazoa; phylum Chordata; class Actinopteri; order Cypriniformes; family Botiidae; genus Chromobotia; species Chromobotia macracanthus. Next base: position 2,815,119 of record JAZGTH010000033.1, on the reverse strand, counting down.
AATGAGATATTAAAGAGATCTTTGTGATTTTCATTCTACGGGCAAATGGTACAGGTTGCAGTTTCACGTGTGGAGTTACATCTCAAGAAACAGATTACTTTGTTTTACAGATTACTGAAGATGGGATGTTTGTTCGAGCGACTGGAGTTGTTTAAACGTGTGTTTTCCTTCAGGAAGTAACATTTCTTGACTGATTGTAACTGGTGTCTGAGTAGTGAGGGAGACCAGAGAAACCAAAAACCTGAAGGATAGAAAAACAGAGAGAAAGAGGAAAGTTTTCTTTGTATTGTGTTTGCTTTGCGCACTATTAAATTAGCTGTGTTTATTCGGCTGTGTTTGTACATCAGGAAGGGGGAGGGCATTTGCTCTTGATATCTACCTTTTGTAGCATGTGTGTGTGTGTGCTGGCGCTTATCTATTTGTGAGTTTGCGGCTGTTGAATGAATGCTTTGTTGTGTTATTGCGCTGGAGGGGTTTACCGTAGTGGCTGATTCTGACAGTTAAAGACTAGCAGCCGTGAAATGCGTCTCCCCGACAGAACGGCACGCCAAACTCACACATGCTCAAACGTTTGCATGCACTCTCTCTCTTTCCTCGCTTGCCAGCGTGAACACACCCATACGCCCACATGCTTGCTGCATGTCGCAGCTGTCTGCGGGGTTAATGACAACAGGGTTCGTACAGTAAACGAAAAACTAAAAACAAATGCAAATTTTTTTTTAACTAAAATAAAAGTTAAAACATAGAAATGGAAAAATCTGAAAAATCTGTTTTACTGGAATACATTATTGTGGTGCCTGAAATAAAATAAATATAACCTTACAGTATTTTTAATTTTAGTTTTTGATATAACCAAATTAAATCAACATACTGTTCTCAAAGAATAAATGAAACCTTTATAATGTTAAATTTAATTATTGTGTTAATATATAGCATGGAACATCTTTAAACAATGTAATGTAACTTTGCAAATACCAAAACTAAAATAAAAATGAAATACTGAAAACCTGATTTAAAAACTAAACTAAAAACAACAAACCAAGTAAAAACTAAACAAAAACAGAATGACAAAATATATTATAGATTAAAAACTTTCAAACCTATTATTATACTGAACAACAAAAGCTGTGCTACAACACAACAGTCTGCATCTGAGATGAGATAGACACTTGCTGGGCCTTGAAAATGAGAGACAACGAGAGAGAGAGACAGAGTCGTGACTATATGTAGACGTTTGGTATTCTGTATTTTGTATTAAATCATTCCAGCCCTGAAATCTGGCGCAGGGAATGCTGGGATAAAAACCTGGTAGGCAGACATGCTGTCTCTCACTCGCTCGTTCTTTCTCTCCTGCATTTCAGGCCAGGCGTGCAGTGTCAACATGCAAGAGGTGTGTGGGCTGTTCACCGCAGTGGCACAAAACAAACACAACCAGATAAACTGCTACTCAGGAGCACACCAACCGACTGATGTGTGCATGTTTTACTGTGACGCTATTGGATGGAGAGAAAAAATAGTATTTGGAGAAAAGATCAGAGTATTACTTACACTGAGAAGAAGATGAAGGATTACACACATACAAACATTCCTGCTAACAGGGATTGTTCTAAGAATGTTGGCTAATGTTCTCTAAATGTTCTCTCAAAGTTATCACAAACATGTTCTTACAACAACGTTATATATAATATATCAATGTTATTTTTAAGTAGTTAGTGGATTAAAACTGTTTGACTAGCATTTTTGTATAACAAAGCAATACCGTTAATAAAACATATAAAAACGTTGTATTCCTGGAACGTTGCATTCCTAGAACGTTGCATTCTTAGAATGTTGTATTCCCAGAATGTTCAAAATAAGACTTTTAATGTTTTTGTTACATAATGGAAATGTTAGGGAAACGTTCTTACAACCTAAAATTGTTAGCTGGGATGACAGAAAGACATCAGCCCGGCTTAATTTCTGGGAGTCAGCGTGCACAATATTTTATCAGCTGTGAAACTAAGACAAGGCTTGCATTGACAAGGTATTAGGCTACTAGAGGGCTTGTTTAGGAAGAGTTTGTGAGGTTACTTAGTATAAAGAAAAATCTTAGGTAAACTGGTTTGTGCTTGGATAGTACAAAGCCTATTTACTTTAAATGTACAGAAAAGGCCATCATACAGATGGACTGTATGTGTGTGTTTGTGTGGTTCTGTGCCCTGGCCGATCTCAAGATTAAATGCTGCTATTGTTCTGCTAACAGGCCGACAGAAATCACGAGGGATGGAAGATCGCAGCTGAGAACGACAAACAACAAGGTTCATTCACATAAACGACCGTGGCGCACACACGTGTGCATGTTTGTGCGCTTTCCAAATTTGTTTGCCACAAAAATGCACCAAACTCAACACAGATTTCTCTCAACACAATCGGTGCTTTACACCCTGTCCAAACCAGGTGTGGCGAGGTATTTTCTGCCAATAATAAAAGGAAAATCACAGCCAATCAGAACACGTTTGATGTTTATCGTATTGCTGCAAGGAGGTTTTTGGACAAATTGGACAGCAATGTGAGAGGTTCTAAGCAACACAACAGAACAAACACGGCAACTGAGGAAGACAAAATGTCTGGTTGCAGTCATGGTAGGTTAGGACACAAAACTGTACATTTTGTCAAAACATATCTATCTGGTAACCGTCCGGAGGAGCATTACAGATGTGTGTCACACGGTCCTTTGGCTTTCGGCGTGGACAGAAAAATGCTCACTTCTGGAGTCTCGCCCGGCATCATGTCTGGTTGGGACACGTGCTAGAGGCAGCGCTGGCAACACACTGGCGCTGGTTTCCCCTTGAGCACGATTGATACCATGGGGCAGAAAATGACTGGAGTTGTGGCTCAGCTGCTGGTCCTCGGAGAGGGTGGGCGGAACGATGGAGAGAGAGTGAGACCGAGAGACAATGAGAGAGAGAGACGGAGATGTTAACGTGTGACCTTTCTTCCAAATGTCACCAGTGTGTGCAACGATTAATGGCTGTTTATGTGCTGAAAACACATGCCAGAATTGTTTGTGCGTGTGTGTGTGTGTGAGAATCTTAGCTCAGTTATGTAAAATGTAACTCCAAGCCACAAATTCACTAGAAACAATGTTTTAGTGTGTGTGAAAGAGTGCGAACACTGTGTGTGTGATAAACGGGCTAGATTGTGCCTGCTGGCGTACATCGGCCCACACACACACATTTAGAGCACAGACACTATAGTAACAGACTGACAAAGATCTCTCTCTTTATGCCTCTCACTCGTCCTCTCTGACACAGATCTAAGTTTCATCTCTTCTGCAGTTTTCTGTAAATGAGTGTGTGTGTGTAACTCATTTGAAGCTTACGTCGATTCTCACCGTACACATGAGTTTGTGCAAATGCTCTCCAGATCAGAGAAGATGGACGGATAAATTCATTCTGTGAATGATTTTGACTGTACAGGAACTTTAAAATGTTCTTCGATGACATCAGTGGAACTTAAGAAGGTTCTTCCATGGTGAATAAGTGACTTAAAAACGTTCTTCAGTGGCAACATTAGAAATTACTTGGATTCTTTTATAGCATCAGCGAAACCTAAAACATTTCTGCTGTGGCATCACAGGAGTTTCAAGAAAAACTCCTCCTATGGCTATGATACTTCTGTATCTATATATCTATGTCAATAAACCTCATTAAACACTGATGATAGATGGGTGGATGTATGGATAGAGAGAGAGAAAGAGAATGAGAGAGTGGGATAGATGGAAAGAAAAAGTAAGTGGGATGGGTGGATGAATAGAATATAGGGAGAGAGCAGGATAGCAGGATGTAAGCACTCAGACCTTGATTCTTACCTTCTTTGAAAAGATCCTGACATTAAGAGGAAGTTGTCCAATCAGGGCACTGATCAGGGCACTGGCTGGTGATGTGACATCTGCCCCAGACACCTGAATGACAGACCTGCCCTGCTCACAGCACGCTCTCCTTCACTGAAAACAGATGAGGAATCAAGATCATGGGGAGACCACAAGGTCATACATCACATCCTGGTGACAACCGGGGGAGGCTGATTTGAACAAATGAGAGTGAGATGGAGGAATAATCTCAAGGACATCAGAGCGCCTGGATGAGATGGGAAGCAAAAAAAGAGAAGGTTAAAGGGTTGTGTGTGTGTCTGTGTGTATGGTGTGTGTGTGTGGATGGGAGCTCCGCCAAACAGACATTGGAGGCGAGCTGTCAACTCCTATTATCTATTCAGACCTGTATATCTAATATTAAAAACCCAGAGAGAGATGGTGAGAGAGAGAGAGCGAGAAAGAGTTAAGACAGGAAAAGACAAGCTGGCCACAGGCGATTCACCTTGCCATGTTTCCCGTGTTATGGTGGATACACGCACACACATATACACGGCTGTTTTTTATGTGATGTAGTGGTTGCCACGGTGGCACTCGACACCTTGACAACCAGGCGGCCCCCACAGCTGCTGTCTGACTGGCAGCCACTTAGAGGCTGAGTGTGTGTATGTGTGAGTGTGTGTGTGTTTGACAGGAAGCTCCTTGTGTAGTAGTTCAGAAATCTCAGGCTTGAGTCTGTGTCAGTTACAGGTGTTACACTACAGAAACATACTTTACACAAGTACACAAATGACAATGTGAATACATGGCCAACACGTCGCAAACACGCAGTCATGTTGTACATATGTAACATACTTTCTTGCATGATATTATGGCGGCAGCGGTAAACTTCAGTGCGCAAGGGGGCGCTAGAGTTAATGTACCTACACGTGCCAGTAAACGATATTTTAGTATTAATGTAGCTAACTATAAATTGACAAAACTTGACAATGTAACTTTAACTAGCATGGATTGCAAGATTCTCTTTAAACTGTTATTTTGTACCAATACACCATTCTTGCTTAAGTTTAGCCAAAGCTGACAGCGGATTGGTCCATGTTTACACACAGATCCCCCCCCCCCCTTTTAAACCCTTTTTTTTTTTTTTTTTCCCCAAAGCCCACAGCGGGTTGGTCCATGTTTACACGTTGTACAGTGACATACAAACTCGTACACTGTGTGGAGGTGAATTTAGCCCGCCTCTAAGTCATAAAAAATTCTCCCCATTTTACCCCAAACAAAGGGTTTTGTTCCATTTTTACATTTTTTACATTAACTTACAACCCCTTCACTATGGGGAGGTGAATTTAGCCCCGCCTTCATACACCATTCTTGCTTAAGTTTAGCCAAAGCTGACAGCGGATTGGTCCATGTTTACACGTTGTACAGTGACATACAAACACGTACACTATGTGGAGGTGAATTTAGCCCCGCCTCTAAGTCATACACCATTTTTGCCTAAGTTTACCCAAAGCTGACAGCGGATTGGTCCATGTTTACACGTTGTACAGTGACATACAAACACGTACACTATGTGGAGGTGAATTTAGCCCCGCCTCTAAGTCATACACCATTTTTGCCTAAGTTTACCCAAAGCTGACAGCGGATTGGTCCATGTTTACACGTTGTACAGTGACATACAAACACGTACACTATGTGGAGGTGAATTTAGCCCCGCCTCTAAGTCATACACCATTTTTGCCTAAGTTTACCCAAAGCTGACAGCGGATTGGTCCATGTTTACACGTTGTACAGTGACATACAAACACGTACACTGTGTGGAGGTGAATTTAGCACACTTGTAGTTAGGCAACGCACTCTAAGTCATACACCATTTTTGCCTAAGTTTACCCAAAGCTGACAGCGGATTGGTCCATGTTTACACGTTGTACAGTGACATACAAACACGTACACTGTGTGGAGGTGAATTTAGCCCCGCCTCTAAGTCTTCGTCATTATCCAGAAAGCTTCAGTTCAAAAATGCTTGGGCCTGACAACACACTTACACACGTACACATTCAACTGCGCACATATAAATAACACTTAAATAATCATTACACACACATTTACAGAAAACACATCACTGTATAACTTTTTGGACACGGTACCATGGTAATACCAAATTTTGCTAATATATTACAGTCATACCACGATTGTTTGGGTGATATTGGCTAACTCTAAAGTACTACAAGACATACACAGTATGAACACGGTATATGTCAAAAATGAAAATAAAAAACATGACTGTACAACAGTACACCTTAAAAACATCACCCATTTCAGATCAATACAATTAGCTACATTTTAAAATACGTATTTTTTGTCTTTTGAAATGATTTTTTTTGGACGATCTCCAAATCATACTTTTGCAAACAGTGCGAGCACATGGCTCAAAATAAAAAGGCGTTTAAAACACATAAAATAAATAATTATATTATATAATAAAATATTATATTGTAATACAATTTACGTGACAACGAGCAGAAGTTTACCTCAACATTCAAGCGTTACGATCGCGAATATCGTCCACGCATGCGCGTAACCAAGCAAGCGGCCGTTGACGCTCGTGACGTCACACGTCCGTCGTTTTCGCGCTCGGGTAACCGATGGTAAATTACGCGCTTTTTTGTACGGGAAAAAAAGTGTTTTATTTGTTTATTAAACGTATTTAATTACATCAATTAAGGCCAGCAACATACAGAGCCGAACTGCAGGTGGCAAAATTACGACGATATCACGAAAGCGACACAGCGCGACTTTCTGACGGCTTCTGAGGCGAAGAAATAACCCAGGTACGACGAACTTTCTTACAAAAATTAAAACGACAACACCCAGAAATGACACTGTGTGTAAACTGTGAAATGAAATACATTTAGCAAAAAAAAAAAAACCCGACCCCTTACCAAACAGAGTCATTAGAGGGTCGAGTCGTGTTGAAGTCGGTGCGGGTCGGAGGTCTGTGACCTTTAGATACGCGTCTGACGCGGGTCAACGCGTCGTGTCAAAGCGTCAGATCACGGGCGCTTCCTCCCCGTCCATCAAGAGTGAAACACTAGTACACGAAACGCATCATTACACACTCACACGCACGGCGATGCGATGCGGGTGCGCGCGTTTCTCCGGGACGTTTTTCACGCCGCGTCTCCGGCGTGCGGAATAATCGCATCGCGCTGTCATACGGGAAGAATTATTCCCCCCGTATCGCCGTGCGGGCGGTAATTGGATACGATTTAACATTTGCAGCTGCTCGTCTGTCTGTTCTCCCCCTCGCACGCACACGCGTATTAAAACGCGCGCGCACGCGGCGCGTCGGGAAAGCTGGAATAATTTCGCAGCTCTCGGGAGGCACGCTTACCGTGACAAACGGATTACCGTGAGCTCTCCGCGTTTGTGTGCCTGTGTGTGTCAGAGATAGATAGCTGTGTAACATATTTGTATGAAAATGCAGAAATATGTCACCGGCTTTCGACTGGATGCGGGAACGCTTTCGTTTGGCGACGTCCTGAAACGTGGTGATTCAATTACAACGACAAACAACTACATACATAAGCGTTAAGCAATATTTATTCACTTGTTACGATGAGCGGTTTGTGTTTTAGGGTTCGAGTTGTAAAAACATCAGATTCATTTTTGGACAACTCAACTCAAGATCTACGATGGCAAAAGGGTGTCTGCATTAGGGTTAGTCATAAACAATGGGAGTCAAGGGGTTTCCAGAACTTTCTGGTAACGTTGTTATAAAAACAACGCGCCTAGAAGGTTGCTGTTTGGGTCCCATCAACAATAACCAAACTGGAACCGAAATATTAACGTTACGAGTGCGTGTTGTCTGTATTGAAGCCGTATCGTCATCTTGAAGACACGGGTGTTTTGGTCGCCAAAGGGAGCGGGGAGTTAAAGCGCAGAAGAGAGAGAGAGAGAAAAAAAGAGAGTGAGAGAGAAAAAGAGAGAGAGAGAGAAATTGAAAGCAGCAGCTGGTTGTGGGAGTGAGATCAGCCCGGGCAGGAAGCATTAAATCTGAGTCTTTAGGGCTTCTCCAGTCTGTGTGCCGCTCGCGTATATGCGTGTGAGTGGGACGATAAAGGAGGCTCGTAAACCGGCGCTTTAACGACACGCTGCGCTCGTTAAACCCCGACAGCAGCCAGAGCGAGAATCAACAATCAGGTCACGTACAAGTTCTGGAACCGATTCTAGAACCCCGGAAGTTGTGTTGAAAACAAACCATTTCATAGCAAAACGAAACACGCAAACACGTGTTTATTAAGCTCGTGAAATGGCCATGCCTTTAAAATGTGCATCATATGATAACCCACTGGTGCAGCTTATTTGGCAATGTTGTGTGTAACAACATTTACTTTAAAATGAGTTCTTTATATGTTTTCAAAACGTTGCCAAAATAAGGTGTCGATTGTGTACCCAAAAGTATAGCTCGGTCACAGATAGACACACAGGCCATGTGACAGGTTTCGTAGCTCTGGCTGAGTCGAAAATTCACAGGAAAGCACAAATTCTAGAGGCGCGGGCGATGCGTGCGATGCGTTTGTGCGCAATAACGCAGAGGCCTCCATTGCAGTCACTGGGGAGTTTCCAGAGGGACCGGCCCTTCGCGCAATTCATGTCAGCGCTCGAATTTACTGCCAAACACCCGGCCCGCACCTCCTCCTCCTCCCCCACCTCCCCCGAAGCGCTTTTCTTCTCTTTGCTCTCGCCGATCAAGTAGCCTGTAACGCAAACAGGCTGTGGGCGAGAGGCGTCAGGGATTTGGAAACGGTCGGGAGAAAAACTCCTCACCGCTCGCTCTTCTGCACACGCTGTCGGGGCAATTAAGAATTAATGGGCGGCGGTTTCCAACCAGGTGTCGCTGGAAACAGCGGTGGCTTTCATGTGCAATGTTTTGACTTCACTTTATAATAACTTGGATTTAAAACGTTTCATAGTTTTAATAGATGATAATGTACATTCAGACATGATATATATGTTTAAAATATGGATTTCAATGTATGGCATTAATAATAATAGTAATAATAATAATTTAATTTCTCTGTTGCAATTGAAAAGAGATGGTTCCAGTACTAAATGCTGATTGATTATTAACGAATGTTATTTTAACCAGTGCTTTCTCTCTCCTCACCCAAATTCTTTGTCTAATGCTGCGGGAACAAAATGAATAACCATTTGTCTGGTTGCGTTGTTTACTCACAATGCACGATTTAATTGATTTAAAAACACACTTGGTTGATTATCTGGCACCCGTTCCTCGCCTAAAACCTAACCTCCGCACAGAGGCATTAAAACAGCAGGGAGAAACCCTGTGCTGTTGACTTTGCCATCGCAGACTGGTGTGTTTGCACGCTGGGGTACGAGCGGAGTGATGAATGTGTGTGTGTGTGTGTGTGTGTGCGAGGGGTCGTGGTCAGGCTGCGCTGCTCAGGCAAGACCAGGAAAAATTGCCTCCTGGGAGTGGAGAACGAGGGAGAAATCAGAAATCAGAGACATGGTTTATGAATCGAGGGAATCTTTCTAGCAGCCGGTCCTCTTACAGGGGCCACGTGTTTCAGGGTTCTAAACGGCCCTCAAACCCCCCCCAGGTTGTGTGTTCTAAGAGCTTCAAGCGATAACGCATTGTGTTCACCTATAATCCCAAAAACCTTTGGAAAAGCACATAGGCAGAGGATACGTCTTTTCCAGAAATGGCCCTCTAATGGAACTGAAGGAAGACCATAGCAGAAAGAGATTCAGGCCCCCCAAAAAGTGTTATTTCAATTGTCTTTTTAAGTTTTAAATCCCTTCTCAGAGTAAGTGAACACCCCACAGAGAGCTAAACATGGTGGAGCTTTTAGGATAGCGGGGGTCCTGACAGGTCAAAGTGTCATCTAAGCTTAAGCATCTATACAATGAGAGCTTTTATTTGTCTTCTCTGGTGGATGGCAGCCCTCAGGCTGTTGAGACAGAGCTCAGATTGGGTTACGGACGTAGTGGCATGTTTCAGAATGTTTACAAGGCAAAAATTGCCTTGTAAAAACTCTCTACACTCTTAAAAACAAATGTTTTTCAGTGACACTTTTGGTTTAGTAGAGAACCTTCTATGTATATCAACATTCCATTCAGTTTGGGTCTTGAGTTGCTACAAGGTTTTTGCTATAATATATGGATTTGGATAAAGCATATATAAGACAACATATACTCTTGTGCTTCACAATGCTATAGAAGAATCATTTTTGGTTGTATGGTAAAAAACCTTTAACGTCATCAGAACCTTTCTGTTTCACAAAACGGAAGGTTTTTTGTAGTGTTAAAAGGTTTGTTAGACTATAAAGCATGGCTGTGAAGAACCCTTAAATAACTTATTTTTAAGAGTGTATTGCTGCTGTTCCTAGGAAACACTACAATATGATACTAAATAACTTTATGTTGAATGGTGCATCTCTGGCAGAAAGACATGATTTCTGAACAACTGTGAGTTACAAATTCTGTTTATTTTGTAACATGGCCATTCAAGGGAAGCAAGAACGAGGAAGCTCTTGTGTATTCTGTCCTTCTTATGGTCTCTCCCTCCCTCTCTTGCTTGTAATCATCTGAGAGTAGCAGTGGTTGTGCCATTGGCTTCTCTGGGTGTTCCACACGGCTATGTTTATGGGCCTGGTCCCAAGGTTGCTGCCCCTGATGCACATTTGCACACATACCGGTCATAAACGCTCCGTGCACACACAAACCACTTGGGGAGAGAGGATAAAACTGAGCAGGCAAAAAAATGTTAAGTGAGGTTTTCTTTCCCCTGTGGAATGAAAGCGTTAGGGCACAAATCTTTTTAAACTGCACACAGCTCAGTACGGCCGGGTAACATTCCAGTGGGGTAATTAGTCGGCGTGTGTACAGGGGCATGAAATTGGAGCGTGAGCTCGGATTCGTCGATAGCTAAATGTGCTCGGACTGTGCAGACGAGAAAATACTGACTCTCGTGTAAACAGAACAAAGTTTGCTATTTATGGTTTTAATGCCTACATGAACTTTACTTGACCCTAATTATTTTGTAAGAACGTGTTGCTTGTCTTATTGTGGAAAATTCATTGATGCACATTATTGTAAATACAAGAAATGTGCATCTTCATTAATCTTTAATTCTGTTTTTAGATGACATCACAAATCTCTTAGTTTCCCAACAAACAGCCTCCCATTTAAGGCCCATTTCTCACGATGCAGTCAGTACTTCATGTTTAGAATTAAACCACGCCCTACTTTGTTGCAAGCGAATTTCCCGTTGACTTTCACAGGCTCTTATTGAGCAAAGCTAATCTCCTGATCTGCATGCGTGTGTGTACGTGCAAACGTTTGAAACTCGTTGTAAATGATGGACGACGTTGTGCCGGTGGATATCGGCGTGTTTGTGTGATAACCCTGATTTATAACGGGTGCTGGAGGAGCCGCGGCGCACAGTTTCCTGAAACCCGAGCCCCGACTGGCGTGCGTTCTCAATCGCTTTGGCTGCGTGCCCGCGTCCTTGTTCCAGCTCGCCATCACTCGCGTATCGAGCCACAGTGGCTGCCAGCGTCTGACTGCCCGGACAGATGGCACGATCACAGTTACCTACCGGAGAGCGCACGTGTGGGTCTCCGTGTTCATGTGTGAGATAACCGTGAACTAAAGCTAACAAGTTCAGGTTCTGAGAACGTTTCCCTAACGTTTCCGTTAAGTAACAAAACAGTAAAAATGTTATAGGAACGTTCAAGTTTCTTATCAGCTTCTTAGATGTTGTATTAACGTTATTGCTTAGATATAAGAACGTCATCCTGTAACATTTTAAAAACGTTCCACTAACTACTTAAAAATAATGTTTTGATATGTATGCTATATAACGTAAGAAACGTTCTACTAATGTTACTGTAAGAACATTTTGATAATGGTAATGTTGGTTGGGAGGGTCTTGCATATTATAGTTTCATTAATAGTTCATTAATCATTAATAGTTCACTAAAATAGTTATCAGTGATTTTCTTCAGTGGAACACAAAGAATGTTTAGCTTCGTTTCATTAAATCTGACAAAATGTGTCTGTACTCTTTACAGTATGTGCATGAACATGTTGTAAAGTGCTCCTGTAGAGCAATTTTAGAAGCGCAAAGCTTGTGGGTTTGATTCCCAGGGAACAAATGATTGACCAATGTATAACTTGAAGTCTCTTTGAATAAAAGCATCAGCCAAATGTATAAATGTAAAGATATGTGAGCTTTAACTGATGCATAATCAGAAAGAATCAGTCATATAGTTTTGAAACAACACGTGGAGTAAATTGTATGAGCTAATCCTTTAACATGTTTGTTTATAAGGAGCATTGCCTTGCGTTTCACACGCTCGGGAACGTGTCTGACAGGTGATGATCTGCAGGAAAGAATCGATTCACAGGGGAGAGAGAAAGCAAGCAACATCTGTTTCCATTCTGGCCACGCGTGCAACCCACACGCACACACATACAATCATACTCAGGAACTCATACATAGCGATCATAAGCAATGTGACAAATCTGGTACAGATTGAAATAGTGTTAACCATTCTGGCTACGTAAAGAACTTTTAAAGAAAACAACCCTCACCCTCAAAACGAATTCTAACTATGTACTGAGCAAAAATGCTACATAAATGTTGCTATTGTACATATCTGAATGCTTTTGTAAAGTATCAAAAAACTCTGAGTTTGTAGCAACACTGAGGAAACGCTGAAAACCTTTAAAAGGGTAGTACAACCAAAAATGAAAATTGTGTCATCAATCTCACATCATTACAAAACCGTATGACGTTCTACTGTGGAACACAAAAAGAGAGTCATACAGGTTTGGAAAAACATGAGGGTGAGTAGATGATGACAGAATTTCCGCTGTTGAGCGAATGTGGGTGTTCTGTACGCATTTAAGAAAAAAATACATTTAAATATTGCAAAAATATTCTTTGATTTCAAAAGGGAATTTTCACAACTCCAATCCTGCTCATACATCAACAAACGCATCTAAAAACGTCCACCATATCGCATTGTTTTTGTATTTCCTCGTTGTCTCATACACACACTTTGTGTGTTCCTTAAAAATATCCTTGCACATGCTCCGCGGCTCTCACCAGCCCCCGCTTGCCAGAGCGCACACACACTCGAGGGCAGCAATATCCTCGCAGAGATCGCACTGAGCTATTAGAGCGCGCCGCCAGGGCCCCGAGAGACCGGCGCTCTCTGATTTCCTTTCGCGGCGGAAAATAATGCAATCCTTTCAGCCTGCCTCTCCCTCTCTCACTCTGAGAGCTGCATGCGGCGCTCTGAAAAGCCCTTCGCAGAATTAATTAGTGTAGAGGTTACCTAATCTGCCGGAGAGCGTTTTTCCTGCCTGCCCTCAAACCAGAAATGTGCACGTCCATGCCGAACCCCTCTCAGGGATGGGCAAAGCGTCAGAACCTGGAACACACACACACACACAACCTCCAGACAGCTGCAGTAAAGTGGATGCCCAGTTGGCCTGCGAGTTTAAATACACGCTTCCTGCACTTTGCTCGCAGGGTGACTGTGTCTGCCCCGGAGCAACGTGACAAAACTAGAACGCTCCACTTATACTCAATGAAGCTATGAACCACATTACACGCATGCTGCGTAGCTTTTGTTGATTATGACTGGAGTGTTCCATTTTTGTTTGGCCATGCAGAAAATGTTATGCAAATTTAGCAGTTGTGCAATGCGGTGACTAGCAACGGGGGCTACCAAACACACAGCAAGATCTTGAGGTTGTCTACGAGCTTGCAGGTAGGCCCAAAACAATCTGATCAATCTCAACAATCTGAAGTATGCAAACAGACACTTATAGATATGCAAGTTTGAATATAAAGTTTGACTCTAAAATGCATCACACTGCAATTTCTTTTGCCACACAACTCCATGTGTATTTTTAGCGTTGTGTTGCTAGTGTGTTGGAAGCCATCTTTGCAACGCCGCTGGCAGCCATACAAGAACAAGTCCGATCTATTTGAATGAGAAGGACAGATATCTCTAAAGTCAGTGGCTAAAGTCACAATAACACAATACATTTCAGACCAACTATTAAATCTAACGTTTTTCCAGATTGATTTAGATACCACAAATAGGCACAAGGCGGTCAAGTCCAACATTTTTTACAGCCGTTCCCTTGAAGAATGTTACTGTCTAGCAAATGACGATTGTCTCTGTCTACTAGAAGGCGGGACTTCCTTCTCTAGAGTGGCCATTTTCAACGTTGCCATTTCCTCTATTTATACCAGTAGAACTGCGACATTGTTAACAATGTTAATGTTAAAGTGACATGTTAATTTTATAATCTTTGCTGTAGTGGATATAAGCATAAAATGTATCTATATAATCTGCTTTTACATTCTAAAATGGAATACATAATAAAATATCCACAATATAGATAAGGTGATTTTAAGTATTCAGAGTTATTATAGAGTCTATATACATATATATATATATATACACACACACACACACACACATATATATTTATATATAGTGTCTATAGAATTTCTATAGAAATTTACAAATATGAGCAAAAACAAACTGAAGCCAAGGAGCCTCTCAAAAACAGAAACCACAGTCGTCAAATGAAGCCATTTAATGGTTATAATAGAAGCTATCTAGTTTTCTCGTACCATGACACACCACATGCATCCGGCAGACACGTTTGGCGGACGCGAGGTGTGAGGCGGACAGATGCGTCCCGTCAATGTCAGAACTAGTTCTAGATAAAGAGCGGATTAACCGCCGTAACACGGAAGCCAAGGAAGGGGGAGGGTGTAATTACCAAGCCTAATGTAATTTAATTGTTTTTTAATTAGATGGCCACATTTCTTCCCTGTAGTCCGGCTTTCACAGCGCTCGCCAGTGTACGTCTCTATACGCAGTAACTCCTAAATTATGTTACACGCAAAACGTGAGCTACATTTAACACCCTGCAGAGCTGGAAATGGCCGACAAGAGACTGTTTTGTTTGTGATTTCTTCATATTTATTTTCAAGCACATTCATTTTATTTTTAATAACAGTTCGTTAGAAGGTCCAGTTTTCTCAGTTCCTAAAAAATTTTTAAAAATTGTATAGTTCCATCTAAAATATGATTGGCTAAACCACATTTAAAACATTTCTATTGAACATTATAATAACGTGGCAAGCTTAAATATCTAAAATTGTGAAAAATTGTGTGTATTCATAGTAAATTATTAAACTTACTTCACTTTACGGCCTCCAGTTTCTAATAACATTACGAAATAATAAGCATAAATTCAGGGCAGAGATTTCCAACATTTAACCAAAATAAATAAAGTTTAGTGTTTGACCACATTATAATCACTGTTGGTGACTAACAAATGTACAGGCAGTTTGTGCTAAAAAAATGAATCGTGACCACTCAGACACGCAAACATTGTAAATAAAATTCTGAACGGATAATTAACTGATTAAGTGATTAAAATCTACGCCTCTTCAGTTTAACCAGTCAGAGATCGCGTTCCAATAACAACAAACAAACAACAGTTCCTTTTCTCTTCCCTAAATACAAATTATTAGCCCAAGAATGAAAATTCTGTTATTATTTACACACTCCCATGTTGCTCCAAACCCATATGCTGAATTCCTAAATAATCTTAAAATCTTGACTTCCACTGAATGGACACAAAACCACTGAGACCTTTCTCTTTTGTGTTATGCAAAAAGTCATTTAGGTTTGAAATGAAACAAGTGCAAGTAAATTGATGAACAAAATGTGTATTTTTGGATGAACTCTCTTTAGAACAGTTCTTTTCAAGACAATGGCAGTTTACACAGGGTTAGAATGACATGAGCGATTAAATAAAAAAATTAGGGTAACCCTAACAACAAAACAGGATATTTTGGTTCTGTCTGTAGGGCTTAGTGAGAAAAGGTGTGACAATAACAATAAAGTTATGGAAAGTTAACCGAGCCAGTAATGTCCAACTGTTATCAGAGCAACAAACGCTTTCCTCACTTCCGCCTCAGGCCTCTAATATCCGGTGACTCAGTCTTCATTTCCTGTTTTCTCAAGCAGAACAGGAAGTGAGCGTCTCGTGTTATATAGGGATGACAAAAGAGCCACTATGGATTTTAGGTCTTAATTCCTGATTAGAGACAAAATCTGTTGATGCAGATCAATTAAACAGCAGCAACATTTTCAACACATGCAACTCAGTGTTTAAAATGTCAACATGAAACTGCATTCGCAACCGTTTTACCTATATTCAGAAAGAGGATGTTTTTATCTAGGAATTGTTTAGATTATAAAAATAATTTTGGAACAAACTCAACTAATAAATCACGCAAAATAAGGGTCCTTTAAAATGTACATGTATAAAAACACCACAAGATGTACAAGATCTTTTATTGCCATTTATTTAAAGGAACTTTTTTTGGTAAAATATAAATACAAATGATAGCGCATGTAATTACAAAGTCCGAACACGTCTCGAAAAACAATAATAACACACGTCAGAAACATGTTACTGAAATAATCAACCGTTATTTACAAGTTCAAGCGTGTCTCCACCTAACAAAACATCAGATTAGTATTTTACAATTACTCCAGTACTTTACAAAGAAAAGCCACATTAAAATATCTTCAATCCTACTCATAAATAAGTGACTGTAGTCAAAGCTAAAGCGTGCGTACAGAGTACGAACCCGCTCTGTAGTTTAGAGTTTAACACTGAGACTGAAAAATTCCAAACCAGTTACTGCTTAACACCATAAAAACGCGGAACCGAAGGACAAAATCACTGACGAAATGCACTAATTAACTCCTGACAAACCAAATTGGCTTTCAGCTTGTGTGAACACAGAGAGCTGCTTTCAGTCTTAGTGTGGACGTCGCAATTAAAATCCCAATCTAACTCCAATTACATATTTACACCAGTTCTCAGAACATCCATTATGAAAGAAACACCTGACCAAACAAGACAAAAAAGGCAGCGTATATATATATTTATATATATATATATATTTATATCTATATATATAATACACACAAATAAAATACAGTGACTGTATATATAGTTATATTCCTATTTAGAAAACATCTCCTTTATATGAAAGAGAGTCATGTTTTGAGCAAGGCTTCGTATCTCCGAGTTAGTTAGAGACAGTGGTCCAAACCTTAGCTCCTCTTTCCATTTCTGCAGAATGTACACTATGTACAGCTTTGTGTTGGGATGTCCTGAAACCTTCTCATAGCTGAACAGAAATGTCATTTGCGTTGAACCCAAGTGGGTTTCCAGTCCAAAAACTCCATGAATTGTCCTTTGCTTGTAGTGCTCCTCAGGTCTCTAGGGTTCATGAACGAGGTCTGGACGCTGGCTCCCAGCGGTCGTCCAAGTACTCGACCGATGAGCCCAACAATGCCACCAGCTCAGAGCTGATTTCCACCAGGTCCAAGAGTTCCTTGCTGTCCGGCATGAATCCCTCGAGCTCCTCGGGACAGGAGAAGAGCTGACTCAGAGACGCCTGCTTGTAGAACTCCGCCTCGGCGATGGTCACCACCTCGATGTGCGTGAATGTGGCCCGGAATGTTCTGGCGGACATCTTTAAACGTTTGAGGACGTCTGAGAGCAGCAGCCAGTTTCTCGGTCTGAGGGAAAGAATTCAAGAGAGAAGAGCAACTTATTACATGAGGGTTTCTGGATTTGTTTGGGCTGTGATCCAAGGAAAGCAGCACTATTATTATTGTGCATACTTCACAACGAAAAACACCTGAGCAACCATTTAGCAGGACTGTGGTAATTCGTCACAACAAGCTAGCATTGTAGCTAGCTTGTTGCCAACTTGAAATAATATTTTAATATTATTTCATGCCATTTTATGTTTTATGCCTTTTTAAGTATAGTAGTGGAAAATTGGAAATATTATGAGGATTGACTGAATTCTGTTGCAAGCCAAATTTGAATGTATCGTGTACATGAGCATCTCATCTCAAAGAGTGTGTTAATATTTTAAAACTAACAACAGAAGACGACTCAAAACAAAAACGCACTCGTTCACGAGCGTACACTACATCACCTGTTTGCACTTACGCAGGCGCACATACAGATAATTAGACAAAATTCCACCAAGATTTTCAAGGCCTAAGCTTGCGCAGAAACACAATGGGCTACACACACACAAAGCCTAGACCGAGCCTATCAGACACACACACACAGCGGGGAAAGCAGTAACAGGCAGCGCTCAATCGATGGTACTTGAGGCAGTCTGTGGCTCTTGCGGAGCGCAGAGCCCTGAATGGAGTGGGTGAGGGAGGGAGAGAGAGAGAGTGGAGGGGGAGGAAATGTGAGGAGAGCAGAAAGCCATTAATACTGCATCAGCCAGCAGCGCTGAGCGAGATAGCGAGCGAGCGAGGACGGGGGAGGGGAAGGCAGCTCGGAGACAAGCGCAGACTGAAGATTATACACAACAGTGAGCGTGGCAGCTGAGCCTGCGAGCGAGTGAGGGTGGGGGGATGTACGGAGAGAGAGCCGGAGTGCAATAGAGCTAGAGTCTGTGTGGGAGGTAATTAGCTGTGTCTGTTTAGCAGCGTGTCACTCGACTGTCTCTCTCTCTCTCTCTTTATGCTGTTTAACCGCAACGGGTCTTGCGTCTTACGCTGACGCTAAACTAACATCGTGACTGGCTGTCGCTCTGCGCCCGATGCGCCACAGTCGTGCTGTTCTCCAGGGAAACACCTGTCTCAGGTACAACCAAATCGCGCCCAGCAGGTCAAAGCTAAATTCGTGAATTCATCACTAACTGTGCAATCAGTGACATTCTGATAATGAACAAGTTTAACCAACATTACGTTTGTAATACTGTGCATGTAATCAGAATATCTTTTGCTATATTATCAATTATAACAAACTATTTTCAACATTTGTGCAATCATCTGTTCCATCTACATTCATTTGATAATTCATCAAATTTTGATCCATTTCTGAACTTCTGAGTTGTATAAAGGATTGTCCGTTAATGATCAAATGTCAGTTAACAATAATCAGTGTCCTGGATGTAACCAGCATCTCCCATTTACATCCCAATTACAAAATCCATCTGGATCAGAACAAAATGGCTTTAAGTAAATCAACTGTGCAGTCCGTGATCCTGTAATAATGGTAAAACTTGGACTGATTCTCAATGTCATGTATGTATCTTTACGACTGGACTCCCCATTTACCAAAATGTCCAAATCAGTACGAAACAGCTTCGTAAAACCAAAAATTGTGTAATAACATTCAAACCTTTTACTAACAAGCCTGATCCAAATGAAATTTTATCTGTTTTACAAAATGCAATAAAATTATCAATACCAAACAGGATTATTCATAATTGTTTGTCAGTCACAGGTTTGGGCCAATCAGCAGATCTTTCACCTGAAACATTGTCACACTTTCTCTCGACATTTACAGTGTGGCGTCTTCCGCTGTAAAGAACAGCAGCTGGAAAAGCAAGTTCAAATCGTTTCTTACCCCTGTGAGACTGAAATCTGGATGTTGTAGCACGGCAGCAGCGGCCGGTCTGAGAACTCAAACTCAAACACCTCTCTCTGTTCGTCCTCATCTTCACCAGGTCCAGGGGGGTCAGCCAGGATATCGTAACCTGACGAGTCGTCGGCAGGCTCTGTTAAAGGAACGGTGATCGATTAGACGTGTGACACAAGGAATTATGGAACCACGCATGCACACACACACTTTCTATTTTACCTCACACTCTCAGGTGTTCTTGAGAGCTTCCAACGTATTTTACTGCTAAATTATGCCTATGGATTCCCTTTCCACCCAACTTCCTGCCCTCTATCTACCTAATGGATTAACACTGAGACACACTCGTCCGAAGCTGCTCTCCTAACACTCGCTCCTATTTGCACTCTCTTCCATTAAGCAGCGACGCGGGAGAGGCTTTGTACCGAAGCCACTTCAGTCGTTTGCACGAGCTGAAGGATCGGTGCGCGCCTCGGAGCGAAACTCAGACGATGGAGGCGCCTCTCTAACTCTGTCTCGCTCTCTGGCTCGTTTTTACGATTTGGGTTTTTCCAAGGCGGCATGTCAACGAAGCAAAGCTCCCAAAAATAGCTGCGCGTTTCTGTTCCTCTCCTGGCGCTGTTATTCCAGGAATCCGAGGGAATTTGTGCAGTAGCGCAGGGTTTGTTTTTGGCCAGCTGGAGACGGGCCCCGCTCACACACACACACACAAAGCGATCTGCAGATTTATAGCAGCCAAGGGAACTCTCACTACGCAGCTAGAATTCGTTAAAAAAGAGCAATAAAAAATGCTGCTACCCATTTTTTGCCCCGTGGTGCCAAACCTACCACTCAGAGGACGGGTAAAATCTTTAAAGTAAACATCAGAGAGAGAGAGAGAATACACACATGGCTGTTATTTATTTATTTTTCTGTTTTTAGATCAATGGCCATCTCCAAACATTGACGACCCCCTCAGCGATTTACCTCCAGGCCAATACCTATCTGTCTTTCTCTCCACCTGTCTGTCTGTGTGCTTGACTCTCAGTGATTTCACTTGCCTTTGTTTCTGTTTGGTTTCTGTGAGAGTGTGTGTTTGTGAGCGTTACTCACCGCACACTGCGCTGCCATAAAATTCCCAGTACACCCCGGGGTCATCGTCTGCTCTGCCCTGCAGATCAGCAAAGTAATCTAGAGAGAGAGAGAGAACATTAGTGATGTAAACAGGAAGTATCTGAGGATGCACTGACACATTTTGGTGGACGATAGGCAATAATTTTTTAAGCAAACCGATATGATACAGAAGCCAACCCCAAGCTAATATCATCCTAAAAACGCTCATGAATAACGGTGTAATCACCAGTTTATCATGCTAACACCAGAACAAACAATGCAGTCATCACGTGACAAAACATTAAGATTTTCCCCTCGAAATGGGGAGGCTGTGACATCACGCAGTCGCTTGTGGCTGCAGGAGACGCATTTGCCAGCACAGCCATTAATGATTCAACCCGGAAAGCGAGTGAGCAAGACAGAGACAGGAAGAGAGAGAGAGAAAGAGAGCGCTTGATTAGAAGGCTCCCACAGAGGGAAACAAATTTGGGGAGGGTCTCTAAATCAACACAGCCGACAGAAGAACGGAACATGCCTGCTGATTTACACACACACACTTAAGTATTGAGGCAGCTCTGGGGGTGAAAGAACCCTCAGCTATCATCAAGAACAAACGTCAGCTGTGTACAAATTGTTTGCACTGTCCTCTAGTTCAGCTACAGGCCATTAATCAAGACGTGTCCTGAGAAACCCGACGAGTGCCACTGACAGAGAGAAAGTCCGTCAGGGGCCGTGTCGGCCATGGGAAAGGCCATCTATGTAAATGTCTCGCGTGAGGCCTTCTTCACATGCACCACACGCAGCTCCCCAGCTAACAATTTTAGGTTGTAAGAATGTTTTACTAACATTTTCATAAACAAGTTCTTGGAACGTTCAAAACGCTAATTTTTTTAAACGTTGGATTCACATTATTGCTTGGTATAATGATGTTATTATATACATTTATTAATTCTGTAATGTTTTTAAAACGTTCCACTAATAACCTAAGAATAATGGTTTTGTTATATTATATATAACATTGTAACATATAATGTTACTGTAAGAACGTTTCTGATAACTTAAACGTTAGCAGCATTCCGAGAATGTTCCCTGTTACCTAGGTCGTTGTCTTTCCATATTAACGACTAACTAGAGCATTAAAACTTCCCTGTAATACGAATATTTCCTGCACAAGGTCGCAATCAGTCGTAGTCACAAACTTCGCTCACAATTAAAATACTTTTAATTTAAAGGAAATGTATTTAAATGTAACTTGATTTAAATCAACAGCAAAGACTCATAACCACAAAGCCAATGAGGTTTTCACAACAAAACAATAAAAGTACCAACACTTGTTTGACCTCAGATCACCAGATTTCCATTCCATTAATAGAACCTGTTCGTTCTGAATATTGTTGTGCGAGACAACCCATACACCCTTTAAACAGACACACAACGCCCAAAACCAAATAAAGACGTGCGCAGATAAACGCACACACATAATCTCCTTTCGGGAAAAGCTGATTTGTCGGTGCTAGAGGCTTCTCTTTTGCTTCAGCTGTTGCTTAGTAACCAGATAGCCAAGCGGAGCTGTGGAGCCAAAGTACGGGAGGGAATTCTAGGAACGGAGGCGGAAGAGAGCGAGCGCTCTTACCGGACAAAAAGCACTCCATTAAGTCGCTGTGGGTCATCTTCAGTAAGCCACGACCGGAGTACGTAGCTAGAGTCGGATCTGCGCCGTACGACAGCAATAGACGTACAACGTCCAAATGATCATTTTCCACAGCATCGTGCAGAGGCCTGTCGGACGAGAGCAGTACATTTACATCATAAATTTAACAGAACAAAACTGTATACAACAGCAAGTTTAAATGTAAAAATGTAAAACATGCGCTTAATTGTCATAATGTGATGTTTTTCTGAATGAAACAAAGTTCAGCTGAAAATGAAACATTCAAAGCTGTTTTTATATCATCAGTAAATCTGATTGGCTAAAAAGTGTTAGGCTCTGATATTATTGGTTAATATTTTAATTGCTGCACAGCCACAGAAGTCGTTTCAGACTTTTTACCAGGAAGTTTTTGATAAAACAGTTACTCTTTAGAAAAATGTGCACTAATCATTTGTGTGCAAAAGGCTGAGAACATTTATTGAGGTAAATACTGTAAATTTTGATTACACACAGTTTTAAGACATCTCCACCTGGCAATGGTTTTAAATTACAAATCTGCATCAAAATGTTGAATTTTACTTTTCTTTCTCAATTTGTATAGTTTCTATTTAAACACTTAAATTACTCCATTTGCCATTAATTACCTTTATCTTATCTGTTTCTAGTGGCCAATAAAACAGTCATTAAAACCTGTCTGTCATTCATCTCCACGACAGGCATCAGAGCTCGAACTGAAATTGGGTTTTTAAGTACGTACCGAAGACACGGATCTTATACGGCTAATCTGCTCTTCGTGCGCTAATTATCCGAGCTTGGATTCTCGGCCTCTTCTGTTGTTGTAAAGCCATTATTAGCAAACATATAATTACCGTCAATGGCTGCGTGCGCGGCAGCACGTGCATTCGTGTGTAATTATTGCCGTTGTGCACACGCGCAATAGGATGAAAGTGCGAGAAGTCAAGGAAACGTGTGATGCTCTCATTCTTGTATGGGTTTTTTAGTTCAGTAATCGGAGTAATATTGTGTGTGTGTGTGTGTGTGTACCTGGTGCCGTCTTGCGCACTGCAGTTGATGTCAGCACCGTGATCCAGTAAGTGCTGTACGATGGAGAGCCAGCCGCGGGAACAGGCCTCGTGGAGCGCGCAGTAACCCGCATTATCACGGTGATTCACGTCACACACTTTATTCTCCAGACAGTACAAAACCACATCCTATAGAGAGAGAGAGACGAACGGTTACTATGGTGCAGAGAGGAATTAAATTCATTAGACACCATTAAAAAGTGCAGAGAGAGAGAAAGAGAGAGATGATTATTTATGTGTGAGGTATCAGGGGTTTTACAGATGAATCCTGCCTGGCCTGCTGTTCACTTTCTAGGGGAGACATCAGAGACAACCAGGAGAAAAGTGTGCGTATTTGTGAGTTCATAACACCTTTAAAGGTGTTATGGAGTTGGCATTAATTTTTTCATGAAGTCACTATGAATTTCTAAGTCACTTTAGATATAGCTCAGATCTCTCCTTCAGTGTAGGTCTCTGGAATATTATTCACCCATTTTATCATCATTTGCGACTGTATTTTTTATCATTATTAAACTTCAGCTGCCTAAGAATGGAATGTTTTTGTAAAATGAAATACGGCAAATATAAAGATGCTTATTTTTAAATGAAATCCCAGGACATGTCATAATCCACAGATTCTGGACTGCTCAATAAATAAGACAACCAGAATAAGATTATTACTTAATTTTAAGACAACATTTTGATTTTAAAACTCGTTACCACAATTAGGAGACTGTAAAGGTCAGGAGAACACCTTCAGAATTCAAAGTTTACACCACAGCTGACAACTAGTTGGAAGGGACCAAATTTCCTGACAGCTCCTGCACAGTTAATTGGAAAGCTCAGATTTAAAGGAACTCCTCCATCCATAGCTCCAGTCGATTCTCATGCGCAGATGCAACAAAAACAAACACACACACACGCGCATGGATGGGTTTGAGAGGGGAGGGCTGGTGACCGCTCGGCGCTCAGACGAATGAGGGCATTAGGATTCACGAGGCGTAGAGCTCGCACTTCAACCCTGGCAGCTCTCTCACACACTGAGCGCATTCAACTCCTCCCTGACTGAACTGCGAGGTGGTACGACCTGCCCCGCTGCCAGCAGCTCTGCCTCGCGCTTCCCGCCGGCTCCGTATCCAGGATACGGCACGCTATTGGCGCCGTTTCAAAAGAACGAGCCGTTAGCGGCGGCAACGAGCTGTTAACGAGCCCAAACGGGAAACTCTCGCTCCGCGTCAGCCAGGACCCACACACGTAAGGAAAAATACACACGCACACCTACCACGCTCAATTACCGAAAGCGGTTGAGCAGAATTTCTCTCCGTTTCCATGTATATTTCCATCGCCTCATTCCCTTACCAGTGAGATCTCCCTCTCTGCCGCCTCTGGGAGTTCCTCAGTGGGAATATTTGGGAGTTAAACAGACAATAAAAAGCAGTGTTATACAGTCGAGCGAGACGAAGATTCTGCATTTTTCTCCTCAGAAATGTTTCTCGCTGTGGTGTTTTCTCCCCTGCTGTCTCTTGCCAAAACAACTTCCAGCTAGAAACTGCAATCAATGCATTGTTTCAGACATTTAACCCCTTTAGGACAAAACAACCCAAGACTGAACTCAACATGCGTACCGTTTAACCATTTAACCACAACCTCAAAACCCAGTCAACCTATTCCACATTTAAATAAATGAATAAAATACAGCTGGTGAAGGGAGCAAGGCAGACAGACTGGAAAGTAAATGGAAGCTTTACTATTTAGACCTGAACTGAAACCAGTCTTGGTCAGCCAGACTTTGGCAGTCTAGTCAAATTCTGTAGTCGATAGTTTAGCTTCCCAAAAACATGTTTCCTGAATCTCGAGACCTTCTCAAGAGCTCGAGAATTCTAAACATGAGGTGGTTGATGAAGTTCTAGAAGCCTGAGGCAGTCAGAGAAAAGCTCCTGAATTCAAATTGATTACCATAAATGATTGCTATGAATGAAGCTGCACAATTCTGGAGCCATTATGAAACTCCATTATTAACTACTTTAGAAATCTAGATCCTGAGACGGTTAACACATGTTCAAATTCCAAGGTAGTTGACATAGGAATAATAAAATTCAGAGGCAGATGATAAAGAGTTCTTTTGAAAATGTATTGTTGTATTACAAAAGGCTTTATGAACGTCCTAAAGCAGTTCTTGTGGAGTTCTATAAATCTGAGGTAGTTCTAGAGCTGCCCATGTTCTAGAAAGAGTTCTAGAACTGAACAGCAGCTAATCAGGAGTTCTAGAAATCTAAGGCAGTTGATAAAGTTCTTTTAAATTCTGAGCGAGAATCTGTCTGACCGGGGAAGCAGTGGTTTAATGATTCTCTGGCTACATACAGCGCTGACAAATGTTCTAATTTTACACACAACTCAGGAAAAAAACAGCTTTCAGACTGAGCAGGCGTCACATTGCCTCCGAAAGTGAGAGACTGGGGACAAAAAACTACAGTGAAAATGGCAAAAAAAAAAAAAAAAGAGAACAGAGGATGAGGATAGAAGTTAGAAGCTCCCTCAGTGTGGTTTTTAATTGAGAGAAAAGCAGGGCTGCAGTGGGAGTCGTGATAACAGAAGGAAAAAGGCTGAGGTGGCCTTCAGAAAAAAGTGCATCATTAACGCATCAGGAATTTTCCCTGACAGCCGGCCAGGACTGAACTGAGTGTGTGTGCTTTGTATTTAATGTTTAACACAATCTAAAGCATTTGTCTTTATCAGTCAGATTACTAGACTAACTAGTATTTGTGTGTATATACCCGCATAAATCTGCACTGGTTTCCTTGTTCGTCCAGCCTCACTAAAAACGTTGAGGTAAAATGTTGAGAGATAAAACAAAGTGAGAGTTCTAGCATGTGACAAGAGGCACAAAGTCTGAGCCACAGCGCAGCTGATTCCACCAAGAAGCGTCCACTCAGACAGGAAGAAAACCACAGTTCATTTCGTTGTTTTTTTATGTGCTGTTTTATGGCGGGTTTATCTGATAAAGATGAAAGCACATTAATAGTCCCACGTAAAAACAATTAATGAAGCAGAAGTCTCCTTGAACCGTTGAACAGAGAATACAGAAATGAAAAGTGCCTTTACACTGAAAGATTACAATTTCTGCATATCCAAATGTTGTAATAAGTAAGACAAAACTCAAAAAAAAGCCTTCCCCTTGTGTATATCTTATTAACTTGCTACTAAGTATCTCAAACAAAGCTGCATCTCTTCCAGAGATCTGACACTGCTAACCTCACATACTGTCAAGATTATTTCATCGTCAAAGGAGCCTGTTGTATCCTTGTTTGCCTTGTAAAAACAACTTTATTTCCAGGTGGACCGATAACAAAAAAGCAGAACGCCTTACTCCCAGAACCATAATCTTGGCCAATCAGATTAAAGTTTGCCAGATCAAGAAAGTGCCTGCCAGTTTTTTGTGCAATACACATCAGACGGTCAGAGAACGGACTGTGGGCAGCGCATGGACTCGAGGCTGAAACTGTATGTGACAGGACTGCCATCAGTCTGAGAGTTGCCTGGGTTCAGCAGACAGCGACAAAACAGTGTGTAAACCAGACGCACACACCTCACCGGCTGTGACCCCACACACACCATCCCACTTTCAGCTGGTTACAACGCTGCAAGCATATTTTTACAAATAAACAGCTTTTCTTCTACAACATGTTACTACTTAGTCAAAGAAATCACTTGAAATTGACACTGTTTCCTACTCTGACACACACAGATATACAGAGAAACAAGATGAAGAGAGGCGACAGGGTTTTTAAGGTCACACAAAAGAGCTGCTCGTGCACGAGCGCGCAGAACGGACGGAAATCTTTTTTGCGCACGGCCTTGAACGGACAGTGTGACCGGCGGACACGCGCACGCAGTCAAGTGTGGAAAACACGCCGGTTTTTCCACTTGAGCCCGTTTAATGCGCGAAACGCGGGCCAGCGTGACTCAATCACACACGCAGAACAGCTCAAGGGAGGCCGCCAGCTGCACCGAGCCGAGGACGGCTTGTTTTGAAGGTGCGTGCGCATGAGAAAATGGAAAAGATTGCGAGGGGGCGCGCGGATAGGCGCTGTTTGCGTGTTTACCGGGATGGAGTGCCACGTACGTTTTCAAGTGCGTGAACTCCCGTTCCCCCGACTCTGACGCACGCGCGCGGAGCAGCTGCCGGAGTCTGTGTTGAAAGGCTCGGCCGCGCGGTAGTGTCATATTATAACACGCTGGCAGCAACACACACACACATAGAGGCACACACACACATACAGAGACGCGCACACACACACAGAGACATTGACACACACACACACACACACACATATATACAGAGACAAACACACATATATAGAGACACACACACACATAGAGACACACACACACACATAGAGACACACACACACACAGATGCACACACACACATAGAGGCACACACACACATAGAGGCACACACACACATAGAGACACACACATAGATGCGCACACACACAGATGGACACACAGATGCACACACACACATAGAGACACACACACACAGATGGACACACACATATACAGAGACACACACACAGATACACACACACACATAGAGACATATACAGACACACACACATATACAGAGACACACAGAGACACACACACATATACAGAGACACACACACACATAGAGACACACAGAGACGCACACACATATACAGAGACAGACACACACAGATGCACACACACACAGGCGCTGGCAGCTCAGTGCTTGTATCTTATCTCTCTCTCTCTCGTGCGCGCGCACACAGCGCGAGCAGCTTCCTGTCTAAACCAGAAGCGCGCGAGGGGAGGGGGCGAGCACAAGAGCAGAAAAACAAGCCGCCGTCGACGGAAGAAAACACGCAGACAGACGGAAGGTCCGTCCCCACCTGCTGAAAGAGAGAGTGAGAGAGAGAAAGAGAGGGAGAGAGAGAGAAACAGAGAGAGAGAAAGACACAGAGAGAGAGAGAGAGAGAGAGAGACACAGAGAGGGGGAGAGAGAGACAGAGAGAGAGAGAAACAGAGAGACAGAGAGAGAGAGAGGGAGAGAGACAGAGAGGTGGAGAGAGAGACAGAGAGAGAGAGAGAGAGAGAAACACAGAGAACAGATGAGCTCCCCCAGAGAGACACACCGAAACGTGCCGGCGCAAAAACAGAGAGAGAGAGAGAAAACGAGGAGAGAGCGCTTTATAAAGGCAGTAGAGAGAATACAGAGGAGAGAGAGAGACCCAGAGAGAGATAGGCTGTGTAAACACAGATTACATTTGATCTCCTCCATTGACATCTACGCCATATATTCAGTACACATATCTTTAGCAGCTTTGTATAACCGATGTACCGAGCTATATATAAAGCCATTAGAGCGAATCTACATATATAGATAAAGTCTGCCAAACGATAGCTGTGTTGACACACTGAAAAATATGATCTACAGCAAGACATGTAACAGATAACTATATATATAAATACATATATATATATATATATATATATATATAAAATATAAAGATATAAAGATGTAAAGATATGTAAATATATATATATATATATATATATATATATATATATATATATATATATATAAATGAACAACTCAGCTGTTATTAAAACCTTAGGTATCAGTCAGATAAACAGTGCAGATGTTCAGTTTGTCTCTTCAGAAACAAACAGAAGTTTACAGAATTGGTTTAAAGTCACCGTGAAGCAGAAGTTGAACCCACTTCAGTGTTCAGACAATTAAACGTGAAACGATGTGAGGGCGTGACGTGTAGTAAAGCAGGCACATTAATGCTCAGCAGTGACCAGAGGGGCGGGGTTAACCACGTCGTCAGACTGATGTCATTAGAAAAGGTCCGCCTTTCCAGAGGGGAAGTATGTTTTCTGATTTTGACGTCACATGAATAATAATAACTCATTCATAACAAACATTCAAAATAAAAATATAAATAGTGTATTTTGATTTTATGGTGACTAAGTCTAATATATGAACTTGGGATTTTTAACAAATAGCTATTGCTTCTTGTTCTGTGAGAATCAGCCACCCTTTTTCAGTTTTTTCCGATATGCTATAAAACCTCCCTCCCCTCTGGTGGGTTGTTAATGACGGGCGTTAGCTCAGGCTGCTAGAGACTGAGAGGCGCGGAACGGGCAGCTAATGGCTTAAAACAGCACGTGTTTAGCACCTTCAGCCGAATGATTAATTAACGTGCAGATTACGGAGAGCACTTGTCAGATCGCTGATTGGACCTTAATGGCAAGGAGCCATTCTGCCTGAGAGCGGAATTACTGACGGAGTCTAGCGACCGCAGCAGAGTCTCTGTGAGAGGGAGAGAGACAGAAAGGCTGGTTCACACGTACACACACATAACGATGGGTTTCAATCTACACACAAAGGCCAATTTTCTGAGTCATGAAAGAGTGAGGCGGCAGCAAAACACAAATGTAAACAAGCAGCTTCGTAACGCAACACAAACAGCACAGACGTCAGTGTTGGCGGACCATAATGAAAGTGTGTGTGTGTGTGTGTGTGTCAGTAAAACTCTCAAGTTGAGAGCTAAAGGGAGGTGAGGAAACATCAACAAGCTAACAAGAAACGCTGGGGGAAGGGAAACTTCAAACGCTTGTGTTTCAGTATGTGTGTGAAAGCAGGCAGATGTGTGTATTCAGATATACACGGGGGATCCTGATGAAGCCGTCTGGTCATTTCAAACAAACTGACAACATACACAAACACACAACAATAAAACAATGGAACGCGTGGATCTCGTTGAGAAACTCCGACTAGAGAATCCAGAACACAGGCACACAGACCCATGTGGATGTTTGTTATACACAAAACGTGAGAAAAAACAAGAGTAACAGATTGGAAAAATGAAAAAGTCTGCAACCGTAAAACTAGCTTGATTCCAACACCGTATGAGCATGCTCTATATCTGTAACGGCAGCCTTGTTTCAATGCTAAAAATGGTGCGTAAAATGCAATAACAAACTTTTCCTTTCAGTGGAATTCAATGCGCTGCGGAGCGAGGGGGGTGGAGAGAAATCATGCGCTCGCAGCAGTAATCGCTCATTTCCTGTTCTCCGTGCCAGTCCTTTCAGACGCGCTGCCGGAACTAATCTAGCTCCCCATTAATCTGCACAAATTGGACACGGAACGCCGCGCCACTCCAGAACCCGCAGAACCCGGCATATTCCAGAACTGTGAAATGCCGTCAAATTCCAGAACAACAGGGACTCTGCAGAACATCTACAGCCCGGCACGATGTTCTAGTGTAGTACAAAAAAATGGACAGAAATACTAAATTCCCTCATATTAAAAAGACAACATCAAAATATTCCTGAATAATAAATGCCACTTGAGCATAACTGCATGTTTAAAGCAAAAGGCCAGATGGGTATGGAAAAAATATGAATTAAATTTTACATGAAAAACTATAGAACTGTGACACAGGAGTGTTGTGGATGGTGGCTATGTGGAATTACTATGTGGTTGCTAATGTCTTCTGAGTGGCTGTTAGTATGGTTACCGGGGTGTTACTATACAGTACTGGCCAAAATCAAATAACCTGCCATGGTCTTTAGATTTGCCCTGGTTCCTTTCTCAATGTATCTATATTGGATTTTTTCCAATCCTTTAATTTTATGCTACTCGGCTGCTAGACCTCACTTAGTTCAAGCAGAGAGCCTCTACATGATTTGAGCCACATGATTTGAGGTGTCACTCCTGCCTTTAGCACAGTGTGGGATGTTATAAACCAACGTTTGCCTTAATAAGCACCACCAATAACATCAATCAGATCAATAAAATGATAAAATTAAATTCTGCCGGATATAAATCACATTCCTTACCAACGTTCAAATGACAGAAAAGGCAAACAACATATTACAAAATTGGCCACAGATTGGAAAGGGTTAAGACTTTCCGCTAAGATGAAGAGAAAGCGCAAGGACAAGACAGAGAAAGCATGCAGCAAAAAGAAGCGCGTCAGCGAGAGAGAGAATAAATGCGAGCGAAGAAGGTTGCGAGTGGGAGTGCAAAAGCCGGAGAAAGAGATGAGACGTGTGTGTGTATGTGTGTGTGTGAAAAGGAGAGGCTGTCGCAAACGGGGAGAAAAGTGTGTGCGTGCACACGCGCCAAGCGATCGCTCTGTGCCTGTCGGGCTCTCGAATGTCAGACTCAGTCTCACGCAGAAATAATGAGATGCGAGTGGAGTGGGGGAGAAAGAGAGAGAGAGATGGAGAGAGAGAGACACACACACACACCTCATATCCCAGCCGTGCAGCTCTCTGCAGCAGAGTCTCGCCCGCATTCTTGTTAACTATGAGTCGGCGTGCCTCCGGTGGCATGGGCCTGCTGGCTGGTGGCTCGGCCGGCACTGGAGGCGCAGGGGCAACCGGAGGTGTTGGTACATCCGGAACGATGCGTGGGGGGGTCGGGGGTGCAGCGGGTTTGTAGGCGGGGGAAGGGGGGCGGGGTTTAACTGGACAGGAATCGTAATCAGAGAGAGATGCTGGCCGCTTTGGGGCAGAACGTTTCAACACCTGCCGGAGAACAAAAGTAGTGTTACACTGGCATGTATGACAGATCGCTACGCTATGATTATCAAACCACCACAAAGCCTCAGATTTCACACAGATTTTTTTTTGTTATCAGTCTCATTTCTTTCTCTGTTCCAGCAGACAAAGACAAAGATGGAGCAAAAAACAGAGTGAATGAGCACTCGTTCGGCGCGAAGAGAGGAGGGTGGAGCGCTAATTAATCACAGCCACAAGTTCATAGCCGTCGTCGCAATAAAACAGAGACGATAAGATTAAAATGCTAAACTCCTTTAAAAAGTTTAAACTAAATAAAACCTTTTCTTTTACTTTTTTAAATTTTTAAAATTTAATTGAAGCTGCAATTCGTAATTTTCACCTCCTCACCGCCATCTCTGTTTGAAACATAAAATTGCAGGTTACTTTACATTTTATGTAAACATTTTATGTACATTTTTAATGTACATTTTAACATTATGTACATGTTTACTTTACATTACATTTTATGTTTGTTGAAGTCAAATGAAGCCAATTAGATATTTTCAAAGAAATCAGACATGACAGCTCAAGTTATAAATCACTATTATAAAGTTACTTATAAAGTTACTAACCCAAAAACGTTACGGATTGCAGCTTTAAAAAACAATTAAAAATGTTACTAAACAAGGCCATTTCTCATAAGCATACATAATTGTTTACAGTAAGGGATGTCAGACGTTCATTGGTTGTTTTCCCAAAAATTTTAAATACAATGTTTAGGAAGCGTCACAGTGTGAAAATCGTGTGTTAGTGCCTCAACGCAACACTGGGTCAATGGCATGAGTTCGCGGCCAGGCTATCTGTATTTCTGAGCAATCTCTGTTTCTCACCATAAACCAAAGACCAAAGTATGATGGTCAACATAAGTTCCTCTCATACACAGACAGCGCCACATAGTCAGTGAGGTTATTTTTGGTGCAGTTAAATGGGCTGAAATAAACAGAGATTATTTACACACGTACAAACTTCCTATAAACACATTTTTTAACTGTAGCTGTAGATTCGTCAGCGAGTGTGCTTGCTGCCAGGGAACGTTAACAGGAAACGACGGAAGACTTTGGCTCTTTTCCACTGGCTTTATCTCTCCCGCCTTCCGCGCATGAGTCCTCTATCTGTGAAGCGCAGTGTAGCGGACGGATGAGCGAGAAACCTTGCATGTATGCGTAGGCCACGAGTTCATGCGAGCAGCCTGGAGGTCGGGCGGGTGGGGGAGGGTTGGGGGAACTCCGCCCACCCCTGGAGGACTTCAAGAGCTCAGCAGCTGTCAGAGCAAAACACACGCATGCACAGCTCTGCTGGGCCTGTAACAGCCTGGAGAAAATGAGTCTTTCACAATATGAGAGACTCACACTCCAGGAAAAGTCTAACACGTTTACACTATCCAAATAGGGACATCAGTATAGACTTCAGTTGTTTTTATAGAAACCCAATCAGACTAACTCAAAAAAAAAAGGAAATTGTTTTCATTGTTTTCGTTTTCATTTGTTTTATTTGAAATTTGCGACATCGCAACAGGGAGAACACAGGCTGAGTGTTATTTTAAAAATTCACAGCGTGTTCGCTGCTAGAATTATTTTCCTTAACGGAAAGAGAGGGAGTTTGGAATTCTGACCCGGCCTTCACTCCTCCACACCCCCATTCCTGTCTCTCCACTGGGAATCTGCCTTTCAGCGCAAGGAGGTCAAAGCAACCGCGCTCTAAACACACACGCCACAACCCCCCCTCCCGTCTGTGCTGAGCTATCCCAGAGAGCCGGAGCGCTTTCCTAATTGGGATGATTAACATTGTTGTGATTGGAGACACATTTTTAAATGGTGCCTCGCTGAGTCTGGGGAGAGAGCTTGGGTTGCTAGCCAAAGCAAAGAGCGCAGTGGTTTTCCTCGCACTCTGACAAAGAACGAACGTTAGCAAGCACATAAACTAACAGTGACCTTGAATTACTATGCCAATGTATGATGCAGACCGAGGCATCCATTATAGGGTTGGAAGATGTTGGGAAATTAATGGGAATATATGGGAATTTTAGCACATTAAGTCATGTCAAGGAAGCAAATGTTTATATTTATGTTTGTATATGACAGTTTGCAAAAATTAATTCCTGTAAATTCTTGAAATATTACAACGTGTAATATTTCCAAAACTTCCCAACTTTGCAACCCTAGTCCATTTTAATTTCCGTTCACCTCAATGACGGTCTTACCTTGTGTTGGTGGGCGGGGCCGAGCTCAGAGCAGTCCTCATTGGTGGACTGTGACAACAACCTGCGCTCCTGTTGGCCGATGTGCTTGGTTTTGCATTGTCGCTTGCCCTTTGGTTTTTCAGGGTCGCCATGACGTCGCAAACGTGAAAGAAAGGTGCCATCAGAATCCAGGGAAGGTGAAGAGGAACCAACAGACTTGCGATGCTCTTTGAACCGCTGTCGTTTGTCAGAGAAATGTGACTGTAAAGGAGAGGCAAATTTCCGTATGGAGGAATCGCCACAAAAACCATCGGGGAGAACGGGAACAGCTAGAGGCAAAAACAGAGACAGTGAAAGAGTGAGCTACGACTAAATCAACATATAATCTGTGAATACTTTTATGCACTGTTGTGCTGATTGTGGGGAGAGTTTGGCCAAATGGATCTGAATGTGATACAATGTGTTAAGAACTCTCTTCAAGGCTAAATATGGTCCTCAAAACCAAACAGATAAAGTGAATAATATTTACACAAAAGAGAAACATGGGAATTCTGTGAAGTTTTCTTCAGAATCTGATGTGTAGAATCAGAGCTGCTGTAGTTATTATATCCCCATTCAAAGTCACAAATTCTGCAGAAACTAATCTCACATACCGCACATATCTCTTATAAATAATCAACCCTAGCTATCAAATATAAATGGGAAGAAAACACAATAACCTTTAACAACAAAAAATGGCTGGCTTTATATCCTCATATTTGCAGGAGATCATTGTGGACAACAAGCATACACAAATCAAATCAACGGAAGATTCTTGAAAGTCTTGTGAGATTAATCGGACAGACAATGACCGAATGCCTTGTTACAGAGGAGGGGGAGAGAGAATTGCCCAAACACTCATGTGTCCTCTTTCTCATCTGCTTGCAGTTTCATATCACATGACAGCAAATGCGACATATTGATGCGATAACATAAACCAGCAGAGGAGGGGGAAAGAGAAAAACAGAAAACACTGAAACAAAAGGGCAAGATGAGAGTAAAAAAAAATCACGCAACAAAGACTGGAAAAGGAGAACCGGGAAAGGGTTAGAACAGAGAGAGGAACAGAGACGCAAGAGAGACAGACGATGAAAGGGTAAGCACAAGGCCGAGGGCGCGGGCGAGAGAGAGAGAGAGAGAGCAGCTGAAACCGAGCACGCTCCACATCTGTTCCATTATTCATCATATCCCCTGTCCCATTTCACACACACGCAGCAGCTCGGAGAGCCCGTCACACAGAGGAAATCACACACGCACACAACTGTGAACAGAGAACGCCAGGAGAACATTCAGAAAACATTCAGAACCAACTAATCAGTACTGAGTACTGAATGATGCCTTTGGCCATTTTCTATCGGTCATCTGTAATAACCAAAATCATGTAATAAAATCTTGATAGTATCAAATTATTACAGAAGTAAGCACTGTAAAATAAGTGTACTTACTTTGGTATATAAAACCAAGATACAGATTTTTAAATCTTTTCTGTTTTCAAACATTTGGAGTAATAGCTGCCCAAAAATACTGAAAATAAAAATCACATTTTTGACTAGAAAATGAATTTAATTAAGTAATTAATGCAATTTTAGGCTCTTCTCATTTTCTATCACAAAGTTGTATTACATAAATTTACTACATAAATGTACATTTTTGGCCACCCTCTCTAGATATCAGCCATTACCAGTCTAACCACTTCTAATGATTCACAAACCTGTATCTGTAACTGTAACATGCATCAGAATGATGGAAAGACAGTGATATAGGTGGAACCCACATGTGTGGTTCTATCATACACACCTGAGAACCTTAGAGGGGAATCATCAACACACAGACCCCCAACTGTGTACAGCCCAGCATGTGTGTGTGTGTGTGAACATGTCCCCATGGGCTACCGGTTCCAGTCTGTGTAAAGTGCTTTTCCCCTTCAACAGGCTAATTAAAGTCCTACCCCGAGACCCCCGAGACAAGATTCACCACACACACACACACACACACAGATGAGTGTGCCTGCTCTGGATCCCAAGTGAAACACTCAATTAGCAAAAGAGAAGGAAAGACCTTAATGCTTTAAAACCAACAGAGCAAAACCAGCATACTAAACACACACACACACACCTGGGGACTTAATGCAGAGTTTTGAATCACTGACATGCGTGTCTCTTCTCTCACACCTCGTCACAGACAACACAAATTAGCCTGCGTGTGTATCAATTCCCTGATCTAAAGCGCAAGATGTGTGTGTGTTTGTAGCAGAAGACGGATTTTGACAGGGACATCTGGGGGATATTAGACTCCCATTAGCACGCAACTAGTCACGCACACATGCAATAATACATTAACCAGCAAAACCACTTATCAGTTCGAGTAAAACCAAGATACACATGTAAAGCACATATTAATTACACTAGGGATGGGACACGATGGCCGTCAAGTTGTTTCGCACTATCGTTTGTGCATTCCACCACAAATGTAAAATTCTGAGTGTAAAGGTGGAGTGTCAGGTTTAAAATAACCCAACTTTTACAAAACATATCTCAAGACCCATGCGTTCTGTTCCCTTCTGCTGCGCTCTTTCTAGCTGTTTTTTAGCTTAAGCGAGTTTGACAAACGTGTCTGACTGGTGTGAGCTGAACCCAAACCCAGCCTAATTAGAGTTTCTAAAGACTAATTACTCAACTAGTCCTTGCAACCCACTAAACTAGTCAATATTTAAGATACAAACTTTTGAACACCCCTAACACACCTCAACTTGAGGGCAGAGAGACAGACAGAGTGCGAGAGTCTCTTGTTTTGCTGCTCTCTAATCCGCCTGACAAAACGCCAGCACAATATCCAGCAGCCAAGATACTGACGGGCAGCCACACACACACACACACACACACACACACACACGTTGCTATTTGCACAGTTGTGGAATCTCATGGCTCATTACTCTGCGGCATGCACTCTCTCGCCGACGCTTTTATACCAACAAGGAAGAGCGCGTCTAAGTGTGTGCGTGCGTGCGAGCGAGCGTGTGGCTGTCAATCAGCAAGAATCATTATTGCGATCCCAAAGCCGCAGACACGGGGCGACGCGCTCCACTTTCCTCTAATCTGCCTTTCCCTACTGTTTTTCACTCCTCGCTCTCATCTTTCACCTCAGTTCTACCCTCGGCGCTCTGTATCCTCTCTTCATGTCTTCCTGCTTTCTTTCTTTTTCCTTTTTAACAGCCTTTCGCTCCCTCTCTCGCTGTCTGTCTCTTTTGTTCTGCATGATCTGCATGCCGCTCGTGTCTCTCCACTCAATTCCCCCTTCTGGGTCTTTCTCTGCCCTGCATAACTAAATGAGATACTCTTTGCTTAGAGCACCCCTGACAGACCTGCCCTTCACAGGTGTAGTATGTAGAGCGTAGCATGCATGTATGTATGTAGTATGCAGTGCAAAGAGTGCAGGATGTGTGTATTAGGCACAGTATCTAGTATGTAGGGAATAGTATGTAGGGTGTAAATTGTGCCATGTAGGACACATTGCAAAATGCAGGCCATAGATTGCAAAACACAGATTGCTGGGAGAAGTATGTATGTCTGTTATATAAAAGAGGTCCCATGTAAGAATATGTAGATTATAGTTATAAATTCTAGGTTATAGAATGTAGGGCGAGAGATAGGGTAGAGATTCTAGTATGTAGGTTGTAGTGTGTACCAGATAGTGATTTTTGAAACCAATATCCACACTGTGCCTGATCGGTTAAGCAAGAGCTACACAGCCAAATAAGGAAACTTTACAGTCATGCAAATAAAACAGAATATCAGATGGTAAAATCAATTTACACCACTGTTTTCTCACTGCCTGAAGTCCAAGGTCCAGCTGAAACAAACATCCTCTAAAGATCTTTACCAACAACCTGGCAAACCTAGCAAAGATGTGTTTAAATCAAGTGGAAAAGTGAAGACATACCTCTTTCAGATTCTGTATATTCCCGCTGGTCTTTAGCCCAGCCTCTGTCCACCTCTTTCCTCTTTACCCCCTTCTCTTCCAGTCCATTTGTCTTGATCTTTCGATCCACAGCTGGGGTACCGGGGACAACTCTTGTGACCTCCACTGGGCAGGGGTCAAGCTTTTCCCTCCTGCTGTTTTGGAGCGGAGGAAGAGAGGCTTTGGATGTGGGCGGCAATCCCAGGTTAGGAGCTCCAAATGGGGCCGGTCATGGTTGAGCTGTCCCTGTCTATCCCACAAATCCTGGAGATGATGGAGGGGACGAGGTTTACTGAGCCGAAGACCCGTCAGCTCGATACACACCTTGAGATTCTTCACTTCCTGCTCAGAGGGCTGCGGCCACACGTCTGCAGAGAGAGATGCAAGTAATCCGTTTACACCTCGCGTTAACATCTGTCTCGTGATATCTGATCACAAGTGGTCAGCCGGGACAGACCACCGTATACACGCTGTATTAACGTGCATTTCAAACAAGTCTCCAGTGACCATTTTTCAGTGGTCGGATTTCGTGAGCAGAGGGTCTGATTTTTGACTTCATACATCACTTGGTTTAAGAGTGTGTCTGAAAATAGACAGTTGTTTTCTTTCTGGTCTGTGCTAACAAGCAGTTTAATGATGTATGACGTGGGAAATTGTACGCGGTTTTCTGTTCCACATTAGAACGCATTAGCATTTTCACAACAACCTCCTGACCACCTCCAAAAGAGGCTTACGTGATGAGATCACAATGCATTTGTCTCCGAGATGCATTAGACGCAGTTTGAGCAGAACGCATGTGCCTGTATGAGACTGTGTGTTTGTTTCAGTGCTGTACACTTGAGGGTAGCAAACTCAGATCAGTAACTGTTTTCCTATTGTTATGAGAGTTGTTTTCTCCAAGAATTAAAATGAATGCGCTGAAACAGACACCCTTATTCAGACACATACGTTTAGCTTGTGAAAAGAAGCTATCTGGAACATGTTTACATGATGTGAGAATATAAAAAAGGTAGCTTAGATCCAAAAACAACCTTTAGGTGGAGCACAGAGAGAGGAAAAGGCAGAAAATGCCTGGCAGTTGTGTTTATTTGGACCATGTGATAGCAATAAACACAAATCAAGATGAGAAACTGAGAAATCAAGTGGAAGGATCAAAGCCAGACAGAGCAGACGAAACGGACAGACAGCTTAAATATCTACCTGAAATCAGTCTTGCTCTCTTCGCTGCAACACAGTTATCGTCCTCTCCTCTCGTTCGTCTTTCTCCCTCTTTCTCCCTCTCTTCTGTGGTCTGCGTGCAATCAGGGTGGCCTTGGCTCAGCTCCAAACCGAGGGCACGTTTCCTGCTCGTCGCCGAGCCAACAGACCCCTCCTCCTCCCCTTTTGTGTCCCTCGCTCTCTTCTCCTCCACTCGGCGGGAGTGCGGGATGTCGGCTGGCAGGCCACATCGCTGGAGCACGGGAACTCTGTTGTTTGCACATGTTGGCGTCACACCTGCACAGTCGTACAAACACACACGTTAGTCAAACACTTTACGTCATGGCTTTGCGAAGAAAGGCCCTTTTAACCACACAGAATGCGACTTCAAAAGAAGGACGAGAGGCCGGTAGAAAACAAGGCCACCGGAGAGAGACAGACAGACAGGAAGGAACTAGAGAAAAACAAACCCCTACCCTGGACACTTGTGTGTGTGTGCTAACTCCACCACTCCCTTCCTACACAGAGAGCTAGACAGCAAACAGGGACGGCTCTCTCGCTCGCACTCCCTCTCTCTCTCAGCAAGCTTAAATTAGCCCGAAATATTCGTGCCAAAAGCACAAGCGGCAACCTAGCTCAAGTCTCCTCTATCCACCCCCTCCCCTTTCTCCTGTTCTGTGTGTGGCAGTGAAAAGCACTCCTCGAGAAAGACTCGCGGCAGCTAAAAGCAGCAGCGCAGATCAAAGACAAGCACTGGGGGCTCACGCTCCGTACTGCCCGCTTCTCACAAAGAAAAAAACAAGCGCTCACACTGTATAACATCATAAAACGTTACAAAAACATGCACACGCCAATTATACAGCTACCTTTAACCTTAAGCCACACGTACACCAAATGTTCAATTGCTATCAAATTTACAAAAGTCTATGTACCACAAAAATAGATTCAATAACACAGAAAGCACATGCAAAACAACTTTAATTAACACGCTCTCGATGCCAAACAGAACTATTCTTATACTGGCCCGGGCAAGAATGTAGCCTGCCCTGCCCCGGCCCGGGCTAACACTGACACGCACAAAGCATGTGACTAACACCACATGCATCCCATAATTTATGGTAACGTCTGCACCATAGCAACTCTGCACCAAAGTAGATCGCCATGGTAACATTGTTCACGTCACCACAAAAGAGCTATATTGAAGGACAGAGAAAGCATAAAAATTAAGAGACAGCGAATGGATGCACACGTTGAATAATCAGTTCTGTTACTTAAATCATTTATGCAGACTGTAATGATTGGACCTGATAAAGTTGCACGGCTCCAGGACTCTGGAAGATTTTAACCGTTTTTTCCACTTTATTTGTCCTCTGAGCATCACACCAACTGCCGATCTGCCGAGCGCGCTCTGTTTATGTAATCCAGCGAGCTGTTAATTGTCCATGTGGCTGACACACACACATGCAAGAGTACCACACACACATTCTGACCCACATGCACAGGAAACGCCTCGCCCCTGTGAAAGCCGCCAGGGAGAGCCTGGTCACATAGCAGCAAAGTGTTGATTTGAAAATCTGATGGCATTGGGCCATTAGCAGAGCTCAAGTGGAAAAAACAAGAGTCAGAATTGCAAAAAAAAAAAAAACGAAGGAGAGCGAGCATGTGCTTATGTATGCGTCGCCTGTTTGAGGGTGGCGGTGACGGAAGCCATGTTTACCGCGCTGTTTCCGTTGGTTTAACGCTGTTGCATGTAGCGCCGCGGCACAGGGACCGTCCCTAGTGACATGGAGAGGAAGTGTGCTGGGGGGCCGAACAACGACAATGCTTGCGAAAATGATATGCTTGTGGAAGATGGCAGGAGACAGAACAAGAGAAAAGAGCATGAGGGAGACGCATGGAAATAAAGCATGCGTACTAGCAAGATGAAATGGAAAAGATACCAGCTGAAGAGAAACTGAAATAAAAA
The DNA here is from genome assembly GCA_036877525.1 of Chromobotia macracanthus. NCBI lineage: Eukaryota > Metazoa > Chordata > Actinopteri > Cypriniformes > Botiidae > Chromobotia > Chromobotia macracanthus. The sequence goes on along the minus strand of JAZGTH010000033.1, from coordinate 2,773,977 downwards.
GGGTGGAAGATGGCGCAAGAGGAACTGCGCCTGTGTGTTTGTGTGTCTTACCGTTGTGCTGCTCCGTGTGATCGGAGAGAACTGAAAGGGCTGTGGAGGGCCTGGAGCTTGGCTGGCTCCGTTCCCAGTCTCCCACTCTGTGCTGGCTGTCTGCCAACTCCCTCTCTCGCTCCTGATCTCTCCCCGGTCCAGGCGCTGCAGACGACACACACCCCTCCTTCTCCTTCAGCTCCAGCTCCGAGAAACGGATCATCGCACGCTACAGGCACACACACACACAAGCACAATCGTGAAACCAGATCCAGTGTTACGAGCACCAGCTGTAAAGCTCGTCTCTCATGTGCAACAGAGGAAATACAATAATAAAACTGGCACAAAATAAATCTGTAGCACAAGTTGAACAGAAGCTAAAGCGCATAAGAGTAAACGCAGCAGAGGCAGATCACAAACTAATAACAAACTAACGGATATAAGTGAAGTTGAGGGATTCATTGTCCTAAAATTTGGCCATGCAACTTTCAGAGTCCTTCAAAAAGGGGGATAAAAGAAGAGGAAAAAACAAAAAGGACAAGTCTGACATCACAACTGCCTGTGGGAGCAAAACCAAGAGTTACTTATTTTAACTGATTAGTATTTTAAAAATAAAATGAACTGACCTCCCAGAACGCAGCTGGTTGACTTAAATTACTGTCCTCTTGTGATAATCCTTCCATCTAAGCAATCAGAATGGGGCTCAATGTCTTTTTCAATGATTTAAAATTAAAAACTTTCACATTTAATACATCTGTACACAAACATCAACTTACCCTGTTACGGAACTACAATAATTACAAGATATTGTAAGCAAAATACTCTTATGAACAGAAATTTGGTGGAATTCAAGACATTTGAGAACAATAAAGCTTTGAAAGCTGTTGTGTAAATGGTAGAAACTTTATGGTGGCATACACTCTTAAAAATAAAGGCGCTACAAAAGTTTCTTTACAGTGATGCCATAGAAGAACCATTTTTGGTTTCCCAATGAACCATTCAGTCCAAGGTTCTGAGAACCTATTTTTACTCCAAAGAACCTTTTGTGAAACGTTCCTGTGGATGTCTTTATGGAACCACACAGCCAAAAATGGTTCTTCTATGGCATCATTTAGCGCCTTCAATTTTAAGAGTGTACGTGGAAATGTGCAGACAATATTTGGCTTATTTAAAGGGACTTTTCGAAATTATGTGGGGTATCTAAAATGGGGCTATTGTCCTCCGTCAGCCTCTCCATCTCTCTCCTTCCATGCGCAGCTATGTGTGTGTGTGTGATTGCACTAATGACTCTGCCAGTCGGCGAGCTCTCTGCTCACTGCTGCTGGTAAGAGTTTTAATCTTCCCCATCAGGAAAGAATGGGCCGGATTTCACTTAAGCTGGGAAGGCTGCCACCATGCACATGGCTATTGGGGGCCTGGGGGCGTGCGTGTTTGTGTATGTGTGTAAAGAGAGAAATAGTGCACAAGCAGCAGCCTGTTGGAGAGGGCGTGTGGTTATGTTTGGGTATGCCCCGCACATTTCATCCTGACGCACACACGGCAGTCTCCAGGGCTCACCTGCAGGTTAACTGTTGCCTGCAGCATTACGCGCTAGCTAGGCCGTGGCATGCACGCACACACACATACAAACACTTGGCAGCCGAGCTTCCGCACGACTGGGCAGAGCCGCCACAGACGGCATTCTGTGTTAACCCTTTCAGCTGCTAACTGAACCACATGCTCAAGGGTGCCTGTTCTTACACAAACACATGTGCTCTCACGCTAACTGTGGCACTGCTGTGGTTAGAGACTGCTTGACAGATTCACAGTAGGGGAGCAAGAAATGACAGAAAGAGAGAGCAGGAGAGGGAGGGTGGGTTACAGAGAGCTGTAATTAGCAAGGCGTTCAAAATGACTGAGCAAACTAAGGCGCAAGTGCTCGCTCAAAGCCAGAAATGTAAAGAGAAGCCCTAGACTTCTCAGGATTACAGGGCAGTTGATCAAACTGGTCTGTGAAGATTCTACCAGAAAACAGAAATGGTGAGGTGTTCTCAAATTATAGCACTCTTACGTCACCTTAAGTTTCCTGAAAGGCTGGATTCTCAAACAAGGCTGTGTGAAATACATGAAGTGTGACATGCTCCACAATTGCACAATCTTTCCTATTCATTCTAACAGATGTACAAGAAATGCACAACTCACCTGCAGGGCTCGCTGTTCCCGGCTCAGTTTGCTTGAGTCTGCATACAGCTCAGTTGTGACGCATTTGAAGCGGTCACCAACATAGCCTGATGAGTTGGCTATTCTCTTGGCCAGGCTGGATCTTTTGCTTTTAGACAGTCCGTGTCCTTCCTCCTCATCCTCATGGGACTCTGGGTCTTCTGGTCTATCCTTGCCCAGGTCCACATATTGTCGATTAGCATGGTGCCGATCAACTTTGAATTCTGCCCCATCAGTCCGGGCCCTTTCACCCGATGTTCTGGCACAGCGTAACGTCTGCTCCTCCAACATGTCAGGCAGTGGGCTAAGCTCAGATGAGCTTTCCTCACCTTGGCTGTGCACAGGAGAGTCAGCTTGCTTATGAGGCTGAGGTGGACTGCATACCTCTGGCCGCCGCTCTGACTCAGCTGGCCTTGGTATGGTAGGCTGGCTAGAACGCAAGATCTGCATGAGCTCTGGCTCCTTACCCTCAGAATTACTGCCACTCTCGTTCCCCATCCCTGTTCCACTGCCGACTGGCTTAGCTGGCTCTTTGCTTTTGGCATCAGCAATTCTGTGTTTGTCTGGCTCAGGACTGCCATCTGTGTCATCTTGGACCAGGTCAATGCAGACAATCTCCTCCTTATTCACTGTGTGATGCTTGCTTTGAGACTTAGAGCCCAGAAATTCTTGCCTCTCTGACTCTCTCTCAGATTTGTAACTCGGGTCTGCCTCTGTGATGCCCTGGCGCTTGTATGGAGCCTCCTCTTGGTGCCAAGGCTTTTCTGAGGGCCTGGGTCTCAGCTCAAGACGCTCAGTGACTTTGTGGTCCAAAGGCAGGTGGGGAGACATTAGTTGGTGGACCATCTCTTGAGATTCATGGTAGGTCAGATACTCTCCATGGTTAGGTGGGATTCCATAAGGAAGGCCAGGTTTGGGTGGCAAACGTGCTGTGAACAGGCTGTTAGAACCCAACAGAACAGGGTACACTGGCCCTTTTCCAGGCAACTGCAAGTGTGAGAGGGACAGACTCTCAGGCACTGGATATGAAAGATATCTGTTAGAATATGCTAAGCTGTGAGGAAGATAAGCATCACCCTGGGGCATGTAGAGGTGGCTTGGAGCATGTCCATTTTCTAAAGGTGATGGATGGTGCTTGAAACCAATTTCAGGGATTTCAGGTTTTTTTAGTGTTTTTGAGGGCTTTGTAGCTGAGGGGTGACCACTGTGGTTATTAGTTGGATTTTTTTCTAATGGGGTAGGAACCCGCTTTGGCCATTCACTGTTTATCTTGGGGGATGGTGAGGCAGATGATGGGCGAGATGCTGTTGTTATGACAACAGGGGCAGAATTTGGGATTGTGACATTGTTTTGATCATCAATTCTGGGACAAGAGGAACTTCTCAACTGGGGCACAACATGCTCAAGATTCTTGTTCTTGATGATGTTGGACCCTTTGCTTTGACTTGCCTCAGAGCTGATTGTCTGGGTTGCACCCGGAGCAACCCATGAAGAGGGTAAAGTGCTAATTATCTCAGGTCTTTCTGGAGTTTTAGAAGTGCTAACAGCAGAAGATGATGGAGAAAGAGTTTCTTTTAAAAGCTCCCTGTTTGGGGGAAGTCCATAACGAGTGGTGGGGGAATATCCAAGTTTGGCTAAGGCCTCTAACTTTGAGGGATACCCATTGGGAGGTCCTTCAAAGTCCATAATTTTAGCAGACAGGTCTAAAGGCTTATCTGCTGGGTCTTTGGTAACAGGCCCCTGTTTCTCAGGTTGTTTCTCAGATGAAGTTTTAACAGGTGAGCTGCTGCTCTTTCTTTCATTTCCCATACCTCTGTTTGAGTCTAAGGTTGCCTCTTTGGCTTTGGGCTTCTGGCTAGAAGGCCGGATTGGGGAGCGTAGCTCTTGGGAAATGTTGCTAATGTAAGTAGGGTGAGCAACAGAGGGTGAGGATGAGGAGGATGAGGAAGGACTTCTGAACATAGGCTTCTGAAACTCAACAGTGCTGTCCACAAGAGGTGGTGGGGGAGGAGCTACAGTTGGTTGAGGGGGGCGTGGTGTGGGACGGGGAGGTTGCATTACCAGGGAAGGACAAGAGTCTACAACAGAACTAGAGTTGCTGCTAACTGCAATACTGCTACTGCTGCTAACACTGCTGCTAGTGCCACTTGTGTTTTTGCTAGATGGGGTCCGGATGGACTTGCTTGTTGGCAGTGCTGCCACTGCTGCTGTGTTGCCTGTCAGTAGGGGACTGGTGGTGGGGCTGTTGATGTATGGTCTGCTGCCCAAATGCTGAAGGCTCATGGTGAATTCTTGGGCCAATGCTCTGTATGGTTTTGTCCTGGTGGTGAATCATCGGTGACAGTGCTGTAGGGGCGACAGTGGCGGTGGGGATCCGGAGAGGAGGAGCAAGGGGTGAAGATATAGGTGTGGGAGGATAAGGGGGCATGTAAAATAAGCGCTCAGCACCAGCTGCGCTACCTCCTGCAGCTGCACATAGAGACTGGTAGGCCAGGGGCTGGGAAAGGTGGTAAGGTGGCGGTTGTGACAAAATGGATGCTTTATACATGTTTAAAGCAGCATATTTACTGGAGTCTATGAAAGGGTACATTCCAGCTTCATGATAGGGATTCATCCAGGGAACCCGCAGATAGCTGCTGCCACCATTCAGACTCAGTTCAGGGGGCTTTTCCCCTGGTACAATGCGTCTGTCCAACACTAAAGCATCTGCACCAGTCCCCGGCACAACCAGTGGTTTCTGAATCCCAGGTGGGGAGCTCTTATAAAGTCCAATGTAACTGTTTGCCGCCTTTCTACTATCAAGAGACACATCTGGTTTGTACAACAGGTCTGGGATTCTGTCACCAACAAAGCCTTTTTCTGTTGGCAGGGTGCGAATTCCAGGCGAATAAACCATCCCTCCATGAACACGGAGACTCTCCCGCATCAGACTGGTCCGATCGATGCCGAGCGCGCTGAGAGGGTTCATTCTGCAGGCTGTACTCGCATCCACCTGGGACAAAAGAGCAGAAAATGGTCATGGTGGGGTGTGAGATGGAGGAGTGTAAAAATAGACAACAAGTATAGAGCAATAAGACCCAGACAACAAGCATACAGGGGAACAAAAGGCCAATCCAGATTAACTACAGGTATGATCCATCCAATCTTTAGCTAGAGATAGGATTTACCTTTCACTAAATGTGAGGGCAGAGTCATCACTGCAATAAGAGTATGAATAAGGTGAGAGCCACAAAAATGTAACAGTTTTAAAGCATAACCCGCTAAATGTGGTTGCATTACACAAACGTCAGACTTTCCTATAAAAATAGTCACAAAATTGGTTTACTGTCTACTCTCAAACTGGTTCATACACATTATTCTTTGGTGATTTCCCTGCCACCCCAAAAATAAAAGCTAACACGTTGGACTAGTCAAGGTCACAACAGGGGAAAGCAGAGATCGTTTTAAAATGTCAGCTGCAGCAGGTTTTTAATGTATGCTTTCAGAGCAGTCTGACAGACAGCATACATCACTCTTCCCATCATACACGGGAGAGAGCTGGGAGTTAAATTATGCCAGTTCTGGCGTGTGGACTCTGAGGGATTGCGTCTGTTAACAGAGAATTTTGACACAAAAAACAGGTGATTACGTTCTCTGCTTCATGATATGTAGATGCATTTCATGATGGGGGGGGTATTTAAAATCTTTCTGATGTTTCTAAAAAAAAAAACATGCAGAGAGAGTGGAGTAAAAATGTGTTGCTCTCTTATTTTTAGAAACAAAGTGTGCCACATAACCATATATTTGGAAGGTAAATGCCGTGCATAAATGTACATAATGTAGAAAAGCATGCAAATGTTTTGGCTAATGATTATGAATGTGCAAGACGCTTACCATGCTTTGAATGAGGACTCTGTTTCTCTGTTAGTTCTCAACAGATTCTCTGGTTTTCACCATCTCATAAGAAAAATCTGTGTGGGAGAAAAAAAGATTTTCCATACGTGAAGATCTTATTTACATGTTTTCAGTTCAGGATAAACAAAGAACAGCAGTGGGGGCCGAAAACACCAGGCAGAGAGGCTGACGTAATGCAAGTGGAGACCACCTAGCCCTTCGTGGTAAGGCCTTAGGCAGTTTCTCCACCTCAACATGCCTTCATCTCGACGAACGGTCAGAGAGCCACGTGGCTTGTTATCTCAAAACAAGGGCGCTGATAAGGAATCCCTCTGCGTTCTGCACTCGTACATAGCACCGCAAAGGGAGGGAGTGAGGGGGGGTTTCATCATTACACAGGAGAAACCAGCAATCAAATCCACCTCCTCCCCAAATACTGCCCGGCCCCGCGGCTTGGCAAGACATAACAGCAGAGCTTTGTTGGGTAGGCGAGCCGCGCCTCTGTTATTGATGGCTCTACAGACCCCAGATTTCAATAACGCAGGCTCAGAGCTTATCTAGAGACGTGGCCTCAGTCGGTGCCATTGAGGGAGTGATGCAGTTTGCCCTCCGTCATCAATCAAACCAGCCTGCACACACACACAGAAATGTGCATGTGTGTGCGTCACTTCCATAGCAACCTGTCGCAAAACAGACTCAATGCATAAACAAAAGAGATTCATAAAATCACGATCCATCATCTGCATTAATACCAAACAATAAAGGTCGCTTACAAAAGTAACGCTGGCTATTATTTTAAATTAAAAGCCTCCACAAACTACATTCTAAACATCACAATTCAACAGCCAGATCCACTGTTTTTGTTTTATCTGTTCCCTAAATACATACAAATAATATTTTTAGACTTTTTTTACATAAATAGACAAATGATTATATAACATGATTGGAAATAGCACAATACAATATTGTTTACAAGCGTAAACAATTTTTTTTTGTCTTTGCAATCTTCAAATCTTATATTATACTTCAAGCATCCTCCACTTTACGCTGTTCACTACACACAAAACACACAGTAAACGACAAATCCGGAAACATTTCCCCCTTTGAAATACAAATTCATATTGTTTTTTTATCCTTTATGTTTTAGTAGCATGGAGAGATTTCTTAAGTTTCCCTGAACGGCCGCGTCGAGGCAAAGCCTGTAACAGCATCTATATAATAAAAATAATCTATATAATTAAACAAAAACATAAAATGGCGAAAGTTTGAACAAAAAAAGCCCGAAGTTAAAAACCTCTGATGCGGGCAGGATTACAGAATGATTTCATAACTTCAGTCATTTGCGCCCGGAGCGTGTGCCTCCCTTCCCCCAGCCTCCCCAGCCTCCCCAGCTCTCGGTCTGATCCGAGCCAGCCGCCGTGGGGAGCGCGGCGGAGCCCCTCTCGCCTCCGCCATTCATCCGCGTTCCGTGGGCTCTCATTTCCCGTCCCCTCCGTGACCCGCGCTTTCATCGCGGCAGCGGGGGCGCGGACATTATGCGTTTGAGGGGCGCGTCGGTAAGAGAGGGAGTCACCCCCCCGTGGAGGAACGAAACCTCCGCGCTCAAAGACATCAATCACCGGGCAAACGCCGGCCGCTTTGTCTGCATTTACCGACGGTGAATGTGGGCTGTGTGTTGCGTTTTAACTTCGTTTCTCATCGCTCTGGCTTTCGTAACACATTGCACGACAGGCTTCCCTCTGGGGACGTTCACACAGGACGCGTACGTGCGCGTTTGGAGAAGTCGAAATATTTGCCTTTACGCAGCGCTTTTGGCACGCTATACGAAGACGTTTAATATGGGGACATTAGCACACAGCCTGCAATAACCTTTAATAATCGTACACGTAAAGCCACACAGCCTTCACACGCTGTTTAGGCAGGAACGGAACCGGTTTACGGTGGTTGCGCGCCGCGGCGCAGGCGGAAATATTCTTCTAATTTTGTGGAAAGAAAAGCGTGAGTGAATGAGTGAAAAACAAAATGTGTAACATACGCTCGAATGTGCATTTGTATTTTAAAAGGAAAGAAAAGACCTCGTTGTGAATGCATTGTGGTCAACGGGTAGACAGAAGTTACACACATATAATAAAACTTTGCTTAAGGTTGAACTAATCGTTACAGGTGACGGTGTATGTGACACCAGGAGCTCCAGCAGGAGGTCCGTGTTGACAGAAACGTGAGATGATGTTCTCCAGCGTGTGGAGCATGAAAGATCGTGTGAAATGTGTCGCTCCTGACGTGTGAGGTTTTGCGGTAAGAGCTTCTGTGGAGGCCGCCGAGACCTCCATCGCCAGTCCGCCGCGCACAGACTCTTACAGCGGCGGTGAAAGCTTTCATAAAACCGCGAAGCAGAAGATAAAACGACAAATGAGGCAGGAAACGTTTTGGGTGAAACTGAAAAAGGGATATTGAGGATAAGCGTCCGCAAAATGACTGGCGTGAAACCCAACCTTCATAATACGGCACAATATAACAATTGTTGTTGTTGTAGGGAAACCGTCCCTGCTGTGACGTGTATGGGCTTACACGACCTTGAGCCATATCGTGCAACGTGTCGTGCTCTGAATCGCTTTAAACGGAGCTGCACATTGATGTGAAACGCGCAGACCCGCAGCGGTCTCAGAATAACACACGACAACTTTCTATATCCACATGCAGTCGAGAATGAACGAACGCACGACAGGCCGCGATACTGAACACGTGACGCGAATGAAAGACCTCGAGAAGCGCCGCAGGACCCACGCGCTGGAAACGCTCGCGCTGCGCGTGCGGCCCCCGCAAGCTCTCTCCCTCCCTCTCTTTCTCTCTCTCTCTCCCTCTCTCTTTCTTTCTCTCTCCCCCTCTCTCTCTCTCCTTCCCTCTCTTTCTCTGTCTCTCTCTCTCCCTCTCGCTCTCTTTCTTTCTTTCTCTCCCTCTCTTTCCCTCTCTCTCTCTCTCTCTCTCTCCCCCCCTCTCTCTTTCCTCCTCCCCCTCTCTCTCTTTCCCCCCTCCTCTCTCTCTTTCTCTCTCTCTCCCTCTCTCTTTCTTTCTCTCTCTCCTTCTCTCTTTCTTTCTCTCTCTCCCTCTCTTTCTCTCCCTCTCTTTCCCTCTCTCTCTCTCTTTCTCCCTCTCTCCCCCTCTCACTCTTTCTCCGCCTCTCTCTCTTTCTTTCTCTCTCTCCTTCTCTCTTTCTTTCTCTCTCTCCCTCTCTCTCTTTCTCTCCCTCTCTTTCCCTCTTTCTCTCTCTCTTTCTCTCCCTCTCTCTCTTTCTCTGTCTCTCTCCCTCTCTCTTTCTTTCTCTCTCTCCTTCTCTCTTTCTTTCTCTCTCTCCCTCTCTTTCTCCCTCTCTCTCTTTCTCTCCCTCTCTTTCCCCCTCTCTCTCTCTCTCTCCCTCTCTTTCTCCCTCTCTCTCTCTCTCTCTCTCTCTCTCCCTCTCCCCCCCCTCCTCTCTCTCTCTTTCTCTGCGCTGGTGTAAAATGGTGGGCTGGCTCTTTCCGTGTGAGGAGATCGATGCGCGTCCGGTTCTTTGAGATTTCAGCTCCAGTGCAGAAGGTTGTTTCAGCGGATCTTCTCTCATTAGTGAAGCCGCTTCAGGAGTGTTAATGGCCTGTTTGAGACGCGGTCTGTTCCGCTCTTATGAATGTATAAAGAGATACGCGAACGCAGACGGAAGGTTTGATGTAACTAATATTCAAGGCCAGCTTGTGTTTTGCAGTTTAGGGTGTTTGGTTTAGTATTAGTAATTGGTATTAATTTAAGCACCAGTAGGCTGCATAAACGCTTTGCCAAAGAAGCACAAAAAAGCTGTTTGCGAAACTAAAAAAGCAAAACTGATGCATGCCCTAAGAAGAGGAAAAGGTGCGATGCATCTAAGAAACGCAGCTTTCAAAGTGTGGGAAAATAGACACGGCGCAGAGAAAACAATGTATCCGTGGGTAGGCGTCGCTCCTGGGGCCGCGCAGCGATCCGTGCACGCCGGGGCTCCTGCTGCGGCACAAAAGCTCAGTGAAGCGGGGAAGAGCGCTCCCGCGGGACCGCTCGGACCTGGAGGAGGCTTCAATCAAACCGTGACGTCTCCAGCGGGAGCCAAACTCCGGAAACCGATCCGGGTTCATCTCTCCACCCTCACACGGGCTAAATACAGGCGAATGAAACCGAATGGGGTGCCAAGAGGAAAGCAAACGCTGGCAACGCGATTTAGAAAGGAAAGCAACGCCATTATAACAGCACACTATAGAGTTGAGTATATTTGGTGAATGTGGTTTATCCAAATGTTGTCTTTAATGTTGTCTTTAATGTTGTCTTTAATGTTGTCTTTAATGTTGTCTTTAATGTTGTCTTTAGTGTTGTCTTTAATGTTGTCTTTAATGTTGTCTTTAATGTTGTCTTTAATGTTGTCTCTGTTGAACGTTTCAGGTGTGAAATATCTGACACACGGTCTGAGTTTTGGAGGACACGTCCATACCTCGCCTCTCAAACTGGCTAGTTTTCATCAGAAATCATTTTCAAGTGCACGTTTCTTTGTTTCCTACGCCGCATATAAAAGCACGTGAAAGAGTCTGTCCTGCAAAACAGATCAGACAGATCAGACTACAACATCCCTCTTACAATAGCCTTGTACAACATTAAATACCACCAAAACCATCTAAAACCATCATCTACTGGCTTTATATAGGCGATATATATCTATACATATCTATATCTATATCTATATCTATATCTATATATATATATATATCTATATCTATATCTATATCTATATATATATATATATATATATATATATATATATATATATATATATATATATATATATTGTCGACAGACTGTAATTTCCTATCATTTGATATGTTTTCGTAACCTCAGACGCAGCCAAACATGCGTGTGGTGCATTTTGGTGCCCTAATTTCCATCATCCATTCACAGCCAGCATCAAACATCTCGAGCATGCTCTTAACCCCGGCCCCGGTTTATCCCGGGCCGTGACTTGATCTAAATGACACCCGCGGGTATGTATGGAGCATTACGATACGGGTCAGACATGTCGCACTTTCTCTCTACAGGGCTGACGCAGACGTCGGTCTGTCTCCAGACCGGCTCCGCGGCTGAGACCGCGCAGGCGTGAGTTCAAGCTGAGCTGACTGCTATAAATAAACAAATCCAGAGACCTTGGCGTCTCGGCAGGGCGCCCAGTGGGTGTGGACGAAATAAACGTCAGTGAAAACAACCAATATGCGTGCCAATATGTACACCAAAAGCAAAAAAACCCTGACAACAGGCCATTGCAACACGACAGCACGTAAATAACACGTTTAATTCTTAAGTAAAAGGTTATTAAGGAGTAATAATATAAAGTGTCCACGTTTACGCACGTAGATCTACAGATTATGGGGAATCCAGGTGCCATGTGATGGGAACACTTGGCCTTAGATTATATTTTCTGTAACATGTTATTATTTAAATATAATAATGTAATAGATTATGATGAATGTTGAGCAGGTTGTTGGTGCTTTATAAAAGGATCAGTCTGACTCTAAAGGTTGGACTACAGAACTGGGCGTGATATGGAGCGGAGTGAAATAACTTGACTGTTTTCACTGAGCTAAGTGTGTCACATATAAAAGCACTTTAAAACCTGACTGTGTGATTGAGATAAGACACAACAACGGAAGCCAAAACTCTGAGATCTGAGAAAGCTTCTGTAAGTGTGGACGGATCTGTGGACGCATCCGGGGTTTTCTTCTCAACAAGGTTCCTTCAAGCATTTAGAAACAAGACTTCTGTGAAAAATTAACCAGATTACAGCAACGGCAGACTAGTAACTAGACGGGGCCTAACTTTGAGCCAGAGGTGAAACCACTTTAGACTTGTACAGACTTCACAAATACTTATTAGTCATGTCATTGTACGTATGACTTGAGCAATCTGGGGTTTTAAGCCACAAATCACAAAGATAATGGATCGCAAATCAGCCCTTGTGTGACTGAAAGCTACAGACTTGTGTTCTTCAGCTCCTTCTTCTAACCACTTGGGAAATCTTGTTTTTCCAACACTGAGCGGCTCGCCGTCTGTGTTATTAGAGAGAGACACAACAGGAAAACAGAAAAAACCTGCAGAGATCCGACAGAGAGATCAGAGCCGTCCTTAAACCGGCTCCGGCACAGATTACACACCGGCCATGTCGCTTTCCTCCCGTCCGGACACAAACAGCGAACAGCCCGAGCGCCTGCGTCTCTTCCCACCAACTTTTGTTAAGAGGCGCTTATCATCTCCGCAAAGCAAACGCAGTCCCGCAACAAAGCTCTCGTTCATCGAGGCTTCGTCGGTAAAATCGGTCAGTCCGTGACAAAGCTCACGGGAAAACGAACTGGAAGTGACCTCCAAACGCGTACCAGGCGTGCGTTTATGCTGGAGGTCACCTTCGCGTTGCGTTTTCTGAGAGCTTGACACGGAACGGGTACAAATATTCAATACAAGCAATACGGATAGAAAACGTGAAGGGGCGAAATCGGTGCATCCCGTGCGGGAAGTCGGCGCGCGCTCTCGGGCTCATTACTCAACGTGAGAAACCGACACTTCCACAAAACCACGGCTCGTTTCGCTCTGAATGGGCCGTGCGACGGTCCGAAAGGTCAGCGACTCACCAGAAAAGTCCCGCAACCTGGGAAATGCTTACCGAAAACCACCCGCGGAGCCACGGAGACACGGAACGGTTCGAGGCAGCAGCGATCACGGGCGACCCTTAATATCCGCGCAGCGAAATCAAACAAACAAGAAGAAACTGCAGCAATAACAGCAGCCGAGAAATAAACGTGAATAAAGCGCTTAAAACGCCAAAACATTTCACGGAGCGTGAGATATTTACGCATTTGGGTTGTTTGAGTCTTGGGTACGAGAACGAACCCCCGGTCGGCTTTCCAAAGGTCCGCGGAACCGCTCGCACGCATTTGCCTACAGCGGACAACGTAACGGAGCAAAAACGGGCAGATAAGACACGGAAAAAGGGCAATAATAAAAGCACAAATGCTCTTACCTGAATGTGTCGACGTCTGCCGTCCAGAGAGAGAGAGAGAGAGAGAGAGAGAGAGAGAGGGAAAACGTAAGTTTTTACTCTTGAAACACGAGAGCACGCGTAGCGTTTAAAACACGCAAAGATTCCCGGTAAAACAAAGACGATCCCGGTGAAAGTCGCATCGCGGATGAAAAACTCCTCGATGAAAAACTCTTGCGATTTTGTTTGTTTTTTAAGGGAAGTCTGTGAGAAGTTCAGAAGATCTCCGGCGAACACTCGCTCCCGTAAACACGTGCGGAGGATCCGTATACATCCACAAAGGCGTAATTCCGGGTCTGGACCGGGACGGCGACTCTCACGGGAACGCACGGGTGGCGAACAATCCCCGGGGCTCCGGTTGAGCTGAACTCGGTCTGCTATATCACGCCTCGCAGCGCCATGTTGGGCTCGGGCGAGACGACGAGCGACCGCGCGTGTGTGCGCGCGTGTTTGCACGGTCCGGTCCTCGCGCGCACGCCCGCTGCCCTCCCTCCCTCTCTCGCTTTGATCTGGCGGACCGAGCCGCGGCGTTCCCGGAAAATGAGCCCCCGTCTTTGTCCCGGTTCCGACACGCGATATCCCTGACGCGCGGAGAGCTCGCACGACTGCCTGCGTGTGTGTGCGTCCGTGAGCTCGTGCGGCGGGGAATGAAAGCGGAGCGCTAGACTTGCCCCTCTCTCTCTCTCTCTCTCTCTCTCCCTCTCTCTCTCTCTCTCTCTCTCCTCTCTCTCTCTCTCTCCCTCCCTCCCTCTCTCTCTATTTCTCTCTATCTCTATCTCTCTCTCTCCTCTCTCTCTCTCTCTCTCTCTCTCTCTCTCTCTATTTCTCTCTCTCTTTCTCTCTCAGTTCTCTCTCTCTCTCTCTCTCTCTCTCTCTATTTCTCTCTCTCTTTCTCTCTCTCTCTTTCTCTCTCTCTCTCTCTCTCTCTCTCTCTCTCTCTCTCTCTCTTTCTCTCTCTCTCTCTCTCTCTCTCTCTCTCTCTCTCTCTCTCTCTCTCTCTCTCTCTCTCTCTCTCTCTCTCTCTCTCTCTTTCTCTCTCAGTCTCTCTCTCTCTCTCTCACTACCCAGAAGGCCAGTCGGGGGGAACATCCACGGTTATCATACGCCCGGTCGGCCGCGCTCCCTCCGCACGACTCGACGCGTGAAATGCAGCGGGTGGGAGGGCGATGTTTCGCTCGGGCTCCGTAAAGAAACGAATCGAGGCTGCTGGAAAACCACAAGAGCGCGATCTGGCCAATATTTTCAGGAGGGAGAGTGTGGGCGGATTTATGGGATGCTTTAAGCCTTATAGCTGGAGAAAATGAGCAGATTTCTGGTGCAAAATCATTTTATATAAAATATCAATATTATATATATATATCTTATATATTTATATGGTAAAATACATTAAACAAAGCAAACAGTAAACAAATAAAACGGGAAGAATAAATATGGGAACGCTCTGTGAAGCAAAGTAAAACTACTTGAAACTTCTGCTTAAAGAAAACGTTGTTTAAACGTTGTTGAAAAACTGATTTTGTCTGATCCTTTTAGGATGATCGTGTTAGTTGGACACCGTTTGTTAAACACACGACAACTAGTTAAAGTTCAACAGCAGCGACTTCAGCAGCTGCAGAGAAGCGCGATAATCTGCGCGCGTAACAGGATTTCTCCGGGCTTTGACGGAGGGCCCCCGCCTGACGGACAAACCCTTCCCCCACAGGCAAGCGTCATCCCCGGGGAGGCGACCTGGAGGTCACCGCGCTGGAAGAGCTCGGGAGCGCGCACAGGCCTGCGTTCACGTTTAATGCAGTAATGCAGACGCGTATATATTGTATATATTAACGTGCTGATATATGTGGACAGTTTGAAGGATTAACATTAATCTGATGAAAATACAGACTTGGTCTTTGCAGTCTTTTACTTGTTTACTATTTTAACGTGATATGGTGAAGTTTGGCCGTTGACGAACAACAATTTGATGTTTTGGTCGAACTAAAATACAACCAATTTTTCAGATGACAGATGAAATACAACTAGTTTCATCTGTGTTGACCGGTGGCAAATGAGACACTCGTAATAGATGCAGTTTAACAGTAAAACACACGATTCTGAGGTGATAATGAAAGACAATAATAATGTTATCTACTGATAAGAAAGAGATAAAGAAGTGCATTTGAAGAGACAAGCTCCATTATGTACGTACATATACCATTACATCTTCTTGAACAATGCAAATGGGCAGTAATAGTATTTTAAAGCTTCATGCGCATTTGCACAATTGTCTTCTAACTAAACAAGTTTCCTAACTAAATCCAGAAATAAACAAGACATCAGGCCCAAATGACACAATATTACGATCCTCCGACGCTCTCCGTTCATTACAATCTTAATAAATAAGAGGCGAGTGCGGGGGGGCTTTTGTGTCGTTTAATCTGATCTCGTCAAGGCCGTCCCTGCCTCCCCCATCCAGCCTTCATTTATACACGCATGGGGTCTCCGTCTCCCCCCGATCCCGCCCTCTCCGGCTCTCCATTGTGCCGAGTGCCCCGGGCGCCGTGCTTCGCTTATTACGCGGAATGAAAAGAGGACGAGAGGAGCGAGCGTCCGTCTGTCATTCAAAACGACCAGACCATCCATCTATCCATCTATCCATCCATCCATCTATCCATCCATCCATCCATCCATCCATGCATCCATCACCGGACTCCAGGCGGACCTCTGCGCTGCGCAGGGCCGGATCGTACCTGCATCGCGGGCACCACCGAGCTATTTCCAAAACAAGACAACATGCGGGACAAAATCTACTAAACACAAATCCTCCGAGAGCAAGAAAGGAGAACAAAGAATTGCCTTTCCAGCGATGTTCTGATGATGTTTGGGACCAAAACACTCGGGTTCCCGGAATGTTTTGGAAACGTTCGTCTTTGGTTCTGGAAAATAACCCTGACGAACAGTCTTATTAGGAGCCACAAACATTTAGTTTGCAAAGTGTTTGCAACATTTTAAACCTGCACTTATTATGTGACATTATTCTAATATGTCATATAATTATAATATTATAATGACCTCCTCACGCAGAAGCTTTTTTAATTATTTAACTTAACCTGTTGTTTATTGATCTTAAACTATCCGACTGAACACTTATATCAGGCAACAACAGAAAACAGGTGATGGTGTGCATTAGAAGAGGTAATCTCACAGACCCGGGCTGGAAAATCGTCGCTGCTGCAGGGAGATAACGGGCCGAGAGCTGCGCCGGTTCTCGCGCAACCGGTGAACCGGCGAACAGCGTTGAGTAACGGAACTAGAGCGCCTCTAACCGGACGACCGCGGTATTGCAAGTACCCGATCGGTAAGGTTTTAAAACAGCAACCCATTAAAGGTGTTGTTGAGATTAGCAAGATTGTTAATTGTGCTTGAATTCCGGTTTTAAAATACTTGCAAGGTGTTTGAATGTACTTGCACAATATAAAACACAATATAAAACTTGCTGCAAAATAAAACTCAACAGTGTTTTTATTTCGTGCATGGTGTTGAGAAAGACCTTTGAATTAGGCTGGAGATGAAATCAAGCCATTTATAAATCATTTCAGCAATTCTGCGGCATTTTGACAGATAATGATAGAGTTTAATTGTTGCGAATGATTTATTAGTAGCTAATTGTTATTTTTGCGAGCCCAGATTAAAAACCTCCATTAGAAACGTAGTTAAAGGCTACTACGTTGAAGTTACAAGAAATGTAAAGCTGAAGTCACTCAATGAAAGTGAAAATCTCCCACCGGAAGTTCCGACAACAACCCGTGCTCTCCCGGGTTAAAGGTCACCGGCGACAGCAGGTTACACGAAAAGAGAAAAAGCCAAGATAGAAAAGCGACAACAAGAGAAGAAAACATCACAGCACGATAAAATCATGAAAATGCATCGTTGTTCAGAGAGTACTTTGAGCATTGCTGGCGTTTACTATTTTCTTAATATCGCGTCAGAACACCTGTTGTTAAACTCGGATTTGTGGATTTTGTTCACCGCGCGACTGCAATAAGATTTAAGATTTAGGATTTAAGATTTAGGATTTCGGATTTCGATGAAAACGAAAACGAAGCGCAATGAAACCAAATCGTGATGGTAGAGGCGCTCCCCGTGACGTCACGCGTCAGGTGACCGGCGTTGAGCGGAAGCGCCGTCAGTCAGAACGTTAGCCGTGATGAATCGCTCTGTTTTCTGCTCACTTTTTGCGCTTTTACGCCTTTTAACAGGTACCGTCTTCATCATTTCCGCTATACTTCATCACTTTTGATACGTTTGTGGGTTCGTTGTGTCGTTTAATCGTGTTTACGTGGCTTGTTTAATGAAAAGATGGCGTCCGCAATGCAGCGCCGCGGTCGTGTAACCAAACAGAAGAAATATGTCATCAATCTGCCGCTATATTGAGTGCCGCGGTTTTAATCTCGGTAATGTCCGTGTATTTCACCGGGTGTTTACTTCAGGTTATCACATACATGCTGATAGTCAGTGAGGAAACGTAAGCAGGTCATGTGACAGTCATGCACATCTGAGTGAAAAAGATGATTATGATAATATTTGTATTTTAGGGCACACATAGCCTATATTCTGTTAAACATTTTGCTTGGTTTAAATACAAAACAATAGAGTTGGACAAGAAGTAGTTGGACATGTATGGTTGACAGACTTAATGTATAGAATATATTTATAATCATTTATTAATTATATATGAGTTCATAGGTTAGTCATATCAGCCATAACACATTTGCAGTTTCAGTGGGAATATGAATATACGTGTGTGTGTATATGTATGTGTGTTGGGTGTTTCCAGGCGTTTTGGGCGACCGTTTGATTGTTCTACGGAGTCCACCGTATGTGACGTTTAGGGATGGGCAGTGGCCCATATCTGGAGAGAAGATCCCTGATTTAGTTGCTCTGACCATGGGCTTCTCTGTTCGTGAGGTACCCCGTCTTTCTAAGTCCCTCACAGAAGTGTGATGACTTTCCTCTGCAGAAAATGTAATAAACGTTAGTTGTGTCTGTTTGCAGGATCTTGATTGGCCAGGGCTGTCTGCAGGATCTCCGTTCCAGCGCCCGCGTGCCAATGCTCTGATAGTCGTTCGTGGCTTGGACAATCTCGACCTGCCCAAAAACGTTTCCTCTTACCCACTGGAAAACGTGAGTGATGCATTCTCACATGAGTGAGTTATTATAAACTCAGCCTGCAGTGTTTAAACATCATGTGTTAATATGTGTCACTATATAATGAATAAGTATTTAAAGATCTCTTGAAACAAAATGAAAGTTTTCCTTCAGAACTATTAAAGTTAAGTTTTTCTGAAGAAATCGAGGGCAGGGGTTTTAAACTTCCCTTATTGTGTAACATAGTGATTTTTTTCTCCCACACTTCTGTTTTCTACATATCTGTCTGTCTCAATATGTTTGTTTCTCTCTGTCTTTCTGTCTGTTTTCTCTCTGTCTCCCTCTCTCATTCTCTGTCTCTCCAGCCTGTCCCGTTCACTCTGGACAGTGTGGCGAACACCATGCACACACTGTTTGCAGACAGCACTCCTGTGGTCCTGCAGCTCGCTCCCAGTGAGGAGGTATGAACCCACAGAAACCCTGATTTATTCTGATTCACTGATTCATCATGATTCTCTGATTCTTTGATTCACTCACTTGTTGTGATTCTCTGATTCATTGTGATTGAGTCATCATGATTCACTGAACACTGATCACACACACAAAACCAGCGCTCACAGATGTGAGCTACAGACAGAGGAGCATGTGAGAGACCTTGTTGAGATCTTGTTTTCTCGTGTGTTGTAGAGGCTGTATATGATGGGAATGGCAAACACAGTGTTTGAAGATCTGCCTGTGACGCTGCAGCAGATTCGAGCACGTCTGTCTCAGGATGGCTCTGTCCTCACCTCGCTGCCTCTCGTGTCCCTCAGCCGCAGTAACGAGGTAAAGATGAGGTCACATCACCTGCATTTTGACCAAGCCCCGCCCCTTTTACAAACTCAGCCTGCCAGTTCTGTAAATCTGCAATTCTACATGTTCTACTTCATAGTGTGATAAACGTAACAGTCAAAATGGCCCCAAACATCTGACATGTAGAATACACACACGTATACACTGACATACAGCAGGTAATGAAAGCAGAAATGTGGATTGCATTGCAGAAATGAAAACCATTTAAAAGTTACAGAGCGAAACCAGCATTCAGTAAACGTGCTGCGGTGTTTGTGTGCATGTAAATTAAACTTTACGTGAGATCAGCCCAGATGACAGTCTAAATAAGCCTGTGTGTGGTCTCTGTTTCAGGCCGATCTTCTCTTCCTGTCTGAGGTTCAGGTGCTGTATGACATCTCAACTCTGGTGAGTTTCCTACCACGGACCCGCTTTATTAACATTCATCTTGATCAAAACATCCGGTTTAATTGTTTGCTATGATAATAATCTAACCATAAAAACGTTTGAATTCCATTTTAATCTGTTATTAGTCTTGTTTGGGCACAACGATTATTCCCCACTGTCATTTATCAACGGAATACTTTACAGAATAATAAAAAAAGTGTAATTATTTTTCCACCCTTGTGTTGTTCCAAACTCATGTGATGTTTGTTTTCCATGGAACACAAAAGTAGGAATGTTTAAAAATCTTGACGCAGCGCAGCAACAGTTTAACTTGTTTTTGAAGCGCTCGTCACTCTCTTGTGCTGTTGTGTGTTTCTGTACAGTTACAGAAACACAAACATCTTGCGAAGGACCCCGCCCCTGATCTCTACTCCCTGGAGCTGGCCGGATTAGAGGAGATTTCCCGTCGCTATGGCAACGACTCCCCACAGTTCCTGGACGCCACCAGAATCCTGACAGTCGCGCTGCAGAAGGTACGAAAATATTTTTAATAATGCAACGTTTTCAAACACAGTAAAAGTCCCTCATTTCAAAATGGGGGACTTTTCCTCATTTTTTCCTCATTTCTTCATCCCAAGTAGTCATTTACACAGCAAGATATTTTCTTAAAGGTAGTTTTGTCTAATTTTTAAATAGAAATATCCACAAATCTACTTCAAAAGCAAAATTACATGATTTTATTTTAGCAAGATAATCCCTTATAATAAGATAAGTTAATTCAGAATATATATTTTATTAAAACAAAGTTTAATATTTTATATAACTTAAGTGAGTTTATTTAGGTTTAAGGATTTATTTTTACACTTAGGTATTGCATTCTTGGAAATCAGAACAAAATTCTAATTCATGATAAAATCATTTGTGTAGCTGATCTGTTATCTAAAGTGATTTAAATTGTCTTGCTTTCTAGTTGACTGTAAGACAGTCGTTTTTGTTCAAACAATGGCGCTTGTTTCTGGCGCTTGAGTCCAGTTACAAAACTCTTTGTTCTAAACCTGTGTGTGTGCACGCGTGTGAAGTTTGCAGATGACGTCTCCAGCGTCTATGGAAACAATGTGGTTGTTGAAGCGGTGACGGTTAAGACCTTTGAAGTTCCTCTCAGCAGAAAGTCACGTTCCATTCTTGAGTCCAAGCAGATCGTGAGTTACTAACAAGTCACTTCTGTCAGTCTTAAAGACTTAGGAAAGACAATTGAAACATTTTTCAGCATTATTTTATTCATCAGGGTATGAAACGGAAGAATCGATTAAGGACCGGCGCTGTAAGATGTTTAACATTGATTGGTCGGTTAGTAGTAGATGTTTAGCTAGCTTTAATGTGTTTATAGCAACAGTAGCAGATCAAACGAAACCTTTTTGTATCAGAACAAAAGAAAAAGTCAGTTACAGTACAGTAGAAAACGCCTCAGCTGACCTACTTTAACACGAGCGTGTGGTCGTTTCAGAGTAACCCCGACAGCCCATACAACCTGGCCTATAAATACAACTTTGAGTATGCGGTGATCTTCAACATCGTTCTCTGGCTCATGATCGCTTTAGCTCTGGCCGTCATCGTCATCTCATACAACCTCTGGAACATGGATCCAGGGTACGACAGCATCATCTACAGAATGACCAATCAGAAGATCCGAATGGACTGATGGCCCCGCTTCCCGTTCCCTGTTTGTGTTGTGTATTTGAGAGTATGCACGTTTTTTTTCTGTATATTGATCCTGTTTGAACGTTGATGTTTGTGCACCACCGAAATGCTTATGGTATGAAATATTTTCATCTCAATCAAACACACAAATGACTATTATTTATTGATGCCTGCTGACAGATAGAGAAATGTGTTGTATAAATGTCAAATCTTTATAAATATAAAATATGAATCTATTACAGAAGTACAGAACTGAACTTTGACTATTGGTTGTTGTTAAAAAAACTAGATATCGTGTATTTTCATCATTCCTGTGTAAATTTGTTTGTTTAATTTGCAATGTTGTTTTTAAATGTAGCTATAAGGGTAAGTTGGAAAATGAGAGAGATGTTGTAACGTATGACTGTTTGTTGTGTACAGATGTTGCCCTGAAGCCCTTTGAACATTGTGTTACCAAATAAAATATATAAAGTGTAGGTGTAACTAATAAAAACTCCATCAGTCGCTTCAAATAAGTTTTAATCTCTTCTTGAGTCACAGTAAATATAGTACAACAATTTACATAGACATACTACAGCTATACAATGAGGTTGGTTGTAGCTGTTATTTTTATAGCTGCAATTTGTAATTTTTGTTCATTTCTAACCCAAAACAGTTACAAAGTGCAGCTTTAAATCATTAAAAAATGTTGAAGTTAAAACACTATTACATTTCAGATAACTCATTATGGCTTCACATTTTGTAACTTTATCTGAACTGACATTTTACGACGGCAATTTTGCTCATGTTGTTTTTGTTCAGAAACAGGAAGCATGCCCATATGTAACAATGCAGTCAAACGACCATAATGTAAACGATTTCACAATTTTATTAGACGCATTTTTTCACCTTGCACTTTTGACATTGAATCATGCGATATGGGTGTTGTAAACGTTGTTTGCTTGCAGTAGTCACAGTTAAACAATGTTAAAGTAAAAGTAATGTAAAGGTCAACAACTCAAAAGGAATCTTTATGAAGCTTTACAACTGTAGCATCTCTGGCTTCTTTGGAAATTTTTTTTAGTTTTTTTTAAACGTTTTGTGCAAACGGAAACAGGAAACACAATCAGACTTATCTGAGTTTCTTGTGTTTTCTTTGTGTGAGTTATGAGAACAGATAAAACGCCCATGTGATTTGTTAATAAGTGAACCAGCTTCTAATTTCTGATGATCTGTTCTCATGTTTGTGAACGTTTGGCGTTCAACTTTGGTTTCTGAAGAAGAGTGTAAGTTCCGCTGATCTGGCTGGGTTCCGCTTCTCTAGAATAAGTGGGTAACTCGATTTCAGAGTACTACAACAGCAACAGAGACGTAAATTAACTTTTAATCATCACCAAACATCTTCACTGATGTTCATTGTGGAGGTTCGAGTAGATCCTAACAGAATGTGGATTGTGGTATCTTAAGACATTTCATCACTTGGGCTTTATCAGCTATCAAAACTCTAGAATCATGATGTTCGAAACATCTTTAACTACTGAGAAACGCTGCTCTGTTTTTAAGATCATTTATCTGTAAAATGTTAAGTAAAAAGGTTCAAATTAGAGAAACACGAGTGGGTCAGTCTTACCTCAGCCATGTTGAGGTCTTCAAACGGTTCTGCTTCAACATTCTGCGATGGATTTGGACTTTCTCTTTGTCTCTCACGTTTCAGCATTAACAGAGCTAAAAAAGCACAACAAAGTTTTAATGTGCATTGTTTTTTAAATGAGTAGCCAAGCGCATTTAAATAACATTGCATTAAACCAGAGTTTACAACATGGTACAGTCAAATATCAAATTTAAATCAAACTGTTCTTGAACTCATACGTATGTTTTTAAAAGAACAAGTTTAGGTGAATAATCTACATCTGCAAAATCCCACAAATAATCCGGCTGGTAGTTCAGGCACTTTCAGCATTAGTGGGATTCAGAAATATTACCTATAATTGTGATAAACAGCACGACATTCAGTGAGACGGAGGTTACTGTCAGAGCTGAGTGTGTTATAGTTGTGTTCTGCTGCATGTGCTGTTTTCGATCATTTTCTGTCTGATTCTGAAGGGCAGTTTCTGTTGAAAGTAAAAATTAAATCAATTTCATCTTGTTTACAAATACCATACAGGCTTGATTTGTTTCTAATACAACTAAAGGTAAAAAAGCTTATACGTACTGCACTGTACAGTCGCAAAGATGATAAATGTAATAATAATAATTCAGAACTGTAAGTATATACAACAACAAATTTGTTATATGTCATTTTTGAAACACTTACCAGTGATGTAAAGTTTTGTTCCATTGCTGAGCTGTAGTTTACTCTCTGAGGCAGGTTTTACACAATAATATATTCCTAACTCATCTATCGTTACATTACTAATAAATAAACGACTAAGAGTTAGTGATGAATATTTGTTTTGGAATCGTTGATCATTATACATAGCTGATGCAGTTTCTGATGAGAAAGTTCGTAAAATCACCACCAGCGCATCTGGCGGTTTCAGAAAAAGCCAATAAATGTCTTTATTATTAAGACTACAGTCTAAAGTCACATTTTTCCCTAGAATCACCCTAATCATCTTAGAGAAACTCCCTGTAGCTTCACAGCACAGTAGATCTGTAAGTAGAAAAATCACTCAAATTATAAATGTTACATAAGCACAGAATTAGATTAAACCTCACGAATGAGTCAAAAAAACCTCAAGAGCCAAAAAAGACAGTAACAGTGACTTACAGAAGAATACAAGCAGCACGGTCCTCATTCTGTAATTGTTTAACTGTTACAAAAGTTACTCTGAAAGGAAGTGTGACCACAGAAACTCTGAAGAAAACACATCAGACACGCCTGCAAACAGGACATGAAACCTGAACTCATGCTGACCGAACCTCTTCACATAGATCTTCAGATCTTCTATTTCAGCAGGCCAAAGTGTGCAAAGTGTGTGTTCAGAGAGAAACTACTAAACTCCAAACACTAGTAATTGTCAGCCACCTAAAGTCAAGCAGACAGAAGTTTGTATACAGTCTGTATTTTTCTCATTTTGTTGTTGGTTAGTGAGGGAGAGGTGTCATCACTGAATGTTCACACAGACAAATCTCCAAAAATTAAACAGAAAACTTCAGAAAATATGTGTTAGTTGGTCATTTTTTCATGTATTAACAGAAGAAGATACTAATTCTTGTAGTATAACATGCAGTTGTTAAACACTGAATGCGGGTCGGCTTGGATTTATTGCTCGGTACAGAAGCACAGATAGTAAATTTGGTTCGCATAACTTGGAGATAGTAATTATAGCTGATGTAGAGTCTGTTACTAATATTGAAAAACAAAATAAAAAAGGTTTACTTTCTTTTCACAAACATAACATTTATTTTAGTCCATTTTGGAGGGAAGCGACAAAAATAAACCATTATGTAATGTGTAATGTATGTAATGTAACCATTTTTATATAAACAATATAATAATATGTATATGCAGTATTATTAAAGAAACGATTACTAATATTATAACTAACAGCAAGTGAATGAATGTTTCTTCTACAACATATCTGTCAAAAGCAACAACAACAACAACAAAACAACAAAACAACAACAAAACAACAGAAACAACAACAACAAAACAACAACAAAACAACAACAAAACAACCGAAACAACAACAACACAACAACAACAACAACAAAACAACAGAAACAACAACACCAAAAACAACAACAACACCAAAAACAACAACAACCAAAACAACAACAACAACAAAACAACAGAAACAACAACAAACAAAAAACAACAGAAACAACAACAAAACAACAGAAACAACAACAAAACAACAGAAACAACAGAAACAACAACAAAACAACAGAAACAACAACAGAAACAACAACAAAACAACAGAAACAACAACAGAAACAACAACAAAACAACAGAAACAACAACAAAACAACAGAAACAACAGAAACAACAACACAAACAACAGAAACAACAACAAAACAACAACAAAAAACAGAAATAACAACACAAACAACACAAACAACAGAAATAACAACACAAACAACAGAAATAACAACACAAACAACACAAACAGCACAAACAACAGAAATAACAACACAAACAGCACA
Organism: Chromobotia macracanthus; assembly: GCA_036877525.1. Lineage (NCBI taxonomy): Eukaryota > Metazoa > Chordata > Actinopteri > Cypriniformes > Botiidae > Chromobotia > Chromobotia macracanthus. The sequence continues at coordinate 2,748,635 of JAZGTH010000033.1, read as the reverse complement.
AACAACAGAAATAACAACACAAACAACACAAACAACAGAAATAACAACACAAACAACAGAAATAACAACACAAACAACACAAACAACAGAAACAACAACACAAACAACACAAACAACAGAAATAACAACACAAACAACAGAAATAACAACACAAACAACAGAAATAACAACACAAACAACAGAAATAACAACACAAACAACACAAACAACAGAAATAACAACACAAACAACAGAAATAACAACACAAACAACACAAACAGCACAAACAACACAAACAGCACAAACAACAGAAATAACAACACAAACAGCACAAACAACAGAAATAACAACACAAACAACACAAACAACAGAAATAACAACACAAACAACACAAACAACAGAAATAACAACACAAACAACAGAAATAACAACACAAACAACACAAACAACAGAAACAACAACACAAACAACACAAACAACAGAAATAACAACACAAACAACAGAAATAACAACACAAACAACAGAAAAAAAAAAAGAAATAACAACACAAACAACACAAACAAAACAGAAATAACAACACAAACAACAGAAATAACAACACAAACAACAGAAATAACAACACAAACAACAGAAATAACAACACAAACAACACAAAAAAGAAATAACAACACAAACAACACAAACAACAGAAATAACAACACAAACAACAGAAATAACAACACAAAAAAATAACAACAAAACAACAGAAATAACAACACAAACAACAGAAATAACAACACAAACAACACAAACAACAGAAATAACAACACAAACAACAGAAATAACAACACAAACAACACAAACAACAGAAACAACAACACAAACAACACAAACAACAGAAATAACAACACAAACAACAGAAATAACAACACAAACAACAGAAATAACAACACAAACAACAGAAACAACAACACAAACAACACAAACAACAGAAATAACAACACAAACAACACAAACAACAGAAATAACAACACAAACAACAGAAATAACAACACAAACAACACAAACAACAGAAATAACAACACAAACAACAGAAATAACAACACAAACAACAGAAATAACAACACAAACAACACAAACAACAGAAATAACAACACAAACAACAGAAATAACAACACAAACAACACAAACAACAGAAATAACAACACAAACAACACAAACAACAGAAATAACAACACAAACAACACAAACAACAACGAAATAACAACAACAAATAACAACACAAACAACAGAAATAACAACACAAACAACAGAAATAACAACACAAACAACAGAAATAACAACACAAACAACAGAAATAACAACACAAACAACAGAAATAACAACACAAACAACAGAAATAACAACACAAACAACACAAACAACAGAAATAACAACACAAACAACACAAACAACAGAAATAACAACACAAACAACACAAACAACAGAAATAACAACACAAACAACACAAACAGCACAAACAACAGAAATAACAACACAAACAACAGAAATAACAACACAAACAACAGAAATAACACAAACAACACAAACAACAGAAATAACAACACAAACAGCTCCGTCGTCACGGAGGACTTTTACTTTGAAAAACGTTTTCCTGCGCGACCACGCGGGGCCCTTAACTTGTCTTCCGCTTTTGACGTAATAATCGTGCGACTTCCGGCGAGCGTGTGAACGATGGCCACGTCTCGACTGCAGATCAATTTCGTCCGGTTACTGTCGCGCTGTGAGTCTCTGGCTTCAGAGAACAGAGGAGAAACGGAGTGGAGGCTGGAGAAGGTGAGTTATGACCTGCTTATAATTCATTACCTGCTTGTTTGTAACGTTTAGATCATGTTCGTTTGTGCTTGTGCTTGGTTATGTTGTAGCTCATAGAATATTCTGCACGAAAACAACAAAACTGACACGGTTTAGTTCAGTTTATTAGCAATCAATAAAACCTAATAATACTAATAATAATAATGTGGAATAAATGTAGTTATTTCTGCCCTTTCATTCATTGTTTACTTCTTAAGACATTATATTATTCATCTCTTCTAGAATTGTATGTAGCTGGTTTATATCTTTACTGTATTTAAATTGTATGTAGCTGGTTTATATCTTTTCTGTATTTAAATTGTATGTAGCTGGTTTATATCTTTTCTGTATTTGAATTGTATGTAGCTGGTTTATATCTTTTCTGTATTTAAATTGTATGTAGCTGGTTTATATCTTTTCTGTATCTAACTGCTTTATTTTCTCTTAAGTATGTGGGTGCTCTGGAGGAAATGCTTGTGGCCTTGAAGAAAAGCTCCAGGTATGTCTGTACATGTTATTATTAGTTTTTCATAGTCCATATTCATTTATCGATTTTGTTTGTAATGACTGTCAGTGTAAATCACTGTTACATATAGGTGTCTAATTTATATTGCGTATTCCACTGTGTGGAATAAATACGTTGTGTATATTGTTTCCAAACATAAAAATAATAAATATAATTATATATACAAGTGATGATGAATCATTGTTGTTTGTAACTCATTTCCTCAGCAAACCAACACCAGAAATATTGACTGATTACAACCGTAAAGTCGATTTCCTCAAGGGTCTACTGGAGGCAGAAAAACTGGTCAGTTAATATAATATTTAATCACTGCATGCTCCATTACATTACATACATGAATAATCAGTACATACATCATTCTGTTTGTAACGATTAGGTTCATAGTACCAAATATTTAGAGAAACATTTTTTTGTTTATGTTCTCTTTGTGTTGTTTACAGCCGTCTCCAGCTGAGAAATCTTTAGCCAATCAGTTTTTGGCTCCTGGTCGCACGCCTACGATATCCAATGAGAGAATGCCAGCCAGTAAGACGGTGCACATACAGAGTAAAGCACGATGTGCTGACGAAATGAAGAAGGAACTTCTGAGTACTGTACGACTCTCTCCCTCTGTCCTCCCTCTCTTTTTCTCTCTGTCCCTCTCTCTCTTTCTCTCTGTCACTCTCTTTCTCTCTGTCCCTCTCTTTCTCTCTGTCCCTCTCTCTCTCTCTTTCTCTCTGTCCCTCTCTCTCTCTCTTTCTCTCTCTCTTTCTCTCTGTCCCTCTCTCTCTCTCACTCTAGATTTGATTAGATGAGGCTGATATTTTTCTTATAGATTTGCTTTATTGTTTTTACTATCTTTTGTGTATCTTAACAGGGGCTTTCAAATTCTGGTAAGTATTATTACTAATGCTAATATATTATTAGTACTTTACTCCATACTGTAAGATTATGTATGTATGTCATATTTAAACCGTTATCATGTAAGTTGCCATTAACATTTCATTATAGTTTATTATTTTTTAAGTGTTTTTGTTTAAAAACTGACAGAAACTTCCATTTCTTTGTTCTCCGTGATCAGGTCCATTCGAGTCCGATGTCAGACACAGAAAGTACGTTCACTGCATCCCTCATTGCTTCTGATTGAGTATCCGGTTCTTATGAAAGGAACCTGCACAGATGAATTCTCCCTCTCCTCTGTTCCTCAGGAGTCTCCCTGTGGACGAGCGACAGTCCGCTGCTGAGCTGGACGCGATTCTTCAGCATCATCACAACCTGCAGGAGAAGCTGGCAGAGGACATGCTGAACCTCGCGCGCAACCTGAAGAACAACACGCTCGCCGCTCAGAGCATCATCAAACAAGACAATCAGGTCTGCTGCTTTTCCATATAATTTATTACACGTTTATATATAAAAATATGGATTTATGACTTCATTGGCCTGGTTACACTGAGAACAAGCAGCGTAATACAACCTGACTCCCGTTACAATCAATAAACCTGTAGTTTCATTGATCAGGAAAAACTGTAACAATTGTTATTTGTTTTGGTTTACTTTAATTCTAGATTAATTTTGAGAGTGTGTTGTTTAAATCACTCCTTGTGGTAACGATAAAACAATGTGATGTTTGTCCACTGGAGGGCAGCATTTATTTACTGTTACAATCTACATCAGGGTCTCCATGTGTCCAGGAGGTCCACCAAGCTGCAGAGTTTAGATGTGATTCATTAGGGTTAGAGCTCGGTGGACCTCATTGGAGAACTCTGAGACACATTTATGACCTTTCAAAACAAAATGTCTATATTAAAGGGTTATGTCTGCACACACATACTGTTATTACAAGTGATTCGTAATGTTTTAAGCGAATAATTGACTGAAGGCTTTTTCGCTTGTCTGTAGACGCTGGCTCAGTCCATGCGTCAGGCCGACATGAACTTCGAGAAGCTGAAGACGGAGTCCGAGCGCCTGGAGCAACATGCCAAAAAATCAGTCAACTGGTTCCTGTGGCTGATGCTTATAGTCGTGTCCTTCACCTTCATCAGTATGATCCTGTTTATAAGACTCTTCCCACGACTCCGATAATGTGACAACATCACAATTCACTCCATTTAATTTATCCAGAGCAGTAGTTTAACAAAGAGCTTTCCTGGAGCATGTAGACACTAGCCACTGTTTTTCTGTTTGATATGGCTTCAAATTTAGCTATTTTCAAATGATATCAAATTAATCGGACATCTTTGATATTTGTCGTTTCTAGGACAGTTACGTTGTTACCTGCACGCCACTGTGACATCATATTACGTCATTATTGTAATAACAAAATTCCCCAAATTTGCCTTTGTGTTGATGTCTGATTAATAAATAACAGTAAATATAAGGTAGCTTAAAACTGTTAGTTAGTTAATGTATGATGTCATATTAAGCCGCTGCAGCAATAAGTAACAGATGTTGTTAATTCTGAGAAGTAAATATGCATCTTTATAAAGATGCATACAAAGTTTTCTCATGGATCGTTCTCAATGCAGCGAGCTTGCAGTATTGTCGGAGATATTGCAAAAGGTTTCTCGACGTATTAATGCAATTTAGCGACACTAAAGACGAGAGCGTTGGGTGACACTAAAATTAGTACAACTTCACTCTGCTGTTCGTACAATCAGAGTAGCTATGAAAGGTTTGTGTCACTTTCTCATGTTTGATCGACTTGAAAACAGACTGTAGTGCTATTTTGATGCCTGCGAGCCGGTTTACGGTGCGAGCAGACTTCAGGTCCAGGCTACAGGATGTGTTCTGGCAGGCAGTGGGAAGTATTTCTGTTCATTGGAAGCACACAGATATAAGGCCCCATATTTAGCTGCTCTGCTATTTAAAGATGCATTTGTGCCTGCAGTTTCCTATTTAGCACAAAGTCCTGCACATAGATGGAGACTTAAGTTCCTCAGATATGATTATCATCATATGTGTGTCATTGGTTGATGTCTGTGTTTCTTTAACTGTGGACCTGTCGTTCTGCCATGTTTGGCCTCATGATAGGCCAACACGTTCATGTTCAGATGTTTTCTGTAGACTGCCATTGATCATTCATTATTCATGTCTGTTGCTCTAGTTAAGTGTGATTTTTCCAGCTGAACACAGAGCAGTTGTACCTTTGTTTTCTGTCAGATGTGTTTGCAATGAAGTGATAACTGGAGTTATTTGCAGCAGTGTTTATTATTGTAATAAAAGAATTTGCTATCCTCTGACTTTGCTTCTGCGTAATATGTGATAAGAAGTAAAGTTGTGATAAGACTTACAAAAAGCTACAAAATAAAGACCTTTGCCATATTTTGTGTTACGAGAATAAGTATTATAAACATTTAAACTCGAACGATAAACCAGGAGAAATTATAATGCAATACTGAGCAAGTACATGACAGATCAGTGTTTTAAAACTTCTTATTTTATCCCGATTCACAACAGTAAGTTTTAATAATGATTTATCATTTGAGCTGTCGGGTCGGATTTGCCAGTATGTAAAGTAACCTGCAGTTGTATGTTTCAACCAGAGATGGCAGTAGAGAGTTTATGTTATATATCCTTTATATTTTGTGTTAGCTGGAGTTATGTGCACTAATGCATCTTAAATCACTGTTGCTCACAAGAATGAGCAGATCAAGAGCCTGCGAGGTTTCATTAAAGCTTTGAGCAGGTGATCCGGGGTGAAAGGGATTGAAGCGACACCTCGGCCCGCCCGCGGGCCTCCGCTCCTCCTGGGAGAAGCCAGCGGGCGCCGCCGCGTTCCTGGAAGCCGCTCAAAAGCACCGAGATTAGACCCAATGAGGCCTCCCTCTCCCGGGATGCTTCGACTAATGCTGGAAAATGTGATTAAATCGTGTCGTTTTGCTGTTATGCATGTTTTTTTTTTCACTGATCATAAAACTTATTTCCCAGCCTGGCAAATTCTCTGGATCCCAAAGTCTGCCATTCCCAAACTGGCATCATTCTGTTTGTTACAAACATTACTGAGTAAACATTAATGTAACATTAAAGGAATGAAAGCTCAGATTCCTTCCAGACGCAATACAATATCTAGTTTGCAATATCTAACAATTGTAGTTTTTGACAGCAGGTCACCATACAAAACCATGTTGAAAGGGATAGTTCATGCAAAAATGAAAATTCTTCCATCATTTACTCACCCTCATGTCTTTCCAAACCTGTATGACTTTTCTGCTTCCGGGAACACAAGAAGAAATTTTAAAGTACGTCTGTAACTAAACAACAGCACCCATTGACTTCCATTGCACGGATGCAAAACCACTGAGACTTTTCTCAAAATATCTTCTTTCGTGTTCGACGGAAGAGAAAACGTCATACAGATTTGGAATGACATGCGTTGTTGCAACGTGTCCCAGCAGGAAGGAGAGTGTGGGAACATTTTTATTGCTTTGAGCTGCTGTCCATCAGGTTAGGTGGAGAGGGAATCTGCCCTCCTGTAAACGCTGATGGAGCAGCACAGGAAGTGCATGTGTCCTGTTGGTTTGATATTCTGTGTTGCTAAAACTCAGACATGTTCAATATGTCTAAATTTGAGGGAGAAAGAGAGAGACAGACAGCCAGATGAAGAAAGAGACAGACAGTATTTTAGATATTTTAGACTTTTAGAAAACGTTAGCCAACATTCTGGGAATGTTCCCCGTCATCTGAATAGACAGACAGATAGATATACAGATAACAGATAGATAGATGATATATAACATTAAAATAATGTTCTACTAACATTGCTGCAGGAATGCTTTGATAACTATGAGAGACCTTTTAGAGAACGTTAGCCAATGTTCTGAGAATGTTCTCTGTTTGCTGGCTAGATCTTGTGAACTAAATAGATGTATAATCTCCAGAAATAGAAAACTGCACTGAGTTGTTTAGCATCCTGTCATGTGCTTGCAACATGTTTTTATTTCTGTACACAAAGTCTCGATGAATCAAGCCACGAAGAATTTGTGGAAATGTTGCTCTGCATTGGCAACAGCTGTTTGCTAATCTTTTAAAATGATCATGACTTCTAAATGTGTTCAAATGTCTTTGTTCCAGCAGAGATTGCAAACCGTGGCGAAAGTTTTCAAAATGAGGTTTGTTTTAACAACATCCCTTCCAATGAATATCTAACCCAACACATTCACAAAGAATATTAGCAGCACAAATTAACTCTTCATGACTCAAATTTAGTTTAGTTATATAGTGACGTGGCAAGAATATAAAGTACTGCGAGCATGTAACCAAAAGTTGACCTGCAGCCATATTGGATATAGGATCTGTTCATTCTCACAATACAATATCAATATTTCACCAGCAAAATCTCTTTTCATTGACACACGGGTGTAAGTAATGGAACAGCAGATCAATATTTGCTCGGTCAATGTTTGTTAATACGCATTTGACATTTACTTGTGTTCCTTTAGTTAAGTATGGTTTATATGTCCCTGCGCAAATTATTACAAGGTGTGTCCATGTGGATCAATAACATGCCCTGCCTGCTCATGTGGATGTGTACATACATACCTGTTAGAAGTTCTGCCTGTCAACATACCCAGTTTTAGGTTCTAAGGACGTTCCTGTTTAACATTTCCATTAATAACAAAAACGTTAAAAATGTTATTTTGAAAGTTCTAGGAACGTATGATATATAATGTTCAAAAAAGTTCCACTAATGTTATTGCAAGAATGTTTTGGATAATTTTGAGGGAACGTTGTAGCCAATGTTCTGAGAGTGTTCTCTCTTGGCTGGGTATCTGTGTTATTTTCCTTTATATTTTGTGTTCTGATCTGTCATTTACTTGCTCAATAACTTATTTTGTTCATTTTTAACCCCCAAAAACTACAGATTGGAGCTTTAATCTAGTACCAAAATTATTCAGGGTATAATTGTTTTGCATTGTGTGTTTTTGCATATGCAGTCAATATACTGACTTATAATTGTAAATATCTGACTTTCTGCTTGATTTGCAAATGATCACTATAGGAACTGACAGGAGTGTCTGTGCACAGCTGGGAGGGTAAATTCAGCTAATATAATCACAAAAATGATTTTGCATTACTGATGTCAGATCAGTATATGAGCTCTTATATAACACATAGGTTAATCACAGCTTCACAGCAACCTGTGTGCTCTCACAAATTAAACTGTCCAATTAAATTACAATTATGTTTCAAGCAGGTGGGCGTCCTCGCTGCAATCACAAGTACAAATCACATTAATGGAAAATCATTCTCTCCAATGTCCTTTGCACAATTATTAATCACATTAACTGTTTATTATTCCATCGCATCGGTCTAATCAATTGTAATCAACATTTTCAGATTCTCCTATAATTATAATAATATATGGACATTATATAACATGCATTATAACATAATACAACAACATCATACGCTGCAGAGTGATATGCTATATTTAATCGATTATTATAAACAGAAAGTGTATAATATTGATAATAAATATATATACATCTTATGTAGGCCTACTAGACTTTTTCATAAAGATAACATAGCATAACATCCTTTATGTTTATTCTTTTGTTTTCATAAAGACAACATAGCATAACATCCTTTATTTATGTTTATTCTTTTGTTTTCATAAAGATAACACAGCATAACATCCTTTATTTATGTTTATCCTTTTGTTTTCATAAAGATAACACAGCATAACATCCTTTATTTATGTTTATTCTTTTGTTATCATAAAGATAACACAACATAACATCCTTTATTTATGTTTATTCTTTTGTTATCATAAAGACAACACAGCATAACATCCTTTATTTATGTTTATCCTTTTGTTATCATAAAGATAACATAGCATAACATCCTTTATTTATGTTTATTCTTTTGTTATCATAAAGACAACACAGCATAACATCCTTTATTTATGTTTATTCTTTTGTTATCATAAAGACAACACAGCATAACATCCTTTATTTGTGTTTATTCTTTTGTTATCATAAAGATAACACAGCATAACATCCTTTATTTATGTTTATGCTTTTGTTATCATAAAGACAACACAGCATAACATCCTTTATTTATGTTTATTCTTTTGTTTTCATAAAGATAACACAACATAACATCCTTTATTTATGTTTATTCTTTTGTTTTCATAAAGACAACACAGCATAACATCCTTTATTATGTTTATCCTTTTGTTATCATAAAGATAACATAGCATAACATCCTTTATTTGTGTTTATTCTTTTGTTTTCATAAAGATAACACAGCATAACATCGTTTATTTATGTTTATTCTTTTGTTTTCATAAAGACAACACAGCATAACATCCTTTATTTATGTTTATTCTTTTGTTTTCATAAAAATAACACAGCATAACATCCTTTATTTATGTTTATTCTTTTGTTATCATAAAAATAACATAGCATAACATCCTTTATTTATGTTTATTCTTTTGTTATCATAAAGATAACACAGCATAACATCCTTTATTTATGTTTATCCTTTTGTTTTCATAAAGATAACACAGCATAACATCCTTTATTTATGTTTATTCTTTTGTTATCATAAAGATAACACAGCATAACATCCTTTATTTGTGTTTATTCTTTTGTTTTCATAAAGATAACACAGCATAACATCCTTTATTTATGTTTATCCTTTTGTTTTCATAAAGATAACACAGCATAACATCCTTTATTTATGTTTATTCTTTTGTTATCATAAAAATAACATAGCATAACATCCTTTATTTATGTTTATTCTTTTGTTTTCATAAAGATAACACAGCATAACATCCTTTATTTATGTTTATTCTTTTGTTTTCATAAAGATAACACAGCATAACATCCTTTATTTATGTTTATTCTTTTGTTATCATAAAAATAACATAACATAACATCCTTTATTTGTGTTTATTCTTTTGTTTTCATAAAGATAACACAGCATAACATCCTTTATTTATGTTTATCCTTTTGTTTTCATAAAGATAACACAGCATAACATCCTTTATTTATGTTTATTCTTTTGTTATCATAAAAATAACATAGCATAACATCCTTTATTTATGTTTATTCTTTTGTTATCATAAAGATAACATAGCATAACATCCTTTATTTATGTTTATTCTTTTGTTTTCATAAAGATAACATAGCATAACATCCTTTATTTATGTTTATTCTTTTGTTTTCATAAAGATAACACAGCATAACATCCTTTATTTATGTTTATTCTTTTGTTTTCATAAAGATAACATAGCATAACATCCTTTATTATGTTTATTCTTTTGTTATCATAAAGATAACACAGCATAACATCCTTTATTTATGTTTATCCTTTTGTCAGCAGATCTGGGATGCATCACCCCTCAGCAGACTCCAGTCCGGGCGCTCCGCTCCGTGTTTTGCGGCTGGCCGCCGCTCTCCCCCAGCTGACTGGCAGTACTTGTTTACCGCTGGAGCTGCGCAGGAGAGACGGAGAGCCGCACCGCCGACAGCACGACAGAAGTTTTCCCACTTTCAGCTCATTCCCACGCCGTGGAGCTCCGGCGAACCGCGCATCGAGGTCTTGTGGACCGAGCCGAGGGGTCCGACGGTCAGGCCGGACGCCCGGTGCGCGCCAGTGTGTTGCTTAACGCGGAAGATTAACGCGACGCGGCCGTGACGCGCGACTCGCGTACGGGAGCATTGTGCTGGCAGCGAAGGCTTCGGGGGAATATTAATGCATCTTTTTTTTGCACGGGAATCGTTTGGATATTTCATTGCACGGGCCGGCGGCTCGTCTGATGGCAGAAAGGCATCAGAAAAATCATTTTGGGTTTATGCACGTCTTTTCTGAAAGATTTCTGCTTTCCTGAACGTCTGCCATTGAACAGAAACGCGTGTGGAGACGCGCCTGTTTATTTGCCCCTTGTGAAGTTGTTTTTGTCTGGTGAGAAACGTCGGCAAGCTTTTCGTGTGAGCGTCTGGAATATTTATTATTATTATTATTATTATAATAACAATTTTTTGTTTGCATTTACGAGAAGAATACCCGCCCCGAGCCTCCATATTATTATTATTATTATTATTATTATTATTATTATGCAACGTTATTTGCAAACGAGCACCCTTCAGTTTCAGGGCAATGAAACGATCACAACATGCTGTGCCCTTTCTTAGAAGTGTGGACGAAATGCACGGACGCTTTTCATGCCTGATCTACTGAAAACGAGAGGATGCATCAACACGATCGTTTAACGTGATTTAATACGTTTATTTATTGTTTCCAGGGTGCAAGTTCGTGTTACCGAATAGTGGATCCGTCCGTGCTGTTTGGCACTACCGGGGCCGGACATTATCTTACACGGAACCACGCTGGACCCCCGGGTCCTCTTGTTGGGGGGTCTCGTTTATTGTTCTCGGGTTTTTGGGGTGCATTTAATACTTTATTTCCTTTCGTCCCACAACAACGAGTTTGGACACACCGGAGGCGGACTGATTTCCCAAGAAAACTAAAACGCGTCGCCAGGCATAATGCGGCTGGCAGCATCGGTGCTTGTTTTGGCGACTTTCCTCTACATCGTGTGCCACCGCGGGTCGTTAAATGGAGAAAGTGAGTATTGACCCCACACAACACGATTTAATACCGACAACACTTTTATATTGATTCAGCAACGCGATCGCGCTGTTATAGTTCACAACACGGGGGGACTTGTGGCTTTCACTCCGCGCAGACTGCGGGCAGCTTCCACCCTGCGTCGAGAAGGGGTTTCTCTCCTACGTGTCGTGTTTTAATCGGGCTGTCGGGCCAAAATGCGGGTTTCCGAGCCACGAATGCGAGGCAAAAGGGTGACAAACGCGGATAAACGTTAAGATGGACGCAAAACCGTGTGTTATTGAACGGAAACGTGCGGTTGCGGCGCTCGTCTCCCCCCGCTTGCTCTCGGAATGGGCCGTTCCTCAGGCCTGGCGTTGTGCGCGTGAGCCCGAAGGCCAGATTAGCGCTCGTGGCCGGGCTCGGCGGGACTCGCGGGCACGAGCCGGGCCTCCCAGGGAACGCGCGCCGGGGCGCGCACGCAGGCGTCCGCACGTTCTTCACGTATTGCAGGACTGGCCGCAGTTTTCTCGTTTGCTGTATTTCCATTTAGAAATATTAAATAATATTAATAATAAATAATCGTTTTGCATACAGTTCTGTAATATGAAGAGTGAACACTTGCTTTTGCATGAATTAATGTTAGTAATGATTCTTAAATGCTGATGTAATATATTGTTTATTGTTAGATATCTTATCTTACCTAATGCATTAACTAATGGACCTTAATTTTAAAGTGTTACGGTGACTTTCAATTTGTTGTTCATTCCCTTTTTTTGATGGATTTTCAGATAGGAGCTTTTTAATGTATTGCTTCTGCATCTAAACCCCTTCATTGCATCCGCTTAAATTTAGGACAGGCACTTTCATGGGCAAACTTAGAGTAGTCACCTGTTAATGTTTCAGCCACGGTCATAAGGAAGCTCTGGACTGACTTCAACAGACTAACAGTTTTACGTTATGATCTGGAAGTAACTGCATCTTGTAATGGGTAACCGAGCATCCCAACTTAGGTTGTTTGTGGGAAAACACAAGAAAGTTGGACATGACTTAATTAACTAGTTTGCAGAATAAGAATGGATGTAAATAACACAAATGTATTATCTGTGGATTTGTGTAAAAAAAAATACACGTCTGTAACTTTGCTCTGTTTGATGAACAGTTTTCCCAGCAGTTCTGTCTGTGTTTTAATTCTTCAGAGTTTCTGCCAGATCTGTTAAGTCTCTAGAGTATTTTAAAGGAGCTTTCTTTGTTACTCTTGTACAAAACCTCTCAAATTTAGAGGCATTAATAGTTGGGTGCTTGTCAGCCTCTTGGTTTCCACAGTTCTGTTTGGGATCTTCTGACACTCTTCAGATTGTCTCGGAATGCCTCCCAGAATTCCAAGTGTGTGGAATGTCTTTGAAGTGGCCCACCCTGTAGGTGCTCCTGCTTGTGAGGGTTTTGGGACTCACTTAAGTGTCTGCTGCCTGTTGACCTCTGGTCTTCCAGGTCATGTATCTGAACATTTGCCAGTAGCATGTGAGCTCCATGTTCGGCTCTCTGAATCTCCAGGGTGGGCTTTTCCCAGGAAATCTGAGCTTTTTCACAGGCCTCTGTTCATCTGGCATTTTTTTAAAGATACTTAATTCTATGATTTTCCTAAAAATACAGTACCCATAAGAAAGAAATAATTACAGTTTTGTATTGCATTTATTTTAAACTTATTGCATTTCCATAATCAGCTGTAGAAGTAATGAGTGAATGAGGCCATCATAAGAGAATGTATTAAAGTTGCATCTGTAACTCTGATAAAAAAAATCACTTATTGGGCAAGTGACAGATCGTTGTTCAAAACGTTCTTCTTACCCTGCTTCACAACAGTAAGTTTATAATAATGATTCATAATTTGAGCTGTCGGGTCTGATTTCCCAGAAAATGTCGGTTTGGCTTCATTTGACTTCAACATATGTAAAAGTATGTAAATAACCTGCAATTTTGTGCATCAAGCAGAGATGGAAGTAGAGAGGCAAAAGTTACAGATTGCAGGAAGTAAAAAAGAGGAAATAACTGAGAGAACGGAAGAGATTTTTATTATTGATTTATGTTAAATGTAAAACAATTCATGCAAAGCAATGTTTAATTTGGATGAGTTAAGTTATATAACTAACAATTTCACTACAACTTGCCTTTTGACATTTTCAAACTAATCGATAAACCTCAGTACACAGTAATGCCTCAACTCAATATTCAGTGATTAATAATTCACATTAACATTTCTTTTATTGACACTTTCTCCATTTTAGTTCATGACCCACAAACAAGGTTGATGCCGATTACAACATGCTTGAACAATCTGATCCACTGCTGTTTGTGTCCATGTGGCTTTATCTGTCAGTGAGCTCATGCAATAATGTCTCTGTTAAAGCACGCTTGTAATTCAGCAGTCAGTACACGTTGAGCCGAGGCCCTTTTAGCGCCTGTGCGAGGGATGGGGAGAAACTCATCACCAGCCTTCATGAACTTGGAAACGTTTGTTAACTTGCATTAGCTGATGGCTAAATGTGTTTTGAGAGCTGCCGTATGAGATCTTGATGAACAGTTGACGTTTTTTTTTTATTGAAAAGAGACAGAATTTGTTAATGATTCAAATGTGATTCAAATGGTTGATGTGATATTATTGGTTAATTGTAATATGTTTTTATCCCTGCCTTCGTAGCTTTAGTTACAGCCGAAAAAAGTTTCCTTCTTTGGAAAGAATCATATGCAATAAGACCTACATTATTTATTATGTAAATGAATAGGGCTCATTTGTGATTTCTTGTTATTTGTAATGTAAATAACTGGTAGCTGAAATATAGATGGGGTATTGAAACCAAGGTCTCGCTGGAGAAGTCTGTGTTTGTCTTTAGTGTAGCATCTCTAGTTTTTAGAGGGAATATTGTGTAAAATAATTTAACGTGTGAAGACGAGCTCCTTTTCTCTCACTGCACTGCGTATCTCTCTGGGGTTTGGACCAGTATGTGTGGCAGAAGCCCATATGACTCTTCTCTTGTTTACAGCCCTGTAAATGTGAGGGATACTCGTCTTTATTCTGGGTGTAAACCTTTCGACAAGGTTAAGAGTGTGACATTAATTTGTTGTAGTTTGTGGGTAAATGAAATGGAGATTATTTTCACCCCTCTTTCAAATGGTGTCAGTTAGTTTAGGAATAAAACAGAATGCATGACAATGAGTGAAAACAGGCTTTAGTTTCAGTAGAAACAGGTTGTTTATTTGCCTGAGAAATGCATTGCAGACATACTGTTTATAAAATGAGGTTGTTTTATGTTGTTTTCGTAAATTGCGAATAAAAGAGGATGCTGAGAGATGATGTCAAAACTCTAGCTGAAGTATTATTTAGTTTTCGCAGTGTTTTGTTTAGGGTTTATAATTGTAGATTGTAATTTGTTATTCGATAATATTAAGTTGTTTGTTAATGTTCAGTCAGATTCGGCATACGTTCAGTAAACTTTATTAATTTGGTGCGATTTATTTTAACGGGGGGCATTTTACATTAAGTATTGTACTGCGCGCCTTGAGACGACTGCATAAAAACGAATTACATAATTTCCCAGCAGGATTTTGCCCCAGTCTTTGTTATAATCACAACCTCACTGGAAAAGGCAGTTCTTTACTTGGTTAAGTTAGTTTAGCCTCTATAGTAACTGTAGATCCGTCCTTCTGTTGCACTTGAATGTCTTTAAAGAACTTTTCCTCAGAGGCACGAGGTGCGAGGTCAGCTGCACATTCCTGTTACAGGCCGCATACCTCAACTGAGGCCAAAAGTGTCAAAGTCTTTGTGTTTGTGATAGCACGTCGTCCTGGGATTTCTGTACCTGGTGGTGAGAGCATTCACCGTCATTCACTGTTTTGTTTATCCCTCATACGGCACGTATCCGCTGAGTCCCGTACAAACACAAACGCCTGACTGTGATAATCCGCCCCCTACGCATCATCACTCGTTTCTTTTCTGAGGTTTTGTAAGTGTTTTCACCAGTACAGGTCACCTGTATTGCCTGTCTGTTTTCATCCAATGTAGTTATGCGTAAATAATTGGGGTCAGTAGACTTTGAGAAGGGGCCAAACTTGAACGCGTTTTTCCATGTTTTGCCTTTTATTTCTCCCACGTGCAACATTTTGGTTATGCACTTGGTCAGTTTTGACCTACTTTCATTTATTAAAGCTGTAACCTTTTGGGGGTTAAAAATGAACAGAGATCAGTTGTTGAGCAAACACATGACATGATCAGTGTTCAAAATGGTCTTCTTCCTTTACCCTCATTCACAACAGTAAGTTTTTATAGCAATGATCAGTGCTATATAAAATAACAATGTAACCTGCAGTTTTATGTTATAAACAGAGATGGCGACAGAGAGGCAAAAGTTACGGATTGCAGCTTTAACGTTAAACTGCAGTACTTTTAAGTTTAATGTAAAAACGCATTCGCAACATATTAAGTTAATCAGGTCAATTTTGATTTACCGTTAATGTTAAAACAATACTAACATTTAGCAACAGTTTGAAGCGTGGAGAAAATTTCTTACTGCAGCTGACGCAATCGTAAGGCGCAATTTAATTTTAGGGTCACAGGGAAAGTGATGCAATTTCTCTCGCAACAGCTGAGTCCTTCTTTGTGGCAGACGCTTCAGCGTGAGGCGTGCTGAGAGGAAAACTTCAGAAATGTGTCCAAATATTACAGCGAGCCAAGCGCCTCCGAGACGGACCGTACTGGACTTGGCAGCTGTCCAGGGTGTGAAATTAGCCATGGTTTACTACAGTGTCAGAGAAAACAGTGTATCTGTTGTTAATTATAAAAAGCAAACTTGTTAAGCTTTATTTATTTGATTTGATTAGTCCCTTTTGCTACCTTTCCGAGTTCTCGTAAAATCAGCATATTTCAAGCTGTCGAATGTCAGCTGAACATCTCACAGGCCACAAAAGAAGTTTTTTTTCATACGTTTTTGTCACGAATGCAGACGTACAGCATACGACTGTATATGTATAAATATGTACATACGACGAAGTTAATATTGCGTTTAAGTGACCTACATCTCAGAGGGGTTAGTATGTTTTGTGCATGTGTGACCTTGCTCTGGTGAAGGATATGCAGAATGAAAAAACCAACAATCTGCTGTGTGTTTGAAAATCTTTTAGAAACCGTTCGGTGTCTGGGAGAGTCCAAGTGAAAACAAACAGAGGAAGTATTAGTTAAGCTGCAGATCTCTGTGTAATAAATTGATATTTCATTGCTGTCTAATGATGCAGGACCATGCTCTGAAAACTATTCAGAAACGCCTGAATAACGTTATGGAGGATTTCCCTTTGAGTTTTAGATTTAGGATTGTGCGGAGAAATCAAATAACTTAGTAGAGGTTAATGCTAAAATACAGTTTTGTTTTGTTCTATTGGGTTGTTTGGTTCTTTTAGTTTTTATTTAGTTTGTTTCTGATTGATTCTATTTATATAGTTCTTTTCTATGCCTTCCAGTTCAGCTTTTTTACATTCTGAACTGTCTTGAACTGTTTTTCTTCTGTGCATCTGTTTTGTTTTGTTTCAGTTCTGTTTCATTTGATATTTAGTTCGAGTTTGTAGAGTCTGCAGAGTGTGACCGAGAGTGCAGGTTATGGTAGATGCCGGCTTTACCCAGCAGCAGGCAGTCTGAGCTGGTGGTCTCTAAAACAGACAAACAGTCCATTAAATTGACCTGTCTACCCCTGCAGACGCACGACCGTTTCTCTGCCTGCGGTAACTCTGTGGATTAAATCCAGAGACAACAGGAGAGAGCCTCATGGCAACGGCCGTATTCATCTCCGACTGTCTGCCACCGACAGCAGCCTGAATAAAAATTGATTGATATTGGCTTTAGTCTTTCTGGCTATTTGCAGCTTTATTTCCATTCTGCAGCACTTGGGTTTCACTGTTGCCACACAAATTTTTGGGTTAAAAATGACCATAGTTACTGGGCTAGTACATTACAGATTTTATAATTTATATTTTAAGATGTCAGGTCTGAGGTCTCAGAAAATGTCATCTTAACTTTTACTTTAACATACTTAAAGAAAAGTATGTAAAGTAACCTGCAATTTTCTGTTTCAAACAGAGATGGCGGTAGAGAGGCGAAAGTTACAATTGCAGCTGTAAATTATAAAAATAAGATACTCAAATAATAAATAATCTGGATAAACTCAGTAATTGGCTGTTTACAAACCAGTCAACCAGTCAGATTCATCCATAAGTTTAATCACGAGATGACTGTCAGTCTACAAAATGGACGTTATTAGCATGAAAATGCCCTGATTCTGGATGTCTTCCAAGACTCTGGCGTGTTAAAAACGCGGCCACTGCCTCCTCCAGCCAGGCTGCGAATTCGAAAGAAACAGCCAAATAGTGGAGATGCCAGTCCCCATCTGGTTTTGGAGCGCATACCTCTGCCGACAGAAACCGTGTCCTCGTTGACCCGAGGGGCGCGTGGCTGCTTTTAGAAGCAGCAGGAAATGCGTTGTAGTGTCTCTTCAGCGGCACACAGAGCAGTAATGGGGCAGAAATCTTTCTGTGAGGGAGTAATTACCCCACGGCTGTTGATATTTGATGCTCTCTCTTTGACCGTAAATTTTTTGCTCAAAAACCACTACCACGAGGTTTGGCCACCGTTACACACGCTCATTCGTCACCCGCAGGCCTCAGAAGTTGCGATCGCTGGTCATGACTACCTGATGAATCAATTCTTGGCTTTGTAGATCTGGACTGTTTAGGCTAAAAGCATTTTCTGTTGTCTAGAAGCTAAATGGAGAAGGAAGCATTGCCATTTGTTGCTGAGGAAACCAAATTATGGAATGCAGAAATTATGGGATGTATGTGTTTTGACCCTCAGCGTTTGAGCAGCACCTGTCTGCTAAATGTTAAATGGATATATGTATATTTAATATAATATAAGTGTGTGTGTGTGTGTGTGTGTGTGTGTGTGTGTGTGTGTGTGTGTAAATATATATACACACACACACACACACTCATAAAGATATAGATATATAAATATATACTTACACACACATACACTTCTCTGAACGGCCGTGATAGTCCTGACATGTGGTCCGAGATCCATCCCGCTCCAATTTCCAAGCGCTGGTTACTATTGCTAGAAGCATATTAAATTCTCCACTGGGAATGTGAAGCTAAAAATAAGAGAGCGTCTCATAATGTAAACAGTGAGAAATTCTGCCTGACTCTTGATGGACTTTTCTTGTTGCCTGTTTATTAATATTATTTCCAGCTCGCTCGTGGCTGCTAAGGTGATGAGATGATTGGTGAAGTTTGAAAGTGTGAAGGTTACGGTTTTGTAGACCACTTTAAATGTGAAATTGAATCTTCTAGAGTGTTAAAGGTATACATTTCTTGATTACCTTGTAGGAACTGTAAAATGAAGAAGAAATAGAATTTTTTTTAAGATTGATCTCAGATACAGCAGATAGATCTCTTGTGCGTTTTCTGCAGTTTCAAATCGAAAGCTGAACCCCAGAGCTGCAGCCAGGTGACGCCTGGATCCTGCACGACTCGTACTGCATCCGTTCAAAAGCAGAATTTTTTTTATTTTCACACTCGTGTGCACCCTGGTTGATGGGTTTGTATGATAAAACCCAGCGATGTGTTTTAAACGCTGATACAACGGTTCAGTCTTTATCTCTAGATCTTTCTAGATCTTCATGCACCACTTGTTGCTTGTTTGTGCAACAGTTATTGTGCAGTTGCTTTCAAAGTTTCTTCTTTGTTGACCTCATATGGAGATTGAGATTGTGGTCGTAACCATCCAACCTTATTTTAATCTTTAAAAACACGTGATTTTATACTTTTGCATTTTCGTTTCGTTGTGATGAACATCTAGCAAAACTGTTCAGCTGCAACGTTTAGTTGATATTTAAAGCTACTGTCCTGGCCCTGTTCTGTGGCGTTCATCAGTATTTCGGTGCACTTTACTCTGTATGCATCTTTTGACCAGCTGTGACTTCGGCATCTAAAAAAGCCCCCGTCCATTCCCAGAGCGTGGCGTAAACAGGCAGTAACTTAAAACCTGACGTCACTCCAGTGACACCCATAAATCACCCGCAAACCAGCCCGGTGTCCACTTTCATTCAGGTCACCCCCTCCTCATATGGATGGGTGATCAGTTTTGGTAATTTAGTGGAGAGGAAGAGAGGCAATTTATCAAGTGAGAAAACAGACCGGCGCATGAAAAACAAGCCCAGAATTAAAACACCTTGAAAACTAAAGTATCGTGTCGCACTTTCCCTGGGTTGTATTCAGATTTTAAAGGGCTTGAGTTTATATGTTGATTATTTGAATAAACAGTGTTTCACGGTCATGGAAATCTGGAAATATTTAAGAATTTTACAGTTGTGATTGGCATGCCTGGAAAAGTCATGTGAAGTCACTATAATATACGTTTTTATAGTCATTATACTGTGTAAATATATAGTCCACTCAGGACGGTTTCTGATTTGCAATGTTTTCTTCATCCTAAAGCAGGTTTAAATTAGATTTCTTTAAAGTAGCTTTTAAACCCCAGCTGCTGTGTTTATTTAGACATGTTCAATAAATGTATTAGCTACAAATGGCTCTTTGTGAGTGTAAGCCAGTAAATGTTATCCAGCAGTCACATATGATTGGAAAAGCAGGATTTTCTTTGGTCAGAACTGTGGGAACCCGGTGTGAGTTCAGGGTATGAGCCGTCACACATATTGCGTGTATTGACGGCCCTTGAATCATAAGATCTTATTTGTATTTATACTTCTCCGAGGTGAACGGACTGGAGTGGCCAATGCCATTTTGTCTGGCAACTGCTCTGTATGTGCATGCTGGGACATGTTGCTATGGCGATATGTTGTTTTATGATGTTTGCTCAGTTATCTTCGAGGACCTGATGTAACTGTTTCTCTCATGCGTCGTGCAGTTATTATTATTATTATTATCATATTAATTTGGGTTTTTGTCACATTACACATTTAGTCGTTTACTTGCTCTCATCAAAGCCATACCTATATTACAGCTTTGACACTCCCACAAAAAAAAGATGGAGCAAAAGTTTTATTTTACTACGAATATGTTAACCTGCACCTTTACTAGCCACTTTTGGGGTTTATTTGGTTTTAACCATCAATTCTGGAAACGATAAGGTCAAACCGACAGTTCAGTCTGCGATGGGAAAACTATTGTAGTCAAGTAACGGCTGTTAAAAGCAAATGTGTGGTGATCACAGAAACCGAGAGACTTTCACACCTGCTCGTGTGGTACCACAGAAAACACGCTGCCTTTGTCTTTACAAGCAGAGAGAAAAGGTCTTTGTTTTCCAGGAACGGCCTTCTAACAGAACACTTTCACTGCTAAGAATTCATGGTAATCGCTAAATTGCACGATGTACAATTGCAATGTCTTACAGTGCCTGTTTGTAGAACACTTCCCTACAAAATAGGCCGTTGTGAATATTTTGTAATGGTTTCCAAACTGAAACAAGAGGCACCCCCCAGCTCTTGAGAGAGGCCTGCGAGACATGTTTTGATGGTGAATCAATGGAGCAGTTCTGAATAGAGTTCTGCTCACTGTTATCTGTTAGCATCTGCTGTCACGTCGCTCTGCTAATGAATTCTCGGCGTGTGCGCGCTCCGCTTGTGAATGAAGTGAGAGCAGCCGGCGGAGACGCGCGTTAAGCTGTTGTTAAGCTTTTCTCTGCGCCGCTAGTATGTTGTGCTTCTGTTCCTGCGGCGGTTGCGTGCGATTCTACGTTTTGATCTTCAAATGAATTCGACTTATTTAAATTTAACATTTTTTGCATGACAAATTTTTTTTACAAGTTAAAAAAGTTTGACAGTATTTCCTCTTGTTGTAACTCCTTTTTCACACTATTGTTAGTTGCAAAGCAATCTGTGTATTTAATTATAGTAATATCATCGTTATGATTATTTTTATTTTATTATATGGCATAATATTCATTATTATTATTATTGTTTGTGTTGTGATTCGTTACTGCTTTTGTTATTTATCATATAATATAATAACAGCAATAATAATACTTTAATATATAATCAGTGATTTCATTAATTTATTTTGTGTTCTTATATTTTATAATTATTGTAAATTATAATTTGTCATTAAGCTAACAGCACTACAAAGTATCATTCTGGAAAATAAATGACTTTCCATTTCTCTTGTCGCAGTTTGCCCCAGCACGGACATCCGCAACAACGCCACTAACCTGCGTGTTCTGGAGAACTGCACAGTGATCGAGGGCCATCTGAAGATCCTGCTGATGTTCAAGACCAAACCGGAGGACTTTCACGGCCTGAGATTCCCGAAGCTTGTCATGATAACAGACTATCTGCTGCTCTTCCGCGTCTACGGCCTGGAGAGTCTTAGCGACTTGTTCCCGAACCTCGCCGTCATCCGCGGCACCAACCTGTTCTTCAACTACGCCCTGGTCATGTTCGAAATGCTCCAGCTGAAGGAGATCGGCCTCCACAGTCTGACCAACATCACGCGGGGGGCGGTGCGTATCGAGAAGAACCCGGATCTCTGTTACCTGTCCACCCTTGACTGGTCCAAAATCCTGGACTCGGTGGAGGACAACTACATTGTGACCAACAAAGACGATCGCGAGTGTGGAGATGTTTGCCCAGGTACTGTCACCGGCGTGATAACCTGTATGCAGACCACCATCAACGGACACTTTGGGGACCGATGTTGGAACCAGGATCATTGCCAGAAGAGTGAGTCATGCTTTTTTTGATAATATTGTTTTTGATATTTATTTTATTGCTTAATAAGCTGCGCTTATTATTAAAAACTGATGTTATAAAGTTATTAAAATGTTCTCTTTACCTTACCCTGATTCACAATGATAAATTTATAATAATGGTTTATAATTTGAGCTATCGGGTCTGATTTTCCAGGAAAGTTTAGTCTGGCTTCATTAGAATTCAACCTACGTAATGAGAAGTACGTAAAGTAACCTGCAATTTTATGTTTCAAACAGAGATGGCAATAGAGAGGCAAACATTATGGATTGCAGCTTTAAAGTGAGGCAAACTTTCAATAACAAAGTTGAACAGTGAGAGAGAGAGAGATTTTGAGAGAGAGAGTGTTGGTGGGGGTTTGGTGTGTTCCTCCTCTGTTTTCTATTCGCCTCACACCTCATACACCCTGAATCAGATCGAGCATCTTGTTTACATTCACCTCGTGTGTTTTTCATGCGTTTTTTTGGTTTTCAGAGGGAAATGAAATAGAAGCGTTCGATACGTCTGTCCGGCCTCAAACGCAGAGCCAAATTAGCACAGAGAAAGCTGTGGTTTTTTACACTACGTAGACAAAAACGCTTCGATTCAAAGCTCACGACTGCTGTGGAAATTGATTAGCGTTAGCGATGAGTCAGGATGCTCAGCTAGTCGCCCAGCAACCAATAAATTGATTAACAGAATGCCAAAAGTTGTTCCAAAAACCCAATTATGTAGTTCCACACATTCTTGATGTAGCTGAACGTGTTTCTGTAGTGATGTCACTTTCGAATTCAATGAGGTCAGGTTTTTCAAATGTCGATGAGGTCAGATTCTTTAGTATGGCCAATGTGTTCTGACAATCCGACTTCATCCCAAATAAAGGTCCACGTTGGCGACCAGAAGGTGTCCCCTGGTCTGCAAAGGGCAGCAGGCATGCATGACTCAAGCCACTTTTTGTCATGTGATAGGCGAGTGTTTATTTGGGCCTAATGTCAAAGCCGACCCCATTTCTAAATCATGATGCAATGTCGCTGTATAAGGGCAGGAGCTGAGGGTGAGCGAGTGCGCAATGCTACATTGAGTTTCCATATCCTGGATGAAACGCGGGCTCTCCTGCCAGATAAACACAACCTGTCCATGTTTGCTTGTTTAGCCCGACCGTCATGTTTTCTTGTTCCTGTAAGGAATTCTGTTATACCGCAGATAATAAGAGGGGAAAACAGTTTGCGTCAAAAAAAAAATTCCTGCCGTCACCCTGTTTTGGCGTGTGGTTTTCTTTAGCACATATTTCCAGAAGGGTCTTTTTAACGCATGTGTTTTTCCATGTTTGGTTTGAGTTAAAGGTGAAGTGTGCATTTCTTGGAGATAAATACTTTCTCCTGTCCCAGTAAAATATACAGAGTGGGAGCTAATCCCTAAGAAGTGTACACTTACTCGTGGTGTTTGTCATGTCTGAATGGTATTTTGTCAACTTGAAGCTATTATTCCTGTATCCGTTAAATTGATTTGTGAAAGCATCTACCAAAGGAATAAATGTAAGAGTCAGCGATGTCCAGAAAGTCAAGACGCAAGTCCTTGATTCATTCATAACTGTAACAAACCGTTTTTGTGCGGGTAAGTGTTTTAAGCAAAGTAAACGTTTCAAGTTTAGATGGTGAAACGCAGTCGTGCGGTCGAGTGGAAAGATAAAATCTCTGCAGGTGCTTCTGTAAGCGTCGTTTTCCGTTCGTAGCTAACAAGAAAATACAACTGTGTACTTGAAGCAGAGCTGCAGGTGTTCGCTTGAATTGGTGTTTTGTAACGACTCTTATTTCTAAAGCTAATGATAACAAAACAACAAACACAGACGCAGAGTTTCTCCTTTAGTGTCCTGCTGACCCGGTGCGATTATTTTTCAGCAAAGGTGGAAGTTTCTGCTTTGGTTTAGGATGATTTTGAAGAAACAACTGCATTAAAATATTCTGTGTAATACGTTTTTTAACATATAATCAAAAGTGCCCCTTGTTGAAGAATTACAAACATTTAAATGAAACAGTGCTATACGTGAATTTAATGGTAAAAACTGTTCAAAACAACATTGTTAATCATTATGTAAAGAGGAATTGAGACTCTTAAAGGGACAGTAAGGCCCTTATTATAGTTTCCTCTTCCCTGTAATTGTTAAAACTCAGAGAAAGGTGTGGAGTACAAACGGCAGATCTTCTCTTTAGATAAGTGATATCTCTTCCTCTGGCACACTGTGTTCTGTTATTGTGAGTGTTGATCTGTTTCGGCTGTGTTGCGGCTCTTGCGCAACACAGAGATTTTTAGGTCAAAGTTCAGCAGCGGCGGGTTTGCGTTTTGTTGTTGTCGAAGCGTTTTTTCCCCTCCGATTATGTCAGAGTTGCGCGTCGTGGACTTCAGGTCGTTTTTTTCCCGGGATCAATCGCTGTGATTTAACCTGGCTTAACTTTAATCTGATTAACTGAAGCTAAATGGTTTGGTAGTACAAAATCCCAATTTTATCACGGCAACCTGAACTCAGTTTTTGTTGGGTTTAAGCATCGTGGTTATTAGTATTGAAAAAACACGGTTTAAAAGCACAAGCTATCAATCAAAATAGCGTCAATCTTTGTTTGCTTCCAAAGTTATGCAAATTGTAAATTGGTCTGTTAATGTTGTTAATTAAACATGTTTTGTTTGGTATAAAATTGTACAATTGTAAAAGCATGTTTTATGGCTGTAAAATACTTGCTTATATAGACAGTGAGCTAAGAAATCTGAGATGACATTAAAACTCTAAATCTGATTCAATCTAATTTAAATCTGGAAATTAACAAAAGAAGAAACAAACTGTGAAATGAAGATGAAAGTCCTTAAACAAATGTAACCAAATTCATGACATTGACCGATGTTGATTTTGTACGAAAGGTCACATTTTCTTGCCGGCTTTGAAACATACTGATGATCTTTGGAACAGATTGTTATGCTGATAATGTTCTTAAAAAAAACAAAAATGGAAAAATTGCTTATTTTACTACTGGTCCAACTGTAGCTGGTCTAATTTTTACATACATATACAATTTATCAAATCATATATTATCAGTAAATTAAATAACAATTATGTATTTAAAATACTATGAATATTATGACATAAGATTCTGAGAGCTTTTAGCTTTGTGTTTTAAAAACCGGAACAAGTGGGAAAGATGGGAAATGGGAAAATGTTGGCAGGCACAGCTGTCCGGTAATAAATCTTCAACACTTGCAGGTGGGGATAACAGTGAGTTTAAGGTTCAGTGAGTTCAAGGAAGTCGGGTTTCTCGTTGTCATGGCTCAGCTGAAAGTCTCTGGAAAACCTCCTGATGTTTCTCTGATCTTCCGGCCTTCGCTGACAGATAAGCCTGTGACCGAGTGATCCACATGTGACTGCAGAAATCCAGCCTTTATGGAAGGACAGTAGATTGTTTGTCTGCTTGTTTAGTTTGTCTTGTGCATCGTTTGAAGAGTTCCACGTTCCATTTAAAACACAAATTTCCAAACGGCCAAAGAAGAAATTCCTGGTTCCGCAAGAGACATCCGACTCCAGGCCCGAAAACAACATGCGCGCACCCAAATTGTCTGGTATACTATGTAGGGTGTATGGGTTAGCATGCTGGTTAAAGTGTGCCAGTCATAGAATGTATTTTATGTAGGTCATAGTAGGTTATTGTATACAGGGTGTGGGTGGTAGACTAGGATATAGTATGTAGGATAAAGGGTTTAGTGTGCTGGTCTTGGATCTGTTATGTAGGGCATAGTACAGTATGTAGGGTGTATTATGTGTGTGTGTGTATTCGTAACAACATTGGCTGTAGGGGCTGCATTATGTTGCTATGGAAACGGTATCAGGGTACATGCAAGGAATGAATGACGCTATTGAGTGTCGTCCATCACTTCCTGTTTGGGTTTTGTTTGGTTTCATAGCAGCTACCCCACTTCACTTCATTATTACTCATATCAGCTAGTGTGCACTACACATTCCAGTCTAAATTAATGTAGTGTAGATACTAGTACAAAGCCGTTAAAGTGATAAACTGCCTATTTGTTAACTACAGTTTAAAGGTGGTTTACTGCTGTTTAAAAATGGTAACATTTATATTTATATTAATGTATAATTTATATTTTAAATGCATTTTAATGATAAATATAACTGTCACCATGAAAAATAAAACCAGCTTTGTATTTATTTGTGGTCAGTTTAGTGCAAGTTAAGCTTTATAATCACCACAGGAAACAGATTTGTGTTGAGTTTGTGAAATCCCATTAACTTCTGTTGTAAATGGTTTTCTGTCCACACATTGATTTTTACTAACTGAAAGATTTTGTCTAATATAACTAAAGGACGAGTCGGCTGTATTTTCGCAGTATTCAGCAGCGTTATTTCTTGTATTTTACCTGTAACGTTCCTGTAATGGTGCAATCGTAAAAGTCGGTCGTAGCATCACTACACCTGATCAAACATTAAACATTTAGCACACTAGAAGAGGCTAAACTGAAACTGTGCGTCTGTTCTGCTCATGTTATCAGTTCTACTGAAAACCGGCTTATCAGACCACAGAAATGCTGTGGAATCAGACTCGGTTAGATATGGCAACCAAAAATGACTTTTTACAAAACATTTGGGTAAACTTTTTGTGCAGCTGAAGTGTGCTGGTCAAGTTATGTTGTCGGTGGAGATGTTAGCTTCCATCTGCTGTTAGAGGAAATGGTTTTCCAAGCCCATCTCAGCGCGGGTCAGTCCGTCAGTCACTGTGAAGAGATGCTCAGCGTGTCAGATAAGAGCTCATGAGGATTCTCTCTTCCCCGTTTTACTGCTCTTTTGTCCAGACGTTCGTCTCACAGTCGAACAGCTGGAGGTTTGTCTGCTCCGCTTGACCAAGAAACGGCCTTTTCTTTTGTAGCGCTTTATGGAATTTTTTGGGGGAAAAAGTGACTCATAAGACGTGTCAGTGTTAACAGATCTGTGCGATGCAACGTTTTTCTATTTTAATCTATTCAGTAGTAACATTACACATTTCCGAGCCGAGATTTACATAAAAACAGATTTACATAATCGATTATCGTAATCAATTAATCAGTATTTACCATAAAACAGCATATTAATATTAGGCCATTTGAACTATTATGTGTTATTTTTTTATAATAAAATTATTTCATTAACATATTTATATATAATGACATTATCAAATGACTTAAAATATATTCAACATAATAATAATAATAGTAAAGTTACAAAGTTTCACATAACGGGTGTCCCAATTCTGTTTAAGCTTTATACATTTTTAAATGATTTTTGTTTACTTGTTTACGTACATCAGTTACGGCCTTGAGTCTTATATAAACCTGTGTAGTGAAAGTCTGAGGTTCTTGCACAAAGCTCCCTTGACTGAGGAGACAGAGGAGACGTTTCATGAGTCCAGTGGCATCCTGGAGTTGTCCGCTGCTAAATCAAAGACGACTGTGCACGTGAGCAAGAGTTTTATTTACCCCACCAATTGAGCTCTGACACAAATCCTGTCAACCTGTATCACCCTGATCTCGATATGCAAGGCCTCGCATTGCATGCGACCGTTTGCATCAGATGTGTTCGGATTTTGCAACCGTTTGTTTACAATAAAGCAGGAAGTGACTGTGTTATATCGTGTGTTTGATAGTTACGTCGTTTTGCATGCGCGTGTAAGGACTTATTAGTCAACAAATTGTGCAGAAAACCCACTGGTCAATTTGTGTAAATGCGTAGCTTTGCGTATCCTTATCGCCAGATGACAGTGTTTGGATCCGTGTCTGTTCAGGGGGAGATAGCCGTCTACAAGCTCTTTCTGTGAATGACTTCCTCGTGTTTTGATCAAAGCAGAGCGAGTATCGAAAACATCCATTTCACATTAGTCTTTCCGGCAGTTTGTGTTTGGATTAGGAAGCGCAGATTGCATTGGATTAACCGTTTTGGAAGAATAGCTGTAGCAGTTGTACGTACTCCGTGATTCTGTGTGTGTTTGTGTGTGTGTCTGCGGCCGACTACCAACCTCCATTCATTAGCTCAACAGGAAGCCCTGAGGGAGATAAAGTCTCTCTCTTCATTCTTATCAATGGCAGCGTTTTTACGCCCTGCGTTTGCATAGCATTACTGACACACTTTTCTGATAAACTGCCCTCTCTCATCTGGCTCTTCTTCTTTCCTTCAACTGTGCAGAGTCACTGGAAAGCAAATCTCGTAAGCCACAGACACAGTTTACAAATGAAATGTTTCTGACATGCCTGTAAACATGAGGAAGTAACGAACGGAAGGTGTTTACATGTGGCTATTGACTGTTAAATGCGAGCAAATGTGGCGTCACTATTGCGATGTAAATCTGTGAAGTCGCTTGTAGCTTTGTTTTTGTTTCTCATTGGCTAGATTAGAAACGATTTGATTAACCCCGTGTTATTGGCTCTTAGGTGTGTCTGTTTTTTTATCTAAATGTTTGTAAGTAGCTGAAGATGTCGTACATTTTATGAATTCAATTTTATTGATGCTATATTAAACAGTTGTGGGTGTCCAAAAGTCTGAGACCAGACTTCATTTAAACCTAAAAAAAAGTTAAATATATGAGACGTATTTAAGATCTCTAGGTCACTAATCAAATGTAAGCAAATGTGTGACATTGGCCATGTTGACTCCTTTGTACACAAGGTCACAAGATGTGGAGTCAGCGCTAGCTTTTATCAAAGCAATACGAAGAACATTCTGAAACCGATGAACTATTTCAATTCACTATTTTACATTATATATTATTCTGATAAGAAACGCTGAAATGAAAGATTGGAAAAATTACGTATTAATGCAAAATCAAAATTTTAAATACTTTGTTTTTGTCTCAGAAATGAGCCTTAGATAGACATCTTTATTTTTCTGTGTTTAGACATTTTTTTTTTATTAAAACTAAAATTTTTGGCCCGCCCTAAGAAAGTAGATCTTTACTATGAAAAGTTAAATGTCATAAACATCTCAGAGCCGTAGAATGCCGAGTAGTATCAGGTTGTCTGTTATTCTCTCCCGTGAGTGAACTGGCAAATGTTTTCTCGGGAAATTTCTCGGGTTATATTAATAACTGAAGAGAGGTCGACGGCATGCGGGTTGCTCATGTTTTCAGGGTTGCTAAGCAACAGCGAAGCAGCGGTGTTGAAAAGCTAGCGCACGCGTGTGTGTGTGATGAGTTTTCTGATGGGCTGTGTGTTCACTCGAGCGTTTCCCAGAGGTTTGCGTTCGGAGAAAGCATCCAAAATCCACACAGATGAGGTATCTGGCTTTATTCGGAAGTTCACCGAAAATACTTGGAATTGTTTCCTGCTTTTGTGTGCTCTTCCACTTTCCACAGATAAACCATGGAAGTGACTGACTTCAATTAGAAGTCTATGTTTTCTCTTCTAAAACAAAAACTACGGCTATTAAATACGTTGTTAGTCGGTTTGTGCAGAATTTGTGTTTGCCGAACTCTGAATTCTCACCATTTACAGTTGAGTTCTGCATATGCCAAGCCCCTTTTCTATTAGTTTATTGAATGTATTAATTAATTGATAAATGTATGCACCTGTACTGCTCTTGTATGTTAACTTAACAGGTGGTGGTTAACCAGTAGGGTCTTTGAAACAGCTTGACACACGAGTCAACCGCTCTACTTAAAAGTTAATGAGTCAGTCGGTTCTGAATCGTGTTGATGTCACGACCAGTTGGAAGAACAACCTGAGCAGTTCAACATAATACAGAAAGGTCATGTGATCTGTCATAACTTACCTATTGTTTAACCCTCATATATCACTTACAGGGGCGTTTCCTGTTTACAAATCTGTGGCTCTTGGGTTACTGCTGGTCGTCGTGGCACATAAATAATATGTTCGCGGTTTACGCAAGCAACTGTGGCTGTTGTAATTGGCTAATTTTAAATGAATGCAATGTTTTGCTGTCAGATATTCCCCTCCAGCTTGTGTTTCTCAAACTGTTGTTATTGCTGACTTATTGTTAACTTATTGTTGACTTCGTTTCCACTCAGCAGTACATCTGGGCACCTGGTTCCTGAACTGTAAAACCTCACAGCTGGTGAGTGATGAATGAAAGGACCTCTGAATTTGGCTTTTTCTCATTCCCTCGTACTTCGCATTGTCTCTAATGAGATGTTGGGGTATGGATGGCAGGCAGTTTTTGATTACGGCCTTTGATCAAAGCATGAAGCTTCCCCCAGTGAGAACCCGTTGCGGGTTCTCCCACACGGAGCGCTGACTCAGCGCGGAGAGTCATGGGTCCGAGTCATGTCCTGACCCCGCCCACCACAGTCTTCCAAAGTTCTGCCCCTCCCTCACAGAATGAGAAAGTCTTGCTTATCAAAACATTGCTTTGTTTGCAACGTCTGTATCTTTTGGTCTCAGTTTAGTTTGCTTTAGCGAGGTCTGAATTAGTTTGAATCGTTCACATTAACACCAAAATTTTCACCTTTGAGGCATTTTGCAACATTTTGTAGCTTTAGGCTTATGTTACTTTATGATGTTATACTGTCACATGTTTGGGTTTAATAAATGTTGCATTTACAAACCACATTCTGTTCCTGAATGCAAGCACAAACCTTGCACCTTAAAACACGTTGGTTACCCTAAAACCAGCCTAATGACTAGTCTGTTTCGTAGACCTCTAGTTTTGTGGTTCCCTCACTCCATTTAAGAATTCAGATTAAAATCGGAGCGAGAGCTGGACCCGAGCACCTGGTCCATGAGAGGAGCGCGAGCTTGGCCCGGCGTGTTGCACAGCTGCGGAAGAGAATTGCCTCGCAGTAAGTCTGGGGGATTTCCCTCCTAAATCAGCCAAGTTTGGAAAAGCAAAGCTCGGGATTCTGTCACCACGCCATACTGCACACAGAACTATGAGTCAGACCCAAAAAAACACGCTCTTCTGATCCAATTTAAGCCTTTCGAACCCTGCCAGGTCTCAACCATTCCAAGAAAACATGTAAACATCTTGATCGTTCGCACTATAGGCGGGGGAATAAGTACAAAACGCTTGGCAGAAGTTGTGGGCGACGTATTTTTAGATCGCTTTTAGAAATGGGGGCCATGCGGTTCACGGCGGAGTATTTTTGGGTTATCGTATCTCATTAAAAAAATTAACACTCCAGCTCTTACTGACGCCATGTGGCGCATGTAGCGTCCGCGTGCGAGGATTCCCTTCACGTGGTGTTAATGAAGTTTATTGAAATGAGACGGGCTCTTTTGACGATCATGTCAACAGATTGTCAGTAGAATTTGTTTAGTTAGTTCTGTGGTTGTTTGGTGATCTGTTCAATGAATGTGGCTTATTCGTGCATCTTTGTAATCTTTGTTTTTCACTGGTCTAATCTTTAATTTGTTTATTTACAGCGTTTAGTCTTTTTCTAGGAATTCCACTAGACGGTCAGTGTTATTTCGCTGTTTATAGTATGATCTCATGAGGGATTTTAAGAAGGGTGCTTGATGATTGCTAAGAAACAGTTGAACAAACTGTTCATTCAGATGCCAAGACTTTATTTTTTTTAGCATAGTCTCTATGCAAGTATTTTTGTATTTTTATTTAATTGAAGTCCTCCAAAAACGGTCATACAGACTTATTTTATATCTTTAAATGCACATTGTCATAAATAAATAGTAGCAGGCCTCAGTTTGTTTCAAATCCTACAATCGAGAAATGATTTTTAAGTTTAATGAGTAAGTCAAGAATCTCTTGGACCGAATCAGTGAATGAGTCGCCTAACCAGTACTTTATAACTGACTGATGACTGTTTCTCGCACAAGCATTTCCGCAGTGAGGTGGGTCTGTCAGCGACTTTAGGAATTTTGCACAAATCTGACAGGAAAATAGAAATCAATAACTTTTTCCTGGTTCATCCTTGCTGCAGGCCACAGTGTGACTCTGGCAGGGAGGTTGTCCTTCTTTAGGCTAACTGCACCGACTCTAATCTGTAATGGTGTGGCACACATTGCGCTCATTCCAGTTCCCCACGGGAAAACCTTTAGCCACTTTTTTAACCTTTAATGACTAAAACAGATGGTGGAGATACAAAGAAATGTATTAACGTTCATAAAAATAATACATTCAAGACATACAGCTATTATTAACATTTATTATTATTGTTAACATGTTCTTGTTAAATATCCAGGTCTGAACGCGCGAGACTCCTGCTGTGAATTGTTCCGGCCTACCGTTGAAAAAATCCCTTGATTCGTAATGTGTTTTTTGTGCGGGCGTTGGAGAAAGACGCCCGTGAGCAGAGCCTGTGGGGACCTGCTTCATCAGGCACCAGAAATAAAACAGGCCTTCTTTAATTGGGAATGTGTGTGTTTTCATTAAAGTTCTGCCAGCATGCCACAATGAGCCATCCTGCCAGTCGACTAATTGGTCTAAGTAGAGTGCTAACAATGCCAGGCATGGCACAATCTGCTGGTGGTTAACGCCAAGCGCAGAATACAGCAAAATGTGTCCAGTCTGTCCAGTTTCCCAAGACGAGCCTCAATACTGGACACATTTTTGTGTTGCTGTTTTATTTAGCCTCCTCACCATGTTCACTGAGCTTTTTGTGCAGCAGAGTTTGAGATATCCTGACAACCACCAGAATACCCTAGCAACCACATAACAACCACCCAGAACATTGTAGCATCATGGAAGGTTGAAATCTGTTGACAGATTTGGTTTTCATCTCACAGTTATGACTTCTTGTTTTGGTAAGTGCGCCGTTTAATCAGCAACCACGCAGTCTCAGAAGAGGTTTGCGTCTTGCTAACCGTTTTCCTCCGTGAGACCACATGCTCACGACTTTCTCGTTCTGATCTCGTTTCTTTCTCCTCCCTAACGGTATGGCTGTTTATAGCTTTATCACGCCTACCCTGCTGTAGCCTCCTGCTCGAAAACAACCGCCCCCCACCCCTGGCCTCTTTTGAGCTTGCATTGTGACACCCCCCACCCGCACTCGCCCTCTTTCTAAGGAAGGGTTGGGCTGGTCAGCTGACCGTATGGAACTCTTGTTTATCACTGTGCTGTGCTGTAGGTCGCTGGGGTGGCTGTTAATCTTTAACATTCAGTGCTGCCTGTTGCCCTCTGTCCAAACGGTGACCATAGGAATAGCTGTTTCCCAGCCCTGCGTGTACGTCGAATTCAGATTGTTGGATTCAATTTCCCTCCCAATCATGTTTCTTGGGTGACTTTCACAAAAATGTGTTCCCATTGCATCCCAAGAAAATAAGACATTAAATCAACGAGTATGTTTTTTAATCATTTTGAATGAGGCCTGACCATAGATTTTTATTGCATTGTGGCATTATTTTATGGCAAAGGGCAGTGCAATTTTAACCTCATTCTCATCAATGTAACGTGTTTAACATTTTATCTTCTGTTTTAATTTATGTACTCTCAATGGTTTTCTCACAATAGATGACCGTTATATCACTGTTTGCTTTCTTTTCATCATTTAAGCTGGGCAAAAAAAGTGACAATGTTGGTACAGTGTGCGTTGGCTGGCCTAACGGCCCATAAACACAAATTTAATGTATGGAAATTGTTTTTTGACTGAGACATAAACCAGGAATTGTGCTGTTTTTCTGCTTGTGTACTTTTTATATGTTGTACATTACAGAATTTTGTTACGGATTTGACCAGTTTTCCTTCTAAAGAAGTGTTTCATTTCCCAAAATGAAACACTGTGCAGGGCATATTTGGGCCATAATGGCTGTTGGACATTTCCTTAAGGAATTATTTCTTATTCGACACCTGTTTTATTAGACACACTCTAAGTATACTACAGAATAAGTTTAGTTTTTCTTGAGTAACATTATATTTAGACTGTGCAAAATAAGAGGGCCACAGATGGCCTCCCTCTGAACATACAGTACAGAGAACTGTGAACTAGCAGCATAAGTGTTTGTTTTCGACTTCCTGTGTTTGCTGTATCATTGTCTGTTTTAAGTGAGTCATTCTTTCCTTATTTGAGAATCTTGGAGCAGCTCTCGTTCATAAATATTCCAGGAATTCAACAGTCCCCGACACGTTTGAAGGATGCAGTCGCCAGAATGCAGGATGTTATGGGAGAGGTCGTCAATGTGTTTTGTTGAATGTTGACGTTTCTGTTAGTATATCGATAAAAAAAATGGTGGTTCTTGCCAAGTTAGGTAACAATATTACTTCTACTCATTATTTTACCAATTGTATTGTCATTATTATGGATTAGTTCAGAATGTTTTCAATTTTACATTTTAACTTTAACTATTTATTTACCTAACTACCAAACAATAATTTGTGAATATTGTTGTTTTCATTTCGCCTGTACTTTACACTTGACCTGTCTTGTGGTATTTTCCTCTCTCAGCTGTTTGTTCGACAGTATTTTCCTGTAAAGCTGCAACAATTCAGAATTGTAAAAATGCTATTAAAAATTCAATTTTGAGTTCTATATTTATGGTTGTTTGGGAAAGAAATATAGCATATAGAACATATATACATGTATGTATAGAAACATGTAGAAACATATAGAAAAAAATCTGCTCCCTCAGTAGAAAAGTCATTGCTCTTCTCTCTTAGTTATAGTTCTACAGCAGTCTGGAAAACGCAGCACCTGTGCTGCCAAATCCGTAACCCAGAGTTCACTGACGAGAAAACCAGATTAAGAGTTTTCCGGCTATCGCTGTAACCCAGGAAACCATCTCGCTGTCATAGACCGCCAGCAAGACTGTCGAGTAATCCCTCACCGAGAGCTCTGCGCGTCTGGCGTGCTGCTGCGCTGCGTCGTGAATATGAAGCAGCTCCACATCTGCACTGCAGCCATTGCGATGCCGCAGGTTTCTAGAGCAGGGTCAGCCCAACCCTCCCAGCCTCGGTCCAGGCATGCGGACCCTGTTGTAATCCTCGTTGCACTGCTGCTCTCTGGAGTCTCTGTACCGCACTGCTTTAAATGCAATCAGATGCAATATCGTGCAACTTTAGCATTTATCTCCCTATTCCCACAAGGCTGAACTGCTAGAACGGGCCCGGCCAAATTGAGATTCTTTTCCCTTGCTGTCCTTATTTGGCACATGGACTTGGAACACAAACATTCCACCTGCAAAAAAGGCCACCCTGAATCGCAGACGTACCCTGAGTTCAGATACTCTTCATTTGTTCATTCGAGAAGATAATGACCTATTCAGTTTCCCTTGAAGCTGAAAAACATGCCTGCTTCATGACTAGCTCTTTTAAATCCCGGTGATCTAGTTACATGGATTAAGCGAATATTTTTTCCTACAAAGTCCAATTCTTACCGTATTATGGGGTAGGTTAAGAAGATAAGCTATTTCTAGCAGTATATTGGTTTCTTTAACATCAAGGTGCTTACGGCTTTAAAAAGGCAAGCAAGCCACCAAAATCTCTTTCTGAACTGATATATAAACTGTACTTTTCTTGAATTGCTCAATATAACAGTTATTGCTTTTAGGGAACGCTCGAATTCTTGCTTTTCCATCTGTTGTGGCGTTCTCAACTCGCTGTGATCTTTTCCATGCAGGTTGAATTGTAATCATTTTCTCCCTTCCCCCTCCCGCCCGACGGTCCTAGAAGATATTCACGGACCAGTTCTGTCCGTCACTAGACTGTCCAATCAAAACGCTGCCTGTCTCATTCTGGACCCCAAGGAGAAATGGTGAACGGGTTTTGATCAGTGGTGACAGGGATGAGCATCAGTCCTGATGGACATTGATTTTGTCCTTTCCTCTGCAGCAGCAGTTGCATTTTATCAAAGAAAACCTGTAACTTGGAGAGAAAGCTCATTTTTTTTGACTGGGTGTTAGTACATTTGTGATGTAGGCTGATTTGCTATTGAATTACTCAATGAATGTAGTTTATATACAACAAACGTACGAACGCAACAAACATACAGAATTGAGCATGCCTAGCTAGTTGCGTTTGTTGAGTGTGTGTTTCACAGCAGTTCTGAAAGCAGTTTCTCGTTGGGAATCGAATGTTTTCACAGCTTTAATTAATAAAAAGGCAAATGTAATGTGGTTGGTTTTACAGGTTTTGCAAACAAGCCACACGCTTACAAGCTTCATATCCGAAATATAATTTGAATAGATCAGTAGAGGCATTACTATGCAAACTAACTAAAAAAAAAACCTACAAGGACAGGCACAGACAGATTGCCAGAACAGCATTGATGTGAATAAGTCCTTCAGTCAGATGTCCTCACTGAAGAACCATCTCTGATCATCTAGATAACAGGTGACTCAGTGTTTTTCTGCAGGAAGTCTTAATTGAATCATCCTCTAAGCCACAGAACATTCTGGACAGCCTTGAAGGTCTGTTTGTCCCCTGCTGATGGTGCAATAATCAAGTTTTGCCATTGACCCAAGTTTAAATTCTGGAATGATCCTTGACACTGTTTAGCAGGTGTCAGCTTGCCATTAGACCATTAACTGAAGTGTTTTGATTGCCTGGAAATACTTTTCAAATGTGAACCTTTGAGAGCAACTTCTTGCAGCCAATGATTTTTTCCCATAGTTTAAATACAGTCCGTTAACCTGTTAGCGTTGATTTATTCCAAATAAATACAGCGGGGAAACCCAGCTGTAAATCCATGAAATGGAATTTTCTTATGCGCTTCCTTGTGTTGTGAATGATGAAGTCTGTGTTTCATATCCGTAATGACCAATGAATTATTTCGGTTTTAATCTTATCTCTACATAGTTTAATGCTTTGAACACATTTGGAATTTCAGAAGTTCTAGGATCTCGGCTTTCCGAACAGCAACACAAAATGCAAATTAGTTCCGTAATGCCTGGAGGCAAAAGCTGGAGACTGATTAACTCTACATGTCCAAGACTTTAATGTATTCATGAAGAACTCTGTTACTGATATGTGTTGGAAAGTTCAGACAGGGTTTTAAAGTTCTCGAAATGTTCTAAGAAGGTTTGTTTTTGATTACACAAAAAGAAGACCACAGAGAACATTATAAGAACATTCATATTTGATTCCCCAAAAAACAACCAGATGAAACCACAGGGAAACATTCGGGGAACATTCTGTGTTTGTTGGGTGTATAGGGAAGTGATTCGAGTGCTCTCAATGTTGTATGTATTTGAGCACTGGGTGTTGTAGGATGTGTGTGTGTGTTTGGTGACAGACACTCCCTTGACTTGTTCAAGCAGGTCGCTCGCTCTCTTCTGCAGTGAGGTACACACACACCCTGAAAGCAGCAAAACAAAGACTGCTGTCAGAAACATACATCCTACTAAACTTACATACTGCTTTACCTACACTCACAGATGAGTTACAGTTCCTACTTAGGCGATATTATGAGAGAACTTGCCGTGGATTTGTTTAACAGGCAAATTCTGTTGATTTGAATTTTGTGCATAACGTTTGAAAATGTTCGACACTTGCGGCTCTCAACATCCTGCGGGTAACCAGGGTCCAAAATGAACACTCATCAAGGGACCGGCCCGGTGATCTCTCTGTGGTGGGACAAATATATATTTATTAAAACCATGCAAAATACACCTAAGCGTTTCATTAGTTTTAAGATCACCAAACACAGACAACACATTTGACAAACATTTTAAACTCAGTTAATGACTAAGAGAGGAAATTACGTAAATGCATTTGGACATTTAAATATATTTGTCATAATGGCCACTTTATGTATTTTATGAGACCAGAATTAAGATGATTTAGCCACAGTGCCCTTCCCGGACATCATGTTTGTTTTTCAGTAATACAGACACATAATGAGCTCCTCCAGTGTACCTGCTTCAGTGTGTAAACTCTCACCTTTACACTGAAGTCTCGCGCAATCTCGCGATATTTGCATAGATCGTCCCCCGCCCCGCCCCCTCCCATTCTGACCACGTGACACCGGGTTATTTGTTTACATTTCTGCACCTCCGGACTTCCTCCGTAACATTTACATTAAATATTACATTAAAACCAAATACAGTCAAATAAAATCAGCACAGATCTGGCCTTACTAAAAAGCGTGTGTAGAATTTAATTGCACTATTAAATTCTAATTGAACTGGTTTCAGAGCCGTGTTGATAGATATAATAAATATATAGTGTAGATGGATGGATGGATGGATGGATGGATGTTTCTTGCTTTATAAAATACAGAAGATGTACAAAAACAACGCGCATGAATGAAACGGGAGGGGAGACGCGTCGCGACGCGGCGCGGCGCGTCAGGGGTTAACGCTGGGCGGGGCTTTCGCGAGGCCATTGAATGGCTGCCGTCCACGGACAGAGAAAACATTGGTTAAGGGTGAGGGCGGATCTCGGGCTGGAGCCAAACTCCGGACCGGAGCCGTGACCGGATCAGGAGTCGGGCGTAGAGGGCGAGATGGACTTGTCACAATATTTGATCTGTTTTTCTGTCTATCCACTCATCTTTTATTTCATCTGTGCGTATGCATTCAATTGTATTTAAAAACAAGCGTGTATAAATAAGAAATGTTTCCCTTGTTGATGTCGTTTAATGACAGATTTGCCTGTGCGTGTTCTGTGTGGTATTTTTTTAATTTTTGTACACCAAAATTAATATAATACGTTTAGGATTTACTTATCAGTAATGTTTTTAATGACAATTGTGCGCTTATTGCGTGCCTGTCGGGGTTCTGGATGTTGTTATTATTATTATGTTTGTCCGAACAACAGATCAGTCTTGAAACTGATGCAGAAATGTCACGTTGTTGTACTTATAAAAGTGAAGTCCAGTGCATTGCATTGTGGGATACGGGATCTCATGCGGTATGCTTTATTGTACATTGCATGGGTCATCTGAGCAACTAATCCATGCATTATATTTGCATAAAGAGCACAGCATAGTGTACGTATATATGCGTACTGCATACTACTGCTGCAGGAATTAGTATGCTACTCCAGTCATGTTTGTGGAGTCTGTAGTTTGTTTCAGTGTTGGGGCTTTGGTGTGGTCTAGCAGGCAGCTAGTGTGAGTGTGTTGGCTGTTTATAAAGATGACTTTCAGCCCGCTGTATTCATTTATTTTCGCACCCTCGGCGCGAGCGTCTCGTCCAGATGGCCCTGCAGCCGAGCAGAGCTCTGAATCACTTCTGAATCAGTTCCTTCCTGCACTGATGAAAGGCACAGAGCTGCCAGAGATAACAATGACCCTACGTCACCTTTCCATGCAACCTAATCCTGCCATAAATATACTACATTTCAGCTTTCTTATGTGTTTTTTTTTCTGTTTCATACAATAATCATTTACTGGACATTTATCAGTTTGGACACCTGTCAGAAACACATCATGTTAGAGATCTATTGGTCCATCATTTTAAAAACATTTGAAATGTTTTTAGGTTTTGCTTGTTTACTTAAACTTTTTGGTCAAAAATAGAAATTAGTTATTGAGCAAGTACATAACAGATCAGTGATCAAAACGCTTTATAATAATAATTCATAGTTTGAGCTGTCAGGTTCGATTTTCCTTGAAATGTCAGTTTGGCTTCATTTGACAACATCCGTTAAAGAAAAAGTACAATAACCTGCAATTTTCAGTTACAAATTGCTGCTATGCAGTTCTGTGCCAAAAAAGTGACTTGGTGTGATGTTGTTGTTATACTGTATATTTCAAACATAATTTTTCATCTTTATCTTGCAGTGTGCCCTGCGGAGTGCAAGCACGGAGCATGTACGCCCCACAAGGAGTGCTGTCACGATCAGTGTTTGGGTGGCTGCTCCATGCCAGGAAACGCCACTAGCTGCCTGGCTTGTCGCAACTTCCTGTTTGAAGGCACATGCATGGAGCGCTGCCCACCTGGCTACTACACCTTCAAGGGATGGCGTTGCGTATCTTTGAAATTCTGCCAGTATCTCCACAATCAGTGCAGGGGCAAAAGTGGCGACTGCCATGAGTATGTCATCCACAACGGGGCATGTATCCCAGAATGCCCCTCTGGGTACACAACCATGAATTCCACCACGTACGTACTAGCATTTTATTATTTGTTTATATATTGTCAACAGGAATTCCATAATATACATTAGCAATTCGCAATGGTAAGTTTATAATAACGATTTATTATTTAGCCTGTGTGGACTGATTTTTTCAGGAAATGTCAGCTTGGCTTCATTTGACTGTAACATACGTAATGAAAAGCATGTAAAGTAACCTGCAGTGTTATGTTTGAAACAGAGACGGCGGTAGAGAGGCAACAGTTACGAATTTTAACCATTGTTAACAGAAGAATGCTTCCGTTTTTTGCAGATACAATTTTACTTCAACATCAGCAACTAAATTTAGCTGTTTTCCTGTTGAAAATCGAACTGCTTTTATACAAACTAAAGGGAGATCGTGGTCTTTAATCCTGTAGAAGAGCCATTAAGATGAAACGTCTACAAAACATTGTCTCACACATGTCGATGAATGTCAAATCAAGCACGTGACTGATGAAACATAAACAAATACGAGAACTCTGTGCTAGTGGGGCCTTTGTAGCCTTCTCAGTTCAGATATTTTTACAGTAAACACAAACTCTGACTGAAGAGTTCATCACCTGGCCAACAAGTTCTTGAAGCCCCACTTGGAACACTATGGGCACAGGGAGAGCACAACCCTGGTTAAACAGCATTACAGCTCAAATCGAGTTTGGCTCTGTATTAAATCACATCTGTCCCCCAGTGAGACCCCAGGACTCACCAGAGACGTTTCAGTAGCACACAATGATGTTAGTGAGTTTAAGGAGCTCAGCCTAGACAAATAAATCACAGAACAGACGAGAGTGAATTTGAAGAGCAGAGACAGAGGCGAGGAGACGCTTGTGCCTGTGTCAGGAAATACATTAAGAGACATTAACATTGAAAATATGACATTTAGGCATTTTATTAAGCTTAATAAGATTTTATTTACGCTGTTCATACTCCAAATTCAGTCTTAAATACAGTTAGTTACTGTTCTGAATCATTTTCAGCAGGTTGTTTCTGGTTAAAGCCGTTATTTGTTTTGGTAGTCTAGCAGATTAACAAACCAGTTGTCACATTTAATTTGACTCAAAGTCGAAAGTATAAATAGGTTTAACATTAATGGTTTCATCTTTTTGGTAGTCATGGCAAATTAAAATAAGTAGACTGTGACGACATGTTAGTTCAAGAGCGCAATAACACACCACCCTGATTATTTTGACAAAGTTGTTTGCAGTTTCACTGGTTTTGTCAGGCTAAGCAAAATTATAATGAGTCTTTTAGGATGCGAGAAGCAAATTGCACAGAAAACCAAACATTGTGTGTCACAAACCCACACCAGCGGCCCTTTTCAAGACAGAGTCTGTTTGGCATGGCCAGAAATGTCCGGAAGCTCGCACACACGCTGGCTTGCGTGTCCAACTTTGTGTGGGGGCGTTACTAACGCACGAATAAACAGAATTAACGCTACAAATGAGAGTCCACACTGGTAAACCGCAGCTCTACGGCAACAACAGCATCCTTTGTTTGCGTGCGGCAGGGGTCTCGGGATGCCATTAGAAGGCAGCCGTTTCACAGCAGTCTTTTAATTCTTTTGTCTTTGCGTTTTAGGGATTCGAGTTTTGGAAGCTTGGTGGGATGTTGCTTTTCCAGGAATTTTGTTTTGAGTGACGTCATTCGCTTGCTTTTCTGCTCCTGCCACATTTGGCTTTTGTGGAAGGCAGTCATGCAGTATTAAATGCTGTTCAGTGACAGCGTGTCCCAGCTTTTCTTTCTCCTCTTCCCTGCTGCTTCCACTTTTCTTTTTCCTATTTTTCCTGAAGGAAAAAATTCAGTGGCACATGACCAAACGGGTGAAGGTGTAAAATTGTGGATTTCTGCCAAATATGTACATTAGAATGTGGATCACATTAGGCATCAACAGTTTATATTTTAAACAAATCAGCATTGTGTGGAATTCCAAAACTGGAAGCGGAATTATGAAGCGGGATTGTGTTGTTTTGCGGAGGGGAGAAAAGGCAAAACGCAAATTTGTGAATGACTTGTTGCCCTGTTTTGAAGCATTTCTATGGCTTATTTATTTATTTATCTGTGGCAGAATTAGAGAGGGAAGTCAGATATGAAGGGAGGGAATATTGTGGGGATAGGTGAAGTCCAAGCTAAGAATTTGTTTTTTGAGTTGTATTGAAACTCTAAATTAATTTGAGAAAAATAGCGGTTAATTCCCTCGCATCATTTTAGCAAGATTTGAGCGAGATTACGTAACGTGATGTCTTGGGCTTTAATCCTGCACACATGAAAGCTTGTTTATTTGAAAAAAGATAAAATTAAGCAACAGAATTATACGAACTCCTCTGTGCCACAGAGACCCGTTACGTTGATGTTCAGCTTTATCTTTTCCCTTCCACTGCGATTTTTATGAAATCACTTAACTTGCATTGGGAACTCTTGTGTCAGTTCACCCGGCTCATCTCTTAGACTGAAAACTACAGCCATGTGTTTGCAGTAATGCAGTTTTGCGCACAGTTCTCCAAGGCATTTGCAAGGCACTCTGTATGCGTCTGTAAAATTCCATTTCTGGAAAGGTGCCCGAATGATCCTTACCGACTACTAAAGGCATTGCATATTTCTGAGTTTGAGCCAATGCAACTATCCTTGGTATTATGTTTTGCGAAATTGTTTTTCTGTTCACCCTCAATGACCCCTACAGATATTCTTTATACCTTTTAAAATTGTTGCAAAGTTTAGTGTGGAATCGTTTAGATGGTGACATGATGGTTAATTGGGCAGGGACCAAAAAAGTTCTGCCCAGAGACGGTCGCAAGAAATTGCAGTTTATTATGACATCACAGTAGATGCATGTAAAAAGCACCTCAGTAAGACATGTCAATCTGTGATATTTTAACTTCATGTTTACATGAAAACACTGTTGCTGTGGCTTTCTATAGGCTGAACTGCATGCCGTGTGCTGGTCGCTGCCCCAAACTGTGTACGGGTCTGAAGACGGTGGACTCGGTGACTGCGGCGCAGGCCCTGCGTGGCTGCACGGTGCTCAACGGCAGTCTCATCATCAAAATCCGTGGAGGAAGTGAGTGTTGACATGTCCGTTCGTACAACTCCAATATGAATTCATGAAAAACGTATGAACAGATGTGGTCCGTATTTCAAATTTTATTTGTGTATAATATTTTGCCTACAAATTTAATTTTTTTTACCTTTGTACAATGCTTAGGGTTGTTAAGTTATGCCAACACTTACTGTGCATTTCATGGTCATTTTTCAGTTCGACCTTTAACTTAATTGCTAAGTTTAAGATGTTAATTAAATGAATCAATTGTAATTGTAATTCATTTAAAAAAAAATTTGCAAAAGAGAAGCATTTTCACAGTTGTTCTCAGACATTTGAAGCCCAATTTTTATATTTTCGAATACTTTATAAATAATATTTGTAAAATTGTTAGCCATTAATAGATTACATATTTTTAGTGCAGGCAACAAAATGTTTGTTTATGTGACATGATCAACACTAGCTTTAGGTACTTTGCTTGTGTTTCCTGTATAAAGTTACATATGTAAAGGTTTGTGATGCAGGACATTTCTTACCTTCTGTTTCTCAGACAATATCGCCTCTGAGCTGGAGGCCAGTTTGGGCCAGCTGGAGGAGATCACGGGCTACCTGAGCATCCGTCGGGCGTACGCCCTCGTCTCCCTCTCCTTCTTTCGCAAGCTACGAGTCATCCGCGGTGAAGCCCAGGAAGTCGGGTATGTAAGACCACTGGAAAAACAAATGTGTTTTTCAATAGTTTGCGATAACTGAATGATTTGAATTCTTTGAAAAGTTATGAAAAACGTTTAGATGTTCAGTTTAGAAGTAAAAGTTTAGAGGTGGATCATTTGCTTCGGCAGGAACTATTCCTTCTACGCTCTGGACAACCCCAACCTGAGGCAGCTGTGGGACTGGTCCAAACACAACATGACCATCACGCAGGGCAGGATGTTCTTCCTCCACAACTCCAAACTCTGCAGGTCTGAGATCCTCAAGATGGAGGAGGTTACCGGGACCAAAGACAGGATCCCCAAAAATGAAATCAGCATCCCCACTAATGGAGACCAGGCGTTCT
This sequence comes from Chromobotia macracanthus, assembly GCA_036877525.1. Lineage (NCBI taxonomy): Eukaryota > Metazoa > Chordata > Actinopteri > Cypriniformes > Botiidae > Chromobotia > Chromobotia macracanthus. Next base: position 2,703,911 of record JAZGTH010000033.1, on the reverse strand, counting down.
GTAAGTGTCTCATGATCCCTGCCTGTAACCTTCATGTCACACCAAAGTTTAGATGACTAATTTTACCCTGTTTTGCAGGTGAAAATCGACTTCTTCGCTTTACGCAAATCCGCACATCTCACGACAAGATCCTCATTCGATGGGAGCCATTCTGGCCGCCGGACTTCAGAGATCTGCTGGGATTCATGGTTTTCTACAAAGAGGCGTACGTGTTACAACTTGTAGCTTAGTCAGTAAAGCATGCTAATAGAAAATGTCATAGGTTTGAATCCCAGAGAATGACTTGATTTATATAGATCAAATATGCATTGTCCACAAGTCACTGTGGATAAAAGCATCTGCCAAACACATTAATGTATTGCAATTTTTTTGACCTGTTTATGGAGATGTTACAGCGCTTTACACTACTTTACAGCTTACTCTTTGCTTTACAGCATTTTACATCACTTTCTCTTTTAGCATTAATACATTGTAGCCCAAATAAAACGTAAACACATTTACAATTTGCTAGTAAATAATTTACACCAGAAGAAAACATTCCTTTATTAACATACTGTGTTGTTCCTCGCCCTGTTTCTGACCTTAAATGTTAGTTTACTGTTCAATAACCATAAATCAATAATTAGGGCAGTAATGAGTTAATAAACGTTTTTGTATTTCTCCTCCTTTCAGGCCTTTCAGGAATGTGACGGAATATGACGGTCAGGATGCTTGTGGATCTAACAGTTGGGCGATAGCTGACGTGGAGCCTCCGCAGCGTGCCACAGAGGGCAGAGACCAGATAGAACCAGGTCACCTCATCATGCCTCTGAAACCCTGGACCCAGTACGCCATCATGGTTAAAACACAGCTCGCTGCCTCTGATGACAATCAGGTCCCTGGGGCCAAGAGCGAGATTATCTACATCCGCACAAACGCAACCCGTAAGTTCATGGTTAAACCGCTGGGCATCGCAAACTTGTGATCTGTAAACCATCACCATTGTGACATTCAGCAAGTAAATTTAGAACCCTTAAAACTTAGAATTAACTTAAAGTTAATTTAGAAGAGACTGGGCCTGTAATAAATGTATTTTAAGTTGTTGGGACTGTGGCTTACTGGTAAATGCACATTCTCTGAAAGTTTGAGCCTTGGTGCTCACATAGGCAACAGGTTTAAGCAATTTTTTGATTGTTCCAAAATTCCAGAGTTGTTCTAAAGTTTTGTGGCTTTTGGTCCAAAAGGTGTTTGCTTTGCCAAAGTTATTGGATGGCTCAGTCCATCAGCGCCTTGGCATGATGTGAATCAAATGACTTGTGAAACTTGTCACCCGAGAATGCTGGAGAGAGGTCTCGCATGGCTTGACATGGTCCTGCTCTGTTTCCACTTTGTAACAGGACCCTCGGTTCCTCTGGACCCCATCTCCTCCTCCAACTCCTCCTCGCAGATCAAACTCAAGTGGAAGCCGCCCTCTGATCCCAACGGCAACATCACCCACTACCTGGTCTTCTGCCAAAAAAAGGAAGAAGACAGCGAGCTCTACAAATTCGACTACTGCCAGCAAGGTACGTCTGGGTTAAGGCTGCACAGTATATTGAAATATCACAAATGTGCATCTCGCAAAATGCAAATCGCAATAGTTTGCATTAACTAAATGATTTTAATACTTCAAAAAGTTAGGCAGTAGTTCAAGTTTTGGGTCGATGCAGGTTGCAAATAGGTGAATGATGTCAGGTTACACATGCGAATGTTACTGTAACAGTATAAGCATGTAATTATGGCTGTTCACTTTCAAAGGTTGTATTGATGCTTTCTTTTCCCAGAAAGAATGTGAACCATGCATGTTGGTTATATAATTGTCCATTTATCAATATTTAAATATAATTTAAATTGATTTAACAAACCTAAAGCACTGTTGTATTACCTTGTATTATTTAGCATGTTAATGCAATCACATTTTTCTCCAGTATTGTGCAGTATGGCTGCATCCTATGAAACGATGTGTAAACTGTTCTGAATGGAACTCAATCTTTTGTGTTCTCTTTCTCTCTCTCTCTCTCTCTCTCTCTCTCTCTCTCTCTGTACAGGGATGAAAGTGCCATCCCGTACACCCACCCACCACGACAACGAAGAGGAAGAGAAGTGGAACGAGACGGAGGTACCCGGCCAGAAGGGCCCATGCTGTTCCTGCCCCAAAACAGAGACCCAGCTGAAGAAGGACGCAGAGGAGACGGAGTTCCGCAAGACCTTTGAGAACTACCTCCACAATGAAGTCTTCGAGCCTAAGTATGAAGCTTCTGGTTTTTGCAATAGTTCCTTCCAGCAGAATCAGCTGTTTTCTCTTGCTGTTCTGTGTGTTTTCGCTAGCAGGGTGACATCGGTGCCTACGAGAAGCCAAACTAAACCACTGTGAGGTGTTTCTCACTAATCAAACCAGCGTTAAGTTGTACATTCTGTCATTTAAAGGCTTCTTGGTTTTATGAATGTCTGAACGAAAATGAATGAAATTCAGATCAAGGCATTAAAGTTTTCCTTGTCTTGGGTGACATGAGATCCTTTATTTCAGCAGTTAACTTCTGCACAAGGAAACCTTCAAAGTCAATAAAAACAAAACTGGGAACATTTACGTGATACTTTTATTAATGCGGTAATCGTGTGCATAGATGTTTATTTTGAAGAACTTGCAGGGAGCATTTTGTCCAACAGAAGTCTTTTTTTCTCCCTCATTGTGACTGTGGTTGAACAGCACCAGCCTCACACTGAACATCACAGATGTTTCTGCCCATAAACCTCTGAACATGTTACCCCATGTGGTTTTCCGTTTTTGAATCATGCAGTTTGGTTTAATGGTTTCCCCCTGTAAACCCACCCTGTAGCAACACTTGCCGGCCTTGACATTATTAGCATATGTGCTGGTGTGGAACACATTTTGAGGACCTGTGGCTCCATCTACTGGCTCCTCTGTCAATTGTTTGTTTCTAGGCAGAAACTTCAGCTAGATTTCTGGGCTTTCAAAAGGTCACAAAGACCTCCTGATGCTAATTGTTGTTGTTTGTTTGTCTTGTGTCTGAACTTATTGTCTCTCAGTGTGTCACCAGTAAATGTCATTTGAAAGGATCATGACCCAAAAAATTGTGTTACACTCTTCTCGTGTCAGTTTTGGTCCATTTGCTTTAACTCTAGCATCTAATTCGAACCTGCAACCCACAGACCCAGTCGGCGTCGGCGGTCAGTGGGCGTGGCCAACGCTACCTTGCCGAGCTTCCTAACCACGCCCCCTACCCTGCCCAACATTTCCACCACCCTGAGCCCAGAAGACAAAATCAAGATGCTAGTGAGTTCCAAAGAGTCCACCGTCATCTCCAACCTGCAGCATTTCACCAACTACAAGATTGAGATCCATGCCTGCAACCATCCCACAGACCAGAACCGCTGCAGCATGGCCACATACGTCAGCGCCCGCACTTTGCCTGAAGGTAGGAATTCCTGGCTAGGTGACGTCACCCCTAACATGCAGTGTACTGAGAGTTTGAATTCTTGTTCTGATGAGCTTCTTTCTATCATTTGTATTCTTAGCGAAAGCCGATGACATCATCGAGCCGGTGACGCACAAAATATTTCTAGAGGAGCCGGAGTTTGTCTATATCAAATGGCAGGAGCCCAAAGCACCGAATGGGATGATCATTCTGTACGAAGTCAAGTATCTACGGATGTCTGATAACTACGTATGTATTTTGATTTGCTCGTCTCCATTCTACGCAAACAGGACTTTGTCGAATTCTTGATTCTGATTGGTTGATTTTAACACACTGGGTTGTATAGTTACACCCAGTGAAGGGTATGAAATATAATCCAGCAGGAGATCCTAATTCCAACATTCTGTCATTCTGTTGTTCCTTCCTTTCTGTCTCTTAGGAGGATCAGATATGTGTGTCCAGAATCACCTATGAGAAAAATCACGGATGTAGATTAAGAGTGGGGCATCCTGGGAATTACAGCGTGAGAATCCGTGCTACCTCGCTGGCCGGAAACGGTTCCTGGACGCAGCCTTCATACTTTTTCGTTCCAGACAGTAAGCTTGGCTATCCTTACCTTATGATTACTAATCTGAGGTTATTTGGGTCTCTGATGTAAGATGTGTTTCACAGGAGAGATGAATATGAAGATCATTATCGGACCGGTCGTGTGCTTTATTGTGCTGCTTTTTGTGGCCAGTACAGTCGCCATTGTTCTGAAAAAGAAGTATGTAGAAGAAAATCAATAAAATGATCTAAAGCCCTCGTCAGTCATAGATTATGCTCTTATACATGGATGTCTTTTTCTCCAGACAAACAGAAGGACCGACTGGACCCTTGATTGCTTCCTCGAACCCTGAATATTTGAGTGCAAATGATGGTAAGTTAAAATTTTGGATGTAACCCAAAGGCTACATCAGTGAAATTGGGCTGTAATGTCTGACAATGTTTTATTTACATTGTTTTAACAATTTATGGCATACTTTTGTTTTCATTTTTGTTTTTAAGTAATTTGTTAGTTTTTCTTAATTACTTTGTCTATGTTTTGTTTCGTATTCTAAGTCATTTTCTGTATTCTATTTTCTGTATAGTCTTAGGTTAGGTTAATAATGTAATATAATTTGTATTTAATTGTACAGCACAATGGTTATCAATCTTTTGTTTTTAATTGTGCAATCTTCTGTTTTCGAAATAAATTTGCAGTTGGCAGTATTTTATAGCTTTCATAACATTGTCCGTTTAATAAAATAACTAACTGTTGATTTATTTGTTGTTAGTTGTGGAGATTTAGAATTAAACTTATAATGTCTGCCTCTGTTTTCTCATAGTAATTCTGAGTTTTTGTATGTTCTCAGTTTACATTCCAGATGAGTGGGAGGTTCCTCGTGAGAAAATCAGCGTTATGCGAGAACTCGGTCAGGGCTCGTTCGGAATGGTTTACGAAGGCATCGCTAAAGACATTGTTAAAGGCGAGCCCGACACACGAGTGGCTGTCAAAACCGTCAATGAGTCGGCGAGTCTGCGTGAAAGAATTGAGTTCCTTAACGAAGCGTCCGTCATGAAAGCATTCAGTTGTCATCACGTGGTAAGAGCTTACAACCATCTCCAGCCCTCACAATTGAGGAGGCTTGTTTATAGGCTACAGGCTTGTCTATTTTATGTTCGTCCAGGTTCGTTTGCTGGGCGTGGTTTCTAAAGGGCAACCGACATTGGTCGTCATGGAACTGATGACACACGGAGATCTGAAGAGCTACCTGCGTAGCCTGAGACCTGATGCTGAAGTAAGACTTCCTATTCTTGAACAATTCAAATGTTTTTGTTAATGTTTTGATGATGCAAGAGGCCACGGGTTCAAATTTCAGATGAGCCCCTGTGGTTATCACAGTAAAATACGTCATATGCTGCCCTCTGCTGTTAAATAAGTCAAACTTAAAGGGATTTAAAGGGAAAGACCTGGTTTAGCTTGTCTTTAAAAGCTATTGGAGTCCATTAAACAACACTGTTGATGCTCACTGTTAAATAGTTGTGACCATTTATTTGTTTTCGTTTTGTAAGAATAACCCAGGGCGTCCACCACCAACCTTGAAGGAGATGATCCAGATGGCAGCAGAAATAGCAGATGGTATGGCATACCTCAACGCTAAAAAGTTTGTACACAGGGACCTTGCAGCCAGGAACTGCATGGTGGCCGAAGATCTCACCGTAAAAATTGGAGGTAAACGTTAAAGTTTAGCATGCAGCTATTTCAAGTGACATTTCTGGCCAATAAGATTTTACTCTGGGCGGAGCAACTGTTGGCATGAATAATTAATTTAATTCTTGAACTTCTAAAAGAGTCTAAAGTGTCTTCGATATGGGTTTGTTGCAGACTTTGGCATGACCCGAGACATCTACGAGACCGATTACTACCGTAAAGGTGGGAAGGGCTTGCTGCCCGTCAGATGGATGGCGCCAGAGTCGCTCAAGGACGGCGTTTTCACTGCTCACTCAGACTGCTGGTGGGTGCTCGCTGTATTTACTGTATTTTCTGTCTAATGTTTCTTTCTTGCTAACTGGGTTTCCAAGACAACAACATACACAGAAGTAGATTCTTCACTGAAGGGCGGAGCTTGACGTTTGATGTCACCAAAAACTGAATGCACGAGTAGACGCTTCCAGGACTCAATCCAGCTGTTGGTACTGTTCTATTCCTCTGTTGAAGTAATTCCTCAGTAATTCCTCTAATTCCTCTGTTCCAGGTCATTTGGAGTGGTGTTATGGGAGATCAGCACGCTTGCCGAGCAGCCTTACCAGGGCCTGTCCAATGAGCAGGTCCTGAAGTTTGTCATGGATGGAGGATACCTGGATAGACCTGAGAACTGTCCAGAGAGAATGTAAGTTCAGAACATCTCAAACATTCATGAGCTTCCAAGTAGTGTAGACAGATTTATGCTAGTTAGTCCTTGGTGTACCAGTAAATTTGACTGGTTTAGCTGGTTAAGAAGCCTGGTGGGGACACTAGCATCACTAACGGGGTCCACCATCCAAACATACTTCATCACACTTCATACAGAGAGACACGTTTGGCTGTTGTAGGATGGTAGCACAACGTAAGATGAAGGTTTGTAGGTGAGATTGGTTTCCTCACTCGTTCCTGATTTTTCGTTAGGCACAACCTCATGCAGATGTGCTGGCAGTACAACCCCAAGATGAGGCCCACCTTCCACGAGATCATTGAGATGATCAGGGAGGACCTGCATCCAAGCTTCCAGGAGGTCTCCTTCTTCTACAGCGAGGAGAACAAACCGCCCGAGAGCGAGGAGTTCGACCTGGACTTTGAGAATATGGAGAGTATACCACTGGACCCCTCGTCCTGCTCCCAGCGAGAGGAGAACCTCAGCAGCAGAGACAGCGGCCCGTCGGTGGGCTTACGGGGCAATTACGAGGAGCACGTGCCCTATACGCATATGAACGGTGGGAAAAAAAATGGCCGAATTTTGTCGTTGCCCCGATCTAGTCCGTCCTAACGTCCGCCTCCACTTTCAGCCTTCTCTCTCGTTTTCAAAAGGAACGTTTTTAAATGCATTATTTTTGCAGAGGCCCTTAAAAAAGATACAAATCTCAGGTCTTTTTTGTTGCCATTTTCTTCTCGTCACAACACTAGCATGGTTACAAGGATGTAGACGTTTTCCCCCATCACAAACATCATCTGGTTTCTGATACATTTTTACACTTGCCAAGTTTTCACGACTCTTTGGTGGGGGGAAAATGGAAACTGTGAACGTGACTAAAATTCAACCAGAACGCTGCTTTGGTTCACCTCAGTCAACTTCCTGTTCCCTCGGATGCTAACTTCCTGTTGTTGTTTTTTTTTTAATGAAAAGATAGTGGCCTTTTATTATGTGGCCTATAAACACAAAGAGAAATGTTTATCAATGCGTGTCGATTTCCTTAGAACAATGACTTCACGGTGTGGAACTTTAGAACAAACGTTTGTTTGCTTACAGGAATGACTTTTATTTTGTCTTTTATTTGAGAATTCCTGACTTCACCTGGATGATATTGCGAATTGGTGAATGAGTTATAATTTATTTGCTTTATTATTTTCGATTACTCCTCGCTGAGCTTCTTATTCCTGTGTCCTTTTACCGGCTGAAGGATATTTAACAGTTATGAGTTCTACAGACTGACCAATAGTTGCTGCTTTGACATATACTGGGTATTATATGAGAAAATATTGATTGGTATCAGTATTTTAGATGTAACTTCACAACATCTAAACTTTTGTACATAATTCTTTTTTCTAATGTCGTCATTGTAGGCTTTGCTTATACAGTCATTTTTTCAAATAATGTCTTTTTTTTTTTTTAAATGAGCTGTTAAACAATACATAATCGTGGAAATTGACTTGCGGTGATATTCGACATACAAATTTTAAAAAAGATACATTGAACTCTAAACAAAAAAATTAAAAATGAAAGATAATTAAACTCCCTCTATAGAAAATGGATTAGCTGCTACTGATTACAGTTCAGATCATCCATGAATATTATGCTTGGGATTCTGTCTGGTGTAGCAGAGAATGTTTTCGGAAAGTTTTGGGAATTGGGTGTCAGTTGCATATGAAAGGCTGGCTTGAACGAATCTGGGTTGCTACAGTTTACCTGCATTTTCAGGATTGTTTCTTGTAAAAGATAAAGGTAACTACCGAGGGATACTGAGTTGTTAGTAGTTCTTCAGCTACAAGCTGTAACACTGGCCAGCGCAGGAAAACGGAAAGTGTGTTTAAGTTAGGTTGGATATCGGAAACAGACACGACTATCAGACGATATTTAATCAGATCAGTCAACAGACAAAATAACACATTCCCAAGATAACGCCGATCAATATATAGTAGCTCCAAGCACCTGGTACACGTATCAAAACATTAAGCTTTCCTAAAGCATTGCGTAGTTTTCATACAGCTTTGCATAACTGTCTCATTGTGCTTTTTAGCTCTAGTTCTGCATAAGGGAAATCTTAAAAACCAATTGGGAAGTAAGCATCTATTTCACTTTTACAATAACTGCGCTGTTTCTCGAACTCCTCAGCTCTATAACCTCTAAGAGCAAACACTGTTTTTCTTCCTGGTTTTAAGTTGTCGTATTCAGACGCTCAGTTTTCCACTTTGTGCTTTTTAATGGCAGAGATGGATGGGTTTACGGCATTCTGCTTATTTTATTCAGTTTCAGTCACATTGGTGTGCGTGTGTTTATGTTTATTTATTTGTGGGTGGTTGGTGGGGGACAAGACAAAACCAGGATAAAATCTACGCTTAAGATCTGATCGTTTTCAGCATCTTAAAATACCCAATTTTTTAAAACATTATTATGGTAATCTGATTAAAATGCTCTTTCTCTGTCTCAGTAGCTTTGTTTGATGTGTACATAGCAGAATAGAAAAAATAAAACTAGCTCTTCGTACACTACGAAGAAATTGTGTTCACCAGACAATTATACAGTTTTCTCGATTTCCATATCTTTGAAAAGGCAGATATTGATATTTAATTTATTTTGCGATCCTCATAATGATGTAAATCCCAGCTAGCTTTTATTACAATAATTTAAGGCGGGTAAAACTTTGTTTTAAGGCGTGTGTAATCTTTGTGTTGATAAGAGAGACAGCTGGAGGGATGGAAGAAACAGTGGGTTTATTATTGCTAATATCTTTCTGTTGGTTGTTTGGACACAGTCTACCTCAGTATATTGTTAGAAATGTATTGGTTAAGTTGCATCTTTTTAGTTATTAGACTTTGCTTGGTTTAAGAATTGGTTTGTTACGGGCGTCCTGACCAGCGAAAAAAGCCTGAAGTCCCTCATTTGCCCACCTGAGATTCTGGCAAATCCAAAAACAGGTTTTAGTTTTCAAATATGGTTTTTATTTGACTTTTCCCCCTGCTTTGAAAAGTTTTAAACCCAAAGATTCACTTCAATTTTTTACTTGAGCTACGTAATTTAAATAGAAATGGGACAAAACGCCTATTTATTAGTATTACAAAGGCACAACATGAATAAGATACGCCTGTATTTGTAGGGCACCATTAGTGGAAAAATTAGCTTAGAATGATGTATTATGAGGTGATATTCCCTCGTCTTTAAAAACAAAGCACTTACTTATTAAAGCCACTTGTAATATCGGTAATACACATATCTTTGATGTTTTCTGATTTAAGCTGAATATTAAGGAAAGCGATAAAACTTCAAGTCACTACTGAGTCAGTTTTAGCTCAAAGTGTCCTGTTAAAGCGTTCTTTCATTGGCTGTGTAGCTGTAGTGGGTGTTGAACTGTTTTGTTATTTGCTTTGATTTCTTACAGTTTTCAATTGACAGAGATCAGCGAAGTCTCGTTCCCTCTGTTTCTTTGTGTTTGTTTTGCTCCAAAGGCAATCTTTGTCAGTGTTTTGTCTCTTTTTCCACATTATCTATGTTTTCTACTGTGAAAATTTCTGTCAATGCCACACGGACTTTACATGCGTCCTTGTCACATGCTTTCTCTTCATCGACTTTCTTGTGGACAAGCTTATGTGCCATAGAAAAATGATTCGTTTTATTTTCCTCAGGGAGATGTAAGCTTTGGGTTTCAATATGTTTCGGAGGGGCATCAGTTTCCACCGCAAGCTTAAACGTCAAGAAGTAAGGTGGCAAAACCAAACGGAGAGCTGTAGAAACGATTCTGCTGTTCGTTGCCTCTCCATTGTGTGTGGGGGACAGGTTTTCTTCCCCCTGGAGGACACCCGATGCATGTCTACAGCTCTGATCCACAGTGCCTTGCACACACCTAAATATCCTCCAGCCAAACCTGGCCAACAGACTCCCTGTACTGGATTTTTCTCTTCTCCGCTCTCGGAATACAAAACCCTTTTTTCAAATGGAGTGTTATTTCGGTCTGTTGTACAGATTTCTCAATGTAAGTACAGATAAAGCAAACCTAAGAGGTTACAACATGTTTTGGCTCAATATTACTGTATTGGTATATGTGAATGATGTTATCTTATTCTGTTTTCATTTAAGATGAACTGTACTTTAATATGCTCTGGTTTGCTTTGTGCACCTAATGAACTGCCCTGCATCGTAGGTTTGTAGATTCGCTGTTACACAAACAACTTTGGCAGCTCCCAATGAAAGAAAAAACTTGCTCTGGCAGAGAGAATATAATTTTGATAGTCTTTTGACATAAATTTTGGTTTGTTTCACATAAATGCAAGTAACAACAAATTAAAAATCCCAAAATGCGGTTTTCTCTGCAAACTATTAAAGTAGCAGAGCGAGCACAAGGCATTGTATGTATTTTAATTGTTTTTACAAGGATAAAGTATTACACGTAGAGATATTAATTTCTATTTTTTTAGTCAAAATAGGGAGGGCAAATTCAATTACTTTTTGGACTGTAAATTTTTACAATTTTACAATTCGTGTACATTATGGAATTAACATTATGTATGTATATAGCTTTTCTTTGCTATATACGAAATATATACTATATGGAAAGTGTGACGTTTTTTGATGACATCACGCTGTGATTTAGAGATATAAGTTGCATTGATTTTATTCTTCAGAATAGGCATAAATGATCGGATGTTCTTTGTATGACCTTGCATTGTTGTTTAATTTGTTTTTTGTTTGTTTTTCACGTACAACTACTTTGTTTGCCATCCAAGAAAAGCTTGCATATCCTTTGTCGTCATTTTGTATTTTTAAATTGCTACCTTTTGCTTTGTACAAAATGGAAAATTCCTCGTCATGGCAAGTTCGTAGAGGTGACAGTTTAAATAAACGATTGTTTTTCAATGTGAAAAAATGGAAGAGACCACTGCAGTTTCCTTGCGGACGTGACTCGCGTTGTTATAAGCTACAGTTTTAGCAAGAAGGTACAATTGACAGCCTACACAAATAGCCATCACGCAACATTAGAAGCATTAAAAAGTCGTATTGGCCCTAGCTACAAGAAAAATTTCATCCTGAGTTTGGTGACGTGGCTTTAAGCATGCAGATAATCTTGCCAGCACCCTTGTTTTGTGTTTTATCAGTTGGTTTCCTGTAAAATCTAGTTCTTTAGTTAAGTTTTGTTTTTGTTCTGTGCCTGCTGCTCCTAGGTTCTGTTTTGTTTGTATTTTTCCTTTGTGCTTGTAGGCACTTTCCCCAAAGCTGTTATCTTTGTCCTGTACGTAACCTGTATTGTAGAAGATATACTGATGTATATTTTGATACATTATGTATATTATTTGGATTCAATAATGGACGTATACAGGTCATGTATGTGGTTTAATGTAACCCACACTTCCCCTTTAAATACTCTCCCTGTGCTGGTCGAATTTGTGCCATTGGCTTGTGGTGCATGAGCGTATGAGAAACCACAGTGACACTTTTAAACAAACATCTTGCCCGGATCAGTTTGTGCCAATGATAAACTACAGACAGATCGACAGTTCAGTTACTTACAGCCGAAAGGTGACGTGTACAGTAAATATTGGAATGGTATCTTGCTTTGTAAATTATTCAACAATTAACTGTTTATATGAAATTTATGAATTAAAAATTGTTACGAGAAAATGGCTTGCAGTTGTCTCTGTTACCAAGATGGTTTTCAGTAAATAAGGACTTCAGTTTTGGTGTTTCTGGCACAAAGTTGATACTGTATTATTATGCGGAAAAGAGGGGCCAGTATATTTTTCGTAATTGATCTTCTGTGTTCCTCTAAACAATATAAAGTCACAATGGCTTTGGACATACATGTGGGTGGAGCAAATTTTCATATATAAGCGAACTGTCCCTTTAAATTGCTTTCATGCACCCAGCTCATTTTAGGTTGTGAGAATGTTTTCCTAACGTTTCCATTAAGTAACAAACAGTGTTAGTGTTCTGGAGAGGTTGTATTCACGTTATTGCTATATGTTATATATTATTATGGTTATAATATCATTTTGAATAAGCTTTCTTAATAAATGCATATGTAATTTCCCCATGCATTTATTTATTTATTTATAAAACATGAACTTTTTTTTCTTTTACTAATGTTACTGCAAGAACCTTTGTAATAACTTCGAGAGAACTTTTCAAAAGTTATAAGTAAAATAAGCAAATGCATGAGATGTGCAACCTGGATGCAAACGTTTCTAAGGGGTTGCTTCGCCACGGCAACCGCAGGTTCCGCTGCGCATCCTGTCCAAACCCTGCACTAGTGCGCACTCAAAAGTGTGCGAACCGAAACCTGACGAGCTTAGTTACGATATCAAGTGCACTTGAGAAACGTTTGTGAGCTTTACAGGTTTGGTTTTCCTACAGTTTAACTTCCTGACATCCGCCACCGATCACGTCGCCAATGCGCAACGGGGCCCCGGCGACGCCCGGGCGCACCAACCGTGACGCGCGCTGCTCTCCGCGGGGCTGAAGAGGAAGTTCAGCAGCGTCGTGAGTGTTAAAAGTTGTCGGAAAAGTTGGTGAAGTCTTAAGTTGTGATGTCTTAAGTTGTGAAGTCTTAAGTTGTGATGTCTTAAGTTGGTGAAGTCTTAAGTTGGTGAAGTCTTCTTCAGTTGGTGATGTCTTAAGTTGGTGATGTCTTAAGTTGGTGAAGTCTTCAGTTGGTGAAGTCTTAAGTTGGTGAAGTCTTGTTCGCCTTTGCGCAGTTTGTGTTGGGTGAGTTGTTGCTTTGTTTGTTGTTTGATGAAAGTTGTTTCACTTCGTCTGGTTTGGCACGACCCGACGATGCAAACTGAATTCAACTTGTGTGCGTTTTCAGTAAAGAAACCGAGGCATGCGTTGTTTTCTCCAGCTTCCTGCGATGCAATCTTTGATCCGTGTCTCCATGATGCGCAGATGTTCTGGATCTGTATTGATGGGTTTCAGATGTTTCATTGATCTTTAGTTTTGCGTTTTCAGTCATTGCTTCACAGTTTAGTTTGGGGATGTGTGTAAGCAGAAATATTGCGGTGTTGTGCAGGGTGTTGCAACTTCATGACAGAAGTGACAGATCAGAAGATGTGCTGCTAGTTTTACAACCACCCTGTTGTTGCTCGGTGAAACCCTGGCTGTGTGTTTTACTTTCAGTCTTGTGATCGAGGTCATCATACGTTGTTCTTTACATTTTGAGTCCTTCCAAATGAGTTGTTTCTCTACATTGTCATAGTTATCTCAAGGAAAACACACAAGAATGATTTTTAATCCTCACTTTGTCATTTAAAGGTGAAATCTTCCTCCTGTCGCTCCTCTCTGTTCTGCACTTTTCGTCATGGTGTTTTTTTGGACATTATTGGTACTACAAGCAGTACCTGTAACACATAAGCAGTGTTACTATGACAGTATAATGTATAGTTTTTTTAGTGTTATGGTATTGTCATGGTTCCCCACATGGTTCCTTCACAGTGCTCAAGTATGGATAACATCATACATCCCTCCCACTGACATCCAGTGCAGCTTTCATTCTTAATCTTAAACACCCCTCCCCTCCGGCCCAGATCTTCTTGGCTTTGAATCATATGTTAGTTAATCTCTGGCCGTTCTCTCATCCGGCTGTGGAATTCCAGTTCCCCTCCTGTTCTCCTGATTTCTCGCTCCCAAACTTCCCTGTGAGACCTACAACCGCACGATCCACATGGCCGATCCACCTCTCAACAACTCGTGGCCCTCTTTCTCTTGGATGAAACGATGGTCTTTCAAAAGAGGTAGATCTTTCTGTCCTTTCTGTCCCGTCTTTGTTGTTTAGTCCTCTCTGCTGGGTTTGTATACTGTACTAGCTTCCTTTTGGTGTTCACTTACTGAAAAAGTTCTTTGTGGTGGTTCCTAAAGAAGCTCTTCGTGGTGGTACCATCGTTGGTAGAACAGTAATGCTTTCGGGTAATACCATGGAACAGCAGCATGGTACACCAGTCTGAGAAAAGTGACGTACTGCTAAACAGAAACTTTTATTTGTTGTTGTTAAAAATAGTTTCTATAAGTTTCTATAAGAATTTAGGTGTGAAAGTCCATGACGTGTTTCTGTGTAATCACACATGTGGGTTCTGCATTGGTGAAGTGTGGTTGCGCTCTTGTTGTGTCATAAACCACAAATAGCTGAAGGTGTGCTGTGTTTGCGTCTCCAAGCAATCGCTCGCTGGTTAAGTGTGTGCGGACATTGTGGTGTGACAGACCATTGCTGATTGCCGGTCAGAAGACCTGGTCACATTGCCAACAGGACGTGTTCTCGGGCCGACACGCTCATGAGCGCGTGCACGCGAAACCAGACCTGACAAGAACTGCGCTGTGATGATGTCATTACTGCCATTTGTCCAGAAAGAGTAAATATGTCAAAGTTACCCCACGCCACTAACAGGAAGTGTTGGTGGTGTTTACAAACCCTGAACCGATGCTAATGTTGAAAGCTTCAGGGGTTTATTTATCTGACAGACATAATGCATAAGTAATTTAAAAATATTATCATTGAATCTTTCAGCAAGACAATTAAGGTTTCTCCACAGCAGAATCCCTTTAGTTACTGTAGTTTTAACATCGTTGCGCTTCACATGACGCTCCGACTGTTGCTGAGACTTTCTTAGATGGTGATTTCACGGAGCTCTGCATGACTACAGAAAGAAACACGGTGCAATCCGTCCAGCTTTCGTGTCGCTCCCATAATCCTCTTGGACGAGATACGCATAACATCACAATTCTACAATTTACAGTTGGCAAATGTTTTGTTTCTCCAGGGATTTAGCTAGTCAAAAATACGGCACTTCTGAGTTATTTAGACCCTCGGTTCTGTTAGTTAAACCAAAATACAGATAACTGCAGGCACTTTTGACCCTGTGGGCTTCTAATACTTAGGGTTAGGTTAGGGTTTTTTAAGGGTTCTTCAGTTTTACTGATTTATTTAATTCACCACTAACAACATCCAGCAATGGATATACATGCATCAGGGACTTTTTCTTACAGAACTAACAAATGTCGTCTCCATGGTAACCAAGTACACGAGGTTTTGATATCGCTTTCATAGTTGCAAAATGTTGGGACTTTTGTCATTTGTAAAACACGAGTTTGGAAGCGGTTCGCATGTCATGCTTTGTTTAGATGATCGTGGTTTTGATATTTTATGATGGATTTTGGTATTTTAAGTAAATATGGGTCTGGGAATAAAGCAACATAAGGCAAGAATAAACATCCAGTAGTGATTATCCAGAGGTTTTCTGTCTCTGTTAAAGCACAGTGGCCTCTTTGTTTAAATATTCACATTACAACATACGGATTGAAATGGGCAGCCATAAAAGGATATTTGAACATGACGAGTTTACATATCACGCGTCTAATTCAGATACAAACAGCCTCCGACTCTGTCATCCATCAAGAGCCGTGATGACCTACGACTGAAAATACTGTACAGTCCCTTCATCGCCTCACGTCGGCGGGTTTGGCAGCATCGCGGAGACCGATCGGCTTCTGTCGTAGCGCCTTGTGGTGTCTGGACTGTGTCATAGTCCATAACATCATCATAATAATTATATATTACACAGAGACGCAACAACGCTCAAATATGGATAGGCCATGTTTAAAATTTTACACAGAGGTGGAGATTTCTAGTATACATTTTAAGGCTAGAATGGCATTTAATGAATAGTGTGTTTCTGATGTTTCGTTGATATACATTAAAGGTAAGGTAGGCAATTTCAGACAAGCTAGCAATTGCAAGCTAGGTTTGAAAGACTAAGATCCCATCCTCCCATCAGAGCGCTCTCCAAAGCCACGCCTCCTCCATAACGCAAATGCATACATAGTTTGACAGGTAAGTAGCACATCCTATCATTGCATTTGGACAGAATGCAATGATTGGACGAACATTTAATAGTCCTGTGCCTTCCATAAATTATATATTGTGTAAGTGTGTGCGGGGGTTTACTTAACTATATATTGGGGACGCATTTGTACCCGGAATTAAGCAAATCTGAAGTTATTAATATAATTTATATATATATATAATGTAAATTGTAAAAATGCAGAAAGTTTTCTGTTAGGATTAGAGTGTGGGTTAGGGTTCGGTTATAACTAGTTATGTATGAAAACAGAAATATGTGTAATGTCCACATTTGGATAGATAAGTAAACGTGTGTGTGTGCAAGTATATATATATATATCATATATACATGTGTATACATGTTTTTTCACACACATATATACAAACTGAGCCCAGTATTATTCTCAGTAGGAAACACAAAACAGAGCTTTGCTGCTGTACACCAGCCCCTCCATTACACAGCTGATTAAGATCTTCTGTTTACTCTCTCTTCTGCTCGGCTGATAGGACGAGCCTCAGTTTCTGTTGTCTTCACTGCTGTGTTGATTTCATTAGATGCAATTAATGAAATGACCGATAAGACCTGGCAGTACAGTTAACAGAGCTACTGTAGAACGTTTTGAATCAAGGAACCCCTGAGGAAAACAAACACAGGCTCTCCAGACCCGTATCTCTCTGTTGCAATTCTGGTATGTCATTATGACGTAATTAGTTACCGCAATTCCCATAATGCCATGCCACTCCAGAGATGTTTTGTCTGGTCCACAGCAAGTAACAGCAACAGTCATCTGCATGGAAGGCTACACTGTGAAGTCAAGTAAAGAACATTTACTTTTGAGGGTGCTGCAGCTTATATTTCCTGCTCAATGTTTGGTGGAATTCGTGTGTTTCAGGGTCGGAGTGTAAACCATGCGCTCAGGTCCGGATTCCTGCGTCAGGGTCCAGTTCTTCATCCTTATCTCCGGCCTCCATTCCAGAAGATGTGTTCTTTAACAGTGCTTCTAAGAACAAGGTGAGACCATAAACCGGTTGTTGATGATGATGATGATGTCTTTAACTTTGAAGAGTTAAAGCTGCAGTCTGTAACTTTCACCTCTCTACTGCCGTCTCTGTTTGACACATAAAACTGCAGGTTACTTTACATACTTTTCTTTATGTATGTTAAAGTCAAATGAAGCCAAACTGACATTTCACAGGAAATCAGACTCGACAGCTACAATTATAAATCATAATTATAAACTTACTGTTTTGAATCGGTGGAAAGTAAGGAGTTTGTTTTGAACACTGATCTACTGTGTACTTGCTCAATAACTGATACCTTTTTGTTAATTTTAACCCAAAAAGTTACAAATTGCAGCTTTAAAGTAATAGTTTAATAGTTTAAATGCAAAAATGTAACTTCTGCATAATATCTCATGTGCAAAGTTTTCTGGAGTCATACAATAGCTTTTTTTGACTTTACAATAAGGTCTTATTTGTTAATCTTAATTACTGTATTTGCTAACCTAAGGTATATAGAGATCTGTATTTCTACAGTATTTTAAAATCTTTGTTAATGTCATTTTATGCAAATACAATTGTTCATTGTTTGTTCCTGTTAGTTCGTTGTGCATTAGCTAATGTTAACATACAACTTTTGGTTTTAAAAATGTATTAGTAAATGTTGAAGTTAATTCATAATGTTAACAAATGGAAACTTATTGTTACCCAATAGCTTTGTGTGAGAAACAGACTCATGCATTAGTTTATGTAGTCTTAATTTCATCACATAAGAAGTTCCGTTGTCTGCATCTACATTCAGTTTATGTATGACACCATCTTGAGACATTTCTACTTCTGATTTCTCTGTATTAGTCACGTAATGACCCTGGTTATTCCTGCATCTTGTGAGCTAAGCAAGAAAGTCACTCATTTACTGACTTCCTGTTTTAGGGGAACTTACTGTCTGAGAGCGACTGTAGCAGTGGTGAGGACCTCCTGGACCTCTGCTCTTCTTTAAGGGATTCTGAGTACTTCCGAGATCTTCAGCTCGGATGCATGCCGTCTTCTGACCCACCTCAAACGCAACTTCCTGTTTTGATCGTGCCTTTTGTTTGCAATCAGGGTTCAAGCTCTGCAATTTCTTTTCAGTCCACACCTGAAAGAGGATCCCACCTGAATTCAGCACAATTTTGTGCCAGTCAGACGATCCAGACAGATCTCACTGACGTTTCTATCAGAGGGAAAACCATGGACCGTCTGGGTGCTCTAAGAACCTTAGAGTTTCAGGATTATCCTGGATCAGAGCAAGATGAGGATTCCGACACTGAAAGCTATCCAGTTTTGGTTCGATCCATGTCCACGTCACGCAGACACAGCTTGGATATGCCATTGTCACCGAT
The DNA here is from genome assembly GCA_036877525.1 of Chromobotia macracanthus. Taxonomy (NCBI): domain Eukaryota; kingdom Metazoa; phylum Chordata; class Actinopteri; order Cypriniformes; family Botiidae; genus Chromobotia; species Chromobotia macracanthus. Next base: position 2,685,262 of record JAZGTH010000033.1, on the reverse strand, counting down.
TGACCTGGGTAGAAGGTAAAACCTTTTTTAAACAGTCCAAATGTATTAATTTCATTCATTACTTTTAATTTAAACTATAATCTAATGATGCAAGAACTTCTAACCATCTATAAAACAAATTTCAATGGATTCACACAGGTGTCCTATCAGAGCAGTTATATTACATGAATTACAGACAAAATCTGCTTGTGGACAACCTTTCAGTTTCATTTTAAACAGTATATCTGCTATTTTATCAATTCAAATCTAACAAAACTTCTTTTTGTGAAATGTTTGGTGTGCTGCCATTCTTTAAAATAAATTAATCTTGCTTTCATATTTAATGGTTTCATGGTGAATTCTGAATCTGTTTTAGGGGCCAGTGTATTTAAAACGAACATTTGAGTTTCCTGCATGCAGTAACTGAAAACACTGTAAATCTTTGTGGTTTTTGTTCTGTTTTTCTGTCTTTGCTTAGTACAGTTTCCAAAAAGATCAGTGATGAGCTTAAAAAAACTGAGAAGTGAAGAACAGTTTTTCTTTGTGACTTTGTGGTGTCCTGTATACATCAGTGATCATATTGTGGTGTGTGTGTGGGTGTGTGTGTGTGTGGGTTTACTTAACTATATATATTGGGACAAATTTGTACCCAAAATTGAGCAAAACCCAACAAATCTGAGCAAAACCTCCTTTTGAGGAAGTCCTCATTTGTAAAAATGCTATTAAAATATAGTACATAAATGTTTTTTTAAAATGGTAAAAATGCAGAACGTTTTCTGTTAGGGTTAGAGTGTGGGTTGGGTTATAGTTTTAATAACTAGCTGTGTATAAAAACTAGAAGTCTATGACTAGAATGTTCCCATTTAGACAGATAAGTAAATGTGTGTGTGTGTGTGTGTGTAGGTTCAGCTTGGACACTAATGGCATTGACAGTGATGGGGAACGAGAAGTCCAGTGTCTGGCCAAAAGTACCCAGTTACCATCTTCCTCCTTCTCTGAGAGCTCAGCGGAGGAGACAGCTGGAGCTCTGGACAGTGAAAGACCTACCACACCAGTAAACATGCTCCTAACATCTCAATGCAAGCAGAGCAAGACTGTGATATTGTGTTCCTGCAGCATAAACCTTGACTGTTCCGATCAGTCCGGTTTTTAAAATTGTTTTTTGTTTTACTGACAGCAGCCGCTCACAGGGAAGACTGTGTATTCCAGATCCGAGATTCTGGCTACAGATGAAAAGTCTCAGGCTGACAGAGTCTCTCAAATTCTGGAAACTTCTCAGCTGGCTGCAAGAGAGGCCGGAGGTCAGTCGAGACCTGTGATTCTCCAAATCAGAAAACCACAGTGTAGATGAAACCGATTCTCATGCGCTCTAGTGCTGAAGTTATCAAATGAATGTAGAAAGTTTGGCATCTTACTGTTAGCTGACCTAAATTAAAGGTCAAATTAAATTTATAGTTAAACTTGTTTTTCTGTTCAATTATGTTTTCAATAATGCAATTATTATTATTAGGGGTAAATATATAGTTCTGATTTTGTGCTGCTTTGGAATTTCAGAGGAGCAGGACTCGGATGAGGGGCTGAAGTCTGTGGAGGGACATTGTCATGTGTAAGTTTCCATCAATGTTTGAGTGAAGAATTAAAAGTTTGAGTTAAAAGTTTAAGGAATGTTTCATATCGGAATGGAGCATGTTTCAAACTCGAGTGGAGGCAGATGAATAGAGGAGAGGTGTTGGAGCACAAGGGCTTAGTGACATCACTCAGAAATTAAAGTTGTTTTGGAGGTGGAGCAAGTTAAAACCAAGAATATGTGTTCAGAAAGTAAACAGGGTCTTTAATGATAATAACATTTAGTTAAACACAAATGCTTGAAAAAAGATGCTTAGCGGCATCAAATGTTCAGTTTATTTTCATTTTTAATTTCTCAAGTGTAAAGTCTGAGGGGATGTCATGGGGGAGTTGAGATGTATGACCACTGAATTAGTGAGTCGTGCAAAGTAGTGCTTTTCTTTAATTTGGACAGCAGCCCGAACCGTGTCCCTCCCCGCTGCCTCACATACTTAGCCTGAGTATGTTGTTTGTCTTAGGCTGATGGTACAGAAAGTTTTACAGGAGCTTAAACAGTACCACGGGTAAGTAAACAGTGTAATGGAAGCCTTTCTTACCCCGTCCTGTCTAACAGTGTTAACGGGCCATTTGAAATGTCTTATTTGGCCCATTTTGATAGGAAAACAAGCATGCTACATAGTGTGTGTAGAAAAATTTTTTTTTTTTTGATTGAATAACTTTTTTACAAATACTATGTAGTATGCAGTTATAAATGCAATAACATTTTTCTAAATGTACATGCTGCATACTGCTAGAGAAATACAGCAGTGTAGTATGGTAGAAAGCCATTTCGAACGTCGCCGCATTGTCGGCATGCACACGTTCCGGATTTCAAGCAAATCTGACCTTTGCGATTTATCCTGGATTTTCCTCAGAGCCAAACGCAGAACTTCAAGCTCACAAAGAAAAGAATCTTCTGGAAATGTTACGTGGTACGAATTTCTCTCCAATGAGTAAGTCATTGACTTTTCTGTGTTTCCGCCATATGTCCACTTGACGTATGTTGCCTGTTTCTGTCATACACATCTCTTGTTAATTTGGTTTGTGGTGTGTAGAAATGATGATGAAGAGGAGGAAAGGCCAGAACGATCAGAAAAAGGCACCAAGGTGAAGCGCACTCTTAGTTCTCTGAGGAACCGAATGACCGGATCCTTCAACAAAGACAAAGTAATCACACACACACACATAATGACGTCACTGGACTGAAATCCAGCTGTGTTCATTTCTGCGGAACAATGCTGCAATGTTTTTGTAACTTCCCCCTTTTGATGAACATTTTTTTTTATAGGAAATCAAACCTATTTATCTTAACGTGTCATCTGTTTTTTGTTTCAGGGTAAGGCTCGTGAGAAAGAGCAGCACAAAAGCAAAGAGAAAGTGCAACGTGCCAATGTCAGCGGGCACCAGCTCGTTCCCGGCTCGTTTTCCAGCTGGGCGACGTGTTCACTGTGCAGCAAGAGTCTGCAGCGAAAGCATGGCCTGCAGTGTTTGAGTGAGTAACACACCGCTGCAAACGCGTGCACACATGCAGTCACACACGAGCGTGCATGCATGTCTCCTCTGCCCACCCGACACGCTGCTCTGCCTCCACAGCGCAAAGAATGCAAATAACAGCATTCTCTTTCTAACGTGCTTTGTGCATTTAATTCATTACTCATATTATGGTAAAATGCATTGCAACGCATTAGGGTGTCTGGTAGATGTTTCATCACGTGATTTGGCATTATTGGCCTTTGGTTCTTTTGCAGACCACTGCTTTGTGTACTTCGCTGAACTGTGGGTGTATGTATGGATAAACTAGTTTGATTTTATCAGGTTTCTTAGTGGCTGAAGGAACCTAACAGAGGATTTTTTGATGCTATGTGCTGGTTAAAGGAATAAATCACCCAGAAATGAAATGTACTTTTCCTTTAAGAAATGCCACTCATTCAGGAAATCTGTGATTGGTTGTATCAGTAGTTACATTTATATTTAGTAATGCAGGGATTACAGTAAATTACACTATATGTGAAGATGTTTATTCTGAAACTAGTTTATTTTAGGCCTTTGTGAAGTCGCACCAGTTTCCAATTCAGACATAAAAGAGAAGAAATGACATTTTCTGTCATTCATTTGCTTATTATGGTTCATTATGTGTACACTCTCAAGAGTATGGGAAAACAAACTCATTTCCATTTTATCAAATGTCGCCTCAGCTGGAAGTTAGAATTGTTTGTGTGCCAGTTTCTCAAAAGTGTTTATTCAGAGTGACAAAAACGAGTACCATCTTCCAGTACCATCTGTACATGTAAAGGCGTTTGGTGGCAACTGCAAATATTCTGCCTGACTTTTTGCATGGCACTGCTTATTAAACAAGTCAAGCTGATGTATTTCCTAAGGCACCGGGTTTCCAGAGCTGTGGGAACCTATCTGTCCAGTGTTCAATTTATTATAAGCAGTCACATCCAGTCTCTGGTACTGATGAATGTTCCATGTTCCATCATCAGTAACAGATTTCTGAGATAACATACCAGAAATAATAATGCAGACTGCCTGTTGTATGTTTTTCTGCCTAAATAAAACAGTTAGGAACACAAAACAATTCAGAAGTCATTAGAATATCAGACCAACAGAAAATAAATTGTATAAAATTGTAACAAAATATGACTTGCCATGACAAATTACGAAAATGATGAAAAATTCCTTCAGTCATTGGTTTAAATTGATCTTTATTTTATATCTGACCCTTAGGTTACTTTAGTACCCTTTAATCATTACACATGCTGAACGCGAAGCTGACATTTCCCGGGAAATCGGACCCGACATCTCCATTTGTAACTCATTATCATAAACTCACGGTTGCGATCTGTTACGTACTCGCTCAAAAACTGACTTCTGTTCATTTGTAGCCAAATAAAAAGCGACTTGAACGCACCGAGAGCTTCAACTTCGGGGTCGTGAATTGGTGCGCTGTCTCTTTAAATCTGGGACGCAGCCTGCGGAATGCGCCGCGTTTCCCACAATGCCGCGCGGCGACCAGCGGGGACGCTGCTAATGTAAATACAACGTTCGCGATTGGCTTTAGTTTTTGGGTTGCTAAGCGATGCGTTTGCGTTTTGGGGGGCCGGCTGGCGTCATAGCGACCCGCGTTGATCTTTGACGCGACGCGTCGAGACGCGACGCGTCCTAAACGCGTTTCCCGCGGATCGGTGAGTTTGTTGAGGCGTAACAGGTGCTTCTCCAGCGCTAGCTAACGGAGCTAATAAACAAACCCGCTGATGTCACAAACGTAAAGTCTTTATTAATCGATTCCCGCACTTAGACTTTGTGTTTCCAGGTCTTTTTGTTGCCGTTTTATATCATAAATGTGTTGAAATAGTTAAATGTTTGCTGGGTTGCGGGTTACGAGGTCGGCTGTCCATTGTGTTTAGTCTGGACTGGCTAGTCGGGCGTCTCAGTTGAGTTTAAGTGACTTGCTGGGTTTAAATGTCTAAAATTTAAAGATGAGAAACTCAGTGCTTTTAAGAGGCTTAATGTCAGTTTAATGGCTGTCATCGGGTGCTGGTAGAATAAGATCATGATGAGAGTAAAATCTGCAGCTGTTAGTTGCATTTGTACGCTTGTAATGAAAATGTATGTGGTGTTGCATGCAAAACTCACGGCCGCAGTGCTGCAGTGTCAAGGGCGGTTGCTAAGGCTTTGTGAGTTGTTGCTAGGGAGTTGCTAGGGCGTTTCTATGTGGTTTGATGGTCTTCAGGTCTGCTGCTGTAAGTCACTGATCAAACTCCAGGAACAGAGCTCCTCTCCCCAGGTTTTCATGAAGCAGTGGCCACATATTGATGTTTGCTTAAAAAAACACCCCAGATATAAATTCAAAGCACTGCTTTCAGGATAAATGTCATTGACGTGTTTTATTTTACGATTTTTTCAATGTTATGTGCCATTATGATTGTTTTAAATTGGGTTAATACCATTAACGGGGCCTTTTTCCTCTGTGTTTGTCACTTGTAATGATATTTTGTGGTGCATAGTCTTTTCAGAATCATGCAGATGGAAACAAACTAAATTCGTGTCAATTTTTAGTTGGATGCTTTCAGGAGTTTTGACTAGTTTTCGTTTTTTGGTTTGTTTTCCTGTTTTTTGAGGATTTTGAGGGAATAATAAGTTCATGTCTCTGACACATCTTTTCAGAGTTGATTCTGAGGGTTTTTCTGCGTGTAGGTTTGAATAGTCGCATGTTGTTAATTGCATTTGGCGTCTCTGTTCACTTCAGTGAATCTGTGTCTGTTCTCTCTCGCCCAGCTTCTGCTAAACTTAACCGGTCAGCTGTAAAAGTCTCATCGCACCTTCAGCCCTTGCTTTCTGATGTCCGCCGTCCATGCTGTTTGTTGACACAAGTTGTTGTTTTTGTGTATTTAAGAGTGTGAGATAAATAGCTACTTGCCGTGCTTCCTAAAACAAGCTTCGCTTTGGCCCACGTTCGCATTCCTACGAGCGATCATGTGACTTTATAACAGGATTACGAAGGAGATCTTCCTGTTCTGTTCTGCAAAATAATTAGTCGATCTCTTGATCTAGACACTGAGATGAATCTGATTTGAAGTTCTCAGGGCGTCTTTACAGTGATGCATCAAAAAAGTGTTTCAGTTCCACTCAAAAAAGAAAGACTTTTAATAAATCATTATGATATTGTGATGAATTGTGTCTCTTGCAGGTTATACAGTTTAGATTTATGACATTTAGAAGTATGCTAGTGTGTTTATAGATGGCGTTAAAGCTAACAAATGCCACAAGTCTTGTGTTGTAGAGTTGTATATGTTGTAGAGTTGTATGTAGAACCAGAGCTAGTTACGTTCTACTCTGGAAAAACATTGAGTCAAAGGTTCTCTGAGATACCATGATGTAGCATTCATTGATCTGACCCTTACCCGTCATTTTTCTGTTCGGTTTTGACTAAATGGATGGAATCTGTCATTTTGTTGGGTAAAAAAATGGAAAACTGCTGTAGATCTCTTTCGAATGGCTGGTCATCAGTTCACGCTACTGTGAAAGATTGTTACCTCTAGTAAACCTGCAGAGGTAGTTTGTTTACCAGGGTTCTTGAGCATTATGGAGAAAAACTTTTAATCATGTAGTAGATGCTTTTCAATATAAAGAGCTAGTCTGTTTATTGGTAAACTCTAACTGATGCATAAAATATTTAATTGCTAAGCGTTCCTGACCTCAGGAAATTATGTTGCTGTCATTTATGAGTTATTCGTTTTGACTAGTTAATTGCACTAGTTAAAGGTCTTCTGTGGTTTGCGTTATAGGTTAGTAGGATTATGTAATAATATAACTGTCCCGTAGTTTTATGCAGTCCCACTATGTTGACGAGTAAATTCACAATCTGTTTAACCAATAGCCTGCGTGCTGATAAATGCTTCTGATAAGGAAAACACTAACTGCTGCTTTGTGTACCGCTCTGATTTCTCAACGGTTCGTGAACATAGACTGTGCCGTGAATGTCCACAAGAGCTGCAGAACCCTGTTGCCCGAGTGTACCAGTAAATACAAGGTAAGATGAATGCATTATATTGAATTACACACTTCTTATTTGTTGGTTATTAAAAATGCAACCATTTTGGGTCTGTCTGTGTTTTTTGCATATTCTGAAATGTTGATAAATGATTAAAAAGGTTAACAACTTCTCTTGTTCAGTCAGGTTAACAAAACTTAGATACGTTTAGAAGGTGAAAGAGTTTCTTAAACTTTGGCCAGTAGTGGTAGGGTGTGTCAGCATATGTAGTATTGTTAATGATAAAGCAGAATCGTACTGTTTTGGTAAAGACTTACGTTGTTTACACAGACAAAAGATTCAGTACAGAAGACATCAGCCGCTGCCGTTCAGTCACATAATCAAGGTAAGCATCTACGCAGACTTATTACGACACGTGACATCATTTCCTCATGTTGCATGAGTGCAGTGTTGTGAATCAGTGATCAGTGAACCAGTCGTTTAATCAGTGTTTGGATCATTTCTCTCAGCCAAGCTTTCATATTCCTTCAGGCGTATGTGAAAAAAGTGAATGTTTCAAATGAAAAGGCCCCTGATTTGCATAATATTGGTGTCATTTTTTTGTAATATTGTGCGTTTGAGGCAGTGTTTAAAAAGTAGATAAGCTCTACTTTTTACCCCTAAGCTCTATAAGCTCTACTTTTTATGTTTTTGACCCCTAAAAAGTAGGGTCAAAAACATAGTGATAAAAAAGATGATCATTTACCAAAGATTGTGTTGTCTCGTAAAATGCTTGTAATAAATATTATTTTTGCCACAGAGACTGATTTAAAACCAGTGACTTGAATATATTTGATTAGCAGCATTGCCGCTTTCAGTGAATGATGCCCTAACAGTGCTGAAAAACAGCAAGCTCTTCTGCTGGCCTGTGGGCTTCAGTACATGGTTGCAGCTGGCAGAAGACAATTATTCCAGGCTTGTTTTGCTGTGATCGGCCTGTTTAATAGACGCTCGGCAGGCTGATGCTGATTGGAGTCCCCTGATAACAAATTAAGGTCATCTGCCTGTTTTTTCCCCCGCTTCATCTTTCACAGTCTCACAAAGAAGCACTTAAGATGTTAATCACAGTCCCCCAATTAATTATCCCAATTAATTATCCTGCCGATCTTATGAAGACTTCATGCAGCTCCAGTGGCTTGATGCGCCGAATTCTGTGAGCATTAGAACTTTCACACAGATGTTTAAATAGTCTCTTAAGTGCACTGAGTAGAAAAACATCGGCTGTTTGTGTATCGCCTGTTTGTGTATCGCCTGTTTGTGTATCGCCTGTTTGTGTATCGCCTGTTTGTGTATCGCCTGTTTGTGTATCGCCTGTTTGTGTATCGCCTGTTTGTGTATCGCCTGTTTGTGTATCGCCTGTTTGTGTATCGCCTGTTTGTGTATCGCCTGTTTGTGTATCGCCTGTTTGTGTATCGCCTGTTTGTGTATCGCCTGTTTGTGTATCATTTTTATCTGTGAATCAGTTCTTAGCGAATTGTATTTTGTTTTTTCAAATGATCAAATAAAAGCTGATCAGTGATTCATTTCTACAGAAGTTCCTGCGGCATTTACATGGTAAATGATCCATGTTAAATGGTTTATGTACAATTAAGTTTTAAGTACAAATACCCTGTGCTAATTCAGAGAAAAGATGCGTTTTTAATTTATTTATTACAGTCACATTTTGAAAGCAGGGTATTTGGCTGTTTGGTCTCACTGATGGTTGATGATTTCAGAGAAAATACATAAATGCATATGTAATGTGTATATTATGCAGCTGTAGTTCAGTGCTCTATAGAAATTACAGGCAGAAACGGTCTGAAAAAGTAGTCAGAATGAGCAGAAGAACCCATGAATGTCTGTGGCTTCAGATCAGGATCTGCTCAGCTCTGCTCTGAAGATGAGATTTAGCCTCGGGGTTTTATTAAACTCCTCCTACAGTGCCCATGAGCTAGGTGCTAATTGCTTTAAGAAGTGTGAATGCAGCTCCTTACTCCCCAGCGGGAAAGATCTCCAACTGTCCTGCTTCACCTGGAAGTTCCTCTGATATGTCATCAACATTTCCTGTTAGTTAATGAGGGTTGGGGTTACAATGACAAGTTTAAATAAACTGCTATAAGAGCAACCTGCAAATGCCCCACCTTTCCGGCACCCACGCACAATATGTATAGTAACTGGATCTTCTTTTTGTTTACAGACGTGACATTATTATAAATTAAAAATCATTATTAGAAACTTACTTTTGTGAATCAGGGTAAGATAAGCTCGTGTTGAACACTGATCTGTTATTTACTCAGTCAATAAGTGATGATGTGTTCATTTTTAGCCCAAAAAAGTTATGGGTTGCAGCTTTTTTGTTTAATTGAAATTGAAGTTCCAAATTCTGTAAGGTCGTACTAAATTTTTTAATCTGCATAGGCAAATATAACCTTAAATTGTTTCATTTTAAACAATAAACAGTATTATATAATAGTTTAATAAATATAAAATAGTTGCAACTTAATTCAGTTCTTTGTTTCTAAATGATGACATATCATTTATGTTACTGAAGTGAATGTTACTGTAAATGTTAGGTTTGCATAAACCATTCGAGAGGTATATTAGCAGGACAGCTATGAGACAGGTTGTTAACCCTCAGGTTTTCTCTAGAGATGATAATCAAGGTTTTACTAGCTCACACTAATCTGCTGGTGAGACACTGACAGTCTCTCCATCATAAACATCATTAGACACAACAGGGGGGAGCCGAGGAGAGAACTGTGGAGAAGAGGTTAAGCAGGAAGTGTTTTCTAGAACCCACACGGCAATTTATAAAGCCCACCCTCTGATAGCTGAGAAAGCCTTTCATTCTGCCTGTGGCTTTCGGTTTCCACTGCCCTTCTGCTTCACAACCATGTTGATGGCTTTATCCAGAGTGCGTGGCTCTCAGAGAAAGAACGCTCGCCCCCCAGGTTCCTCGGGTCTGTCTCGGAGGCTCGGGGTTCGAGTCCTTCTCCACAGAGATCTCCTCACCTGCCGATTCCTGGAGTCGGTTCCTCAGTCGTTCTTCAAACACTGTTACCGCACTAACTCCTCTGGTTTCCCTGCAGCTCTTAAAGAAACCTGCCCTGCCCTGACGCCTGTGCCCGATGGCTCGCCTCGAACCTCTCGCTGCACTGCAGGTATGACAGTCCCACCCAAAGGACAGAGCGCCCAACTTGCCCCTTCCAGTAACCCAGCAACCGGACAGAATAACAACGGCAGGTGAGTGGAGGTCACGTTCTCTCTGATACACACAGACGGATTCAGTACTAAGTGTGGAGATTTGTTTTGAGGTTTTTTTGCCCATTACAAATGTTGATAGTTTATTAAAAAACATATTTACATATGCGACCACGTGCTTAAGTGACTGCAGTAATCAATTCAGTACATTCATTCAGTAATTTAAAACAGTAATTCTAAAGTACATGCATGTTATTGTTAATAAATACATTATAGAGCATCTACAACACACTTTCTGTGTAAGCAAACACAGTCATTGTTTGTTCATATTAGTTAATGCACAATAAAATAATGTTACCAGAACCTTCTGCAACCTTGTAATGCTTTAGTATTAAAATTAATCCATTAAAAATTAATAAACGCTGTAGGAGTATTGTTAATTAAGGTGGCTAACTAGGTTAACTAACTAATGTTAAACAGATGCAACTTTTCGATTTTAAAAATGTATTTGAAAATGTTACCGTTAACATGAACTACAATGAATACATTCTGTGTATTTTTACACAGCATGGTATTTTACACAGCAAGTATTTTTAATTGTTACTTTGTTAAAGAAGGTGGCTAAATAGGTTAACTAACTAATGTTAATAAAACCTAAACAAAGCGTTTCGCTGTTCATCTTGCATGCATGCTGCATATATGATATGAAGCAGGCTGTAAGCAACAGTGTGAATGGAGAAGGTTCTCTCATAATTACTCTGTGGCTTGCACGCTCATGTTCTCCAGCAGCTCTGTCGCAGGAGAGATGGATGAGGTCGACGCTTTCAGGTTAAAGCGCAACACCGAGGACACTGTGTCTCTCGCCTCTTCCACGCCCGAGTCGCTCATCGTCGAAGGTGAGAGGCCGTTTTCAGGGCACCATGCAGAACGTGTGATATAACAGGTGATTTAGGTGATCATATGTATTTGTTTGCGTGCAGATGCATATTACACCAGCGTGCGAGGGGAACTGGACCTCATTGCACAGGACTTCGAGCTGGAGTCCTGGAGTTTGGCCATGGACAGTAGCTTCTTAAAGAAACACTCAAAGGAAATGATCAAGAGACAGGATGTTATATATGGTTTGTGTTTCATTGCAGTTACACAGCTGCTTTTGGATCAAGCAACCATTATTCATGCAGTGTTGTGATATTACACAGCTCTCTGGAATACTTCACTCTGATTGGTCAATCTTTTTTGCGATTAATTAATTAATAAAATGACATAATAAACATGACAGTTTGGTGTAAGGAGCATTGTGCATTATAAATGGACATTATGTAGCATTTGTTATCAGATCTTTTCTAAAGATTCTTTAACTGGTTCTCCAGAGCTCATCCAGACGGAGATCCATCACGTGAGGACGCTGAAGATCATGCGGCACGTGTATGCTCGAGAGCTCCGTGAGTCACTGCAGATGGACGACAGGAGACTGGACTGTCTGTTTCCACGGCTGGACAGCCTGCTGGATCTGCACAGTCACTTCCTGTCCCGCCTCCGTGAGCGCCGCACCGAGTCTCTGCAGACAGACAGCGAACGAAACTACACCATCAGCAAACTCTCAGACATCCTTATATCCCAGGTATCAGCTCATCATTTCCGGTTTAATACCTAAAGCGTATTTTAATGATGGTCGTTTTGCAGTTAGCCTGCACTAAAAATAACTAAACTTGAAATTTGTGTCATTTTTTGATTTGTCTCGTTTGTAGTTTTCTGGAGATCTTGGAGAGAGAATGAAGGAAAGTTACGGGGCTTTTTGCAGTCGTCACACTGAAGCCGTGAACTATTACAAAGAACAACTCCAGAGCAACAAGAAGTTTCAGAATCTTATAAGGGTTTGTTGATTTCCACGCAAACAAACCTTATCTGATGGGTTTAATATTTGGGGTATAAATTGTGCCAACAACTGCTTTGTTGCCCTCAGCACTGTTTTGAATCTTCATTCCTGTGTTTTGCGTTACAGAAAATAAGCCATCTGTCAATCGTGAGGCGGTTAGGGGTTCCAGAGTGCATCCTGCTGGTGACACAGAGAATCACCAAGTATCCGGTTCTCCTGGAGAGGATCCTGAGCAACACTGAAGGTTGATCATGATTATAAACTCTGTAGTATTTGGATCAGCATCTTTTGGTTCATAACAGGGTATGATGTGGCATATGAACCTCCATCAGTGGGTTGTCTGAAACTCAATGTCTTTCTCTCATTGTGATCATAGCCGGCACAGAGGAACATGAAGGGCTGGCACAGGCTCTGGGTCTTATCAAGGACGTCATTGTACAGGTGGACAGTCAGGTGAGCCTCTATGAGAAAGAAGCTCGGCTCAGGGAGATCTCCTCCAAAATGGAGCCCAAGTCTGTGGGTAAGATCAAAGACGGCCGTGTTTTTCGTAAGGAGGATCTGACACAGGGTCGCCGCAGACTCTTGAATGAGGGAATGGTCTACTGGAAAGCAGCATCTGGACGACTCAAAGGTATTTGTTTTCCCTGACCATTCATTCATCAATCTATCATCCATCTTAACATCTATCTAAACATCCATCCATCTATCCAAACATCCATCCATCCATCTGTCCATCCGTCCAAACATCCATCCACCCAAACATCCATCTGTCTATCCAAACATCATTCTATCTACTCATTTTTTTTATAAACAGCTGTTTGACTTTTACTTGCACATTATCTGTGTAACCGTTAAACCTCGAATCCTTTGTTACAACTGCTTCTGTTTCAGACATTCTGGCTCTTCTGCTGACTGACGTTCTCGTGTTACTCCAGGAGAAGGATCAGAGATACGTGTTCTCATCTGTGGTGAGGATGATTTCCTCTTCATCATCTGCACAGCAAAACGAAACAACAAACAAAACAAAACAAACATCAAACAAAAAAAAGAGGCGAAAACAAACATGTAAATATCTTAACAAACACATTTGTATCTTCACATTAGGACAGCAAGCCGTCAGTGATATCCCTTCAGAAGTTGATCGTGCGGGAGGTGGCGCACGAGGAGCGAGCTATGTTCCTCATCTGCGCCTCTTCAAACGAACCCGAGATGTACGAGATCCACACTGCCTCAAAGGAAGACCGCAACACCTGGATCACACACATCCGACAGGCTGTGGAGAGGTGTGTGTGTGCCACCAAACTCACAAATGTGTTGTTATAGCTGTCTGTACACACCTGTCTTCATCTCCATGTCTCTCTTACAGCTGTCCTCACACAGAGCAGAGGTTGTTCAGTGAGGAGGAGGAGGCCAGAGTCGCCAGAGTCCGCGAGTTTTATGGTAAAACACCACACATTGTTTTTTGGTGTCATTTAGAAGAAAAAAACATGCATAGATTTTTTTTTAACTTTTTAACATTTATTCATGCACTGAGTTTATCTTTATTTTACACCTTACGTTTTTTGACTATAGCCACTGCATTTTGTCTTTATAACTTAATTAAAATTTTTAATTTAAATTGAATATCATCAAAAAGCTGCAAATATCCAAATAAAACCAGTTTTGAAGGATTTGTCGTCACTAGGGGGCGTACTTGTGCGTTTGACATGAAATGTCTTTTGTTTCTATTGTATAAAAACAATTAACACATCTAACTTTGATGTATGACTATACGTTTTCTCATAGAGCGCCTGATGTTGAAGGATGCTCAGATTGCCCAGGGTCTCACTGAGAAACTGCAGCTGTTCGCAGATCTGGTCGAATCCGTGGCCGGTGTAGAGGACGCGGGGTCTCGCTCTCGATTACTGCTGCGGGGAGATGCCTCAGATCTCCAGCAGGGAGAGCAGTTGCTCAGAGGAGCCATCACCGAAGGTAACATGTCTGGACATCTCACACGGGTTTAGAGCAGTAGTGTTTGATTTAATTATGTCATCCAGTGAGGAGGCCCACATAGATAAACATCACGTACATACACATCTTCACACTTTCTTGTTAGTTTATTAAAGATTTTGGTCATTTTCATAATGCTGTCAGCTACCAGCAGACAACAGTTTTGTTACCTGTATTTTACTTTTCCTAAATCCATTCCACAGTGGAGCAATTTTTTGACTTTTGAAGAATCCGTGAAATTACAATAAAGACGTTTTTGTTAACATGTTTGAAGAAGCAGCTGGTTCTTATTGACCTTGAGAACAACTGTGAGTGTTTTCAAAGGTCTTCTGTTGCTCTGTAGTGGAGAATCTTCAGAACCTGCTGGCATCTGCTGCGAGGCAAACATCACACACTGGAGCACACCAGAGTCCAGGGTCCAGCACGCTTCCGCGTCGAGCGGACACCTTCGGCGGCTACGACAGCATCCCTGCCATACTGCCCAAAAGTGAGCCGCGTGCTCTTCATTCTATAATATTAAATCATATTAGAGATATTACCCACAATTAGGATTAGTACTGCAGTACTGTTTATATAAATTTTCAGAAGTACAAATGGATTCAGTGTGTGTTGTGTGTGTGTGTTGTTGATGCAGATGGCAGCATGAAGAAGCAGCTCATGCCTGGGGTGGCGGGAAGGTCCCGGGACCGAAGCGAACGGGCCAGCTCGGACCCGCAGCTCAAAGAGCTGTTTACCTGTCAGGACCAGGACCAGCTGGTGAGAGAACACACACACAAACATCTACAAAACTTTCTGCTGCTTCTGCAACACACCACAGAAATGCAGTGCTGTTTACCAGCCACTTAAAGATGATTGGGCAGGGACTCTTCAGTCCTTTATGCAAATCAGTCGGACCCTGACAATAGAGTCGAGATACGAGAGCATTTTATTTTGCTGTATGCGACTTAAGTGTATATTTATTTCATTGCAATTTATCAGGTTTTTTAAATGCTTGTTTCACTTTCATTTGCACCTGTGCTTCTGTGTTTTGCACAATTACATTCTTAGCTCATTTGCATGTTTGGAGCTAATCGCATTGTTTCATTCTGTTAGATTCCCTCTAAGTGAATCTTAATTTCTCCAAAACATTCATATTGATATTGATAATATTGATACAGACTCTTATAGCTGTTATGTCACTGCTTAAATATTATATACATGATTATATACAGAATCACAGTTCTAAGTGCTGTTTGTCTCTCTCTTTGTCTTTCTGTCTGTCTCTCAGAATGAGGTCTCCTCACCAGGCTACCTCAAAATGAGGTCCACTTATAAATTTCCAGAAACCGAGGTATAATTTCCCATCAGGCTGGAATTAGTCACATTTAATTGTTTCCCATAAGAAAAAAAATCTGTATTGTTTTATGTATATATATATATATTATTATTGTAACCTTTGCTTTTGTTTCGCCGCACCTTGTCGGCGGTTACTGCCGCGATGCTTCACTTGGCAGGAATGTTGGTATTGTATGGATGGTGAGAAAGATGCCTGTGACTGCTTGAATCATCTTGGCACTAATATTGTCATTGTGTTCCCGTTTATCCAGTTGTACGAGCGAGTGCTGCAGCTGTCTCAGAGGCTCTATAGTTTACAGGTAAAACACAATGCCCAGCTGCTGCTGGTAGCAGAGTGTCACCCTTCATCATGTGCAAATAAGATCAGGAAAGAATTGTCATGTTTTAGGAATCAAGGAAGAAACATCAGACCCTTTAACAGATGTTTAGGAGTTTAATAATGTCCTGCCATATTTCCTTCTCTGTTTGTTTGTGTGTTCTTTAGTATTTTGTTTATCCTCTACATCTTTCATGTTTGTTTGTTTTTTCTGTCTTCTGTTTGTTCTTTCATTTATCCTTTTGTTCAATTGTTTGTCTGTTGTCCTTTACTACTTATTTGCATCACATTGCATTTACATTCCTAGCAGATGCTTTCTTACCAAAGAAGCTTACAATGCTGTGCACAAATCACTTGCAAACACAAAAATAGGCAGCTGAGAATACATGACTCTTGCTAAAGCCTTAGTTACCAAGAACCTCTCAACAGCTATTCAGACATGAGCTTCGTTCTTCTCCCTCTCCGCAGGCCATCGTCTCTCAGCAGGACAGCCACATCGAGCTCCAGCGAGCCTCTCTCCTCACCGCTGAAAGGGAGCGGAACCGCGGCACGGACGTGCTGCTCGAACAGGAGAAGCAGAGGAACCTGGAGAAGCAGCGCGAGGAGCTGGCCAACTTCCAGCGTCTGCAGAACCAGCATCGGCAGGAGCAGGCCAGGTGGGAGAGAGATCGAGAGAGACAGCGACGGCAGACCGAGGCAGCCGAGCAGCGACTGAAGGAGCGAGAGGAGGAGTGCCAGCATCTGGAGGTTCGTCTGGCTGAGGAGAGGCAGGAGCTGGAGAGACAGAAGCAGATGTACCAGCAGGACCTGGAGAGGCTGAGGGAGTCCACACGGGCGGTGGAGAAAGAGAGAGGACGACTGGAGCAGCAGAGGACACTGAAGAAGCACAACACCACACCAAATGTCGCAGCAGCGATGTTCACACAGGAAACCGGACAGGTGAGGTCCCACTGGCGTTATGTCACTTCCTGTCCGAGTCCATGTGATCTTGGTATTAAAAAAGTCACCAAAACCAAGTTGTTTTTATGTACATTACTAATCATTTGCGGACAGGGTAAAGTCACATCCATGCAAATCACATTTCAACTAAATCACTTGGGGACAATATCTAGAGACAGGACATCAAACAGATTTGATAGGCTCTTGTGACCTGGACCACAAGCGAGCTAATAACACATTAGCAAACAAGCTAAAGCCACTTAGAGCAACCACACAGCAACGCCCTAGCATTGGGGTGTCACTATGCACTTGCTAAGGTGCTTCTACACAAACATTTTTATTTTTTAGAAAATGTTAGGAATGTTGGTATTGTATGTTGGTATTGTACGAATTCGCTTTTGTTCAAAAATAGATTTTTGATGTTGTTAGATTTAATATTGTTTTCTAACAATTGTTCCCATACCGAAAAAATTTTGACTTGTTCCGCAAGATCTTGAAAGCAGTTTCATGTTATTCTGAAACTATGCATTGAAGACTGCTGGAACTGTCATACCTATAAATATGACATTGTCACCGTTCAGTGTCACTGGTTATTCCCAGTTATTTCAAGTGTAGGTGTGTCGGCCGGTTAAGAGATTTCTGCGTTTCCCACGCTCTGCTTTCTGTCCTGTTGTACCAGCACAATTGCGCACACAGTGTGCTGCTGTGAGGCAACACAGAAGCCAGTCGACTTCATGCTAAAGTCTTAATGATTTACTTGCCGCCCTGCCCTACCTGTTCTCTGATCAGTCAGCCAGATTCCTGAAGCCTATCAATGGGAAAAAAGATGCTTGTACAAGTGCAGTTTACAGTTGTTTATTGTATTAAGTATTAAACATAGGAAAAGGTTGAGAAAAGCCAAGCTGATCTCCAGAAACTTTAGGTTCAGAACTGTTTATAACGCTCTCAGATTACACAATGACACAAATGACCCCTTTACAGTGTCACCGCAACTTTGTCATTATATGCATATGAGGTCATAAAGGCATGTCCAGTCATGCCGGGCCTTGTCAGATTTCCTGCGACCTGCACTTAACGTCGTTTACTGCAGCTATCAGTGCATAGTAACTTCCTGTCCATGTTGCCATGGGTGTAGACTTTATGATAATATACCGTGCACCGTTTTAGAAGTTTGTAGTTGAGTTTTATTGCAACAAATTTATATAAAACAATAGTTTAAAAACACAGTTCAGCTTCAACAGACAGGAAGTGTGATGTTATAATTTGCTGAACTCTGATTGGTCCTCTGATGCAGGAATAAACATAAACCAGCCTGTGCATTTTATTTTGTTTAAACGTTTGCCTGTCTGGAAGTTTTCGTCTGCAGGATCATTGTCTACAGTGGTTCGGTCATGCAAAACTGTTATGCTTGTTTTTGGTCTCTGGATGTTAGTCATACAAAGACCGAATCATGTTAACATCTTTGCTAATCGCATTGTGGGCTACATATTAGCCAGTGTGGATTTTTTTACAATGCTGTTACGATTTTATGGTTTACTAATTGTGTAGTACGTCTTTTGTTTGGAGCTTTAACGTTCCGCTTTTTGTTTTTATTATCAGCTGGATTGTTTTATTATCCATCTTGGTCGTCAGCTGTCGGATGTTTAACTGCGGTATATTGCTTTTTTTGACCTGCCGGTTCTTTTGTTACTAACTACTGACTCATTTCCTTCTTCATGTTTGGAGTTTGTTAGAGCAGTGCAGAGCTCTGATAACATTTGTCTTTTTCTTTCTTCTGTTTACTTGATTTTTCTCATGCTCTCCTGCTCTTGAACTCACTTTAAGTACTAAGATCCTTAGATTTTACTTTTTTTTACAACTGCCATTGTCAGATTTATGGTCACTCCTGATTTATGCTCACCCTGTTTCCATGGCGTCTGTTTTTGTGGTGTCTTCATCAAGTGAGGTTTTGAGTGCTCTATCATCTGGCGTTAAACAACACAACATGACCCTTCAGAAACAGGTATTTAGCACCGTGATTTAGAAGCGGCGTTTTCCGTCTCGACCGGCCCATGCACAGCAAAAGGGCTCCAAATAAGTGTTCACTTGACATATCCAGGGAAGTTTTCAGATGGGAAAGCCACAATATATAATTACCCACCAGCAACCTTTCATTAATTCCAGCGCTGGAATGCGGCCAGTCCTAATTGTTTATGTGATGTCAGTCAAACCTTTGTGCTGGAAATCTTGCACACCCCTCATGTTTTAATCTCTGGAAACCTTCTATTTACTGAGAGCACCTCAGCGAGGAGACAATGAAGCTTCTGTTTAGGAAAACTGCTTGTTTCACAAAGGCACCTCTGTGAACTGCTTCATGCTGATGTTGCCCTGGGCAAGACGAGGAAGGTCTTGACTCAACTTTTGATGTAAAAAAAAATTAGTAATTGTTGAAACTAACGTTAGCCGAATTTAAAAACCTGTGTGTGTGTGCATATATAAATGAATGCATGTATGGATGCATATATAGATAAAGGTATGTAAAAGGTAATATAAATCCCACATATGTCTGTATGAGTTGTACATCTATGCTGTGTATGCCAGCCCTTCTTTTTGTGGAATTGTGTAAATTGGAGAGTGTAATTGTGCAGGTGGGACCGAGATGAAAAGATTCGGGCGGCACTCGTTTCAGATCAATCTTCTCCACACCTTTAACTAGATGTATTGGACAGTAACACAATTGTTCCATGTTCACAGTTAATGAGTCGGAGCCATCCCAATAATTGTTATTTGCACTTTTCCCTTGAGCAAGACGTGGTAACTTCAAGTCGCCCTAGGTGGACTAGCCCTAAAAAAATGTACAGTATTTTACCGGGGATGAAAGCGTTGGCTGTTTGCCAGGTGACTAACTATCAGTCACTGACATGCCTTATTAATCTTTACCTTACGCTTAACTAAGTGCTTTCATGTGGGGCTGTCTTGTTGACAAAGTGTGTTCACAAGTAGATCAAAGATGTCTTCGGATAGCACAAAAAGCCACAAGTTTTAAATTTGTACCTCTTTTTGACTCGGACTGAATTACCTACACAACACATTAGGTCAGAATTTCCTCCATGCTGCGCTGGAGAAGGAAAAGACAATGTTTGTGTCTCTTCATTTTATTACATTTTTAGATGTGTTGGTCCAGAGTTGCTTGTACACTGTTAAAGTGCTTCATAGTGACATTTTTGGCTGTATGGTTTCATAAAGAACCTTTGGTTCTTCTATGGCATTGCTGTGAAGAACCTTTTTAAGAGTGTACAAGCAACTCTGGACCAACACATCTAAAAGTGAAAGAGTGTAAAGTGACAATTTACTCTGTTGGAATAGTTTTACAAACGCTGTCTTTTAAAATATATTTCTTTGAAAGTTTTTGCGTTACATTTGCATTTCCATCTTTATTTTTGTTTCGTAGCTCCCCCTTTCCTCGAGCTTCAACGGTGAGCTTCTGCTTGGTGTGTCGGGGGAACAGACTCTTCCTCAGAAGTCTCTCCTGCGTGCGTCTCTCTCCGCATCCCCCGCCGATTATCCGGAGCGGCCTGAAGTGCACCCGCGCCGGGAGAGCTCCTGCAACACCCTGCCCACAAAGACGGAGGTTCCCATCCACCTCATCAGCACCACCAACCAGCTTCACAAACAGGGTGGGGTCCAGCAGCAGATTCCCACTAAACTCGCCGCCCTCAGCAAGGGCAAAGAGAAGAGCGGGAAGGGCAAGAGTTCTCACCGCACCGACAGTTTGGGTCAGTTCTGCACACACAAGCCACTTGTGCTGGCTTATATATGTTTCCTTTGAGACACCAACTGTTGCTTTAACCTCCATTGGTCTGCTCATAAATCGCTGTATGGTTTTTGTGTTATTGGAGACATTTTTGTACTAGAATACAAAATTATCACCACATAGAATTGCAAAACTTGATTGTTTTTAAATGGGTTTCTCCGAACGCTCCCTAGTCTGCTATTGGTTATCTACAAAAAGATAGCCCCGCCCCAAACTCATGCCATTGCCTTAGCCAGTGTGTCGTGACAGACCGCTCGAACAAACGACAGCATTTACAGAATAACAGTGCTGATGTGATTCCTAAAACAGCCTTCCTGTTTTACAGCCTCTGTTGACATGAAGCAGATTCTTCCCTTTAAACTGTCAGCAAAAGATTCCGACGGAAACCTGAAAGCACGCCGTCCAATCAGCCCCCACCAGCAGCCCCCCCCACAGCAGTTCCACTCAGGTAAGATGAACGCACCCACCCTGCATTTCCTGCTGGGCCCGAGCTGTTCTTGAGCCGCTGTGTAAACAGTCACTAGCTGCAGCTGACAGAACTCTTGTTTGTTTGAACGCCCCGCAGATTCCCTCAGCCCTTCAGACGGCTGTACGGATGCCCAATCCACCGTTACGCCGGCCGTTACCAAAACCCAAAACTCCCAACCCACCCTCCCGCATGCTCTGAGCGACGATGCCGCCAAGGAAGACGTTATTTTTTTCTGAGCGCCGCACGGCATGCTGGGAAATCCTATTGCCGTCAATTGGAATCTAGCGACATATGTTTTGGTCTTTTACGTAAACGGGCCTGTCTTTAAAATATTTTTACTTAAAGATGATGTTTTAGCTCAGTCTTAACTACTAACAACTTTTATGGAAGTCTGTAAATATGGAGAAGGAAAATGTTTTAGTTTGGATGAATAGACAAAAAATGCTCACCATGTGTCACAGAAAACCAAAAGACTCTGCACTGTGACTTTAACAACTGTTTCATGGAAGTGAAGGCACCATTAAACAGTTTTGTAGCACACGCTCCTCTCGAGCGAAATGAAGAAAACGATTTTAAGTGGCTGGTTGTGGTGAGAAGTTCTACACAGCCCTGTGTTCCACTACATTTCACACATGGTGTGTGGGCTGACATGATAGTCTCCCTGGAACATTGTTATAATTTCAAGATAAAGCACAGGTCAAGTTTAGGTCAAAGTCTGGTTGTGTTTTTACTTTCGGATCTACAGCAGCAAATGTGACGGGAATCTACAATTTTGTTGACCAGCTTCTGAATGAAGCCAAGCAGATGTTCTGTGTGTCTTAAATCAGCATAAACAAATGTTTTACATGCTGAATGAAATGTTTGTCTCCAAAGGCACAATTAAATTATTAAGCAGATCCATGTGGAGACATGAATCTCTGAACCGTTAAAACCGCTAAAGAACTGATAAAAAGGTCATATTTTCCCCAAAAGCAAAAAATAAACATATATATATATATATTTCCTTGGGGGGGGGGGGGGGGGTTTTTTTTTTTTTTTAAAAAAAAAAAAAAAAAAAAAAAAAAAAAAAAAAAAAAAAAAAAAAAAAAAAAAAAAAAAAAAAAAATAGAAAAAATAAATTTGACCTGAATGTAGTTCGGTTTCACCCGTTAAAATAAAGTGCCAAAAAAATATTCCATTAAATCATGGAAATGGTTTCTGAGCTGCTAAACAAGTTAGGCCGTTTGTTTTCTGAAGGTAACCCAAAATAAAAAAACCCAGCCTGGAAATAACAGCCAAGCTCAGAAACCATTTCCCTGATATAATGAAGTGGCTCGTTTTTTTTAATCAGGTTATTTTTAATAAATAAGATATTGTGTTTTGGCTGTTCTGCTGAACAGATTTTGTGTTTGCAGAACATTTCCTGCTTTATTATGACCCAGATTCCTTTTTTAACCGAATGCCCTAAAGCAAGCCACAGAAAAACAAGGCATGTGATGTCATTGTGTGATGTCACTGTGATGTCATTTCTCTCACTTTGGACGTCTGAGTTATTCCACCAAAGAACCAGGACTTAAAACTCTTTATTTGATGATAAATCTTGACCTATTAACTGTAAGTATGAGGTCACCAAACAAGTCTCTCTGAAGTTTGCTTATAAACGACCAGGTGATTTGTATGTATATGTTGTACATATATTGCGCTTTAACTTAGATGAGATGTAGATATTACACAAGGACGTCATGTGACCGCTGGACTTAGAGACCGTTATGACACTTTGCAGGTATAATTCTGTTTTTATTTCTTTGTAGGCACTTTCTCTTGGAAAAAAAAAAGATTTTTTCATTTAGCCTTTGTGTTCTCTCATCGGTTTATCCTGCAGTGCTTTTAAAACATTTCACCTGTTCTGTTCTGTTTGATTTTTGTCCATTTTATTTCAGTTGATGATTATATGAAGGGGCATTTTTATACTGTAGCAGCTCAATTTTAATAGCAAACCATAAGTAAACATCACATGATGTTTGATTAAGTGAATATTCTATAAATAAAGCTCAAATCAGCGACGAAACACTCACTCTTGTAGCTACGGTGCACTTTACCTCAAAATGATTTTGTCTTTTAGTGTCTATAGAAATGTGAGCTGTAAAACATGTTTCATCTTGTTTAAATTGTCATTTGAATCGGCTGGTGTACAATGTGACGGTAACTGCTTGGCATCTGTGATTTGTACAGTATGAATAATTCCTTTGTCTGCTTATTTGGATGTTTGGTCAAGTATTGTTGTTGAAGTACATCAAATATGTCTAAAAAAAAGAGATGAATCTTTCCTGTTACACTAGCCACTTTTGGATACAAGTCAACTATTACCTGAGGGGACCTCAAGTGTTAAATGTACTTTGATGTTTCGTGTGTTAATGAAGGTTTCGGCATATGAAGACAATGTGATTTTTCTACCACAGCATTGTAATCACAGAAGATCACTTAAAACTGTTGCCTTAGAGATGTTTTAGTAATAAAAGAGGAGAAAAATCTGTGTCTGATACATTACTCCTGTTGAACTGTTATGTTAAAGCACTATCACACAGGCAAGAGCGAGTGTGCTCATATTCAGCATAACTCACTGTCGCCTGTGCTGATGTTAAGCATAACCCCCATTTGTCTCTGTTAATATTCAGCATAACACACTCTTGGTCAAGATGAATGATGTCATGGACTATGGGAAGTGAAGCAGCCCTGGTTAGCAGAAGTGCTTGTTATTCCAGGTTCTCTCTGGGACAGGTTCCTCCACACTAAGTACAGACAATAACATATACACGTCTCTCTCTGCTCATGTGAGTTAGTGGCCACACGCTGTCAGCGAGTCTGTTGTTTCTGGCTCTGTTCTCACAGGCAAAGAGACGGAGCCCAACTTCACAGAACCTGGTGGCCGGCTGTCGGCCCATGCTAATTGTAGTGCTTTGGCTAAACATGGCTATTTTCACATGTTGTGGTTTTCCTTTTATCCGTTTCTGATCTTAACGCAGCGAGACCAGATCCTGTGTAGTTCTTCAGTAGATGATGTCTCCTGCTTTTGTCTCTAATGGTTTGTTTTCCATCCGTGTCCTGCGCTTTGCTAATTTTAGCAATTCCTTGTCTGGTTCGCGAGCGTCTGTACTCATGTCGCTTTTTAATTGTAGTTATTTGTGCGTAGTGCTCCGTCCACAAACGAAAACAAATTTGTCTTTCTGGCTGTAAAGCTAACCAAAATTCAGGGGTGTTTCTCTGAGGCAGTGACTCTTGAAAAACAATTCTGATGAGAGAATAATTGATAGTGTTAAAGCAAACAAAGCGAATATTATGAACTATGAAACTCGGTGTGTTTTCACTGTGGTCCAAAGTGTGATGTGCATTGTGGGGGGAAAGCAAAATACAGACAAAAGTTATTGAGCAAATACATTAAAACAAAAAATCTACTTCGCTAAAAAAAAATCAGTTTATTTGTTTAAACATGTTGGTATGAGGTGTAATCCAATAAAATGGCCTTCTCAGAATGGGCTGTCACAGTAAAATCATTGTGGATTTAGTTTCAGGGCGGAAAGTCTTTATTTGGGTGTGTGTATGGTTGGCTGTCTTTGATAAAATCGCTGATACACTCCTGATTTTGTGCCAAGAAGTCACACCAAGTCAAAATGAATGCCAAACTGTATGATCCATACATGTCAATGTTTTGAGTGACTGAAAACTGTTGCTTCTCTTCATTACATAATCTTTACTGATTGTAAAGTGAATTGTTGCTCTGATATATTAAATGCAATCTGCATGCAACAAAAAAATGTATGCAGAATATTGGGTCCGTTATAAAACATGACCAGAGCAAATTTCTGTGTAATTAAACCTGAATTTTCCACATGAGCAGCAGGGCTCAATGTGTCTGCTCAAAACTCAGACCACCTATTTTCATTTCTTTTTTTAATAGATAAATGTTGTTTTCCGAATAAAAAAAGTGACTTGGTTTTTAAAATTGGTTTCAACTTTATCATAAAATCTGTGGCTTATAATCTATTAAAAAACATTTTTAGTTTGATTGTATAATCATTATGTAATAGATGGACCATCTAGCAGAAATACAAACAATGCAATGTTAATCGCATCAGATGATGCAAGAAACAGCACTCACAAAAAAAAGGTACATCCCTTCTAGTGGCTGCATCATTAACTTTTGCGATTAACTGCGATTTACAGAGTCTAACACCCCAACACCCCAGAGACGTGCGCAGACAGACGCTTCACTTCCTATTGTTACATTATTCATTCTGATGTCACTATGAGTGCTTTCTGAGTTGAGTGGCCAGTAATTATCAACCAGGCCTGTGTGAGGATAGGCAGACTCGATCACACCATCTGCCACACCCTGTGTTAAGTGACACAAAGGTCCAATTGTGGCTCTCACAATCTGATGCGTCTCTTCAAGAGTCATGCATCCAAACATGCGACGCATCCCTGGAATGAGAGCGAATAACGGTAGTGGCATGTCTCCACTGGGTGCTCATATTATTAGCAAATGAACAAAAGTAAAGAATTTGCTTCCCACACTGGAACGCAACAGAAGCTGCTTCATTTTGCGACATTCTTGGCATGTTTGTTTGCAAATTGCAAATTTTAGAAAGGACCAAGATGAATTAGATCAGGACACAAATGCAGGTTAGATTCAAAACTGTGACTCCCACGTAAGCACCACAGATTGGCGTGTCTAGAGCCTATGTGCTAACCACTAAACTATGGCTCCTACATTACAATGATAATAAGTGAAATATTTAGCACCAGAACTCTTCCAGCTAAGCCACAGGAAGTCATTTCTGAGAAAGTTTCACTTTTAGAGTTAAGAAACTGAAGAAGTTTAATTTGATGGTACGTCCCAACCTGAGAGCATCGGCCACAGAGAGAAACATCAAAGAGTACTCGATATAACACAGACACTGGACCCGTCAGTAAAGCTTCTGTCCCAGATGCCTCTCCCACCCCCTTCCCAGCTGCCCCCCAACTGTTCAGGGTAATTACTCCATTGTGTAAACAGTGATTACCATTTTCCCCCAAAACTGTGTTTCTATAAGAACCCTCACTAACTTTAGAGAGTCACATTTCTCTGAAGCTATTATTTGCACAAATAGCTGCCTTATTTTACAGCAACCAAATTTTGCAATCTGTGTTGGTGAGGCTGATGGCTGCTGCTTTAGTGTTTGTGACGGAACGTGTATTTTGCTGAGAGTAGATTTTTGTTTGGTGCAAGTTAAAGTGTATTAGTTTATGCATGAAATTCCTGCCTTAAGTTTAGGGTTTCAAATGCCACATTTAAATGATGATATAATATGATTATCAACAAATTATGCTACACAGTTCATACTGTACTCCTAAACCTAAATATTACACTTTGGTGCTGTCTTATTTGCTCTGCGGGCCTAAATGTTTCTTTAAACTGTGACTTGTGGAAGAAAGGTGAGTTATTCATTTCCAAAGCGATTAGATATATTTAAACTGATTAATGATTAAAACAGGGTGAACGTTTATGAACACTATCGTTTCAATACAAATAGCACATTTTGCCCTAGTCTAAATGGGTAGAGTTACCAAGAAATTAAAGTTAACAGTAAATTATTGCCGTGACTTGTAGCGCAATTATTTCTGCATCATTTAGTCCCAACACAAGACAATGCGATGAACTTAGTTATGTAACACATAACTAAGTTAAAACATTGGGCGTTAATTTCATAAATTATCATACATTCATACATTTTTCCAGTGTTGCTTAACACCTTGTGGTCTAAAGTTTGTTGTTTATACTGTAGCGTTCTCTCATTCCAGTTTAAATGCAGGACTTGGAGATACTATGAGAACTTTTAATGATCCTAACAGATCAAATGATCAGATGTTCTAAAGAAGCTCAAGCACCAGGGATCTGCAGTTTTAATTTGTTATTGAAGATGTTTGTTATTGAAGATGGTCTTCCATGTCTTTGGTTTGTGGCCAGCCGTAACCCGTGTCTTGCTTTGACTTGTCTAGCAGTGTTGACGACAACAATTTAATGTGATTATGGCTTTTTTTTTAAGAAATAGGAGGTGCTTTAATGGTTAAGCAGTAAACCTCAATGCCTAAGGCTCCTCATTTTGTTCTGCACATAAGCATGTTAATTGTCTCTGTAAGGCAAAATAACATTTTTATTAGTTAATTTACTGGTTGATTACAGATTCCAAAGAGGTGGACTGTTGGAAAGATCCTGTTGGTCGTGGCCCTCGAGGTAAGACCCTACAGGGGGCAACTTTTGAAAGTCGATTCTCCACCAATTTGGGATCTTTGTGTTCCTGGAGCCCCTGGCTGCATGCATCCGTCTGGCAGACACACGCCGGGTGAGGAGGGGTGGGGAGGGACCACTTCCACCCCCTTTCCACATGTCCGTTCCAGCCCAGTGCGCCCTTTTGGCTGAGGGTCACAACAACAAGCCTTAACCAACTACACCCACCCACCCCCCACCAAACTCAACAAACTCCATCTTTCTGTACACATCGTGGCGTGCCGGACCCCCCCAGCCCCATTGGCCAGCCAGTTCAGTCTTTTGTCTTCTGCCAAGTTTCAACGTCTATTTATGCATGCCGCATTAATTGCGTCGTCGGCGGAATCTTTTTGAATTTTTCAGTTCGTTTTGCATGACAATGGGTCTTTTCAGCAGCCCCGACAGCCTGTCACAAAATGCCCACTCGCACGCACAGATCCTGCCAGAAGCTGTCTTGTACCCGCGTGCCTTTTTGTGTTTTGTCACATGCATTCAGCTATTCCCAAGAAACATTAAGAACTTTATTTTGATGAGGAAGGTTCAAAACATCCACTTTTTTTAGACATTGTATTAACATTACTGTTTGGTTATAAGATGCTATACAAACTTTTTAAATTTTGTAATGTTTTTAAACCATTCCACTAACAACTTAAAAATAACATTTTGATATATAAGGTTAAAATGTTCTACTAAAGTTACTGCAAGAACATTTTTGATAACACTTTGAAAGAACAACGTTCTTTCCAACGTTCTAAGAATGTTCCCTGATGTGTGTGACCCCATTGTTTGAGCCCTGTGTATACTAGTGAGAAAAATGAAAAATGAATGTTCTACTAAGGTTAATGCAGGAACATTGTTTGATAACTTTGAGAGAATTTTTGAAGATCATTAGCTAACGTTCTGAGAACATAAACTGTTAGCTGGGGAGTCGTCTGCCAGGCATCAGACAAGTGTTTAGATTTTGTCACAAGCAACTGGTCTGTTTTCTGTATCAACATCTTATTTATGTGCTGGTCTTAATTTTTCATTTGGAATACATTTAAGTTAGAGAAGCTATACAAGGCCTTGTTAAAGCAAATGTTTTCTTGACTGATCACCATACGGTCAGTTCTTCTCCCACTGTCTTAAAGAACTTCCGCAGTCTGTAGTTTTGTCTGTATCTGTCTGTTTGCCATTAGCTGGCATTTCCAGTAACAGCACCTGCTGTGGAATGAGTGGTATGAGGTTGGTGCCGCGACATGCAGTACTCACACCCTCTTAAGAAAGTCATCACTGGACTACAAAAGCGTTGCAAATTCGTATGTGAATATTTCGCTAGACGTTTATTGAGAGGCTGTGGTTAAGCTCGAACCCGAGACCTGAAATAACTGGGTGTGATGGGCAATTTCAAAATTCCGAAGAGTTTATCTAGTTGTAAAAGGTTGCAGACGTTACTTGACACAAACCGTGGTTGCGCTAGCCTACTGTGGCTACATAACGTGATATTTGTACAATAAACAATGACTAGCAGAACAATCGCTTGTTTTCACGTAGAAAGTTTATTTAGAAAACATCACACACTGTTGTCTGATGTTAAAAAACAGATGCTAGAAACAGTTATTTTTGGTGTTACGTCCAACGATTGTGAAAACACAAATTAAGACATGCAAAATAATACACATTTTGAAATCTGTAAGTAACATGCTTCTATCTGTGCTGCTTTCTTTGGCCTAAAGCAACAATGTAAGGTCTAGAGTTTTAAGACAAACACCCTTATGGGTGTAGATGACCATTCAACAGAGACAGAGTTTTAATAAAATGTGCAAAATCTACGTAAAAAAATAAAATATGCTTCACAGATACACATACAACAACAGATAACAATCAAAGCTACATGTCTGGCAACAATTAAGAAGTTATTTTTTCTATGATTTTATCTTCAGAACGATTTATTTAACGTTTGGCACAAAACCATTAGGAAGAACTCAGCTTTTATAGTTTAAACACCCCAGAATCAAAGCTTCTCAACCAAGGTCGTTCACATTGTAAACTTTGCGTCCTGTAATCAGTGAATGTCATTAAAACGTCTGCAGGTCACATTTCACCCCAAAATTAAAAGAACTTTAGAAATTATATTTAAAAAAAAAAGAAACTGAAACTTATTTTCAAAATTGTAAGATTGTTTTTGCATTGTGACATTTTATGGCAATTTTTTTCCCCAAAAATGTATTTCTTAATCAGCATAAAGGCACTGCAACAAAAAAATAACCATGAGGTATAAATATTTTGAAGTATGTGGACTGTGACATTTGAATTGTCATGAAAATAAGCTTAATTTTCTTTATGCATAATAAAGTTTCTCTTTTGTTTTTGGGGTTAAATGAGTCACGGACGTATTCTTGAGAGGTCTCATAAAACTCACCCAGTCTAGCTATTCGTCTGGACAGAATGCAGTGCAGATCAGAGCTCTGAATATTCGCAATATATTCAGTGTGTAAGGCAAAAAAAAAGAGCATGTTATACTCTAAAGGCAGCATGACCTGACAACAGAGAAATGATCTCCAGTTCTGGATTCAGAGATCTTTCTGTGAGGTTTACACAGCGAGCCCTGTTTCACAAAGGTGAGACACACACAGGATCTGCATAAGTGAGCTTTTAAACCTCAGCTGAGCAGTTTTATGATAAACAGTGTAACTTCAGGCTATAAATAACCCCGGTCAAAGAATAAAATCGAAACTTTTATGTACAAGTTTGTTCACAGTCATTCTACAACTTGTTTTGGCTACAGGCAAACGCTTCCGGGTTGTTTAACCGCAGCGTGGGTCGGAACCGCAGTGGCACAGTAAAGTAAGCTTAAGATAGGTTCTGGTTGCCATGGTTTCCCTTCCACTCGCCCTGACCTAAGGCCTGGTTTCCTGTATGAGGTCCATGTGAATGTGCAGTGAAAAATCGCCTCCCCCCTTCACCGGCATTCCAAACCCTGGGGGGGTCAACTCGGCGGCATTCCAGAGAACGGAGATGATCTAAAGACGGAAGAGAGAGAATGAGTTACAAACGTTTACCTCCACATTCACCTCTAATCCAACATTACATTCCTGTCAGCTGGGTAAAATATATTAGCATTATCATTGGTAAAGATTACAAATACTTTTATAAGTTTGGATAAACACTGATACAATAATGTATAATGCATGGAGAATTTCCAAAACATAAACCTTTAATGTACATACAATTTACTAGACGTATAAATAAAAACAAATAATTGTTAAAAACTATTTGAAACTGGAAAGTTTCTGTCCAACCTAAAAAAAAACTAGAACTACAAACAATGACATCACACAGGGTAAGACCTGCGATTAATTTCCACAGAGCTTTTTAAACACCTATAAACGTTTTGCTTTTCTGTTAAATGTTTTTCATCTTCTGAAACTTGTAGTTAATGAGCTTATGAAATGAATTAGGATGAAGGATTTTGGTCAAAGTTAGTCACTGTTTGGACAGTTGTAGCCAATTTTAACCAGCCCCTATAAAGCTTCTTTACATCAGTGGTTGTACATTTGAACTATTACGAGTGTATTTCATTACTATATAAATCTGAATCATCTCCAAATTGTCTGCGACTCAAAATTTGAAGAGGTTAACAGCACTATTAGGTCTAGATAACACCGTGCTGAAACAAGTCAGCTGATCCATTTTGAATTCATAACTCTGGTCTCCTGACACCAGTAACAAATGTTACCACGTGTCTGCTTGTGTAATTAAAGACTTTAACCAGTTTACAGCCGTAATTCTCTTTCTCTAATCAATACACCTCTGAACACAAGGTTAGCCAGGGTTCAGATTGCATGGAAACTACATTTACTCTCTAGACGGCTATATTTAAACGTTCTGTTTATCATAGGTTTACGTTTTTCATATGCGGCGTGGCTGATGCTTTAATTTAAAATGTCAGTGAGGTTAACAACAACAGTGTTGTGTAAGTGACCAGAGACTTATCCACAAGGGTCGCTGGTTTAGCTCTTCTTAACCAGAAGCAGGGCAGGGCAGGTGACCTTTGCCCCAGTTCCCAGACCGTAGAAGTCTCTTTAAAGCAAGTTTGCCTGGGAGTCAATGACTTTGTGTGTACTAGATCTTCATCACCTAAAACAGCCAGTATGTGTAAATCCATTTTATTTCTTTTAAAGAACCATTATCGCATCTGCTTTAGGTGTCTGGAATTCACAAGCATGTTTTATTATATATGCAAACATATTTGCATACATTTATCTTTAGCTCTTTCCTGATGGCTTCAGTAACTGTACTGAGTCACAGGGGTACAATAACAACAGCTGTGTACACCAATTTGCCCTAATTGTGCAATTTAACCTACTGATCTGAGAAACTCGGGTAGATCACCAAACCAACACTTTATTTGTTAGGTAACTGCCATTGCTCGTCATTTTGCTCCGTCTCTCAATGTTTACTAATGAGCTAATGGTTATAATGAGCTAATGGTTATATAAATAACATGAGCTGACAGGGTGGCGCTTGAACCTCATAAATTTGCATTATTTTCTTTTGCGTGTTTCCCAGAACTGAGCTCTAATTGGGCTAAACAATCAAGAATACCAGGTCATTTTAGTGTCACAACCTTTCAACCTATTTGGATGTGTGAATATTACACAATTCTGATGTATTACCGCAATAAGTTTCATTTTTTTACGGCTGGTCATTTATTTTCTGTTATTCAATGTTTTTGTGCAGGTTCTTCTTTCAGGGACAAAGAAGCGAAAACATTTCTATTAACTCTATGTAAATGCCTCAGAGCTGCAGTAACCACACAGGTCTCTGTAGGGCAGCTGGACACAGATGCCAAAATAAAAGACCTTTCTGCAGGCGTGTCGGTGGCTTTTAAATGCCCAGCATTAATAAAACATTAGTATTGACCGCGAGGGTCATTGTTGCCCGTCTTATATGAGCTTGGAGAATAATAAAGGCAGATGGACAGCCACTAACCCTTGAACTAAATCAGGTGAATAACTGGATGTGTGCCAGTAAATACAGTCTGTTTCATGAAACCAAGAGTTGATGGACTTCAATAACTTCTTCTTTACTGCTCATGTTGGTTCAAAACCCTAGTCTTCTAACTAGACAAGACTAAAACAGCCCCACACACACCTGAGTTCACAAAAAGAAAGTTTAGTATATACAGCCATAATGCAAGTATATATATATGTATACGATTATAATGTTGGTTTTGAAAGATACTTTTATTATTGGGTAAATCACTTTTACTGAGTTTGACAGAAAGCACAGATCATTATTCTAAGTCAAAGTCAAATAATGAGTCATTGCCCTGACATGCAACCTCAATAGAGGCCAAACCTCTGCGCCTTTAAATGGGCGTGGCCGACTGGTGAGAAAATATTTCAATAAAAGCACTTCTTCTTCTTCTTCTCTGCACCTTTAGTGCAACGTATGTAGTGCACCGCTGTGGCATGTCAAATATGATGGAGGTTTGGTTCATTTGTTTTTCTCATCCGCTGAAAAGGCCGACAGCTTCTGAAACGACGTGTATTTTTAGTTTTAAGCTGTTGGCTGCCAAAAGTACAAAATATAGCTGCACCCTGTTTGACATGCCTCTCTCTGCAGTTTATGTCAGTGCAAAATAAATCAATGACAAATCAGGGCCGTTTAAAAGACAGCACCACAGGCAAACAAAAGTTCCTCTAGGCCTTTTTCTATTAAGTGTGCGCTGAGCTCTAAACAACAAACTCTGAGTAAGTGTGCTAAATGGGAAGAGCTGTTTTGCAAGTTTTTGATGCACCTTGATTTAAAGCCTTACTGTTTGAATAGCACAACTCAGACTTCTACCAAGGGCCAGACAGCCCACACTGGATAATATACAGGTTGCCATCAAAGACAAATTCTCTGTCCTCGAACCTTGGTGCCAAACACAGACTGTAAATCTTAAACAAACACAAACCCCAGCTAACAAGTTCAGGCTGTACGAACAATTCCCTGCTATTTTCATGAGCATACAACATAAAAAGTGTTATATTTAAAGTCGCAGGAACATTCAAAGCATTCAATAACATTTAAAACATTCTAATAACGTTACTGCAAGACATTTTTGATAACTTTGAGAGAACTTTTAAAGAACAACAGGCAACATTCTGAGAACGTTCCATTACTAGGACCTTCTCTAAACATTGCTGGATCTGTGTGAACCCATTGTCTGAGCTTTAAGTACGCAGGTGGGAACAATGAACAGGCCCTGACAGATCTTTACAAAACAGAGGAGCTGGAAACATCTTACTACGACCCACAGGAGCTTTTTTGGTGAGACAATGTGTAAAAAATTATCTCCCCAGCCTCATATGTAGGAAGCACAAACCTGATACTGCTGGAAACGTTTGGGAAAGTCTGTGAACCCTAGAGAGACACTTTTACCCTGTAATTTGGGCTGCCACATTCTTTTTATACTATTAAGTAAGATTTTTTCTTTATATGACACCCAACATCACTAATTAGGGTTTGACATTTTTCATCAACAAACCAAATGATGGCTTTGCACATCTGAGAGTTTTGGGACAGTAATTGACTGTATTTTCTTAGTTTTTACTTTCACTCTTCAGCACTGATAGTTTTATTATTGTTTAGTGCCTCCTCACACATTATAAGTTACAGTAGATGCTGCACTGCTTACCTAACTGGAGTATTTTCTTTAAGATGGAAGATACTTCCAGGTGCTCACAAATGCTGTTGGGATCAGTGAATATGGTACACTGGTTATGCTGTCCCACGAGTCTGTGGATGGGTCATAGCAGTCCAGAGTTTTACACCTCTGTGCACCAAAGTAGCCACCAACCACATACAGCCGATTCCCAGAGGCCACTGCGTGACAGCTGATTCGTCTAGAAGTGACATCACCAAACTTGGTCCACTGGAACGTCTCGCTGTTGAAGCGATAGGCTGAGCTGGCGGAGAACTCCGTGTCTCCACCAATGACCACGACATGGTTGCCAACGACTGCTGCCGCGGTGTAACGCCAAAGCTGGGGACAAGTTGCGGCCACTGACCATCTGTTCTCGCAGGGGTCGAAGCACTGAACCTTTGGATACTTGTCTCTGTTGACGCTAGTCCCACCAAAAGCAAAGAGCTTGTTTTTGGCTCCTACGACCGCAGCGTTGCTGACACCCTCTCGAAGAGGAGCTACTAACGTCCACTTGTTGGACTGTGGGTTGTACTGTTCCACTTGTTTAAGAGACACAGATGGGGATGCAGGAAATGATCCTGTTTGGGATGTGTGTCCGCCTACGACATACAGGATGTGGTCAAGTTCTGCTGAACCATGTCCAAATCTGGCCACAAGCATTGGCGCAGCTTTGGACCATTCATCATGCAAGGTGTCGTAGACCCAAACGTCTTTCGAAGCTCCATTTTCAGACCCTCGACCACCAGTAACATACACTTTGCAGCCAATGGCACACGCGCTACATTCTTTGCGAGGGCTGGGAAGGTCAGTTTTGGGCGTGATCTCCTTCGCTTTATGATCAATCATGTAGACTTTGTCGCACATGAATGTTTGGCCACCCAGGAGCAGAAGGGCTTGGCTGACCTTCCGGGGTCGGGCGCAGAAACCTGTGACGACTCCGTCGTTCTGAAGGATCTTCATTTTACAGCTGACAGCATCTTCCACAATCTCACGACCCACCTTGTGTCCCATGACGAGCTCCTCGGATGCAACGTTCTTTAGCAAGTAGGTCTCTGGCAGCAGAGCAAGGCGAACACAACGCAGAAGATCAGGAAGGTCAAGATGTCTTCTCCCGATGTCTGCTCTTACCCAGTCGATAACAGCCTCATAGACAATACTTTCATCCTCAACCTCCAATTCTTCACTAAAAACAAGCTCTTGAACCTTATCTTTTGGCAGGCTTAAGAAGTCCTCAGTGTGGTACAGATTAGCAAAATTAGCCAAGCACATCCTCCAAGACAGTTCATACAACCTCTGGCACTGATGGGCATCAGACAGCAGCATCATCCCGAGGCAATTTGATGGATGCAGGTTCTTCTCCAGGAACTCGGCGGCAGCGTCCCGTATGTCGTGAAACTGGAGCATATCGGCTGCCTCCAGCAGGGACTCTGCGTTTTCCTCATTGATGATGACCCGGGCAGAGTAGGCATAATCGAGCAGGAGCTCCAGCACCTCTGGGTGTAAAGAGTCGTGAAAGTTCACCTCAGCGTCACGGCTCTCCTTCAGGCCTCCGCCGAACATGGCCTCAAAGTAGCGGCTACACGACGCCAGCACCGCCCGGTGGCATGGAAATGCCCGCTGTCCAGCTCGCAGGACTACATCGGTGAAGACGCGTCGCTTGCGGAGGAGGTTGAGGTGGGTTAGCAGGCTGTCTGCATGTGACGCCTTATGAAACAGATGAATGTTCATGGACCCCACGCTTGACCTCGACTTTCGGTTCTCGTGATTGCTGACAGACATCTTTCAACTGGAAAATCACAAACAAACTATTAAGCAGGTTTATTACTATCAGACTTAAAACCTGGAATCCATAATCAGATGCTGAACAGCAAGAAAATGTGACAGTATTTAATACACCTTCAGTGAATTTTTAAACGTACCCTCAATACTCATACAATAACATATTTCAATAAATATAAATATTTACCAATAATACAACAACCAACTGCACACACGTATGAATCCTAAAACTGCATAACTGTAGTAAAATAATTAAACAACACTGCCATACCAATGTTAAATAAATAAGGAAAGCAGTGTAATACAAAACTAGAAACGACCAACCAGACCTTCACAAAACCATCAGACAACCTTAACACAATATTGTCTCGAAGATCCGTAAACCAAGATGACAAAACAGCCTTGAATTAAGCACAGTTTGCACTTTAAAATGAAGTAAGATGCTACAAATATGACAATGACACGAAGTAAAAAATAATAAAGATAAAAAATGATCCCACATGAGAAGAGAATCTGAAGAATGAACTTTTAAAGGTTAAAGTAAGTGTTTTCTTTTTGTAAAGTAGTTTTTCTTTTTGTGTGCATGTATGTATATACACTACACACACACACATTAATACATTTACACACTCACATTAATACATTTACACACACACAATAATGCATTTACACACTCACATTAATACATTTACACACTCACATTAATACATTTACACACACACATTAATACATTTACACACTCACAATAATACATTTACACACTCACATTAATACATTTACACACACACACATTAATACATTTACACACAATAATACATTTACACACTCACAATAATACATTTACACACTCACATTAATACATTTACACACACACACATTAATACATTTACACACTCACATTA
Source organism: Chromobotia macracanthus (assembly GCA_036877525.1). Taxonomy (NCBI): domain Eukaryota; kingdom Metazoa; phylum Chordata; class Actinopteri; order Cypriniformes; family Botiidae; genus Chromobotia; species Chromobotia macracanthus. The sequence goes on along the minus strand of JAZGTH010000033.1, from coordinate 2,648,605 downwards.
ATACATTTACACACACACATTAACACATTTACACACACACATTAATACATTTACACACTCACATTAATACATTTACACACACACATTAACACATTTACACACACACATTAACACATTTACACACTCACAATGTGTTGCGCACTTATTTAGGGTGAAACAAAGTATGAACTCACCTGACTTCCTCTCCGCGCTCGGACCTTCACCGCATGCATCAACCTGAAGAAGTTTGCGACTTCAGCTCTTCTGGTTTGAAGATCTCAGTTTCAGCATTGCTCGTCGTGACAGTGAGAAAGACTGAAGACAAGACGACACATTTCCTCCACACGCTGCTGAGATGTGAGGAGATGTGAGGAGATGTGAGGGCTGAGCCAGCGTGTGCGTGCGGGAGTCGCTCCTCCTCTTTCCGCATGTTGAGAGTTCAGGCCGCCGTCGTGATCCTGGAGATGATCCTGGAGATGATCCTGGAGATGATCCTGGAGGTGATCCTGGAGGTGATCCTGGAGATGATCCTGGAGGTGATCCTGGAGATGATCCTGGAGATGATCCTGGAGGTGATCCTGGAGGTGATCCTGGAGATGATCCTGGAGGTGATCCTGGAGGTGATCTTTTGTCATAAGAAATGTTGGAGACTGAGTGATGCATTGCATTCATGGTTATCAACCCCAAACTGGACTGCAAAATCAGACACCGAACATCTAATGCATCACCTTCATCAGAAGAGATCAGATTGATCAGATTTTTTTTAATTGCTTTTCTCAGTCTTACTTTGACATGCAAGTTTTCAAAGGAAATACTTTAGTTTGTTAAACCTACTTTATACCAGATATGGACAGCTTACATGCAACTAATGTGCAACGTTTGGTAATAAAATGAAATAAGAAATAATAATAATCATTAGGCATTTTGGGTATTTTAAACCATAAATAAACAAATAAAATGCAGCAATTTGTGCATCTTATTTTGTTATGTTTTTTTAATACATGGCAGTACATTGGAGTACTATGTAATAATAAACCACTATGGTATTATCAAACAGCGTAATACTTTACTTGTAAAAGAATTGATATATATATATATATATACACACTTTTAAAAGATTTGTTAAGGCGATTTTAGCACAAATTAATGAAGAGATTAAACCCACATTATTTCTTATCTGTAATATCTGCTGTAATGTAGCGCCACCTGCTGGACAAGATTTTCCAATATGATAACATGAGAGCCAGAATCCAATCGTATTTGACTATTATTGTTAACTATTACTGACTGCTAATATGCTATTTTAAATTAACATTTATGTACATAAGCCCTTGGAGTATTATGTGAAACCATAATCTATGAATATAATGATTTAATATCCTAACGCACCCTCTTAAAACAATTACGCATTTCTTTTACTTTATTTATTTTATTTGAAATAAATGTGACTTAAATTAGTTTGGTTACACGGTATTATTTATTGATTAGTGATTATTATAGAAACGACGTTTCTTTATTCGCGGAAACTACATTTCCCAGAAGTCACGGGTGGGATGTGTTCGGGAGCGCTTCCGGTTCATCTCAAGGGCATTGGCCGGAGTATCACACGTTCAGAAGCGACACGGGTTTGAGTCTGCTCGAGTCGGGTGTTTTGGGGTAAATATTGTCTGAAATGGACGGTTTCGGCTCTGATTTCTCGTCGGGCTCGTCCGGTAAAATGGACACCGGCACCATAATGGAGCAGGTCAAAGTTCAGATTGCCGTAGCTAATGCTCAAGAACTGCTGCAGGTCTGTGACGTCACGTCTGTTAACACGCTTATTGTACAAATAAATAAATGAATGCATGTGCATTTGTTTACTGTTTACTCGAGATGCAGAATATGTGGATTGCACATCAAGTACTTTGAGATGCATTAAATGTAAATACTATGCCATACTAATACTATACTATACTCATTTAGTATTATCGTATATGTCGATGTATCATTATATTGTTATGTGATACCTTCACAGTATTACAAAGCGTAGAGTAATACTTTGCATAGTACTACAAAGCGAATTTAAAACTGATCTCATATTGCAAGCTGTTCTCATGAAGAAATACAACTTTAAAAGTAAAAAACAGACATGAAAACAGCATGCTGTTAATTTAACTGGGGCTGATAGTGCATTATATAAAGGTACATTAATATGACTAAATGTCCTGGTTGTATTTGCATTGCAGAGGATGACTGACAAATGCTTCAAAAAGTGTGTCGGCAAGCCAGGAAGCACGCTGGACAATTCTGAGCAAGTATGTGCATGAAATCACTTCCTGTACCCATGTTTATTTGGGAACAAACAAACAAACTAACTCATCCCCCATTTCTGCCTTTTGTTAGAAATGCATCGCCATGTGCATGGATCGGTATATGGATGCGTGGAACACGGTCTCCCGGGCCTATAACTCCAGACTGCAGAGAGAAAGAGCTCGTATCTGACCTCATGTTCTCCTGCTGACCTGCCCGGCCTCCATAACAGGTGCAGGCTGGGCTCTCTTACCTCACAACGACAGCTAGAGCTACAGAAGGTGCTTGGATTTTTGTGCATGGACATTCATTTGATTTTTGTCATTGCATATTAAAAAATGTCAAATCTCAATGTTATGTTTTGACATTCACAATTTCAAATGATGATAGCAATGGGTTGATTATTGTTCTCACATTTTTTATGCTGTATAATAATGTATAGTATTGTATATTGTAATATGCAATATTAATATAATGTGTGTATTAAGATGGAAGAGGATGGGTTATGGAATTTTGCTCCACCCATTCTGTCTCCCGTTTCCCAGTCTCAAAATGTTTAACAGCAATGGAAGATCTGGCTCCTCCCCTGTGCGGTTATGCGTTCATCAAGCAGTCAATCAAAATGCAGCGTGCCATCCACCTGCACCTTGTCATTGGTTTGATGTGTGCACTCCCTGAGGTAATAGCTTAAAACCTTTCATAAACCTAGATTTTTCACAAAGGGGGAATAATTGGTTGTTCACCTGCATCAGATAAATACCGCTTCCTACTTACCTTAATAGAACAAAATGCAGTTGTCAGACCTAGAGTGTTTTTGTCTCATTGTCTGTCAAATACAGTAACAGGTTTACTTAGATGCCCCTTAGATGATTTTTGAACCTGTGTGTATGAGCATTTCTTTGAATGTCCTTTGGCTTTGTGAAGTCTCTGAGGCTCCAGGCAATTGCCTCCCAGCTGTTTTTTAATCCGGTGTCAATAAATACCATCAAATCAGTCTATTTGTATTGATGTTTGCATCGATAAAACAACAGCACAGCATAAGATAGGTGTAGCACCTTTTATAACACTTATGCCCAAAATACGTTTCTCTAGTTAATAATGTTCTATTTCATGTGTAATTTTCAAATTGTGTTGGACCACAATGTTTTACTGCAACACAAGAGAAACAGTTTTGTTTTTTATGGTTTGACTTTTTAAATTAAATCTCGCTGAGAAAGCTAGTTAGATTGTCAACCTGTCTTAACTAGCCACCAGAATCAGAGCACATTTGAAGGAAATGGTATGGCCAATTTGAGTACTGAGGGTATATATTTAAAAATGAAAAAGTTTTAAGTGAACATGCGTGGAGGGGGGCTTGTAGAACTTTGTTAATGGTGGTCAGAGAGGTCTTATGTATTAATGTTATATATATTAGAAATGATTAAATCCCAGATGTTTATTAATGTTCAGATTAACTTCAGTGTTAAAACAACATTGAACCAGAAAAACAAAATGTGCCTGTTTTCGAAAACACAAAACATTACACATTTAAAAATCATAACACAATAAACATTGATACTTTAGTTTCACAAACTGCATAACAAAAAAAATGAAATATTTATCCTGAGTCTAAATACAAACTGTATATTTCTAAATACGTGACATCCATGATTTCAAACCTACAAACACCAAACTGTTTTCTTTAGCAAATATCTACACAATGCAAGAAAATAAGACTGCATAGTGTCTGCCTGTGTTCGTATGTTTGGGTGTATATTAACCATCCTGCTGTTGAGTAAAAGGATTGGGAATGGCCTCCATCCCATCCTGTGGACATATAAGAACAACAGACGTCCCTCGACACACTACCAGCCCGAGCTGCCGAGTGTCTTCAGTCAACTTAAACTGGTCGTCTGGATCTGTATCAGGACAATGAGATCAAACTATTTACTTACATCCTGATCAAAGTCAAAGTATTTCAAAATTAGGAAATGCAAATGTAGAAAATAATCAATTTTTTGAGGCATGTAACATTTTACAACAGGGTTGTATATGTCAACATAAGTTGACACTATTAGTATGAACAATACATTTACAGAAAGCATTATTTATGGTTAATGTTAATATCTACATATAGTTTAAAGATTAAAAGGATTTATATTTGTTATTAAAAAACGTTTTTGCCTTCAAATGTAACAAAATGCAAGTAGATTTATATTACCCCTTCTTTATAAACAGCTTACCTCTCATGTATTCAATGGTGCCATCCAGCACAAGATTCAGCAGTGGGTCGAATCCTTTTAAAACACCGCTTGCTGAAGACAGAAAACAAAGTCATTTCCACATCATGTCTATTATTGTGTGGCTGAAATAAGTCACCCATCTTCTGCCAAGAAACCCGGTGATGGGTTGTTGACATGACAGGCAGTGTGACAGGACAGACAGCATTGCAGTATTGTAAGTGATCTATAATAAAGTGATCTTATAATAATATATCACACACCTTCACGCCCACCTTGGAACTTGACTCTGATATGTTTGTCGATATATTTCGACAAATCAAATATGCTCTCCTTCTTTTTCTTCTCTTTATCCTAAAAATCACAACAACAGATCGTATATTACAGCCACACCAGTCCATTATAATGATGCCGAGCTGGAAATGAATAACGGATCACAACCACAAGCTCCAGACCGTAATGCAGGACTATGTTCAGTGAATATAACCAGGTTTGGCTGTTCGGGTTTGTTTATAAACGCCGTGAGGTTGTGAAAGCGTTTATAAAGGGAACGTTTCGCACTACTCACCGCCATGTTCAAACCTCCTCTACGCCCCGCCCCCTCGCCGTTCACCTTTGAACCCTGCCTCTCCGCCAATCCCAATCCTCCTCGGTGAACTCAGCCGGAAAACATTATTAATTAAATCACCTTTAAACATCTTCATATATGTGTTGACGTGAGTAAACACGTTTTCATTTATTTTTGTTGAAAATATAAATATGTTGAGATGAACAAATAAGTGTGATAAGGTTGCCGTACTCTGTTTCCGGTGAAAAAACCCGCGGGAGCGAAGCGCCCAAAACAAATAACAAATGATTTATGCAACAACACTAAAACAATAATATATATATATATATATATAATAATATTGAATAAAAGCAATGTTGTAATGAGCAAAAAATGACGGAATTGCTTTATAACAAAAGATTACTGGTGCTGGTGAAGAACAGAGACCCGTTTGTTTGTTTGTTTGTTTGTTTGTTTGTTTGTTTGTTTGTTTGTTTGTTTGTTTGTTTATGTTATGCACATACATGTTCGTGTACAATGTGCTTTATTTTTTCCAGGCTTTCGGTCATTCGTGTGACAATGTCATTTATACGATACTATGCATTATTGTTCTGACATTTGTGTTTCCAAACTGCACAGCTGCAGTTTTCAATTACTGTAAATACTTCTATTTAAAAAATGAATCTGAGCAATTATTTTATAAAGGTCTGACCTGTTTTTTTGATGTTTTGATACTGATTTATACTTTTTGTACAACCTTGTCATTTCAGAAGAAGATTTTCGAAGGTACTGTGATCTGACTGTGCTGTTTTTATAATAATGCTTCATATTATCCACACATTGTTAATCAATCATGTCAATACTTTTTTGCAGTTTCTGATTACAATAATCATTATTTTCTTTCCATAACAGTTTAAAAGTACAGCGAGGTTTGTTAATAGACTTCACATCATTTCCTCAAACGTTCATCGACCTGCTTGAACAGTGTATCTCTGAACAGCACCAGGAGAACCCACAGTGAGAGAATCTGTCTTAACCTGATAAATCTCTTCATCTGTGTCAGTTGTGGGAACTAAATCTCTTCGTTTAGGTTCCTGCTGCAACTCACATCAGCGTTTGATCACGGTGCTGCAAATCTTAATATCGTGGAGACAAACGCTTTAAAACACATCACACACCTTTCTCTGTAGCTGCTTCCTGGATCTGAAACAGACATTAAGAAATATCTGGCCACCGGCTTGTCTACTGTGAAGGTATAACGCATTCACTGCTTGCCATTCTGTTCTGAGCTTCACAAACTTTGACTATAACTTCTTCATTTAATGTGATGATTTGTTCGTGCTGATGGTATTTTAGGAGGAAAAGCAGCTGCTGGAACAGAAGTTGAGGAAGATTGAGGAAGACTTGACTAGACAGCTCAATTATGCACAAGAAGTACGAATATTTTTCAGCTTTTTGGTAATTTTCAATATGTATCTCAACGTTTATGTATTTATTGTATTTAGTTGATAAATATTCCTCTTCATTTCCTTAATAGTTGAAAAAAATAATAATATAATTAGCCAATGAATTGTTTAATTAACTAATTAATTGTTACTGTTTGAAAAATTGTGCTTATGGACAGGAATCACATCTTCTGGGCTTTGAACCTACAACCATTGGGTTGCCAGCCCAGATCTGTGACCCACATCACCCTATACAGCATTCAGGTTCAAAGCCACTAAAATGAAGACTGTTATTATCTGAAATGCATAATTTTTGTAATCACCAGACTCTGAGAAAAGTCGAGAGTTGGACAAACTCCACTCTGAATGGACCTCGCAAACAACCTTGCTGTCCAACAGACACGTGCAAGACCTAACGGCGGAGCATGAAAAAGCTCTGGAGGTATTTTTGACATGAGAACTGTGAGTGTGTTGGTTTTCATTATAGATCCGGTATTAAAGATCCAGTAAGATTCATCTGATTAAAACACCAGGTTTTATTGTCTCTAAGCCATTGTTGATCTTCATAACATTTGCTTTCACACCCCTCAGTGATAACGTGGCTGAACAAACAGCTGAATGAGAACCAGCTCTCTCACAAGCTGGAAGCTGTCGGGATGTTCGAGACACCCGCCGCAGGTCTGAGAACAGGAAGTGTCTCTCACAATACGGTGATTAATTATGTGACTCTCTATTTAACATCACACGAATTGCTGTTGTGTGTAGATGTAGTTGGAAATCGTGCAGTCACCATTGCATTTGCATGAAAGATTTGATTTGTCATTGAAGAATGATGTAAACATTCTCTTACTCTGTAGCTTGATAGCAACAGTTTCCCCTTCAGCTCCACAATCAACTCCAAATACCCTCTTCATCTTTCCTGTGTGAGCTCGGGACCTGTCCTGACAACACACAATCAGATGTCTGGACAAAAGGCAGGCCTCGTTTTTCTTTCTAATGCTTCATCTTTAAAAAACTGGTTTGACTTCGATTCAGACAGCTAGTGTGAACAAACCTGTAGCTTTTGTCCTTTGACGGTTACTGCAGATGTTAGCCTGACAAAGTTTTGAAATCTTTGTCTAAATCTTGTTTTTTTTTTCATATTTTTAATGATCTTTTGTCAGGTCCAGTTTAACCTTGCAACTGCCAAACCTTCAAAAGAAGCAGAGAGCACCTGCCCCAGCACTCATCACCCACAACTTTCCAATAAAGAGAAGTGAGTTTGAACTATTTGATTTATATCCCTGATCTATCACAGTGGAGAACCTGTTGGTCTGGACTCCAAGTATTTGTTAAGGTTTAATCAAAACATCTGTCTCCTTTGCTAGGATACAGGGAAAATGTTTCTTATACTTATTACAAATGCTGCTAGGTTTGATTTCAAATTCTTCACACACACAGTATATCGTTTAATGTCTCCTTTTTTAAACCTGTTTCTGTCAATCTGTTGACCTCACCGATGAGGTGAGTTTTTTCGACTGAAGAGCTTTGAATTTACAATGGAACTGATTTTTGAAGTTATTAATGATGCTAAATGTCATTTTAAAACTCGAAACCTCTTGTTTGGATAATAATGTCTCTAACTTGTGCCATACAGGAACCATTTCAAGATTGACTTTTGTCAAACACACTAAAACTGCTGTATGGTATTTCACAAACCAAGATAAATGTTCATTAGGCAGAATGTTTTTTAAATTTATTTTTGAAGCACTTGTAGGTTGTTAAATGATTGTGTGGTTTTGCTGTGTAAATGTGTACATCATTTTTGTCAAAGAAAACTCATTGTGTACACTATATTTTTGTATTTATGATTTTATATAAATTTTTTATCATGGACTGTTTTGGCTGCTGTTTTTTTGGTTGTGACATTTTAGGACAAAAATGAATAAACTGTATTCACAGTTTTTTTTCAGCTTATTTTTTTCAACTAATTTCAGCTTTGACGTGAAAGCAGGCCATGAAAATTGCATCTAAAATGTTTTTATGCAAATACGAATAAGTAACATTTAGACTTCGGCGACAGCTACACAAATTCTTCACAATACGTGCTATAAGGAAACAGATTTCTGCAATCAGTAAGACTTTAGAGCTAACACAGAAATTTACTTTTTTTAAGAGATTGTTCTACTGTCAGATGGCTTAATTGACTTTTTTGGCGTACAAAATATGTATTTTAATGCGTGCTGGACTAAGTTGTATGGCTGTTACATCACCTGTGACAAAACTTTAGAATATATCATTGAGAATATGATAAAAACCCAATTCAAAGATAAAACTAACCCGATCGCACATACATCAAAATATTTAATTTTATTGAAATGCATGTTTGGATACTTTGTGACATATTTACATTGTTCAGTCAAAAACAATCCATCATATGTTAAAATGTAAAAGACAGCACAACAGAACCACAAAACGTAAAAAAGCACATGTATTCTGCGATGAAGAGAATATATTACAGGAACTCATAAATATCCAAAGCACACAACTAATATAAATGAACTCGGCTGTTTCAATAAAATATGTAAATCTGGTCAAATGTCTTCTTAAAACAAGCCATTTATTTTTCTTGAACAAAATGAAAAATACAGAAAGGCCACTGCGAAAATGTACCTTCTTTTCTCTCAAATGTACTTCTCTCTGTTGGCATTTGTAAAGTTTTGTTTGCGTAAACGTAAATATTTTATAAAGGAGAAACGAAAGGCAAAGTGAATCCAGAGAGAAAATGAGGCATAATGCAACAACAGTTTTAGGAGTTTAGATCATTAGTATAAAAATGTTTGAGGCTAATCCTTGGTCAGATCTCCAAATTTCATAAGTCTGATGCGTCACACATTCTTTTCTGGTCTTATTAGATTCTCCAGTTCCTGTCAAAAATGCAACACAAGATGGGGAAGGCACCATTGATTGTACAAATAAAACAGGCATCAGCTTAATATATGAGCAACAAACTGAATGAAACAAAATTAAGCTGTACCACAATCATTTCAATCCAAAGTTCAAAGCTTAATGTCAACTTAAGGCCATTCACAATGAATCACAGGAAATTCATATAATTAGTTCCCGATCCCTAACAAACTTTACAGCAAAACCAGTTTGTTCACTGAGATCATTGGGCCAGAAGTGTGAATTTGCAATTTGAATTCTTGTGAATTGCTTCATGAACTAATTGAGTAAATTTAGCCCAAATTCTTACAATAGATTTTAATGATTTGAATTTGTTTGCATTGTTACGGATGATTTTTACAAATGACTCATAGAGAATATGGTTTTGCTCGTGCTTCATAAATAGGTACATTTGTATGTTTGTGTTGTCACTTGGCCCATCTGCATCACATTCACAAACGTTCCTGTCTAGGTTAATTTCCCTGAGTGATTTATGGTTATGATGAATTACAAGAAGTCAGAAATCAAAGTAAAATGAAGAAAGAAAGAAAAGGCAAAAAAGAAAAAGAATAAATACAAGCCATAGCGATAGTGCCTTTGGACAGAACTGTCATTAAATATACGTTCTTCTATATACATTTCTTTAAAAAGTGGTGCTCTAGTCATGATATAGAAGGAATGTCCAGTCCAAATCATGACGATCTTCCTTCCTGGACATCTTCCAAATGCCGGTAAATTTTAAATAAACCCACCTCGACTCTCGATTTGTATGAAATTCAGGAAGGTGGATCTCCAAGCGAGACTGGACACACCTCTGATATTTCTGATACAGCTTTACGATTCAACACAACAACAGGTTCCATGCATAGCTCCTTCCTTGATGGATAGGAGGCGTGGCCAAGATGCCCATAATCAAACAGCCAATCACACGTTAGTGTCCTGTAGAAGGGGCTCTTTGGCCTCGCCAGGTGGGTGGGGACTGTGCGGGTGCCCGTGGGGCGACGTGTGCTTCTTCCAGCTTCCTGCACGAGCACCCGTGTGGGGGTGTTCAGGGATAAACAGCGCCACCAGGAGGGCCAAAAGCACAGAACATGCACCAAAGAGGAAGGGTGGGCCTGGGATTATTGCACTCTGTTGAGAGAACCGCAGTGAGGGAAAACAATTAAGACGCAGACAAAATTTTGACCAGCCATCAATCTATGCTATAGACCTTATTGAGTTATATTGTGTTAATATTATAGTGTATTAGATTGACAAATCTAATAAATCTAACAAACCATCCATATTATTAATATTTGTGTTTGTTCATTCTAATGTTAACATAAAACCTCAGAGCACAGCATTACTTCAGTTATCTGAACTTGTGCTCCTCTAAAATGTTTAAAGCAAACCTGACTTGTCAGTATGATGACACATGGTAACACACCTGTTGGTGACGGTCATGATGGTGCTGCACATCTGGTTCTTTCTCGGGAACCTGGTCCAACTCCACATGAAAGATGTAGAAGATAAACCCGTAAAGAGCCGGACCCAAACCATTACACAGCCCGCGGATTCCCGTGATCATGCCCTGCCCCACACCTGCACGAAAGAGAGGAAGACTTTCAGCCGCCATGTACAGTATTAAACGACAACCACGTACGTACTGAACTGTAGCTGAAATGACCTTGCTGGTCGGGATCGGCCGTGCGGGAGATTAGCGCGCTTACAGCTGGGAATGTGATGCTGGACATAGCAGCCACAGCTCCAGCTGCCCACATCATCCTACAAATTGGGAATAATGCACAGGGCATTCCATTAGCACAGATTGATTGTTTACGTTATTCTTAAAACTGCAATTTGTAACTTTCGCTTCTCTATCACCATCTCTGTTTGAAACATAAAATTGTAGGTTACTTTACATACTTTTTATTACGTATCTTAAAGTCAAATGAAGCCAAACTAACATTTTCCGGGAAATCAGAACCAACAGCTCAAATTATGAATCATTATTGCAAACTTACTGTTGTGAATTGGGGTAAGGAGACTGTTTTGAATACTGATCTGCTGTGTATTTGCTTAGTGATTTTTGTTCATTTTCAACCCAATGAAAGTTACAGATTGCAGTTTTAAAGCAACAGTTCATCTGGAAATTAAAATTCTAGCAAGATTTAGAAGACTTGTAATATTCTGAAATTTTGTGAGTAGACATGAATATAAATGGAATATAACTGAATATAAATTAGTCACTGAAACCAAGCGATTGAATATGTACATTATTCATTTTTATTTTTAAATTTCTTTTAATTTCTTCTCTTTCATTAATTATACCACATTATTTCATGATGTTTAGATAATCAAACCAAGATTCTTGCCAAGATTTACCAAACATTAACCAGAAGTTACAAACATAACCTGGATTAATTACTAATCCAGAATACAGTATAAACAGTGTGAATGCACGGAACAAGATAACCCAAGTTAACCCAGGTTTAAAAATTACCTTAATTGTTAAAATAGTTGACCGCTATAAGAAAAACTTTTCAAAACTTTGGTTGTCCTTGTCTTTTAACCCTTGTTCTACTGTATTTAAAGTTCAGATTTTTAAACCGAGTCTTACCATGGCTCCGATCCAAACCCATACCAGGCGAGCTGCAAAATCTGGAACCCCAGACCGAGCAAAATTGTGTTCTTGTTCCCAATGGAGCGCATGAGTAGACTTAACACTACAGTCTGCAAAAACAAACAATACAATTGTTAATACGGTAAATTGTTTACCATGGTACACCCTCCATGAGTCTACATCTACCTGAAACAAATCTACACCGACCTGGGCAACAATAGACAGCAATCCCAGAACCGCAATGAAAGCAGCGACACTTTCAGGAGAAAATCCCATAATCTGAACAAATACAGACAGAACAACTCCATGGTCTTATTTGTGTACAGAATTTAAAATCTTATTATCAATTATCTAAGACACAACACTAATATAAATGACTAGTACAGGTGTGTGTTGACAGACCTGTTGTAGATACAGGAAGAAGCTTGAATATTGTCCAGCCTCAGGCAGATAGGAGAGAAACACTGTGATACAGATGAGCAGAACCGTCGAGTCCTGCCCCACCTTCCTCAGAGACTGCAGAGAAACAGAGAGCACGTATTACATCACATTGCCTGAAAGGTTCTGCGTCAGGCTATATGGTTCTGCAAAGAACCTTTAACATCCTTCAACCCATTCTGTGTCACAAAATGTTCTTCGTAGTGGAAAAATGTTCTACAGATGGTAAGAAAGGAATGGTTTGATTAGGAACCATTGACTGAAAAATGTATCAGCTGATCAAAATCTACAGAATGTAGTTGTAATCCTAATACAACTAAGAGTTTTAACAGATCTGCTCACAGCGAAAGGGTCGGCTTGTTCCCACGAGATCGGTGCGCCCCAGGATGCTGGTCTCATCTTCTCAGGGAGTGACTCTGGCACGGCCACCAGAATGAAGCAGATGTCCAACATGGCAATAGCAGAAGCCAAAACCACCACCAGACTGTCTCCATATACCTGACTCAGATACGCTCCAATTGCTGGGCTTATCACCAGACTTGCCGCAAATGTTGCCGAAACCTTGGGAAAACATCAGAAGAGGGATGTTAACATACAAACAAATGAAGACTTTGTAGCAACGTTTGCCCTGCTGAACGGTTATACATACCATGCCGTAAGCCATGCTGCGCTCATGTTCTGGGGTGATGTCGGCCACGTAGGCAAAAATAACCGAAAAGGTGACAGCAAACACTCCAGATACAGAGATAACAGCAAAATACCACCTGAAAGAGTGATGCTTTTCATTAACATGCAAATATAAACATCGACAAGAGGTTTACCAAAGTAAATGACTCAACTAGGATATAGTACGAACAGTGTGAACACACAGAACAAAATAACCCAAGATTAAGTTGACCTAGGTTTAAAATTTGCCTTGGCAAGAAGCCCTATTGTTAAAGTAAATGTTCAGATGTATGACTTAATAAACCCAGATCCCTTGACCACTATAAGAAACACATTTCATAAACCAGTAGCCTTTATGATACTAAATAAATCCTGAATCTGAGAGTAAAAAAATGATCACATACCAAGGGCTGATCTTCATGAGAGGAATAGGAGCACAGGTGAAGAACACCGTTAGCAGAAGAAAGGATTTTCTTCCCCAAACATCTGACAGTGCACCAATCAGAGGAGCGCTTAAGAATGACAGCAAACCCTGCATAGAAACCCACAGGTGTCAATGCTCCACCATCAACAGAAGAATCAGACATCAAGACAATGATGCTGGACCGCATACTGTACCTTCACTCCCTGAATCAAGCCGTTCATGAGAAACGTGTGTTTGGGGAATGTTTCGTGAAGAGCCTACAGACACGCAACATACATGTGATGTCCATGTGAGTTACTTTGATCTTTTGCACTTTAATAACCTACAATTTCATAAACCATAAAGCTGTAATCCATAACTTTGTAAGTTAAAAATGAATAAAAATCAGCTACTCTGCAAGTACATGACAGATCAGTGTTAAACACGATCTCCTCACCTTACCCCGATTCACAGCGGTAAGTTTCTAATAGTTTCTAATATAAGCTGTCAGGTCCTGTTTCAGTTTGACATGCGTTAAGACACATACGTAAAGTAACCTGCAATTTCATGTTTCAAACAGAGACGACGATAAAGAGGCGAAAGTTACAGATCGCAGCTTTAATATTTATCAACGTCCAAATTCAAACAACGTGAGGTGACGTCAGCAGCACAGAAATAACAAATTACAGCTTTAAACAGTGTAACCAAATGAAACCGACGCCGGACTTACTCCTAAAGTAGGTGCTGTCAGGAGACCCCAGGCGAAGAACTCCAGAAATATGACGATCACTGCATGATAAACAGTGGGAGAGCCAAACCCTTGAGGCTGTAGGGAGACACAACACAGAAACGTCAATGCAAACAGCACATGTGAAACAACCAGACATCATCAGGCACATCCTTAATGCCATGATTACAGGTTTGTTTGTCATCCAGGATATGCACACGAACAAACACGGGTTTTTGACACGGGTTAGGCTATATTCAAGTGTTTGTGGCCTGCAGGAGGAGAAACACATTAGATCCAAACACGACAATCTGATTGTAACCCCCTAAACTTCACATGAAGTTACTTACAAGAATTACAGAAACATACTGTGGTGGTATCAATGTACAGTGATGTCATTTGAGGGTAATATCAGGAGATTTCGACGTATATGTGGTATTGAATTATTATAATCATAACCAATGGTGTTTATATGACTCTCTCAGGTACTTGAAGAAACGAATGAGTGCTAAGACGTTGGTGCTTTATGTATTTGTTTAATAGGTGTTTAGACCATCAACAGAAAAGTGATGTATATAACCTAAACTATAACATAACCTCGCCTTTTAAACGTATGTCGGTGCAATCGCAGCTCAGCCCGTTTTCAAACACTATTATTGCACAATAAGGCACATATATATCCTAATTTACGACGTTTTCCGTCATCTGTGTGCACATTTGTCGTGATTAAACGGAGCACATACTCACCGGCCCTCCATCCTTGATGATGATTTTCTTCGCCAGCAACAGACTGCGACTCGCTCGCTTCTTCTTCTTCTGGGTCATATTATCACCCTAGCTTTTCGCACCAGGGGAAGATCTGGGCGGTGTCAGCGGACACGCATGTGTGTGGATGTGGACCGGGTTGTGATGGAGGGAAGAAGGGGGAGATTTGACGAACCGCGGGGCTGTTTTCGTCCATTCAGTTCGGGACGATGAACACAGCCGCCATCTTCCCGAAGCGAGACGCGCGTGGTGACGTCACAGTCATTCGATTCGCCGCTGGCCACGCCCCCACGGTGAGCTCACGAGTGCTTTAATATATAATTTAATTTAATTTAAACACATTTAAACGACAAAGCATTGTTTTCACTACATTTTTAATTGTTTTATTGGGGATATTTTTTGTTGGTACGTCACACCTGTCGCCTATATATATATATATATATATATATATATATATATATATATATATATAGCATGTTGTTTTTAATGCAAATAATTCTCTCTTATGGTTGCAGTGAAAATTATGCGACAGAAATGATGATGTTAATTGACTTTATTTTGCACGGAACAAAAACATATTTCATGGTTCTGCAGTACCATGCACACAGACATCTGAACCGAGTCCCAATGAAGCAGTTTGGGTTGTAAGAATACACACACACTGGTGATGACTTACTGTTCTGTACAACATATTCATATTTACAAGAAATAATGGACCATAGCACACAAATACTACACACAATACAGTTTGTTCTGTAGAAGCTTCGACACAATAAATAAACAATAAATATAGGATGAACCAATGACGGTCAGGTGCCTTAATTTTCAGGTGTAAAAATCTGACACAGGCAAATTTATAAGCCATTAAATGATATCAGGAACATTTGCTCTTTTCTGCAGTCCTGGAAAATGTGACGTGACGAGTTACTGGTAAACGTTTTGATAATGAAGATGGGAATGTACAGACGTGAGAGGCGTACAATACTGCGAAAACACGTGTGTATTTTTGAGCTGCTAAAACCACAGACTGAGTCACTGCTGAAGACTTGCTACATTCAGTGGATGTATGTGCTGCTGGTGTAAAACTTCCAACCCAGAAAGATGAATTATTTCAAATAAACAAGGAGTTTTCTTAGAGTCACTGGGAAACTCACATTGGTAACAACATTAAAGACAGATTATGAGAAATGAATGCGATATCTTTCCATGGCAACCGCATTACAGGAACAACCTTTTAAAAGGAAACTATGGCAGCAGAGTAGCTTCAGCAACTCCCACACAAAAACCTATGGCAACAGATTAGAGACTAATAAAAAGTGTTGGTTTTACAATCTGTGAATAATAAAAGCCTATTCTTCAAAGTTTGTGTTTGTTGAATACAATATAACATTTAAATTCTTATTGGCTTGTAAAACGCAAAGGAGTTGTTTGTCCCAGGTCTGGTTTTACGCTGCATCTACTCAGCATTACTGCTTATGTTCTCCACATTGCTCTTTTCTGTCTCTCTTGATCCTCTGTGGTCTCTCTTCTTTTAGTTTTTTCACAGAAGTTTCTTTCACAGAATCTATGAAATCTTTCTCAGTCGGCCTGCCCCTCAGTCAAGTTTGCTGAGGAAGTCGAGCAGGGCGCGGTGGAACTCGCGGGGTTTGTCCATGTAGCAGGCATGTCGGGCCCCTGCCAGCTTCACCACAGTGTGATTGGGCAGCTGAATCAGGTTCTTATGGGATTGGGCACCCAAATTTGTGTCCAACTCTCCATATATGATCAGCGTGGGAGTCTGTAACATGCACAGGAAGTGAAAGAAAAATGGAATTATAACAGCCAATCACAAAGCAAATCACACAGCCAATCACAAACCATATCACACCTGGATGTCCTGGTACTGTTGCGGGGTGATGCCACGAGTGCCCACAGGGGCAATGGGCACAAAGCCATGCAACTGGGCACTGTGTCTCTGCAGGAAGGGCAGGGCATAATGGCCGCTCATAGATGGACTCAGTAACACAGGTGATCTGACACCCAAAGACTCCAGAAAACGCTTCAAGAGATCCACGCGGCTCTGGTCCGACTTCACCGACTCTGAGTCAGGGGTGTTCCCAAAACCTGCGAGAAACAAAGTCGGCTTGGCGATCTCTCCTACATATGCATTTTGCATTTTAGACATTTTCAACACTAATTTACTAATGTAGCCCCTGGGATTCGAACCCATGATCCTGTTACTGTTAAAAGAACTGAAGCAGCCAGTACCAGGCAGGTCGAGAGCGAGGGCCTGATATCCGCTGGAAGCCAGCACGCCGAGGGTCCCCAGCTCCTCCCAGGTTTTAGAGGTGAATGCCTGACCGTGAAGCAGCACCATCTGCAGCCTGGTGGAGAGAAGAAACCGTCACTGAAGCTCTAATATAAGATCCAATAATGACACAAAACGCCATGAAATATCCGCTAACTCGGCAGAAGAGTGAAAGAGTGTCTTCAGTTTAAGCAATGCAGCACGTCTTACAGAGACAAACATGTAACAGTGCTGAGAGGACACTTGTGGGTCAATACATTTGCATTGTTCTGGTATTCTGGTGGAACAACTAAATGACCCATGCTCAAACCCAAACCTAAACCTGATCAATCTAATCTCACCTGGTCTCAGCCTGATCTCACCTGGGCAGAATTTGTCTCCCAGCGCTGTCCACCGGCAGAGCCTCCCTGAAGAACAGCGGCGGGTCTCCGGGCAGCTGTCCGGTCCTCACCGTGATGTTGACGCCGGGCTGTGGCGGCGGCGGCGGGGAGGCGATCAGCCCCATCCGCTGGTGCACCTCCAGCGACGGCTCCATACTTCCCTGCCGTATGGAGGGCAGGAGCAGATACAGCAGCACGGTGGCCAACAAGACCAGCCCCAAAACCACCAAACGATTGCGGAGGAAATTCATGGTCTGCGTTTAAACGTTTGGTGTCGTTTATTACAGCTGATCCAGGATCAGATCGTTTTAAACAACATGCAACCGCGCAAAGCCGTTTAATGCCAATTATGACTGCAGCGTCAGACTCCATTTTAAGATGTGACACTTAACACACCATGCAAAATATATTAAAAAACATGCACAATATATTAGATTGCATGCACAATATATTAAAAGCATGCAAAATATATTAGATAACATGCACAATATATTAGATAACATGCAAAATATATTAAACAGCATGCACAATATATTAGATTGCATGCACAATATATTAGATAGCATGCAAAATATATTAGATAACATGCACAATATATTAGATAACATGCAAAATATATTAAACAGCATGCACAATATATTAGACAGCATGCACAATATATTAGATAGCATGCACAATATATTCTACATACACAAATCTTGGCATGTCGAGTAACATGTTGCGGATACTTATTTTGTGCTCATGCATTTAAATCGACGCGCAAAGTGCGCAGATAAAGGGCGCAACCTGCCAAACAATGAATGCACACGGAACGGGAAACGGATGGTGCGGTCAATACCTACCTAAAAAGATGCAAAAATAATGGAGAGGTTCAATAATCGAGGATTGTGTGACAGTTTGGGATTGATCATAATGCGCACGTACTGACTGTCTTAACGCGCCGCACACAATAATAGTTCCGTGCGGAAACAAAGCGACGGGCGCTTTAGTTCCGGTTAGTTCCCGGTTAGTTCCTGGTTAGTTTTCAACAATACAACTACCCGTCTGTCTGTCTGTCTGTCTGTCATGTAAATACTACAGTATATATGGCTGAATATGGTACAGATAACATGCAGTTAATCATACCCTCACGGTACTTTTAAAGAGGAAACCAAATACCACCTTTAAACTATGATTATTGTGGTAAACTTCCACAATAAAGGCTGTCATTTGACAACGATGAAACGCAAAGAAATGAATACAGCCATTGCTTTCTTTTCTATGTAAAAGACTAAAGATAAAATGATGTGCTATCTCGGTGTTTATCTGAACCTTACGTAAGTACATTCGCCTTGTACCGACCATCTCTTCCCTAAAACGTGAAGTTTAGGCCTTCTGAACAGTTTAGGCCTCAGATTCTCGGATAGCCCCGACGTGCCAGTAAATAAATGGAAGATCCCAACCGGAAGGCCCCACTGCGGGGTCCCGGGGGTGGGATAATGAGAAGAAACCCAGCAGGATGTCTGGTTTGAGTTATAACACAAGGCATTCTCTGTACGGCCAGCCCCATATTCTTCCATTTGGCATTGCCTCACTAACCCCCTTAGACACAGTAGAGCTGGAACTGGACCGAGAAACAAAGAGGCAGAAGAAACCCACATAACAGCTAAGTGAGGACAAGCGCAAAACAATGTTTAAAACCGCGTATCTCACCTCAGGCAAGGAGCAAATGAAGGCATATTTAGAGTTAAATTAGAGTTAAATAAATACACTTCTATACAGATACAGGTCTGATCAGCATACGATGGGGTCCAAAAGGATGAGATCACTAAGAGACATGGACAAAACCTATATTGTGCGGTCCAATGGAAAACGGACCAGTTTCAATGTGGCTCAAGACTTTGGATCCCATGATACATAATCTTCCAGTTATTCAGATCTGAGACACACTCTCCTAGTGAGTAAATCATTGTGAAAGTACATTACAGTCATCAGGGAAATTTAAACAAGAAATCTTAAATCTCATAAGATTTATTGTAAAAATATAAAACATTCCATCACCAAACGTGTTAAAACCACATCCTGCTAAAAAAAGTTTATCTGGAGAGCACAAATATGAAAATCATTAATAAACAGGAACAGCTTTTGTGTTTTGATTTACTTTCGCTTCAGCAAGGTTCCTCGATCACTTAAAAGGCACTACAATGAAAAACGCAGGTACAACAATAGTCACATGGTCCAGTTCCACCAAGATTTCAGCTAACATATCAAACGTGATCATGTTTCTGACAGAGGTTTGCCATGTATGACATATGACAGAATTTTATTTAAATTCAGTGCTAGATAGATAAAAACACTTTCCAGTTTATCTTAAACAAATGCAAAACAGAAACACATGAGAGGGGTAAAATCTAGTCCCCAAATAAAAACAGCAAGAAAAAATAGAATGAGTTTATTTAGTTTAGCCACAGAAAGTCTGTCATATGATTTACATTCATGTTTTTGGCAAAGTGAATTAAAAGACAAAGTCAAAAAGACTGAATGTCATGATGTTTGTCAGAAACGTGTCCTAATAATATTCCAACCCACAATAACACAATATTTTAAAGTAATGTTCATAAAAATAAAACCCATATTAGTAAATTATTTGTACTCATTACATTAATAAGAATCTAAGAAGGGGGGATGTGCTTGGAATAATTTCACCCCAAAATGAAAATGTCTCTCATAATTTACTGTCATCTTAGGTGTATATGACTTTCTTCAGCTGAACACAATGGCATGTGGGTGAGTAAACTGAGAATTGTTATTTTGAACTTTTCCTTTAACCACATTAAAATGGCTTAAAATTCTTAAAATCTCTAAGTTTAAAAAACCTAAAATCTCGAGTTTGTGGTCAAGAATATGTCTGAGTCAAATTTCACAGGCTTTCTTGGTGAGATCCACTCAACAAAGTTTTAATGAGGCAGCACTGTTACAGTAATAACAAAATGTCCCTTTTAAAGAGCTGGTCATGTGACGAAGCAAAAATAAGGCCACTGGTTTTCACACAGGTTATAGAAAATCAAGGTATTGAAAAGCCTCAGATAACAGACAGAACTCCACACCTATAAATTCAGCACATCATTTAGGTATATAAAGGCATACATATGCAGATAACATGTCATTTGCACACACAAACATTTGCAGCACACTGCAGAATTCTGCTTGCCTACAGTTCATACACTAATACAGCAGGGGGCGATCAAACAGAACCACACAAAGTGATTGCCATGCTACAACGAGAGTCTAACAAGATGGCTTGTGTGGTTTCGAACCCTCCGTTTTGAACCCTCCTTGTCCAAATACCAATAAAAAAGACTGCGGTCTTCCGTTGCTCTTGTGCATGTCCTGAAGAGAAGGTCTGGTACATCTTCAGGAAGGTTCGGTTAACCCTCCCTCAGTGTAGGAACCCCAATGATACCAGCAGTAACAGCAGAACCTGCAGCCAGGTGCTCCAAAACGCCACTGCTCTATTTCCAAGCTCACTCCGGCTACAGTCACTTCCCGTGTACCTGTTATAACACTGACACTGGAAGTTTTCCCGTAACTGTCTGATTTCCTCTTTGCTCATCCGTCCCACGACTCTGAGAGCGTTTTTCTGACGCTCTATGCTGTGGGTGGTCGGGCTGAGGTGCAGGTATGTGTCCTTGTCGGCCTCCTTGCGCAGGCAGCGTCCACGAAAACTGCAGAGGTTCTGGCTGCACTGCTCTGCAGCGGACGTCACATTCAGCAGGTACCGACCCAGCGGCCCTCGCAGGTATTCGTTAAGAGAATAACAGCTCGCCTGAAGGAGAAACACATACGACTTTCAGAATTTTAGCACATTTTCATCAATTTGTTGTATAATGGTGTTTGAGTAATATTTCGGCCATGTCTATTAACAGGCTGATTTAGCTAACAGCTTGTCAACAAATCACCTGTTTTCAATGATTCTGATTTTTTGTGTACAACCATCCTTAAAACAAGAATTTAATACTGGGTAACTGACAGTCCAGACAAAATCTGGCCTGCTAGTTTCTTTTTGCTCTGCCAATGGAAATAACAAAAGAAGCCAAATCAGAATCGAATAAGTTAATGCAGACAAGCGAAGTGACAAACAACAAAATTACTCCATTGTCATTACGCAATATCAGTACTTGTCCAATCAAAATAAAGGACAAGAGTTAACGTTTTCACATATATAATAAAACCTCTTCATATCTTTATGATTTCATGATCTCTACATATCAATACCATAAAAAAACTGTGAAAAATCAGCGTAATTATCGTAATAAATGTGAAAATGTTGAGCCAATGCTGTGATGGGGCACAAACTTACGTAACTGCTGGCGTACGTGGAATCGCCCCAAACAATAACACCAGCGACCCCCAACGCCACGCTCTCGCCGATAGTCGACACCAGATCCATCTGCAGAGAAAAGAAAAAAATATTATTTGACTTTATAAACAAATATGATCGGAACCGTTTCCAAACATGTGTTTTAGATAGCAGCTTGTGTATTGCTGAATATTAAAGCCAGTTTCTCACACAATGTCTTTAAGAGAAAGACGACATTGTGATCAGGCAAATAATGAATCACCAAATCTCAAAGCTGTAAGGTTACTGCGAGGCACAGAACAGATTTCATGCGTGCATATTTGTTTAATATTTCTAGCGTTTGTATATTTGTGAAGACTGACACAGCGAGCGTCATTAATATTTGATGATAAAGACTTTAATTGTTTGCTATGTGACAGTCCACTTTGTCTTCAGGCTTTGACAACATCAATTGTTTGCCCTTCGCTTTTGTTTAAATACATCACCTCTCCCTTCCACAGACGTAACGTCGTCTCCTCTAAACAAAACAAACTTTTCAAAGAACTCTTTGACAAACAAAACAACAAACTCAATAATAGACGCAGTACAATATGAAATCTCAAAGTACAGACTTTATAGTATAGTATGTTAATGAATGTAACTCTTCGGGTATCAAATAAAAAAAATAACAGTGCGACCTGAAAATGTGTGATTCAGTGCGATTTTAAGCTGGGAATATACATTGTTTGTTGACGTGATGATGTAAAACGATTCTGCTTTGTTTTTCACAGAGAAGTTTTCGATGAATTAAATCATGAACTAAATACAGCTGCGTTGGGATGATTTGTTCAACTTCACCAGCGAGGCGTTGGAAACGTACAGCGCAGCACCGTAAAACATATTCGTTCACCTCAAGCAAAATTAATGTCAGGCTTTTACAGTGGCGTTTATTTCTAAGCGTTTACAGTAAATTGCCGTGCTGCCTACCAGAAGGAGTTAATAGGAGATCATTCTTCAGAGTTAAAGCACTGAAAATGAATTCACCAGAAGTGTTTGTTGTAGCTCAAGTGTGGCATTTCTTTTGGCTGAGTTTCTTGTTTTGCCATACAATGTGAAAACCTGTGCTTGAGGCCTGTCTTAAAGAAATTCTCTATAAAACCGTCAGGTTTGGATTTCTCTTGGGTTGGCGCAGTGAACAACAGAAACTTCACACTCGTCTAAAGAACCTAAAATGCAACAGGTCACACATACTGTAGACAAGATACAAATAACACATCTCATAAAGACACAAATGTTTCCTAGTAAGACAAACATTTCTCCACTGACAAGGGTCCACGTGACTAAGTATATACCCTCTCTACACCACTTAACTGACTAGTCAAGTGCATTTAACGTACATTGCAATTATTTTACCTTATTAAACTAGATTTACTCTTCTTAGCTTGTTGAGAAGTGGGCAAGTTTTCGATGTTTATGTAAACATCATATTTCAGCTGTATTAAACCTCACGTTATCTGAGCCGTCAAAGGCGTTGTGGCATCAAAGGCGTTCTGTCCCCAACGGGACTCCAGAAGAATGTAGGAGAACACAAGCGAGTCTTTGTCTCCAGAAAGTCAATATACTATATGACTTATTATAGTTACTATATGATATATTTCAGGCTGTTGAAATGCTGTGCACATACATCCCATTGGGCTCTTTGCCCAACACCAGGAAAAACAGTGACACATGGCTCCTGAAATATGAACATGTCAGAAACAACAGAATTTCCTACGAACAGCCTCGGAGTTTGAAGCCAACAGACCATCACACGGACATACTCAGCTGGTTACATGTAGGTCTGTTTCTCTAGGCATAAAATCGGATTTGTGCAGTAGCATAAATAATATAAAATCTTCCAGTCTCCAGCCCAGTTAAAGATCTGGGCTGGAGACCAGAAGGTTGCACTTTCAAATTCTGCATACTTTTTTAATTTTAAAAACGTAAACATCACATTTTTAATATATGATATATGTTTAAGAAACATTATATTAACGTTACTGCAAGAACGTTTTGATAACTTTGAGATATGCTTTCTAAGAGAACATTTGCCAGCGTTCTGAGAACATTTCTTGTTAGCTGGGTACCAGATTTGCGTGCACACAAATAAGGTGCTTTAACGCGCATTGCTTCAGGTTTAACATCAGTGATACCACATGTAGTTAGCTCAAGATTTAAATTTAAAAGCACTCAATTTAAATATACAGAAGCACAAATTTAGATGAAATGTTATAGCAAATCTTAAAAATGAAGCGAAACAGTCAAATGTGGAAGACTACAATGTGAGGGTGAATAAATGATGGTAGAATTGTTTGTGTGAACTATTCCTTTAAAATGTTCTGTTACAAGAAAATGTGTATAATAACTCAAACCTTCATTTGTCCTTCGCACTGCCACACCGAAACAAACACAACCCTTATCCTCACAGAAATCTCACCTCTGTCAGCAGCAGGAGTTCTGGAGAGTTACTGGTTACTGGAACTGCGCTTGCGTATGTGGGCCGCGTGTAGACAAACACAGGCCTGGCCGCACCATCCCCGACAGATGCCAATCTCATTCCCTCCTTTACCCGGTTCCGTACGAAATTCTTCGCAGATGGCTTGTCCTTTAGTATGTTCCCCATGTATATAGAAGGATAAAGAGCCGTGCTCTCCGTCCACAGCCATTTCAACTCATTATTTCTGTTGACTTCCACATCTGGACATTGTCCCGTGTAATTCTCCAGGCTGGTTTGGTAATTGTGGTTGTAACAGTCTGGAAACAGATAGAACCCCCATAACTGCTGGGGTCGAAGGCTTTTGGCCTCCCTCAGAGTGTCCAACATGAACCTACGGGCAGAGAGCTCAAACTCCTGCTGGGCCACCATGGTCACCTGATCTTGAGACCAGGATGGATTCTTCTCTGAGACTAACTTTTGAGAACGGTCCCGGTAAATGACTTTAGCGCCCCAGTTGCGTATCCAGAGGGGACGCCACTCTTCCCAGTCAATCACAGCCAGACCTTTGATAGTGGCATCCTTCATGTACTTTTTGACATCTTCTGGCACCTCCTCCATATGTTCCGTGAGACTGGCCACCTGAGGAAGCCCTCCGTTGACAGCGCTCCCATCTGATTCGTAATACGGGTACAGTCCCAAACGATCCTTATAGAAGATGGTGAGATTTTGATTCGTAAAGCCCTCATTAGGTGAAGCCACGATCTGGAACTGGTCCAGCTGGAAGTTAATGCCATGTCGTGGTCTGCAGTCTTCAGTTGGGGCATTCCAAGCTAAAAGCAAAGGCTTGCCAGAATAAAGAGGCCATGGGGTGGTTTTCAATACCTGAGCTTGTAAACAGGTCCAGAGGTGGATCAAAAGCAGAAGACACAACCAGGAAACGGCTCGAGGTTGGGCCCCCCGAGAGCTTCCCATTTTAGGCCTGAAAAAAGAATACAGCTTGTGAATATTTTACCAAACTCCCGCATCATGTTAGACGTACGTGACTCTCGGGATGGGACGGATCTAATTGAAGATACAACATCAGACTGATGTCAAATTCAGAATGAATACACAAATTACTTAATGCACAACACAGTATTCATATTGTGCATTAACCTTTGGGTATTGTTTATTCTCCCTGGTTAATTCTTCATTATGTTTTCTTTTATATTTCTTCTTTCTTACGTCACGTTCTTGAGACAAATGGACAAAATATGAACTCTGTTGTACTAAAGTACATTAAATATGTAACATGAACATTAATAGTCTTTTATCCAAACAAACAAACAAAGCAACATCCGATCGAGCATCTATTATATGATATCATTATACAGAGCGCATACAAATACATACATAACCAAAGAAAAACACAATGAGTTCAATTCATATCGTTTGACCACATAATCACATTGTTTCTGTTGAAAGCTCGTTACATTGTTACGCTCGATTGTGACGTCACAAAAGCGTTTCCTGTACCGGCTCAGAAAGTTACTGTAACCATCTGATCCACACTGACCTGCAGAGATCGGACCGACCCCGTTCAGCACACGGGTCCGATCACCCCGTCCATCAATCTGTCTGTCGACAAAATCTCATAACTAAGAGTCATTTGCGAACAAATCGCGCAGTTTTCATTGTCTCGACGTCTTTGAAATCGCATCGATCCTCAACAGCGCTCAGATCGGACCGTCGGATCATCGGATCGGGTTGAATGATTACATGTGTGGAGACTCCGGCCATCAGACTGCTGAATGTGGTTGAAAATAGGGGTGGATGTTTTAATGGACTATTCTGTTGTATACGTTTTCATACATATTAGTTAAGTCCCCACAAATCGTTTGGGATACAGAAGTCTGTGCAGTTATTTTTAATGTATTAAGTTTTAATTTGTAGTTTTAAAGCAGGTTGTTGGTAACTCTGTGACTTTGGTCACCCCTGTTGGGAGAGTTGGTTTCGTCCGCTTGGGCTCCTCTGGGATGAAGCAGCGCTTCTACTGAACTGAGACCTGCAGAAGTTACTCCACAAATATCACATTTCACTGTGAAAGTTTTATGGTTTTGTATTTTTACTTCCGTTTCTGTGTTTAGTAGTAAAACCTGAAGAGTTTTACAAGAGGTAACCAAATTAACACGTTTTAACGTTCTCGGAACGTTGCCTGACGTTCTCTCAAGGTTATAACCCAACAGTAACGTTAACACAACGTGTAAAAGCTGAACGTTTCGGGTGTTCCTACAACTTAACAAAACAACGTTTGTAATGTCTCTTTTACTTAATGGAAACGTTAGGGGAACATTCTTACAACCTGGAAGTGTTAGCTGAGTTATGAATGAAAACTGATTTGATTAGAAAGAAATATATTCAACATGCCAAGAGCATGAACTATAACTGCAATGCATAACTAAATAAGCTTTAAAAACAACTGCAGATGTAAACATTGCCAACATTACATAACAAAACTACTAAAGATGAGACTGACATGAACTTTAAGAGACAGGAAGTCTGTTTAAGGCTGGGCACAGCTGGCACTGGTGCCCATCCTGTGTGCTGACACATTTAAAACCAGATGAACTCATGAATGAAACGCAACAAACCCTCCTAAAGGAGGATGTAAGCAACCTTTAACACACAATACACACACAATTTCCTTATGGTGACCTCACACAAAAGCCAGCTAACAATTTTAGGTTGTACAAATGTTTCCCTGACGTTTCCATTAAGTAACAAAAATGTAAAAATGACATTTCAAATGTTCTAGGAAGGCTCAATATGTCCATGCTGTATTAACGCTGTTGCTTGGTTTAACAACATTATTTAAACGTTTTTTTTTTTTATTCTGTAACGTTTCTAAAACGTTCAAGATTTTCTCAAAGTTTTTATAAAAAACGCTTCTTGCAGGAACGCTGCTTTTTTTTACATTATAGATCGTTTTAATGTTTCAAAACATTGTTTTAAAAAGGTTACAGAATAAAACTTTTTTTTATAACCACAACGTTTATACAATGTATAAAAGGCTGGGCGTTGTGAACATCCACGGAAAACTTGCATTTGGAGTGGAATACCTCCATCTGAATAACATCTTGTAGTAATAACAGGTTGTTAAGAGCTAAAGAAGAGCAGATTGTACGGCTACAAGTGAGTTTTACCTTTAATGTCTAAAGATCAGAGGTCAATATGTGACACTGTGACAGGTGCTTGTTACCTGATGTGAAACGGGTTCTCACACATCTGTGAGTCAAACCTTAAGGCCACACTTCACCTACATTTTACTCACGTTCTTGCAACCTGAAATTGTTTGCGGGGTCATGCCATTCCAGACCTTTGTGACTGACATCTGAATGTTTTCAACGTCCCACACAATGAAGATGAACGTGGGAGTGGAGATGCTGAGCTCAAAAGTTACATAAACATACAAAAACATTACATAAACCAAGCAGTTCCACCAGCAGTTCCAGTAGACCTGTCTGTTATATTTAACATCATATGAGGTCATATGGTAAGCCTGACATTCTTGAGTGCCATGCCTGAACATACACAAATAAAGACATAACAATAAGAGGTTTCATATAGCTCTTGTCCTCACACAAAGCCTGCTAACAATTTTAGGTTATAAGGACATTTCCCTAATGTTTCCATTGTTTGTAACAAAAGGAACATGTTATGTTACAAATGCTATTTTGCACGTTGTGTTTACATCATTGCTTGGTTTTGAAAAACATCTTTAAAACATTCCACTAACAACATAAGAATAACATTTTTGAAATATATGATATATCACATTTTAAAATTCTAATGTTATGAGAAGAATGTTTTTGATGTTTTGGTTTTTCATTGGTGCTCTTTGGTCCTGTGTGAAGCTCAGCTGCCTCAGTCAGCCTCTATTCACTTTCATTATATTAAAAACCAACATGAACATTCTGTTAACGCATCTCATTTGTGCTTCACAGAGAACAGAAACAGAAGTTTGTGACATCACAAGGATGATGATAACATCACAACATTTTCATTTTCGGTAAATTATTATGTGATGCATATATATTACTTTGTCAAAACATAAACTTGTATTGTAATGTATGGAATACATATGTTGTCTAAAAGTCATGTTTTTGTGATTTTGAATAATGTTTAATATTTATTTACAGTATTGTTTTTGCTCCTTGTTTTTTAATTAACCATTTTTTTGTAAGCTTAAATGTTAAATAAAACCTTCTACTCACCGTTCTGAAAAGCTCTTTGCTCTCTCTCTCCCAGCAGTCTTAGGTTCAATTATTTCAGCAGATGTACACCTGCTGCAGCTCGCATGTCACTGAATGCACAGTTGCTTCCCATGTCTGTTTCTATCTTGGAGAGGCCACACCCCTCCCCATTTCACCAAGCTGTCACCAGCCCTGGGCAGCTGGCCAGACTTCAGTCCTTTGATGTACTGTTTCTGTGATTAAGGATTGGATTTAAGTTGTTTAGACTGACCTTAGATCAGCCCCTGGTTTTGGCTGCCATGGTGATATGAAGAACTTTGTGAAGTTCTAGATTCATCAATTAAGAATAAAAAGAGAAAATGGGAGATTATTTCTTACAGATTGAAATTAAATGTAAAACATTAACACCGTATAATAATAATACATTTTATATTCACCTTACCACATAGCAACAGGCTACAAAAACCCAGGACAACCTTATAAACTGCATAGCAAAGACCTGGAGACCTTTTGGAAAGGCAAGCAAACCACACATTTGTAAAACCAAACAACTAGTTTGATGTTTGATGGCGTGTTCATAGCATCTCATCATCAGATAAGTAAAAACAGACAACTGTTTTCTTCACTAATCAGATCAATAACTGAATTTCTTTCTCTTGATTTTCTCAGAAACAGAGTCAGAAACAGCATTTTGAGGTTTCTGCAGGGAAGGCACAGAATGAAGAGTTCAGCCTTTTGAGTTTAAGCTTAGCAACTTTGTTAAACTGTTGAGTTTTATTTAAACCAGATAAAACAGGTCTGATTATATTCTGATTATATTCACACCTAAAAGGAAATTTATTTTCTTTTCTTAAAGGGATATTTCATCCAAATGAGGTCCAGAAAAACAACACACACCACAAGTAAATTTCAGGAAAATCTGAATTCACAATCACTGTGTTTCCTGTTTCAGACGAGAGAGAATGCATACCAGTTCTTCCTGTTGTACTGTATCAGTCTGTTCCTCTCCGGGGACCGTGACTCTGCTGGTCAGTACAGGAGACCTGGACCTCTGGGCGAAGGAGTCACGTACCGCAACAGGATGTGGACTCCTAGTACAGCAAGAATCAGGCTGATGTGTGTAATGCAGAGAGAACCATCAAACTGCACAAGAACATGCTGGCGAAAACCAGTATGAAAAAAAGGAATTTGGGGATGTTTATCAGTCTAACCATTAAGCAAAATGTATAGGTTATGAAATATTTGTAACTGTGAGCATTTCAAACAGAACAGCTAAATGTTTGAAACACATAAATACAGTTGATTAATGAACTTGGTTTCAATTATTGAAAATCATCTGAAAACAATTAAGTAGAGGCGTATTATTATTATTATCATTATTATTATTGTACAGACTACTATAACTGAAAAAAATACATTAAACCTGCATAGCAATATTAAAAATAATAAATTATAAAAGCACATAAATAGCTAAAAATTAACATGAAATCTAAAAATAAAAAAAAGCTACTTGAAAATATTAATAATA
Organism: Chromobotia macracanthus; assembly: GCA_036877525.1. Lineage (NCBI taxonomy): Eukaryota > Metazoa > Chordata > Actinopteri > Cypriniformes > Botiidae > Chromobotia > Chromobotia macracanthus. Next base: position 2,618,379 of record JAZGTH010000033.1, on the reverse strand, counting down.
ACTACAATAAATCCAAAATATAAACTAAAATAACTCTGGTTCTCAGTGAATGCTGTCCATGTATCAACTATATTCAAAATAAAAACGGAAGAACACCAATCAGTATGTACTGTAAACAGTTACGGTCAAAACGTTGCATTGTTTGATACTGCAAAATAACAGTAGCAGTAGTATTGTGAAAGTAATATGCAATTTCAAACATACCTGCTGAAATTTCTGGATTAAAATGTTTATGGTGGGGGCCCCTCTCCCATGGGCCCAATGTATAGTCTATAGTGGGGCCCCTCATCAGAGGAACCAGGACAACGGCCCTACTGTACAGTCAAGCCATGAAATAATACCCAGAATGAATCCCAGCTTGGAACTGAACCTAGAATCATAGGACTAATTTTGAGGTGAGATGGTCAGCCAAGACAAATGGAATTTTCAATGAAATCCCATCAGATGAGCGTCTCATGTGGAAGATTAACTGGAGATTTGGGATGTAATTTTAAGAATATTGTTTCACAGACAGTGATTTAAGCTGATTAACAGACTTACATAACAGACATTATGAGTCTCAAGCTAACGGTTATCTCAGCTAACTTGGCTGTGGATTATCCAGGAGATCTCTAGGTCTTCACTATGGAGTTCGTAAGGTTGTTCTGGGTTTTGTAGCCTGTTGCCGTGGTTTCTAGGATGTTCTGGATGGTCGCCAGGGCGTTGCTAGGGTGTCCTGAGTGTTTTTGGAAACCACAGCTCTTGGAAAATTGAGCGTGATGGAACGGCCCTTTCCGGATATGGGTGGGTGTGAGACCGTGTTGGTTTCTTAAAGATGGAATCATGGACGTGGAATGCAAATTCCTACGGAAGAGATTTGCAGACCAAAATCACAATTATCCACAATTTGGATTTTTTTCTGTCTCCAGGATGTTTAGGTTACTAGTAAACTCACACCTATCGTCTACAAGTCACATGACTTTGAAGTTAATTTAAATACCAAACATTACAATTTCAGCAACCATGCCTTATCAAACACTACTAACTACAATGCACTAGGTAAGAAATGTTATCATTAAGTACGAATGTCATTGTGAATTGTGTGTCAGTCCAACAGAGCCTCAAAACGACAACAGATTCCTGTAGACCGATAACATCATGTATCTGTGGATGGAAAATGAAGGAGGCAGAAGGGCACTGAAAAAAACACTACAGCAGGGAGGAGCAGATAAACAGCTTTGAAGTATTACAGCTGGTTTTGCTGTGAAAGGAACATAATTGAACTGTTCACAGAGAAATATTCGTTTTACCCCCTTCAGTGTAAAAGCAAAACAGCACAAACGCTGATCAGCAAATGTGAGGTCAATTTGAAACTCAAAGTCCACATCAACTTAAAATGAACAGCATTTCATTTCTTTATGTTTCTGGAACTTACCGCAAACAGAATTTTAAAAACTTGGCTTTGTTGTATGTCAAACTTTAAACTGCAAAACCATTTACCAAAAATATTAACTAGGTTAATAACCCATGTTAAATATGTTGCTATTTCACATCTTCTAACTGGAAATAACAGACAGAGTTTAAGACGGATTTAGTGATATTATCTTTAATGTCATGTGCTTCAACTATAATAAATAAAAACTGTCACAACATGAAGGGGAGGGGCTTCTTGCAGTGATTGGCAGCACTGTGTCCTTCAGCACCTCAATCATTCAGTCAAGGAGGAGCAGCAGTGATTCTGCCATCCAATCAGCACACAACAATTCACAGCATGGTAAACAGCCTTTCATTCTCTTCTACTGGCTTAAAAAATCTGATTGTAGGAACTACATGCAAAATGCCAGGCTGTACTTTAGTATGTACTGTGTTACAAACATTGCATCCTAACAACCTGTAAAGTATCAACAATGGTTGTAAGTTAAAGCTTACAACCTCAAATACAACATGATCTTTCCCATTTCTAAACAGAAGGTTCTAAAATAACAGCAAATTCCAGGAGAAATTCCAAAGCTCTCCAGAGTTTCAGACAGCGTTTGCGGCTCCTCATGGGGACATCATGATGTGCTCCTGATAAAGTCAAGCATTGCTAAATATTCTCTACTTCTATGACCAAATAAATCAGATTGAACAAACAGGCGTACACTCACATACAAACCATATGTGCCTCTTGGCTGTACAGCCCATAATAGTCATATATGTGGAGGATTACAAGAAAATTTAAAGAGTCAGGACATCATTGTCAGACCGTGGCCTCTTGGCAACCAAACAGACAGAATATCTCTCAGTCTGTCTGCTGAGGTTCCACACCACACGCATCAAGTCCTCCCAGGCACACAGGGGCGCTACACAGCAAGCATGTCCAGCCGTTGAGAAGAAAACAAAAGAGGACGGAATCTTCGCAGGATCAATGATGACCAATGATGACCAATGATGTCAAACCTCACAGATGACGACCGGAAAATCGACGTGGATACAAGGGTGATCCAACTTAATAATTCCCTGCGAAGAAATTTTCAAAGAGTGACTTAACTCACAAGCAATTTGACTTCAAAACACGCAAACGTTGACTGAATGTTGACAGAATGTTTGCTGAGGACAGTGTTCCCAAGACTAACCTGAGGTATGAGATTTTTCTGGATTCGTTTTAGTTTGGCTTTCTTTCTGCCATTTTTTGTCACTACCGTCTCCTCGTAGAACTCGTGGGCGAGATCGCCGTCCTCATCGAAGTACAAAGAGCTGCACAACACAAATACAAGAAAACCCCACACAGTGAACGATGAAGCTGTGTAGGTTAGTGTGACTACATCAATCAAACAAAACAGCAATAATATTAATAATATTAATGATATAATAGCCCTAAACTCACACTGTCTGATGTCAGGTTGCTCAAACCAAATAAATACAAAACAAAATAATACTCTAAAAATGTTTTCTTGAAGGAAATCAGCCTATAAAAGCTGTCCACACATATTAAGTTGTTTTATCATCACATTTCATCATTTGTTTGGTTTGTTGGAGTGTGCATGACTTCTCTGACTCAGTGTAACTGAGTCTCAGGCTGAGGTTATATTTACCTCCGTCTAGTAAACACGAAGGGCGTCGCGTTGCGGAAGCTCCGCACCCTCGCCAGGCGCTGCTCCTGCCCGTCTCCAGCGGCTTCATCTCCGCCTCCCGAGCCGGAGAACGGCCAGTAACCTCTTCCTTTCGATCCGCTGCCGCCCATCATGGGCCGCAGATCATATTCCTTTACTGATGGAGCTCTGGAGGAAGAAAAACAGCCGGTTTGTCACTATTATTGTTAAATATTGACGTTTTAAGGTCATGAAACTCAATGTCACTTACAATAAAACGCAAGTACTTTAAATGACAGTGGAAATATTTAAGACACAGACCACGACTTCTCCAGATGCCAAGCATTGTGATCACTGAAGCTTTTTAAGTGATTAGAAATGTTAATCATTTGATATTTTACATTTTATGTAACACATTAGCGTGTAGCATCTTAAAAATGATTGCCTGTATATTAAAAGGCAGATATTTAAATGCAAGACACTTTCATTGTATTTCATGACTAAAATTAAATAAGTTATACACATGAACATTTCACTTTCACATTCGTTGTTTTATTTTCTACATTCATGTAGCTTTCATGCCAGCGCGGCTAACATTTTTAATAACGTCCTCCAACGTTTGTGTCTGTAACACAAGATAAACGCCGTTTTTATTGATGACACTTACTTCAGCAGTGTCTCCCGGTGTTAAATAAAGTGGATAAGCAGAAATAATGCGGATTCAAGCAGGTTTGTTCAGGCTTGATAAAGTCTAAAACTGCATGCGAGCCGCTTCTGATCGGACACACTGAAATCACGAAAATCGGGAACCGGAAATACGTCACTGCGTCATTAATAGAATAAAAGTGCGTGACGTCTTCGTGGTTGCATTTATTAATTCATGACTTTTTCAGTCGTTTGTTATTACTGAACGCACGTCAAAATTAATTTGTAATTAATATGGTCATAATATTGTTGTTAGGGCGGCCTCAGGCGACAAAGATAAAAACAATGCTTTTTGTCCTTCGTGAAATATTATGTAATTCAAACAATGTAGTACTATAATGCTCATATGCATTTTTATGCAACTTTTGTTGCTCATTACCTTGTTTGTTTTATATAACAGATTATAGAAGTACTCCACTATAAGCACCGTCCCTATCTTTTCATCAAGAAAATATTTAACACACATGGATTTATGACAAAAAACAAAAACACGTTATTATGGGAAAATACGTTTTTATTGATTACTTTAGGAAATTAACAACCAATGTTTATACATGGGTATTTATACTCTATAAACTCTATAAACATCTAAATCTTGGAATGTCAATACAAACAGTAAAATAATCCTTTCTTCTAATAAACCTCTGACAGGTTTCTCGTGAAACAGAACTCTGCATTGTTCCATTCACCACAACAGTCAAACAGGAAAGACGTCACTGCACCATTGCACTGAATCCAGATATGACAGCAGTATATCTTCCAGTGTAAAAGTCCTCATACACTCAACAGTTGCACACACTGAACTTCCCCCCACGTCCTCCAGTGGACCGAAGATTCCTTACACGCTCTTTGGACCGTTTTCAGCTGTGCATGTATGTTTCCTTTCTGTTTTTATCACTTCTGAGGTATAAACAGCTTGTGTACGTTTCAGCCGGGCGTGCTGAGGTTCTTCATGGTGTCTTTTATCTTTTCGCGCGCCAGGGCATAGCGTCTCGCGATCTGTCGTACGTGATCATCTTCCTCTCGCTGCAGTATGCGCAGAAAGTTCTGCAGTTCAGGAAAGCTGAAAGCGTCCCACTGTGAGAAAGAACGAGAACGTCCAATCAGATACGTGACAAATTAACTGTGTCTGTCATCATATTTTCAGTATTTATGCAAAAGTATTTATGTATTTTTGGAAAACTTAATATATGAACAATATAAGTACAATGCTAACAATTTTTAACAGGTTAATTTTTGCAGTTTAGTAACATTTAGTGAAAAAATAACACACTTCTTTAAATTATGCTTCAGACATCTTGATGACCATAAACTGTACACATATACCCTGTAATGTCCTGTCAGTGTGCTTCATTTAACTTACATTAACCTCTCCGGTTTCGTTCTCTTTAAGAACTAGACTGAGGATCTTCTCATTGGGTCCGGCACACAGACGCAGGAAAAGCGGACGTTCTTCATCTGCTAACTTCCTTAAGTACACTGTGAACCAAATATGAAAATGCATTCAGAAATTGTTTATAATACAGTCATTGAGTGAATTGTCTCATCAAATTTTACGTAAACATTTTCTTCACAAACAATAAGTTCCTTCTTGCGTTTTGTAAAAGAGGCTGCATTAATCGCTGCAGCGCATGATGATGCACAAAAAATTACGACTGCCTCCCTATCTTCCCCGTGCCATGTTTTTTTATAATATAAATTGCAAGTTACTGAGTTTTCAGTACTGATTTCAGATTCAGAAATCAGACAAGAGTCTGATTTCTCAATCAGACAGACATTTATAAATCATTCTTATAAACTTATTGGGAATCGGGGTAAGGTAAGGAGATTGTGTTGAACACGCTTGCTCAATAACTGATTTGTATTAATTTTAACCAGAAAAGTCACAGATTACAGATTCAGTTTTAATAAACACACCTTGATTCTGTCGTTCGCTGCGTTCGAACAGAGAGAACTTGGCGGGGTTGTCCACCACAGTAAACTTCTTCAGTAGAGCCTCGATCACCTCTCTGGCCCGTGTGCTGGAGCTGATGTGGAGGTGTTTAACTGCATCTCTGGGCAGGTAAAATGAGGTGCGATGCTTCAGTGCTTTGTCGTCCCGACACCCACCCTCCTGAGAAAATGAGGACACACTCTTTGGGGGCGGGATGGATACGGGGCGGACCAGCTTGAACTGGACCTTAATGAAGCCAGTGTAAGAGCCATCACGGTTCTAAGGGGTGAAAAAACAGCAAAACATTAATATAGAACTAAATTTTGGCGTTGCCAAGGTGTTGCTATGCAGCTGCTAGAGTGTTCTGGGTGGTTGTTTACTGGGTAAAAGATGCATTTTCTTTAGGAAGTCAAATGAGCAAATAAGATGCACAGAGACTGACAGAGTTCCTTACCAGAACCATGAAGAGGTTACTGTTGACCTGAGCGTTGTATTCCTTCACCTTCTGCTGTATCTCACTGCTGGAGAGCTCATGTTTCTTCCAGTCTGTCTGCTCATCCTGTAGGACAAGGAGAGCTGTAAGTAATACAACCACCGACCACAAGGGTGCAGCAAAGAAACCTGCAGAGTCTTCAGGATTACAAAACAGGCTCATTTGTGCCTCTTCCAACACACAGATCCTCTGAAAACCTGCTCTTCACCTTTTATAATATGTAAAGCAGGATGGTTTAGACTGTGAAGCGCTTGACTTGAAATCAACTTTTTGTGACTGAGTAACAATTATTTATTAACAGCAGCCAAGTACAAAAATACAATTTCAGCAGTTGTTGTTCAATAAGACGGTGTCAGATACACCTGCAAATACAGCTGGATGTTTTTGACCTGAGCTCATACAGACGGGCCACATGAGAACCACTTCATCACAGAGAGAAGACATGAAGCGAGAACACACACTCATACACACGAACTCTCATGCAGACTGAAGTATTAAGGCACTTCAGACTGATACAAGACAATCAGGCTTTGCTATTAATTGACTTTTTCCCAATGTAGAATTTGCATTACAATGCATCAATGTGTCCCTGCATTTCAGACCCCTCTGCCATTGGGCCTTTGTCTTGCTCATGGGGGTTTTAAGATAAAGTCTTTGTAAAGCTTCTTTGGAACAATACGTATTGTAAATAGTGCCATACAATCAATCAGATCTGAATAAATTACACATTTTATTACCTACACAATTAATATATTAAGTATCTTAAAAAATTAATTTGCAATGAATGTTTAGTGAAATGAAAACGAATCTGCTCCCTCTGGCAGATCTTCAAAAATAATGACTGAATGTCTACACCAAAAATACTCCATAATCAGACCTGATCAGACTGCAGGGCCGCGTTTTAAGCTGCAATGTTTTTATTACAATCTTTTACAGCATGTTTTGTAATAAAAAGATTGTAATCTGTTACAGCGGTTTTTATTTTGAACTATTATTTTATTTTCAGCGCAGGAAAGTTTACAACTCGCGCATGCGCACTCGCGCAATTGCAACCCGGCGCGTAAGCGACACGCGATTTCCGTCACTTATTTTCAGTTTCTGATCAAATAAATAATATTGCAGGCGATCAAATAAACAATATTGCAGGCGATCAAATAAACAATATTGCAGGCGATCAAATAAATAATATTGCAGGCGATCAAATAAATAATATTGCAGGCGATCAAATAAATAATATTGCAGGCGATCAAATAAATAATATTGCAGGCGATCAAATAAACAATATTGCAGGTGATCAAATAAATAATATTGCAGGCGATCAAATAAACAATATTGCAGGCGATCAAATAAATAATATTGCAGGCGATCAAATAAATAATATTGCAGGCGATCAAATAAACAATATTGCAGGCGATCAAATAAATAATATTGCAGGCGATCAAATAAATAATATTGCAGGCGATCAAATAAATAATATTGCAGGCGATCAAATAAATAATATTGCAGGAGATTAAATAACCGGATGTTCTCACTTTATCTCTGCGTCGTTTGGTCTTCCGGAGCGACGTGCGCGCGGTGTAGAAGCGCTCGTGCCCGTGCTCGTGCTCGTGCTCGGAGTCGCTCTGGCTGCAGTATCCGCTGCTCGCGCTGCTGCTCCACGTCATGTCGAACCAGTCCGTCATTACCGAATCACACCGAACCGAATCACACCGAAACCGAATCACACCGAAACCGAATCACACCGAACCGCAACCGAGCCTGCGGATGACGTGCCCGTCCCGCAGCCGCCGGGCGGTTTGTCCCCGCCCCCTACCTTGAATTCACCGAAAGCGAGCCCCGCCCACATTTGACTTGACTCCTCCCCCTACGACTCGGCAGGCAAAACTTTGGCATTAAGCTTGCGTTTAAAAACATGTTCATAATATATTTTTTTATAATATAACGCATTTACAATAAAACAATTTTAAATAAATGTGTTTTTATAATATTTGTTAGTTGTCTAAGAATCTAATGTTTATTTTAGATTTTTAAATAAAACATAACATACACTTGGTTACTATATGGTCACTATTTATAATTATACAAGGGTATGGCCTTTTAAGAGACATTTTAGACACATCCAGGCTCAAAACAGACAATAATTATGTTCTCGCATGTCCACTATGGTGCACAGATAAGAATTAGTGGCTCTCAGGAGGATATATTATATTGAACTGCGTCATATGGCCCAGCAGCTGGGAAAAGTGCGGCTTGTATTCAAAGAGATTACAAGCAGAAGAAAGAGCTGCATGCAAATGTCTGATGGCTAGATGAGATTTAAAAACGACTGGCACATTTGTAATTAGGTAAAAGGTTCATTGTGAGGGACCGCTGACTTTTGCTGAGCTCATTAGTTAATTCACCCAGCTGTCATCCCCCCATATCACTTTCATATGATCACTCAAGAAAGACTCACTTACCTAAAAATCAATAGCAAATCTGTGCTGGACAAAAGTGCCACTGTGATAATTGGCATTATTTCTTATAAATTAAATGACCTACACACCTGTAAATATATTGTGATCTATACAAAAGTATACAAAACTGAGAGCATGCATTTATTTGTTACAACTGAAACGTATAAAGCAAGCAGATGCTTCTTTGTGCGGTTGCTTGGCAACCTCTCCTCCTCTGGTGCTGTCGTAAATTGCGCGTGGCACCACGTGTGTGAGACGGTAATAAAAAGAACAGAGAAGACATATGGCTAACAAAACTACCTCCAGCAACAGACGACAGGGTGGAAAAACAAATCACATTTTAACTGTAATGTATGCACACACACACACACAAAGACACACAACAATGAGAAGTGTGTGATTTACTCTGTTATCAGTATGTAACATCACACACTCACCCTCACACAAACACACACATAAAAACACTCACTCAAATACACACACATAACAATGGGGACCCAGCTAATAGGGAATGTTCTCAGAAGATTGGCTAAAGTTTTCTCAAAGTTATTAATAAACATTCTTGCAGTAACGTTAGTAGAAGGTTTTATGTCATATATACATAACGAATGTTTGAATAACATTCGTAAAACCAAGCAATAATGTTAATATAACATCTGAGAAAACAGAATGTTCCTAGAATGTTTTTAAAACAATATTCTTAACATTTTTGTTACTTAATAGAAATGTTATGGAAATGTTCTTATAACTTAAACTTGTTAGCTGGGAAATATGTGATTTACTTCATTATCACTATATAACAGCACACACACACACACACACACACACACACTGATAGTTGTGCAGTTGTTGTCTCACCACATTGGTGTCCGTCTCAATCGTGTCCTCACAGTAGTTTGATTGGTCGGTGATGAGGTCACAGTTCAAGCTGCAGTCCAGCTGAATGAGTGACTGACAGCGGTAATGACATGTGTAATTACAGTCTAGAAAAAACAAACAGCATATTCATTCAGAAACATGTCACATCAGTGAAACCAGTGAGCAATGAAAACCATCAAAGTTTCATTTCCACATTTCTGTTCCTCAGAACAGGTCTGTGTGAGGTCTTAGTCTATGTACTTCTCAGCATCACATCTTAAAATAATAGACAGAGTTTTGATTATTTACATCGCCACCTAGAGGTAACAGTGAAGGTTTCCTATGTAGTCTGACCTGCTCTTGCCTTCAAAAGCTTTACAATATCAAAGGAGATTTTGTTTGGAAATACGAAATGATGTTATTTTACGACGATTTATAGGGCATTTATGACAGTTTGTGATTGTTGCTTTTAGCGTTTAATCTTAGTCTTTATTATATGCTGGCCTCTAGATATGGGTCCTTCCATGTAAGTTTATTATAGGAATACTTTCATCACCCATATGTTAACAGTTATTCTGATTCAGTACTCAGTTGGACAGAGAATCATTGTGTGTAAATAAACTTATGTTGTTTGTTTATTGATTTGTGACTGAAATTGTTTCTCAATCCGACGTCAAATAAACACACGCACAGTGTAAACTGGGGCACCGATGTAAAATACATAAATAACACACTAAAAGCAACATGGATACATACATACATAAATAAATGATTCATTTCAAATAGTTTATAAAGTATTTGCCTACAAATCATAAGTCTTTATAAACCTCCTTCTCTGAATACACAAAGCATCCCTGTGGAAATGTGTGTCAGTCTGTAAATGCACACTGACACTCACGTGTGCACTGGAGACTCTGCTTGTACAGGCCCCATATGAAGTCCCCGCAAAGGTCACACCAGCCGAGCTGCGTCTGACCACACACCTGGAAGTCATGACCCCGCCCCGGTTCACCCGTCAGCCAATCAGGATCCTCCACACGCACACGCTCTCCCACCATGCGCACCACCTTCTCTGGGCCCCATCGTAGTCCCGAGACGGGCGGCGGGCCAGCAAGGGGCGCCAATTCAATACGGTCATCGGGGGTTAAATCCTGCAATTCAATGAACTCACATTTTGCCATTTTGGGGACTGTAGGAACACGTACAACATTGCTCAGTGGAGCAGGTAGAGCATAGTCAAGGTTAGGGAGGCACGCCGGACACAACCCGAGCCGTCCAGACTCACTGCGGATGGATTGGAATTAAAATTCTGGCGGATGTCTTCAGACTGGCCCTGCTCTCTTTGGGTCTTGTTCTGGAGTATTTGCATATCTTGATGTGACCAAACAAGCATCAGTTTGTGGTCATATGTTATCTTCCAGGAGCTGATAAATGCTTTACGAGATGATTTCCTTCAGCAGAAAGCCCAGATTAATGAGTTCAGCGTAAAAAAAAACACTTTAAACTCAAAACAGGAATATTGTTCAGCAGCTCTCTGGAGAACATCTGGTTTAATCTAAAGCGGAAACAGAAATTACATTAGATTACAGCATGTTAGGATTTTGTACACTGTAAAAAAACTTTGCTGCTTTTTAAGTTTAATCAATGTGGCTGCACAAGTCATTTCAATTTACTCTTTGTAATCCCGACTGGTGTTAAGTTGCTGTAACTTATTAAAATAGTTGAAAATGTGCTTACTTATTTTTATAAGTTACACCAGTCAGGGTTTAAACTATTAAATTGAATTATAAAGACTTATAAAGCCAAGCTGATTAAACATAAAAATTTAAGGCAGCAAAGTATTTTTACAGTGTGGGATTATAACAAATATCTGTGATTTTGATCCTTTAGCAATAAACGTGTGCTTGATTTTCACTCACGGCCTTTTCTGTCCACTTCTTCTTAAATATATAGCAACATCCTGGATATTTGTAGAATGGTATATGAAATATTTACTTCATGGGACAAAGGCTCCTTTACACTTAAGATAGTAAGGCTGTACTCTCCTACAGACGACATATATAGAGATTTAACACTCCACTGTCTCTGTGCAAACAGATCTTCATCCATACAAAACCATCTAAGAACAACTACATGAGTTGATCTGTTGTAACTTCTTCTGGCTCCTGTCCTAATCATGACAGCCTACAGAACTGTAGCAGAACAGAGAGGGGCTTAAAACTGGGTCACCGATGTACAATACACAAATAACACACTGAAAGCAATACGGATCCATACATACATACATAAATGATTCATTTCAAATCATTTATGAAGTATTTGCCTACAGATCATATAAGTAACTAACATACGTAATCATTAACATTGAAAAATGTCCCACTGATTTAATGGCATCCAATAAAGCAACAAATAACACAGAATGAAACACAAATGCATAAGAAATATACATGCAGGAAAAGAAGTACTATATAAACGAGTAGAAAGGCATAAAATAAGTAGAGAAAATACTATAAATATGTTCAATTGATTTGGATAACATTCAGCTTGAACCTGCTGGTAAACAAACCTTTAAAAGTAAGAATAATTGACTTAATATATAATGATATTGATATAGTTCAAATGCATTGCATTTGCAACCCTTGTTATACGTGTACCAGAAGAAAAACCAACCTTAAACCGAAGCGGGTCACTTTTTAACCCTCAAACCGACTCTAAAAACAAAAACCCCTGCGGGAATAAAACCCATGTAGTCGGGACTGTCGCTCAAACTACTTCATTTTTCCCGTATAGCGTCCGTGAGCTTCATTCGCGGTCGCGGCTCGAACCCCGCTCGATTAGTTCTCACCCTGCGCGTCGCGCACGGTTCTGCGCTCTTGCGCCTGCGCACTTGGCACAGATTAGCGCGTAATCCGGAACGATGTGTCCCATTTCTGATGCGACATCATTTCCTGCAGCATTAGCAATGAATCCTTTATATTCCAAACAGATGTGTGGAAAACTTGTGTGGAAAAGCTGGCAGCCCTTACACCCTTACTCAAAACAAGACGACTTTTCATGAATCTTTATTTATACAAATATGACACATTTATATCAAGATCTGAACGTGTTAGTGAAGGACCAGCAACATAACAACAGAAGAGATTGTGTACTTACTTTCTCCAGACAAGAGTTGGCACAACTCCATGGGACTCAACATGGAGATTCATACACCCCATGCACTTTATAGGCTCTCTCTCTCTCTCCCTCCCTCCCTCCCACCCAACCTCCCTCTCTCTCTCTCTCTCTCTCTCTCTCTCTCTCTCTCTCTCTCTCTCTCTCTCTCTATCTCCCTCTCTCTCTCTGTCTCTATCTCCCTCTCTCTCACTTTCTCTCTATCTCCCTCTCTCTCACTCACTTTCTCTCTCTCTCTTTCTCTCTCTCTCTCTCTGTCTCTCTATCTCCCCCTCTATCTCTCTCTCTATCTCTCTCTCTGTCTCTCTCTCATCTCTCTGTCTCTCTCTATCTCCCTCTCTCTCTCTATCTCCCCCTCTCTCTCTTCTCTCTATCTCCCTCTCTCTCTCTCTCTCTCTCCCTCTCTCTCTCTCTGTCTCTCTCATCTCTCTGTCTCTCTCTCTATCTCCTCTCTCTCTATCTCCCTCTCTCTCTGTCTCTCTCTCATCTCTCTCTATCTCTCTCATTTTCTCTCTCCCTCTCTCTCTCTGTCTCTCCCTCCCTCTCTGTCTCTCTATCTCCCTCTCTCTCTGTCATCTCTCTCTCTCTCTCTATCTCTCTCTCTATCTCCCTCTCTCTCTCACTTTCTCTCTCCCTCCCTCTCTCTCTCTCTCTCTGTCTCTATCTCCCTCTCACTTTCTCTCTGTCTCTCCCTCCCTCTCTCTCTCTCTGTCTCCCTCTCTCTCTGTCTCTCTCTATCTCCCTCCCTCTCTCTCTCTGTCTCTATCTCCCTCTCTCTTTCTCTCTGTCTCTCCCTCCCTCTCTCTTTCTCTGTCTCTCTCTGGAGGATGTTGTGTATCTGAAGGAAGGGAAGGAGACCCACAGTCACAGAGAAGAAACTTTCTCTGGTTTATTTATTGTGGCTGATGGTCAGAGAGTCACAGGACGTGCAGAATTCAACTCCGTGGAAACAGAAATGCAGTCACTGGCTGTGAATGTCTGATTTGGTTCGGTCGTCGGACTATATGATTATAACTCCATTTAGATATCAGATTTCTCAAGTATTCATTGATCAAAAATAATATTAAACAATCATTCATTGCGAGTATCAAACAGTACAAAAGACTGACATTTACATAAGTAGATAAGAAGTTTAGATAAGAAGAATAGACAATTATACAAATAAGGGGGTCATTTGTATAAATGTTTTAAACTTCAACACTAAAAACACAAGACTTCAAATGGCACGTTTTTAAATAAATTTGAGAATATTTAAAGCATATTTCCAAATTTGTATCACTAACAGATCACAAAGACAGCACGAATAACTTGCAGAAACAGATAACAGTGAATGGTGATGTATGGGTTTATTTTCATTTTCAAATGTAAAAGAAAGGTGTGACTCCTCCTGACATAAAATCCCACATCAGCATGACCAAAGGAATTTCTGGAACACCAAACAATCTGGAAAATATGACTTACAACTGTCAGAATAAAAGTCACTTAACCCTTACATTTATGGTCACGTTGATGGAAACAGTATATTAAATGGTGTGTGATTTTCTTTGGATATTTCTGAACGGCATGCCTTTTACAATTTGTGTCAATTGTAAAATCATATAATGTTGGTTTTTAAAACATGATGGGACTTTTATATTGACAGTCTGATTTGTAGTCAGAACCCTTACATGAATCTGGGTTTGGCAGCAGTTTCAATGGGGTTAAGCAGTAAAATCTGAAGTGTGACTGTGAATGTCTGTAAATAACCTGTATGATGAGTTCATTTTCATTTGCAAGGTTACTGTTGCACCTTTGCAGAACATTTATAAAACATCTTACTTGAAAAGCTCTTATCTATTTCAAACCGTACAGTTAAGCTTGTGTAATTTTATATATGTATCTAGATGTATATGTTCCTGTTTGTTTGTTAACGTTTTTGTCATACTTTGAGAGCGAATGACGGAACCATATTCTCAAGACTGGAGGAGTCAAGTTTATTTATGTTAAAACAACATTTAATAAATACAATGTCATTTTAATCTGCTCCTCCCCATGCTGGGAACATGAGAGGAGGCATGTGGGAACCTCCTGGAGCGTTTGCATGTCATCACGTATTCACTTATGGGCGGAAAACTCTCACCTCTTTCCTAGAGGGTCTTTTTTTATCTTAAAAAATGTATAAAAATAAAAAAAGAATGAAAATGAATTACAATTTTTAGCATTATAAATAAATATTTCTAATACTTTGTACATTGTCAAAAAAAAAAAAGCGAAAACCTAATACACGTCATGTTACAAAACAATCGGAGGAAAGAAAAAGATCATCTAATCACATATCAAATGCACACCGGAGAATTTATATAGAACAGCATGTGCAGACTCAAAACATCCGCCAATCAGAACACAGACTGTGGGAGGAGTCAAAATAAAGCGCTCTAATAGGCACAGAGAATGAACAGTGTTATTGGCTGAGGAATTAGCCACGTCAACCAGCGCGCGCCTACATAAATCAACATTAACACGAATGTTTAACATGTTTAACTTCTTTGAAAATGCCAAACAAAAACTTTGGTCATGATTTGTGGACCCGATACAGAGGAAACTGCCTGCTAATGCCAAGACCGTGCTAAGTTAGCTTCGAAAACAACAGCTAGTAGGTTCGCATAACAGTCGACACATTCGTCAAATGATTCTGATGCGAAATGATGGGTGACTGTTGTTGTTGCTACGCAAATGAACGAGAACACAGAACCATTTGTCTGCTTTAAGGCTAATATAGAACGAAACGCACTAAAGTTACATCCCTCCACCCCATTTTAAAGGCTAACATGAGAGTACATTCGAGATTTTAAGGTTTTCCTTGTCTTTTTTGTTTGCTTGTGTTTTCAAAAGGAGAGAAAAGGTCTTGGTGGTGTTAAAACACTTAACATGGCTTCTGTCGTTCTGTGATTCGATTGTTACGAATTCTCTGTCTGCGATTTCAATAGTCAAGACAACTACGAATATTCATGTAGGACCACCTTTTACAAAAAACCAATAGTAGTACTTACAATTATAATAAAAAAAAGGTCACATGTTTGTTTTTTATCATTCCAGGTGATGCTACAGGGTCTAGCAAACGGCTAAGTATCTCTAAAGTCATCTCTTACGAATGCAAACAATCGGAAAAGACAATCACATTAGAATCGGTTTTCTCTCTTAGAGGAAGTCTATAAGGTCCATATCCAGGCTCACGAGAGAGATACAATGAACTAGGGCTCTTCGTATGAGCCCTGTGCTCTGGTCCCATACTGTGAAGAAAAATATATATCACCTTTCTTAACTCCATGCATATTCAGCATTTGGATTTATGTAATTTCACCTTCGTCCAATCAGGCTCTTCCCTTCACAACAATGGAATAAAGAGGCAGCCAATCACACCAAATCATCCCTCACTGGCCCATCACCTCTATGACATCGTCATCCGAGCTGCTACCGCCATTTTCTGCAATGGAGGGGTGAATGTCGGGTCGGCTCAACGCTGCCCCCAGCAGACTGGAGGGTGAGAGGAAGGAGGAGGAAGCAGAGGTGGGTGTGGCCGACAGGCCTCTCTGGTGTAAAGAGCCAGAGAACAGAGGCTGGGAAAATGGTACTGGAAAACCAGAAAGCATGCTTGCCATACCCGGGTTCATCAGAAATGGTGGGAGAGATGAGGAAGAGGACGATGATGAAGACGACGGTGCAGAGGACAAAGAAGAGGCCAGCATACCAGCGTGGGTTGTGGAGGTGGTGTTGGTGGAGCCTGTGGAGGAAAGAGAACTGTTGACCATGCCCAGTCTGAGTGTTTCTGAGGGAAACATGGCGTGTAGGTCGCCTAGCGTCTGACCGGCTTGCTGCAGGAGATTGGACCGGCTTTCAAGCGATGGTGGAGTCAAGTGACCCATGGTGCCCAATAGCCCCATGGATGGAAACCCAAACCCGCTGCTTAGAGGAAATCCTGGGTAACTTCCGGCTGTACCAGCCAAAGCAGTGGTCCGTTTGCTGCCAGACTGTTTGGATGTCCGACTCTCGGAAATCTTACGTTTCAAAGTCTGGACATCCAGGGAGGATGCGATAATGTCGTTGCTGACTTGCCGGTGCAGGTTGGGGACGCAACTGTGCTGCGCGGGTGTGTCTGCACTTGGGGTTTCAGGTGCTGCTGAAGATGGTAAGCTGTCCCCTGCAGAAGAGGTTTCTTTGTTGGTGTGAAACTCCCGGAGCAATTCGCAGCTGTCTGGGGGAGAGGAGCGAGGCGGGGCTTCAGGGGTTAAACGTTTTTGCTCCTGAGGGGATGTGCAACCGTTACTGATAAGGTGTGTAGAAGGGCCAGAGACTTCTGTGGAAAGAATAAACCAAGTTTAGCTTTGCTAGGCTGATAACTGAATAAAACTGCAAGTGTCACCAAATTCATGAACTATTAAAGCTGCAATCTGTAACTGTGGCTTCTCTATCGCCATTTCTATTTGAAACATACAATTGCTGGTTACTTTATGTACTTTTCTTTACATATGTTGAAGTCAAATGAAGCCAAACTGACATTACCTGCAAAATCAGATTATAAATGAGTATTTAGGGTAAAGTACGGAAAGTACTAATAACTAAAAAAAGTTACAAATTTGCAGCTTTAACATGGTAAAAAAATGTTGAGCAGTTACTAATTCATAATTTGTCGTGATTCCATTTTAATAGTGTTATGAAAACAATGTTTTTTACTTTGCGAAAATGAACACTCATTAATGCACAATACGTGCATTAAGAAACTACACTGGCCCAATTTGATTTCCTGTTGACTTAATGATTAGTAAATTAGTAAAACCTCTTGAAGCTGAAGATCCTGTGTCAGGTGGTCTCGGCTTTCCAGAGCGAACAGCAAATATCCTTCCATCATTGGTCCTGATGTACGTGCCTGTAGCAAAACAGCAGGAATATGATGCAAATGAAGCCTCACCCTCAAGTGCTAACAATGTTCTGAAAATCCAGTTTCTAAAAATTAAAGGTGGAGACATTTTTCTAACTTGTGAATCTACCTTTGGATCCTCTGATGACATGAATACTCTCTCCTGCACCAATCCGGGCCTGAACATCTGTGCTGCTATTTGATCCTGGGATGACAATATCTGCATAATAGAGAGATAGCATAAAAAAAAGTCATGTACAGAAGCATCCACACGTATAGTGAGTGAACACGTTTTCTATCTTACCAGTGGTGGTGACGACCCGTTGCACGTAAACGCCGGCCTTCTGCAGGTGATTGACGGGGAATCCCGCGCTAGAGCTGGGGACACCCATGGGCACCTGCCGTGGCATCATGGGGATGGGCGTTGACTGAACCGGCCTCACGCTCGCAACCGGCTTCTCGTCTAAATGAGGCATTGGGCGCCTGAAGGAAAGATTTGAATAAACACAATAAACCTACAAACACAAAGATAAGGTTGCAGGGGTGAAATCAGACACATACATACATATACACAGATATGTGTGTGTGCGTGTGTATAAATGTGTATATATGTGCGTTAATGTCCGTGTCAGTGTGTCCGTGTGTGTAAATCAGTTTCTGTGTTGCCGTACCAGTTCCTCTGGCTGAAGGCAGGGATATTGGTGAGGCTCTGGTCACTGGCTGGATAATAATGTGCATAAGAGGGTCGTTGATAAGGTACAGACGCTCGTTTCTCATCTTCATAGCTCTTCTTGGCGGCTCTCTTTTCTGCTTTGGTCAGTTTTAAATCTTTGCGGTCCATCAGCAGAGACTCGTGATGGAAGGGATGCTGGTGCGGGAATACAGACAGAAATCAGGTCATGTGACATTTTTCACTTCCCCGGTGGGTTCATTGTATGTGGGCTGCAGATGTGTGTACCTTGGTTAAGAGGTGTGGGTAACGGAAACAGGCTTGTTTAATGACGAATTCCATGTCATCACCAGGGACAAGCCCTGATTGGCTGGGATCAGGCTCCTCTTCCACAAAGTGCAGCAGAGACTCCACCTCCTTCCGGGTGAAGGTGAGAACCGGGTTCAAATCATCCACCACTCGATCTGGTAAACAATCAGAGACACGTCAATGAAATCAGCTATTTTTTTATGATGCAGCAAAACACACACACACACACCCACACACCCCCACTCACCCACTCACCCACACCCACTCACCCACTCACCCACACACCCACACACCCACACACCCACACACCCACCCACCCACTCACTCACCCACCCCACCCACCCACTCACCCACCCACTCACTCACCCACCCACTCACCCACCCACTCACCCACCCACTCACTCACCCCTCACTCACTCACCCACTCACCCACTCACTCCTGTTCTTACCGGACATGCCCTGCTTTGACACCTGTCGGTCGTAGATCTTTTTCTCCAGTGTGAAGTCACACACCAGCCTGTAGATATGACAGGGTTTGCGCTGGCCGTAGCGATACACGCGACATACGGCCTGCGCATCGTGACACGGGTTCCACGAGGCGTCGAAAACCACCACACGATTTGCTCCGATCAGATTCACCCCCAAACAGCCAGCTCTGAAGATAAAACCATCAGTTAGACCAGACCGGCTGTCATACTTTTATAACTGACTGCTGACCCCCCTGAAAACTAGCTGGGTTTAAAGCCTGAATAATTAAGCTGGTTTTGGATTTCCCAAACACAGTTCAAAACAGCTTGAACACAATAACGCTTGCAACACCAAGGTCATGGGTTCGATTCTCAGGGATGATGATCACCTGGTAGACAGCAGAAAGACCCAGGCCTGGTTATTTGCTGGATCATTAAACTGATTGATGAGTCTCTCTCTCTCTGAGGTCGATGTGCTTCCATCCAACCCTAAACAAGAGACAAAAACAGTCAAAATTACATCAAATCCAAGCCAATTTAGGACACAAATGTAGCTTTGTATAAGTGTCAGACACAAAAATGACAGAAACTTACTGTAGTAATTGATGTTTCGAACCCAGTTGCGTATGCCGGTTGCTGTTTGGATTGGCATGGGTCTCCGAGAGAGAAAATCTTCCATTACCGTAAGTGTGGATAAACTCTGACTGCAGGAATCACACACAGATAAATCCGTCAGTCATATCACTTACGTAAACAAAACAACAGCCTGAGTGACTGTTCAGGATAAGACATGAGGAGATTACAGTAAACTAAACATCTGTACATTATCACATATGGAAAATGGCAACAGAGTGAATGGTTCTTTGTTTTATCGTAAACATTTTGTCTACTTAAGTGTCTGCATTTTCATTCATACCTGAAAACCAACATTTTATCTCCTCGGCTGACGCTTTCATCAATCAGATGGAAAAGCAGAACCATCTTGGCGGAGTTCTCCAGGACCCCTGTCTGATAGTTGCTCATGATGTCTTTGGCCTAAAACAAGTTCATTTTACAGGTTTCAAATATGTTAAAGGATCCATATAAATTAAAAACAAAATTTCTAGAAACAAATGCAAAAACGCTCAAAACCGTCTACCAAACATGCTACAGAATGTAGAATATGGCCTCTTTAAGAAAAAAATAAAAAACACAAGATGTTGCTGTGTTGGGTCTTACCCATTCATAGGTGATAACCTGATTGGCTTTCTCCTGTAGCGGGTTTAGACCAATAGCAGCCAAGCCCATCTTGCTGTTAGCGGGGTCCGAGGTCTTTCCCTTCATTCCAGGAGCAGAACATCGTGTCCCACCGGTGGAGTTGAGATCATCCAGGTCCAGATCCTGCTCATTGGCCAGATTCTCTTTCTGAAGAGCCTCATACAGAACATCAGGATGATTCCAGATCTATAAGACGCAAAAGCAGCTGTAAGCACATAAAGGTTTAAAGAAAAGGACACAGCCCCTTTAAAAAAACGTCTCTGGATTCGCAAGTGTTGTAGGACAGTTGACACCTTGCAGCAGACGCAGAAAGCTTTGAGTGGGTTGAGTCCGAGCCAGCCGCTGTTTCCTGCCTCTCTGAAGCGGTTCATGAATTCAGTGTAGAGCGCCCTCTGCAGACGAGACAGTCGTACCAGGATCACATGCTCTTCCTTCTCAGGTAGCTGCATCCGTAGGACATCGTGACCTCGCCTGGGAATGCAGACAGCTAACTGTTTGGCTAACTGTTCAACTTTTTCAACATAAAAGTAAGTTATTTACATCATTAAGTTGGTTTTGGTCAAAAGGCACATAAATGCCATTTTGGTTGAACTCACCTCTGAACAAAGCCCTCCAGCAGACTGTGCAATACGTGACTCCTGTATCTCATAAGCCGAACGTCTTGTGGTGTGCTGTCTATACACTGCCCGTTCAGAATGGGCCTCTCGAACATGTTGCTGAACTCCTGCCGCGTACCGAGGAAATCGGGTCGGACGAAATCCACCATGCACCAGTACTCGATCAGGTTGTTTTGCAGGGGATAGCCGGTCAAAACCACACGCCGGCGTGACCGGATGTTTTTCAAAGCCTGGGAAGTGCTGGCGTGGCAGTTCTTGATGCGATGACCCTCGTCACATATAACAACATCGGGACCGGGACGAGACAATGCTCTTTCGATTCCTGAATATCACATAAGAATACTGGAAATTAACTCAAAATTTCACTGAATTTAACCATCTTGTAGTTTGATGTAGTTTATGTGATGAAGTGATGTAGTTTAACTACTGTCCTACTAACCTTTCATGAGCTCTTGCTGTCTGTCCTCCTCGTCCAGGTCAATAATAACAGGCCCTGCAGGTTTTTTGGACTTCCTTTTGCGGCCCGTCACAAAGCTCTTTTTGAGAGACAGCAGGCGATACATTTCGTAACCCATCAGCAGCACACCTCCATCACGGGTCCACTCCTCTACCACCTTGGCCCGAGCCACCGTGGTTCTGACCAAGACACGCAAGAGTTAACGATTAACAACGAAACACCCGACTTGCTGCTTTCGGTTGGACTGAAGATACAGAAAGTTGATGCAGTATTCCTACTTGTGCTCGTCATTGAGGATGTGAACCTTAAAGGTTCGAGGTGAAACCTGGGCTGGATCGGCGTCGGGGGGAAGGGACTCAGCAGCAGGCAGCCAGAGATTAAACTCAGCTAACCAGTTCTGTAGTGTGTTCACCTGAAGAGGAAGTAAGGACACAAATAAGATACAAACCTCTCTTCTTCAAAACAAGGACATCATCTTAAAAGATTCTCAAAAAGGGGTCCGGGGCCCACTAGGGGGCCTCAACAAACTTCTAAAATGGCATCAAGACGACTTAAATTTAAAAATAAATAAAATAAATATTAGACTAAGATATAACAATTAAACAATTTCTTGTTTATTTTTATAATGAATATACCTCTGTATAGTTATGCCAAGTTCTAGAATATTTTATTGGGTAGAAATGGTAAGTGGAAGAGGCTTCAGATATTAACGTGGGCAATGAGGGGGCCTTTAGGTCAAAAAGACTGAGATCCACTGATTTAAAGGACTTCTTATTAGGTGTGGCTCAGGAGAGTCTAGTGAAGTGGCTCAGGAGAGTCTAGTGAAGTGGCTCAGGAGAGTCTAGTGAAGTGGCTCAGGAGGTTAGTGAGGTCAGAGAGTTAGTGAAGTGGTCAGGAGAGTCTAGTGAGGGTCAGGAGAGTCTAGTGAGGGCTCAGAGGTCTAGTGAGGTCAGGAGAGTCTAGTGAAGTGGTCAGAGGTCTAGAGGGTCAGGAGAGTTAGTGAGTGGTCAGGAGAGTCTAGTGAGGGTCAGAGAGTCTAGTAAGTGGCTCAGGAGAGTCTAGGAATGGTCAGGAGTCTAGTAAGTGGTCAGGAGGTCTAGGAGTGGTCAGGAGAGTCTAGTGAAGTGGCTCAGGAGAGTCTAGTGAAGTGGCTCAGGAGAGTCTAGTGAAGTGGCTCAGGAGAGTCTAGTGAAGTGGCTCAGGAGAGTCTAGTGAACAGTTCACAGACACTCACAGGTACAATGGCGAGGACAGTTTTGGCTCCAGTGTGCCGCAGCAGTATGTCAATGAAGGAGATGACCTGCAGGGTTTTGCCGAGGCCCATGCTGTGAGCCAGAATACAGCCAAACCCACTGCTGTCCTTATAGCGCTCGAGAGACTCCACCAGATTATCATACAGGAAACGGATACCACCAATCTAAAAGAATTGAGAGATACTGAGATGATAAACAGAGATGACAACAACATAAACATGGAACAAGCAACAAACAACAAAACACAAACCTAAATAATGCTGGTGTTGCAAGCGTCATTGTGTTCAATGATGCTAAAGGGTTGTGCATGGTTGCCAGACGTTGCTATGCGGCTACAGAGGTTTTCTAAATGGTTTTAGCATGTTGCCATGTGGATGCTACGCTGCTCTGGATGGTTGCTAGGTATTACAATAGCTGGCACAGCCTAAATGAAAGAGAGATCTCAGCCTGCAGTTAGACAGGTGTCAGCGAATGGGCGTATACCTGGTGTGGCTTGACTGCGCGGGCAAGCTGTGGGGCAAGAAACAAGTCTTCCTCATCTCCAGGGTGGTTGATATTCACTAGTACCCTGCCCTGGCTGTCTGGTTGGTTGAGAACATCGTTTACATGAGACCCTCCACTTTCCTCCGTGCCGGGCGTGACCGAACAATCTTCCTCGTTGTCTTCCTCACTGCTTATCCTCAGGGCGTCTTCATCACCGGAGCTCAACTCAATCACATCTGGAGGGTTGGATGTAAAATGATCACAGCTTATTTTTCATGAACCAATCCGATCCTAGAAAATGTAACCTGTACTATTTCTCGCTTAACATTCAGCGTTCTCAGAAATGTCATGTTTTGGAAGCCAAATGTGTGAATAATGCCACTGAAGGTGCTATAGTGTGCGATTTTACCATCTCTGCGGGTAGGTGGGTGGGGCTCTGGGGGCGAGGCTTCTTTGGCCTCACCCTCATCTCCACTGCTGTCCAGGCATATCACCTCCTGTTTGGGTCCTGGTGCTGCAGAAGGTAGATCTGAACACAGAGAGACACACAGGGACAATTTAGAGTCTGCATACGTGCACGGCGGGTCGTGCTGAACGCCGGCACCGAACACTCGCACCTGCATGAAGAGGGAAGTCCTTGCGCTGCTGCTCCAAACGACGTCGCCTCTCCAGCTCTTCCTGCTGGGCAGCTTTGGTTCCTGCCTCCAGCTGATGTTCCTTAAGCAGCTTCCTGTTAGCCAGCGCAGGGTTCAATTAGCATTTCAGATTCCATGTGCACACATGCACAGACATTTTCATATATCATAATTGTTTATATACACATTTTGTTTTGCTTATTCTTTACATTTTTTATCATTTTATTCTCTAGATTATATTGATTAGAATCTAGATTTCTAGACATATTAGAATCTACATTCTCTAGATTATATAGTTTATTCTGTTTCTAATCTTTATTTCCTTCATTTTAAATTTGTAGTTTTCTCTGAATAAATGTTTTGTGACAAATAAACTTTAAACATTAGCTAAAATAAACGTCCTGTTTCTTGCACTGTAACTTTAATTCTTAAATTCTTCTTTTTAAATTTTAATGGTTTTTCCATGCTAATGTAGTACTACAGTATAACTGAAGATTTGTCAGTCCCTGAAGAACATAAAAACAAAATGGAGAGTAACTGGTTGCTTTGTCAATCAATATGTCAATCAGACGCTTTCTTCCTGTCTAAGTGGGCGGTTCTTGGCCAAAACGTGCTGCAAAGTGGACCACACTTCATGCTGATCTAAAGTTCCACTCAATGTCACTGAATTAAGCTGAATACCGAATGTTTCTCCTTAAGTGAGCAGGCTTTGAGGTTTTAGATGACTTCTTCTTCTTCTTCTTTGTGCTGCTATTGGCCGAGGTATTGCTGCGGCTGTCTGGGCTGGAGGCGGGCTGAGAACCCGGCCTTGAGGACGCTCGTGAGGTGGAGGAGAGTTGGGATGAACGGGAGGCGGGTCTTGACGAGCGCTCAGGGGTGGATTCTCTAGACGGTGAGGTAGGTGCGGGGCTGGTTGGATCTTTCTGATCCCCTGTCTCCATGCTCTCAAGCTGGTCTGTTGAAAGAAAATACAGACTGATCAATAATTTATTTACACCCAAAAAGTTCTAAACAGCCATTAGCAAAGAGGCAAGACGGCAGTCTGACACGTTTAATGCTATGTGTGCCAAACACACATTTGTTTTAGCACTCACCGCCTGCATCTTCCTCATCATCACCATCGTTCTCTCCCTCCTCTTCCTCTTCCATCTCCTCCTCGCTGTTAAGGCCGGGCTCCAGGTCACTTCCTGAGATCGCCTCTTCTGACATGGCGTCCCGTGGTTCTCCAAGAGCATTACTTACACATCTTCATGAAGACCACCTGAAGAGCATCCACACAATATCACCTGAACATCTGTGGTTAGACCACCGTAAAGAGCCAAAGCAACCAAAATGGACTTTAATCATGTTTTAAACCGTTTCAATTTAAACTGGGTTTTAAGTGATGCAAGTGTTCTGGTGGTTGCTAATTTGTTGCTTATTGGCCAACATCAGAAATGGTTTAAGTCTCTCCATCAGTGTAAGTCTATGGGATTGTTTTCCACCTGTTCAATCATTTGTCAGATGAAGGCTGAGAGCTCTTAGAAAGGCTGACACTTTACATGTACAACCTGACTTACAATGGATTTCCTGAATCTGAAATATTTGTTTACATTTATAACCCCAAGTATTGGTAAGAGTGAGGAAAACAATATTACAGATAAAACAATATTAAGGGTTAATCTGACTCACTGAACAGACTAAGAACAACCAAAAGATGTTGACAAAAAGCAACCATAAAAAACAGTGCTAAGAAAAGAACGAGCAAGAACGGGAGAAAAGAAAGAGTAAAAAGAGAGTTCAGGGGACCAGAAGAGGAGTGTGTGTGTGTGAGAGAGAGAGAGAGTGTGAGTGTGTTAGACTTACATAACAGAGTTATATAAGGCTGCATTTCTCAGCCAGTGAATGTAGGCCACACCGGCCCTGACACACTGACATATTCACACAGTACAGCACAGTCTGTTTCAACACAACACATCTGCTCCACCCTGAACCTGCAACCTCACCTGATTCAGACGCTCACAAAAACCCACAACACATCTCACAACAGCAGCAATCTGTCTGTCAGTCGCCACGGTAATGACGAAACGCTTTACAATGAAACGGAAGTGAACATTTTATCAGATAATTTTCTTCCCTTAAACACAAAATAAGTTCAGCTTTCGTTTTCCATAAAACAGACACGTATAGAAAACAGGGACCGCAAATGAATACAGTATACGACATGCACTACTATTTAGTCTTTTATAGCCGTAAGATCGCTCTGTTTTAGAAACAAACAAAATTTCTTTTGACCTTGACAGCCCACTGTTTGTTTAAATGAATAGCACAGCAGACCAGACGTGACAAAACAGGTTATAAGAGTAAGCAAGAGACTTCTTTTTGTTTCTGGATGAACTTTTTTAAAGACTTGCATTGCTTTTGTGAAAGATCTGTGCGTGTGTGACCCATCCAAGTTAGTCCTCTGATTATTATAAACAACCTTGAATCTTTAACTTCAGTTTTGCATCACATTTACCATTCAAATGAAAAGTATTTTACAGCCTTTATCATCCTGCTCTCATCATATGTGCATCATCTCTATCAGTTTTAAATGAAATCTGCTTAACAGATTATGAGCCAGTCTGATGTACTCTGCGTTTAAACAAGCCCACCCACCCTTACAACCCACTGACCCCAGCTCAGCCTGACGACTCATACAGAAACCAATAGAGAAATCAATCCATTATGCAAAACTTCACAAATAAAGCAAAACAAACAAAGCGAACAGCCCCATGATGAGAGTGACTGTCTGAGATAACCACACAGCTATTAATTCAGCATGTATACGTGCCGCAAGCCTGTTGTTAAGCATATAACTACAAAAAAACAAACAAATCGTGTTGCATTGCATTTGGAAGCATTAATAAAATAAGTGCACAACAAGTCATATGCATCCATTCATCGCACTGACATGAATGAAGATTTACATAACTGTACTGAGTGACCAACAGAGCCGCTAGCAGACGCACAACCAGCCTTAAACAATCGACTCAATACGACCCCAAAGCACTTCAGAGCACCCGGCACAGACGCTTTGAAACGCAATAACAGAGTTATATTCACGACACGACGCGTCATTTTAGGCATTTTAACGCACGCTAGCTGTTAGCACGTTAGCGCGGTCTCGCGACGCTCTCTATTGTTGACGTTAGCATCCGTGCTAACCGCGCTAACGCGTGACCGACGAAACGCGTTAAACGCGTTAAACGCGCGGGTGCGACTCCGTGGTGACGTCTCACCTTTTTGCAGCACGGTTAAGGCTCTCCGGTCGCGCTGGGCTTCATTTAACGATCAATATTAGTTTGTTATACTCGCTGATTCTTCAGTCTAACAGCTCGCGGGAGCGGCGGCCTCAAACGTCCGCCGGCGCGCACAGGCGGAGTTTAATAGTTCCGCTCGTCAAACTGTTCCGGGGCATCGTCACCGTTTCATAATCGGGTTGCATAAAGTGTCTCATATTGTGTAATTGAGGCATCTTTTCCAAAAATAACTGCGCGACTTTTCAGGAAGGTAGCTACAAAAAGAGCGTGTGCTGTTTCAGTTTTACTTGCTATTTTAAAGAGCATTACTGTTTATTCACTATATACGTCATATCACTATATATTGCTATTTTAAAGAGCATTACTGTTTATTCACTATATACGTCATATCACTATATATTGCTATTTTAAAGAGCATTACTGTTTATTCACTATATACGTCATATCACTATATATTGCTATTTTAAAGAGCATTACTGTTTATTCAAACGCCAACTATATATTGCTATTTTAAAGAGCATTACTGTTTATTCACTATATACGTCATATCACTATATATTGCTATTTTAAAGAGCATTACTGTTTATTCACTATATACGTCATATCACTATATATTGCTATTTTAAAGAGCATTACTGTTTATTCACTTGACTATATATTGCTATTTTAAAGAGCATTGTCAAGTTATCACTATATATTGCTATTTTAAAGAGCATTACTGTTTATTCACTATATATCACTATATATTGCTATTCATTATATCGTTATCACTATATATTGCTATTTTAAAGAGCATTACTGTTTATTCACTATATACGTCATATCACTATATATTGCTATTTTAAAGAGCATTACTGTTTATTCACTATATACGTCATATCACTATATATTGCTATTTTAAAGAGCATTACTGTTTATTCACTATATACGTCATATCACTATATATTGCTATTTTAAAGAGCATTACTGTTTATTCACTATATATAATATATATGCTATTTTAAAGAGCATCTCGTATATCACTATATATTGCTATTTTAAAGAGCATTACTGTTTATTCACTATATATACGTCATATCATTTTAAAGAGATTACTGTTTATTCACTATATACGATATACTAAAAGAGCATTACTGTTTATTCACTATATACGTCATATCACTATATATTGCTATTTTAAAGAGTATGTAGTGTTACTGTTACCATCTTATAATAATAGTAATAATATTATCAACTAATTATTGCGTAAAACAGACAGACGGACAGATAGATCATACAATGTTATATATGTCATACACAACGCACGACACGTTTAGCTTGACAATTGTTAACAATAGCGTAAAAAACACATCTATTTAAATGCATTTACACACAAGTTTGTAATTTGATGTCCAGAAATCATAACCAGCATTACAGCGAAGAGAGCAGCGCCGCCCGACGTCTTTTTATTGTATTACGCGCTGCACTCGTGTCGCACTCCAATGACGTCATCAACCGCCGACGGCCCTGCTGTTTTATTGTGTTTACTAGCTAGCAGGATCGCCCGAAGATGGCTCAGTTGTGTACAAACAAATGATTTAAACCTCCCCATGATGGAGTCGTCGATGGTTTAGAGGGAGATTCGGCGACTCTGATATCTGCAAAAATGAACAAAGGCTGGCTGGAGTTAGAAAGTGACCCGGGTGAGTCTTTAAATAAAGTCTCTGTTTATTAAACTTTATGTTAGTTATTGTTCATAAAACAGCAAATGTCGTCGCATAATAGGTGAACATATTATCGTATGCTGTAATTTCACCTGTCACCTCACTGTGTATTTGTATAGTTAATTTGATATTGTAATATCTGATTGTAAGATTTAATGTGATTGGCTCTTTTCAGACTATATTAGAAGTAAACAGTCGTGCATTATTTCAGATTAAGGTATACGATCACAACGCTTTTTTCTTGCGTTATCTTTTTACAGGGTTGTTTACACTCTTGGTTGAGGACTTTGGTGAGTTGGCATTAAAATGCCCACTGGTTTTCTGAAGCTGTTTGCACTATGAATGTGGGATATGGTTTCTGAATGTGTAAACCGGTTGTGTTTGTACACAGGTGTGAAGGGGGTTCAGGTGGAGGAGATCTACGACCTGCAGAGCAAATGTCAGAGGTGAACTTACACCCTAACTCACAATATGTGCTTACTCTTTATCTCCTGCTGTAATTGTGTGATGGAGCTCAGTGGCTGATATCTGAAGATGTTCTGTTTGGTTTCTTCGTCTCAGTCCGGTATACGGCTTCATCTTCCTCTTCAAGTGGATCGAGGAGCGAAGATCTCGACGTAAAGTCTCCACGCTGGTGGACGAAACCTCCGTCATTGACGATGAGATTGTTAACGATATGTTTTTTGCTCACCAAGTGAGTTCCTTGTGTCTATTTTATACATATATCACCATTTGATACATGAATGTGATCCATCAGTTGTTACTTTTTGGGGGCCACTCTTGATAAACTTGATGTTTTTTTCTGTGCAGTTGATACCAAACTCCTGTGCTACTCACGCCCTGCTGAGTGTGCTTCTAAACTGCAGTGGAGTTGAGTTAGGAAGCACTTTGAGTCGTATCAAAGCTTTCACCAAAGGCTTCAGTCCTGAGGTCAGTTATATTTGTGTAAACAATCATTTATGCACTAAAACACACATACACACACAGTCTTCTACTCACACACTTGCAGCGCACCTTATCCACCGTGGTTTTTTTTTTTTGCATCTCAGAGCAAAGGTTACGCCATCGGAAATGCCCCTGAGTTGGCGAAAGCTCACAACAGCCATGCAAGGTAGAGTCTCTGTGAAACAACAATCTAGCCAGCTGAAAGTCGTGATGACTGGAATAATCTGATCTTTTAGAAAAGATCTTCATTGTGGTCCAGTGTTGTTGATTTTTTTCCCCTTTTTTCCATGGAGACCGGAGCCACGACACCTGCCGGAGAAACAGAACGGCATCAGTGCGGTCCGAACGATGGAGGCGTTTCACTTCGTCAGTTATGTGCCAATCAAAGATCGACTTTTTGAACTGGACGGCCTGAAGGCGTATCCAATCGACCATGGTGAGAATGTACAGAGAGAAAGGATTCTGATTTCCAGAACTAAGCCTTATCTCTCTTTCACTTTTCCGCTTACTCAGGGCCTTGGGGAGAGGACGAGGAGTGGACGGATAAAGCCAGACGCGTCATAATGGAGAGAATAGGACTTGCGACTGCAGGGCAAGTTTATATGTTACAAATATGCATTCCATTGTAAATATCCATTCCAATATTAATATTTTGGTGCACAATGAAAATGATTAAACTTTGTTGTGATTATTTAGTAAAATACTATATGGGAAAAAATGTCTTTTGAAAATGGTTCCTCTACTAAAAGAAATCACCTTGGTAATCCATTTTAAAGTAAATATATGTATGTTATAAATTGTCAAAAGGCTGAAAAATATGTTTTTTTCTCTCCTTTTTAGAGAGCCGTACCACGACATTCGCTTCAATCTAATGGCGGTGGTTCCTGACCGTAGAATAAAATACGAGTCCAGACTGGACGTCCTGAAAAAAAACAGGCAGATTATTCTAGAAGGGCTTCAGCATGTTCGAGACAAGAAGGTGAGTGTAAAGTTTCTCTCTCCGAATGAAATGCTTGTTGTGGATGATCTGGCTTTCGGTCTTGAGCGATTCCTCTGTGTGTTGTGAATTGTATCACAATATTTGTCTGTCTTTACCCATGTAAAACTACAGGTGACCCGGATATCCCAACAAGAGTCAGGCCAAGATCGTAAACAAGACTCCTCTTCTTCTGAAGACACACCCCCTGCTGTAAAAAAGGAGGAGGGGCCAGACCCACAGATACCATTGGGTACTGAGCAAGCACTGCCCACAGGTACACTAGAAAATGTATTTACACAGATAAAGCTATTAATGTTGTGCTCTTCTGCTGACAGAAAACACCAAAAATGGTTAGATGTAATTTAAACTTTAAAAAGTTTAAAAAGCCAGTAAAAGGCTAATTTGGCAAAATGGTTTGTGCCTGGTTTTCTCCTCGGTTTAGAAACTCAGGAAGGTGGTGCTGCTGTACCAAGCCCTGCTGGCAAAGTCAGAACCACAGCTAAAACTCCTGCCCTGCCAACAGGGGGCGCTCCACCTCCAGCCTCCCTGCTGGTTCCCAACCCCATCGTCCAGCGTCTGCCAGCCTTTCTGGATAACCACAACTACGCCAAGTCCCCTATGCAGGTAAGGCGGAGGAAGTGACGCTGTTAGGAAACGCTGAAACGTTTAGAAGGTATGAGGTCGGCAACGTCACAGGCTTGTAAGAAATCTTGTTGACCTCACAGGAAGAGGAGGACCTCGCTGCGGGTGTTGGGCGTACACGTGTAACTGGCCCCCCTCAGACTGCTTATTCTGACGATGAGGATGACTATGATGATGAAGAAGAGGAGTGCAGCACTACAGGTGCTTCTAACAGGTATGTTAATCGCATACTTCACATTCGCCATATACTGATCAATGGTTTTACTTGCGTCAGTATTGTAAGTGATAACAGCATAAATGCTTTCTTAGTTAGCATCTTGGCATCATGGCTTCTTGTGTGTGATGTCTTGGCTTCCTGTGTGGTAGGTTCTGCCGGAAGGCGAGCCTCCGCACTCAAACTGTGGGCCGTGGCATGGTGAGCGGGGTTACGGGTATGGAGGGTCAGCTAGCACTCAGCGTTTTAGCCGAAAAGCTAAAGAAAGAAGCCCAGAGGAAGGACGCCATGACAGTGACAGGTTCCACGCCTCTGAATGTCCGCACCGAAGGTCGGATGGGTGGAATCAGCATCACCTCTGCCTGCCAGCCGTCGCCCACACCTAGTAACGAAAGCACTGACACAGCCTCAGAGATCGGCAGTGCGTTCAACTCCCCGCTGCGCTCGCCTGCACGATCGCAGGCAGCCACACGTCCATCCAGCCCCGTGGCATCCCACCTCAGTCGCGTGCTGTTTGGGGAGGAGGATGGGCTGCTCAGGTTAGATGCCCGACACAGCCGAGCGGTTCGAGACCTGGGGGCGCTGGTGAGCTCAGCACTGCTGCACCTGCAGGAGGACGGTGTCATATACACTCTGCCACCTACAGGTACAAACACATATACACAGATCAGGTACTCCAAGCTGGTGTGATTAAGTGGAGGCGGGGATTCATTTGCATATTCCTGAGTCTGTGTATACGGATGTTTGTTTTTGTCATCTTGGCCATGTGGGTTATTGGTTCATGTTACCCACAGAGAGGTTGAAAACAGCAGGTGGAGTGGAGAAAACTGAGGAGGAGAGCGGTGCAGGAGGACAGGAGGAGGTGAAAGAGGGGCCATCAGAGGAGGTGAAAGAGGAGAACATCAAAGCGCAAGCAAACGTCAAACCCGACAAAGAGAACCCACCATCTGGTGACTCGGAGAGCAACAGCCAACCTGCTGGAGAAAAATACACACCCAAAGTAAGGCTGAAGCCTTCTGCTTTCTGCATCCATCCAGCTAGTCCTCATAACTAGGGTTAGAGACTTGAACACACCCCAACCTTAACTATAACTCCTACATCTGAAACTGATTACTAAAATGCCATTGAGTTCAGCTGATGGAGGAATTTGAATATTATAGAGGTTTGGGGTGGACTCTTTGACCCGGAACACCCTTGGGACCACAAGGCAACATAAACACCTTAGCCACCACCTAGCAACACCCCCGGCAACCCTCTACAATGCTCTAGTACGTTACACAAACCTAAAATATGGAGCTTTCTTTGTTTAACAGGAGTTACTGGCCTTGCTTAAGTACGTGGAAGCCGACATTGCCAACTATGAAGTTTGTCTTAAGGAGGAAGTGGAGAAGAGGAAAAAGTACAAGGCAAGTTTTTCTTTTCTGAATGTTTCCTGTGAGTAAAACGTTCTTGCACTTTCACATGATTACACTAAATACAGTGATGCTGTTGCCCTTAATTCTTCAGATCGATGACCAGAGAAGAACTCATAACTACGACGAGTTTATCTGCACCTTCATCTCGATGCTGGCACAAGAGGGTAAAAAGTCTCCTCTTTGCTTTTTTTCAAAATATCCACCAAATTCTTTTGATCAAATGTTTCTTCTTTGCTCTTTGTTTGTGGTGGTCTTCAGGTATGTTAGCAAGTCTGGTGGAACAGAACATTTCTGTTCGTCGTCGACAGGGCGTCAGCATAGGCCGACTCCACAAACAACGCAAACCCGATCGACGGAAACGCTCGCGGCCGTACAAAGCCAAGCGCCAGTGATGGATTCCAAAAAAACTACAGAACCAGACAATTTACACAGTTTCCGCTAAAAGTTAGCGAAACAATTTCCAGAGACATTCCTGAAGTCAACCGTACCGAACACCTCATTACCACCGATAGCGATGATAATGATTTAAAACACTGTTCGTCAGCTTTATCGAATGGTTGCACATCAGCTGTCCATCACGCCAGATCCAAACATCGTTGGCCGAGATGTTTTGCGATTTTGGATTCTTGTTAAACGTTTTCAGCTCTTTATTTCTGTGGTCAGTTGTACTGAAACACAAACCTTGTTGCCAAATAGAGTTATTACTTTGTACTGTATCAAACAAATCTGAAACAATGAAAAATTACAAACCCACCCATTAATACTTGCCCCGAGTGACTTACTTATGGTCCGAATTCAGACAAGTGAAAAAACCTTTACATCCAACTGAGGTACTGCTGAAGACATCGGTAGTTCACTGTGAAATTGCATTTTCACATAACACAAAAAACAAACAAGATCCTGGCTCTTCGTACCGACACTGAGATATTTTAAGTTTGTAAACCTCCAGTGGGTCAATGGCTGTGTTGAGTTTATTCAAGTCAAACTCTCGTGTTTACTACATCAGTGTCAGAAAGGTCTGATCTCACTAGTGAGGTTGAGGGTTGTGTTTGGTCTCAGGATCTGTCTGTTCATATGTGTGTAGATAACGGGACTCTCAGATCTAGATAATGAAATAAATAGGTTTCACATCACACAGGTGGTCTGTGTTTCGCTTTCATTTCTTTAAGTTTCCTCTGTGGGTGCGGCGCTGCCTTTAAAGACTTGCAGTCACATATGCTGTATGAGTTAACCCATCTGAGTTAACCCATCATTATTAACCCATCTGAGTTAACCCACCTGAGTTAACCCATCATTATTAACCCACCTGAAGCTCCGTTATGCTCTCCGCCGGGCTCCCGGTGCTGTGCGCGGCTCTGTTCGCGCTGACAGTCGGTAAGTGAACCCGTTTCACTTAAAATGCTTTATAAAATATGACGTCTTTTTTCACCTTTCACCCTTTATTTCGTTCATTATTTATATATATTCCGCTCAAATGGCTCTTTAGATCCATTTGAGCGTTTATATTTTTGCGCAAGATGTTTTATATCACATGCAGTTATGTTTTCTCACATGAAAATGACCTACAAGTGCTTTCAGTCCTTCCTCCACTGAGTGCAACACTCATGAAACCTGTTTACAACCTAAAACTGCTGGTTATTTTACGTGCTAAATGTACATATTTAAGTCACATGAAGTCTGGACCTGCCATCTCAAATGATAAATCATTAACATAAAATAAAAGCTTTAAACCTGAAGGGTTGCATGTTATATATAATGATACAATGACTTACTGCAGACTAACTCAATGGTTTTGGTCTTTTGCTTTGTTTTTTGTTTAGCTCATAATGAATGCAGTTTCTACAGAACAAGCAGTGGTGAATTCAAGACATTTTCTCTTTGTAATGATTTTTGGACTCAGAATAAGTTCTGCTGTGGGACCTGCGTCGACAGATACTGCTGCTCCGACCCGCTGAAGAGGATCAGTCATGCCCAACAACGAGACTGTTTCACGTAAGAAATGATATCACGTTGATCTTTGTCACCATTACATAGTGTTTCCAAACTGTATCTACTTACATTTCCTGCAAAGACGCTGCGGTTTGTAAAACACTTCCTGTAGCAGACGAGGGTGCCAAGTTTTCCTTATCAAAGAAATGGTGCTTCTGCTATTGTTTTCATTTTCCACTTTCTTAAAGCAAACAATTTAGGAATCTCCAGAACATTTTGCATGTAACCTTGGACCCTGTGAGGATGGCCATCATCTCCATCGGAGTGGGGGCGGCGGTCTTCATCCTCCTCCTCCTCCTCTTCTGCTGTCTCTCTCCTAAGTGCTATCTCTATAAGAAGTGCCGAAACCCTCGATGTAAGTGTGAAAGTGTCAGGAGGCCTCATGTAAGCCTGGAGACCTTGTCGAGTTCGTTTGTACATAACCGTTGCTATACACTTGATTCTTTACACAGCTGTGACGACGCAGACTACAGTCGTAACTACACAACACCTTCTGCAGCAGACTGTTGTTAACGGAAATCAGTACCCATCACACCAACCGGTGCCGAGGAACCCAGAGAACGGAGATCAGCCAGCTTACGGAGGTCACCCCATGCCATCTGCACCATGTCAGGGACTGTTGTATGTACCAGGACCCCCACCTTCTTATCAGGAAGCTGGTAAGATCTTCAAATATACTTGCAAGTTTAATTCAGCTAATCTGATGGGTATCTTCTACCAAAATTATCAATAACAATCTTATGTTGTTTTAAAAATATTGAGGTTATATTTACAACATTTCTCTGCTCTATCCAAAGTCTAAATGCATAGTCTGACTGACAAAAACACAGAAAATGTTGAAATTGAGTTTGGGTTATATATATTTTTTTCAGTAGGTTCAGTTTCCAACAGCCAGTATGCATACAACGGTGGCCAGACGGCGTACCGTGTACAAGCACCAGCTCAATCATCTCACAAGCCCCTCTCCACACACTATACCTTGCCACCAGCCTTCAACCCTGCCTACTCAGAAATGCCAAATACCAGTTACTAAACCACATCCTTCTCTTACACCATTTACTGATAGATTGTGGTGGGATTGTGGCATTGCAAATTGCATAGCTACAGTGGACACTATCCCATAATTCTGTTTGTATACAAAATTGGAATAATTTGTAATTAAAGTTTTCTGGTGCACCAGTGTCAACTTTACACTTGTTTTTTTTACATTTTAATTTTTTGATCTCTTTTAGTCGACGCCCTTGACCCAATGTGCTCTCTCACTTAATTTCTTAATTTTATTTTATTTGTTTGTTTAACGGTCACAAATTCGTATAAATTGTAAAATGTTCAGTGTTTCAATGTTCAAGTATTACATTTTGATTTTACATGCAAGAAATGCAAAGAGCTGAACTTTTCACGAATTTTATTTAAACTCAGACGACGCAGTTTAACATGTTGGGTATACATGTCTGATGTTACTAAATGGACCAATAACCAATCCAGTTGGGATTTGTGAAATTTCTGGTTAACATTCTCCTGGGATCAACTGTCCATTTTATATTACAAGTTTGTTAGTACTAGTAAGTACTAGTTGTTTACTATTTGTTAGTACCAGTAAAAGGAACAAAAAGGATCCTGGATTAAGCTAACTGGATTTATAAATGTGTATTGTTTGTATTTATTTTATTTTCAGATGGACTCTAATAAATTCTAATAAAATAATTACACAAGCTATTTTACCATACGTTGATTTTCATTTTACCAGTTCTGCAAGTTTCTCGCACGGAAGGGAAGCCTAAAGGGGTGAACAGTTGTGCAACAGATAAACGTTAACACACCCACCTGCATGATTAATTCATGAGCCTTCAGCAGTGTAGGATTTGACAACACTGTAGGCATCTTCAGCAGTTAGTGCGGTGGTTAAGAGTAGGAGCTGTGAAATGGCCTCCAGTTTTCTGATTCTTCTGCTCTTGTCTGTGGTCTTACTTCCTGTGGCAGTTGGTAAGTGTTTTAGTTGCTTGTTTAAACTTGCTTTGACTTGTTTGCCTTGGCTACTATATGAGAGTCTTTTCTTTATTTTGTCCTTCATAAAGCTGTAATGAGAAACATAGAAAGTTGGGCAATGCTGCAAATGCAGCAACCAATAAATGAAACAAACTGCTTATTTTTTAGTACCTCATGTAAGGCTTTGAATATTAATTGCATTGTTAAGAGTCAAACTATGTGTCTCAAAATGTACTAGTAACTAGTGGCACATCCTGATCATTTGGCCTTTTATATATTTAGACTTTTCTTTTTCTTTAACTTTTTAGATGGTTTTGATTGTACCAGATACAGTAACAGCTATGTGATGCCCAAGCATTGGTAACGTATTCTGTCACAGTGTTTCTTTTGAAGAAATTTAGATAGAAATTTTGCAACTCATCATGAGTTTGTCCTAATTTTGAAGAACTTTAAAACTTTTTTTAGACTTAGGGTTTTATTATATCGAGGTGTGTGTCACCTTGATCTTTGGCTCCACCCACCACTTCCTACAAAGAAGTTGTGGTCGCGTTCACTCGGCTGCATGTTGCAAAATGCATTGCATTGGTGTTATATGACGCTGTTATGATTTTAGCAGCCACTTCCCACAGTGCATGGTGGTCAAGTACTTTGCTCTTCATTTACTGACTGAATCAGTTGAAGTTTTCAGTTGAAAAAAAAATATAACATTCACATTTGTATGTGAAGACAATCTGAATACAACTAAATACTCGAGACAGCAAAGGTTATTTTCCCACAAGTAGCATGCAAAGTGCTAGAACTTACTGCATGTAAACATAAGAGCTCATACTTGTGTTCTCATGGATTCCCAGGGATGTTCAAATGTTCTTGCAGTAACTTTAGTAAAACTGTTTTTAATGTTATGTATCATATTTATCAAAAACGTTATTCTTAAGTTGTTAGTGGAACATAATATAACATTTAAAGAACTGGATATTTTGAATGTTCCTGTAACTTACAGTCTAAAATTGTTTGCCGGGATGTGCACTGTAAGTTATTTTTGCTGAAAGAAAAATATGGGTTAGCCATAAGCATAGTTTCAATCGATTTTTAACATTATAACTCTCTGAATGTACACACTACACAATTCAGGTAGACCGTTAGATCACACACCTGCCAATTGTAATGAAGATTTCACAGTGGCATGAGATCTCACATTAACTCATGTGATTAAGGGTGACTTCAGAACATAGACAACTCTTGCACAACACGTTATGTTGTCACTTGTACTGTGTGAGGCCTAAAATGTGTTTCTAATTCTGTCCAACAGCAAAAGCATTAGTATTAATACCATTGTATTTATTACACTGGGGATCGGGAGCGCATTTGTCTTTCTGATCATCTGCTGTTGCTGTCCGTGCTGCTGTCTCTATGACGTGTGCCGAAAACCCAGACGTAAGTTTCTGCTCTTACTGTTCTCTCTTACAATGAGGTTTAAATGACTGAGACCAAGCGAAAATGCTTCTGTAATAAAATGTAAAAATGTTCTTCACATGTCTTCCTAAACTTTCAATCTATTTATGTGTCTATTGCTGAATCCTAGTTTATCTACGCGACTCTTGGACCTGTATTAGTCACATATTTTAGTGTGTTTATTTAAAACTGCTATCCATAACTTTTTTTTCCTGGGTAAAAATAGGTAAAAACAAAAATCAGTTCTTGAGCAAGGTAACTATACTTACTCCGGTGGATTCCGGTGCAGTGTTCATTAAGCATTCATCTTTCATTCTTCATACAGCTGTGATAGCAACAGCAACAACAACTGCAGTGGTAAATACACAATGCATCATGCAGCAGCCCACCATTGAGGGAGCTCAGTACCCAGCATACCAGCCTGTGCCAACACAACCTGGCTATGGAGGTCAGCCAGCTTATGGAGGTCAGCCAGCTTATGGAGGTCAGCCCATGCCAGCTGCACCGTATCAGGGACAGTCATACGCCCCAGGACCTCCACCACCATATCACACAGTCGGTAAGAATTGCAAACGTGACCTGGAAACTTTACCCCCTCAACTATTACCAGCATCTGGCAAATTGTATCAAAGCAGAACTTTTCATTGCCAGAATTCATTGTTGTGAGGAACTGAGGAAGGAAATCTTCGCTTCATTGTCCTCACTACAAATCAGTTGGCAAAATTAGAAGATGTCTTTCTTTTTCCAGCAGGTCCTGGATATCCAAGCACTCAGGCCCAAACCATGTACCCTGTACCTTTTCAGCCAGGTGGTGCTTATGCGCCTTCACCAGCAGACATGTTTAAACAGCCAGCATATAACCCCGCCTATGTGCAGTCACCAGACGCCGGTTACTAAACCACAGGCGTCTGTCACCTCACTCATCTCTGGACGGTGTAGGACTACACACTTCCTGCTGCAGTTTTTTCTGTTTGTGAAAGGTAATGCATTTGATAATTCAGTCGGCTTTGACTCACTTTCAGAGCAGAATTGCTTACAGGTGTTTTTTTTGTTTACGCAGCCAACATGTGTTTAGATTACAAGCTGCCTGCACATTGAGTATGTGATTTATTATTTTTGTGTTGTTGCACGCTGACTTGCGATGTAAACATGGTCTCTCGCACACGGCATAGGCCTGCATTGGGTAATGGTGAAGGATGAGGGATTTCAATTGAATGTGTCAATAATTAAATTATTAAAAAAAAAAATGCATGTTACTTTTATAAAACAGATTTCAGTTTTAGAAAAAAACTGAATTGTCTTTAGATCACCATGAACCCAGTTTGGACAATTCCACTGTGTTCCTTCAATGAGTATAGTAAATATTATAAAATGCACATTCTCGCTTTTATTGTTTGTCATTCGACTGACATTTCTGAATGTCGTGTGACTGCCTTGTTTTGACTTTGTTACAGCCTTCTGACACTTTTGTTCTTGTGAATTTTGCACTTAATTGGATGTCTGTTTTTACAAACTCTACGATCTTTCACAATTTCTTTTAAAAATGTATTTTTTAGAACTTTCTTTTTAAGAGTCTACTTACCACTTTAATGTTTATACATTTCGTAACTCTTTAACTGATCAGTGTTTTTTATTTGTAACATTTATTCCAAACATCTCTATGTCAACTTGCAATGTTTTGTACACCAGAAACTGAAAAAATAATTAAAAAAAGTCAATTCTGTTTAAGTTAATTTCTGTCTTAAGGTATTTACAATAGAGTAGCTTAAGCATAAAGCATAAACGCTTCTGCCTTCAAACTCGCGATGGGTCGATCAAAATGACTGAATTTTAATATGTGTATTGTTTAATAACGCTAATATTTGATTTAATATTTGATTAATCTCTACACAGGTGGACTTTGTCTTAAATACTTTCCATGTAGTGTATTTTGTGCCAAACTGTTATAATTGTACCAACTCTTTCCAAAAGGAATTACAGAGGGACTTTTATTCTGTAAATAAAAGCAACCTTCTCTTTGTAATCACATTAAATTACATTTTGCTTTGTTTGTAAGTTGAGAACATTCTTATTTTCAATCGTATTACCATGATTTTGTAATGTGCAGTCGTGAGCGAGTCTTACAAACTGTAGATATTACAATACATATTATACACAAAATAAACATATACAGGAAGTATAACTCTGTGACACTTCACTGGTATCTTCTCAGCACAGCAGTGGTGTTTTGACACTGACTCACAAATTACATACTATGATAAGAAAGTACATACTTGAGTATATAGTAAGACAACATGCCAAGTTCTTACTTTAACATTCATAGTCCCAACATTTAGTTTGGTACATTTTTATTGCTCTATAAATTAAGCCAATTTTTGAAAGTTGAACGAGAAGCAAAGGGCAATGATTTGTGGGTAATAATAGCTCATATATAATAAACTCCTTTATAACACCACTAGAAATGTGAAAATTAGCCATCTTTACATTTTTTACCATTCAGTCAATATTCTGAGTTAGGAAAAGTGTGTTCAAAATTATAGCAGGTAAACCAGAGATCACTTACGTTGCATACTTCCTGTTTTCTTCATCTATCCAGATGACGATAGAGAGGCAATAGTTATGGATTCATGCCATGGGAACTGAAAACTGTAAACACAGGGACTCTGGCTATGTTGGTTTGAGCGGCCCAACACTTTTGCATGATACGTTTGTGTTTTAGGGAAAACATTTCAATGGTAAATAAATTGTAGTTCCAGTTGGAACGGTCAAACGTGCTACTATTACACCCAGATCTGAGTGCAGATGTTTTCCGGTCAGATCTCACAGCAGCTTTGCTCTGCTCATCAGGGCAAGAGAAAAAACAGTAAGACACTAACAGCAACAGCACGATACAATACGAGTTATTTGCCAGTGAATGAATGCAAACAATACCGAACCTATTTACACAACACAGGTCTTTATGTCATGTATTGAGTTTATAGAAAACTTGTTACAGAAGTTATAAAAGCCTTCTATAATAAAACACTTATTATAAAAGTTATAAAAGCCTTCTATAATAAAACACTTATTATATAAGTTATAAAAGCCTTCTATAATAAAAAACTTATTATATAAGTTATAAAAGCCTTCTATAATAAAACAGTTATTATATAAGTTATAAAAGCCTTCTATAATGAAAAACTTAGTATATAAGTTATAAAAGCCTTCTATAATAAAACAGTTATTATATAAGTTATAAAAGCCTTCTATAATAAAACACTTATTATATAAGTTATAAAAGCCTTCTATAATAAAACACTTATTATAAAAGTTATAAAAGCCTTCTATAATAAAACAGTTATTATATAAGTTATAAAAGCCTTCTATAATAAAACACTTATTATATAAGTTATAAAAGCCTTCTATAATAAAACACTTATTATAAAAGTTATAAAAGCCTTCTATAATAAAACAGTTATTATATAAGTTATAAAAGCCTTCTATAATAAAACACTTATTATAAAAGTTATAAAAGCCTTCTATAATAAAAAACTTATTATATAAGTTACAAAAGCCTTCTATAATAAAACAGTTATTATAGAAGACTGCTGCTGCAGTCTGAAGTTTTTGTTAATATAAACCTAAATGATAATTTAATAATAAATAGACTTTAAAAACATAACTTATTATGGGCTATCGAGAGCACCATGACAGACGGGAAGCCGTGCGGTAGAAACGCCTCACCTGATTGGCTAAAAGGTACCCCCCCGCGTCACGTTACCCTGCGATTTGATTGGTCCATCCGCCAGCACACGTACTACGGAGAAGTCGTGCGTCTTATTTTCGTGTTGTTTTCATTCAGACAAAACATGCGATTTAAAGTTATAATGTCCAGGATTGTGATGCTTATAAACGGAGCGTTTGAAAATGTTTCTTGTCTGTTTGAAGAATCAAGTTTGTTGTCGTAAAGTTGTTTTATGTCGTGTGTTTATTTAAGATGATGTTTTTGGTATTCAAATGACAGTTTGCTACTGATATATATATAATATAAATATATAATATAAATATAGTGTCGAATATATTTCCCAAAACGTCCATAAGATATATAAGTCCATGCACAGTTTTAGTTTCTTTGAACTTGTTGGAGACAGCGAGAGTGTCCATGTACAAGTAAGTGAATACAAAAGATATTATTAAAAGTATATTAAAAGTGGTTTAGCACTCAGATAAACACTTAATATACAGAGATAAACGCTTAAAAACTTAATCAGGATATATGAAAATAAGGTGACGTCAGCGCAGAGTCGCGCTCTGATTGGCGGAGCCGCGAGGGTGCTGAGTGTTTACCATCCGAGAACTGCAGCTGCACGTAGAGCCCGAGTCGCCGTCGAAGAGGGAAGTTGTGCTCGAAAACAGACATTTATTTACAAAATATCTCAACTACGTGGGTCTGATCGCTAACAGCAGTCGTGTAAACTCCCCGCACCCTGGATCCGATTCACTGGAGCAGGTCAGTCGTGTTTAAGGACGGCTTTGTCGTGTTGTTTTGAACAAAGGAACATACCAAAAGCATCGCCCGGGCCCGTCGAGTTCAGCCTGAACCAAACGATCTCCGAAACGCTTTCATCTTCACATTTATATTATAATCACAAGACTCAAATACATCTTCTTTTCCAGCTCATGCAAAAAGTTCAACATGAAAACTGAGGTGTCGACTGCGGCGAACTTTATCGCGCGTCTGCTGAGAGGGACGGGGCTGCTTTCAGAAGATCAGCTGCAGAGCTTCAGACTATCACTGGAGGAATCGCTGGGTGGTGAGACACGATCTTTCCTAAGTCGATTTACCAGAGCACAGCACAAACTTTTATTTTGCATTGTACAAACCGTAAAACCAGGCGTACGTCAAGAGGTAAACTTCACTTTACCAAGAAAAGTTGCCAGAAAACATTGTCAACAACAACAAAGCCTTGTTTGATTTTGCCAAGGCGTGTACACTGTAAGAAAAATGGTGTAAAATAAATGAAATGTCTGTTTTTAAGAAATAAGTATGAATTGCCTTACAGTTTACATAGCTTAGTGAGGTCTGCAACATTTCTATCTTGCAATGCCTGCAGCATAATCACTCAAAGATATATACAAATATATATTTTATTTTACATTCATGGCAACATTAGCTGTCAGATATTTAAATTAATTTAAAGCCCTGATTGTTTTCCTTCATTGTAGATCATTATCGCCACCACTGGTTCCCAAACGCTCCCTGTCGAGGTTCTGGTTACAGGTGCATCCGGATCAACCACAAAATGGACCCTTTGATAGGCAAAGCCGCCTCCACCATTGGACTCACAAAAGAACAGCTTTTCTCGCTGCTGCCCAGCGAGCTCACCATGTGGGTCGACCCGTTCGAAGTGTCCTACCGGATCGGGGAGGATGGGTCCATATGCGTCCTGTACGAGTCCACGCCTCCGTCGGACATGAATCAGACGTCCGCGGACAGTTGCAAAGATGAACTGAGAATCGCACAGTCGAGTCCAGCCAAGTCCTTCGGTGGAATCATGACTTGTTCCAGCTGAAGAATTCTTCTGTCTGATTAGCTGCTTGTGAGCGCAGTCAATACAAACTTTGCTCACGTTTTAATTGTACTTCTTCCGTTTTATCAGGCAGAATTTTGAATTAATGGTGAAATCTTCATTTTAATGACCTCATTGTGAAAACAGATGCATTTTGACTAAATGTTTTAAGCTCCTTGTACAGTCACGTTGAATATGTGTTTTTTTTAAATTTCTATTAAAAGTTTTTCTATGAATTTCTAAAAAAATGTCTTTTGTGGTCATTACGTTTAGGTATACCAATTATAGCATTTTTACAAAGTTTTAAACAAAATGTAAGGCATACAATGGGGTTTATATACTTTGAAAAGAATGTTATAGTTTAATGCTTAAAATATTACAAAACAGAACATAAAAAACAAACATAACGGGTATTAACCAAGCCTGTATCAGTAAAGACCGTAATTGCTTTCTTGGGTGTTAATATTAATATATATGTAATAAATGTTGTACGATTTCAGTTGTAAAGTTTTTATATCTGGATTTATGTGTATGCTGTTGGCTGTTTTGGATAAAGTAGTACAATTATTTTGAAATATTCATGGTATACAGAAACCAAAGAATTCATCCGGGTTTGACACAAAAAAATCTTCCTGCAATGGGAAGAAAAGTAAAAATTCGTGTGTAATATTTCTACTGAAATTATAAATAAACCCCACCGATACATTTCGAGCAAATCATGTGCGACCCCAAAAAGAGAAACAACAAGGATCATGCGTCCATGACGTCATTTTAATAGCTATAATAAACTTAAAAACAAGGGGGCGTCTGTTTGATCGCCACTTCCTACGTCCAATCAGCAAACGCGCTTCCGCAGCCAATGAAAACGTCGACCCCGGGCGTCCGGCCAATGAGAGCGCAGGGAGGGCGTGTCCTCGCAAAAGCGGTAGTGGCTGTGCT
This sequence comes from Chromobotia macracanthus, assembly GCA_036877525.1. Classification (NCBI taxonomy): domain Eukaryota; kingdom Metazoa; phylum Chordata; class Actinopteri; order Cypriniformes; family Botiidae; genus Chromobotia; species Chromobotia macracanthus. Next base: position 2,573,577 of record JAZGTH010000033.1, on the reverse strand, counting down.
CCCGTCGGTCGGTCGCGGATCCTCCAGAAGTTTTCGGTCTGATCGCGGCGACCGGAGCGACAAATCTGCGTCCGACCTGATCGATTTACGCTTCTGGGTTATGGAACTGGACAAAATGGACGAAAACGACTGGAAATATCACGGGGAAGGCAACAAGAGCTTGGTCGTGTCCCATTTACAGGTGTGTGATGAGTTACTAGCGTGTAGCTTAGCCTAGATTCCTCCAAACTCGCTCAAATCTTCAACACGTCGAGACGAAATCAAGCCAAACTTCATGCAAAGATCCGAGATAAGAAGTCCAGATGTTATAAAGCAACATCAGCCCGAAACCAGCCCCTGTATCGCTTTAAAGAAACTGTTGTCGGGGCTTTAAAGCTAATAGCTACATGCTAAAGCAGACTTCATTGAAAAGTCAACCTGCCTCCACGTTTGTGTTACGCCACACCCACCGCACGGACTTTAAACTTTGCTTTCTTTTATAGGATCACAATGTCATGCCATTTATAATGTCACATACGCGTTGTTTCATTGTATGGGGAGATATAAGAGTGTGTTGAAGTCGACAGGGGTCTGTATTAGGAGCCGTGTGAGATAAGCTGCTGTATACTTCATTTCGTTGGGTTCAATGGTCAGGTTACAGATCTGTAACTATTTAAGCATCAGTTGTGGGAAAGATAATGGGGGTCTTGTCTTTAAAGGGGCTTTTATAGGGTTTTCTCAGGCGCAGTAGTGTGCTGCCCACTGCTCCTGTTGTGTGTGTGTGTGTGTGTGTGTTCAGTCCTCACCAGTGATGGAGGTCACATTTCAGGTATGGGTTATCATATCTGACAAATACGTCACTTTCACATCTTTATGATGGGTATGGGAGGGGATGTAGGAAGTCGGGTTCTGTGGAGGCTGGTCACTTTTACATACTTTGAAGTAATTGAAAAGAAATGGTTGAGATCAGGATACTTTCCTGGTAAAGACAATAACTGAACATTGACTAGTTTTCCAGCTTGTTTGTAACCTCATACCAGAACCGAGAATCAACTAGAACCAGTGCTTGCATAATGGGTGTGGAGAAAAGTGAGTAAAGCCTTGAAGATTTCCAGCTAGTTAAACGTCTGCGGGTGCGTGTCTATCTGTCTGTGCTGTTTACAGACATACTAACTCCCACTCACTCTTGTGCTGAAAAACAGATTTTTGACGCGATTGCTCACTCGGCTTTAAGTTCTTGGAATCTTAACTCAGCCAAATCTCCTCCTAAACTGCTGAAAACATCAGTTTAAAAGTTCAGTCTTCTGGTTTGGTGAGGTGTGAACAGCAAGAACAATGAATTTGCTATTGTGTGTATCATGCAATGCTGTTGGTGAGTCTTATGAAGTGAAATTTGGTGAATCTAATGAATTGAAATTGTCAAACTGTACTCACAAAATCAAAACAAAATAATATTTAAAAGAAAGTAAGCCATATTTTATATAAAATACAAATATAGATCTCATAAATATAAGTTTAAGTTGCTTAATTATGAAAGCTTTGTTTCGATATCTTTTGATTTTGGTTTAAAATAAGATCTGGACAGTTCTTTGTGAAAATCAGAGAGATTTCACCCTTCTATGTTAAAAGAGACAGAAGAAGGTTTTGTAAACGTTAGCAAGTGTTTCTGGAAACTCTTGTGGTGTTCAGTTTATAAAACAGCCGTGATGATGTCACCTTTACTTTGCGGACGGTTTAAGCACTCGACCAAAAACATAATGTTTGTTCAGGCTACGGTTGATTACGGTTGATAAGTATTTCTAGCCCACACATTCACAGACAAAACAGTATTGTTTCTTAGGATTCCCTTTTTAACCCTAAAAAATAAGGGAGGATGAAATTTTGGTCACCAGGATTTACGCAACAATTATTCAATTTATGTTTGGAATAAGTTGAAGTTTCGATACCAACATGTTACTTCCTGTTACAGCACTGCAGAGTTCTTCGTTTGTTGAAGTTTCCCTCGGAAGACTCTGTGCACCCACGACAGGTAACTCTTCAGATTCAGGAATATTTGCATTGCCTATCTACATAATATTAACAAATTTTCCTGCCTTTATTTATATAGACTGCAGAACAAGCTTTTCGACACATCCTCAACATCGTGGATTACAGTAACTATATCATGAAGCCCTTACTTGGGGAGAAATATGTTCACAACGGAGTAAGTTGGAGTGAAGTCGATCGTCTTTTACATTTTTTAACATTATTACATTATGTTGCTTAAACACGCCGTGACCCAAAACAATGTGATCTCACGGCTTAATTGTCTACAGGAGGTTGTTGAGCTACCGCTGGAGTTTGTGAGACAGCTGTCACTGAAGGTTCAACAAGAACGACCTGGTATGAATCGCCAAACTTTCAGATACGTTGGAAGAATCTCATGAAACCATATAAAAACATAAAATCAAAACATTTTAATACATGACTTCAGATTATTCCAATCTGATTGGTCAGTCACAGTATTCTGTGCTTAAATATTATTTTATAATAACTGCTGAACTGTATATTTGCCCGTTGTCCCTGACAATCTGTTTCTGTTAATTCCATGCTTCTGTAGCACTCACTCATTTCACATAATCAGATCATTTTTAAGTCAAGTATCTGCATATAAGATACAGTCAGTTCTTAGTTCTTGTTTTAATGTAGCGTGATCTATCTTGCAGAACTGCGCTGTGACAAGGTCATGGACACGTTCAGTGGGTGTGGATTATGTCTGCCCAACCTCACCCAACACCCCCTCCGTCACCTCACAGACCACAGGCCCCCTATCTGCGTTGAGATTAAGGTAAACTTCAACCCAAACGACTCCTTGTTTAGCGCGACAGCCACAGCTACATTTCTGGGTGTGTTGTTGAGTTGCTAATAGAATGATAATATTGATAGTGTGCTTTATTTGTACGTTAGTTATTTTAGCAATCTGGTTTACCAGTGGAAATCAGGAAAGCCACAAACAACCAAAATTTAAGTGTCGAACGCAATTTGCATTTTCCTTCTGCATTGCATGTGTTGTGACGATGACCCAGTGGTAATAGCACCAGACATACACAGCTGACTTTGTTTGGTAATTAAATATTCTAACTTTATGTAGTAAGTACCGGTTTGAATTAGTTAAAATACAGCAAAGTGATGGTTAGTATGACGCAGGTGTTTTCGATGCTTCTGTTTTGCGAATTGCACAAGCGTCCCAGCTAACAATTTTATAATGAAAGAAGATTGAAGTAGGGAAATGTTAAGTAACAGAAATGTTAAACATGTTATTTTGAATCTTCTAGGAACGTTCTGTTTTTTTAGACGTTTTTTATTAACATTATTGCTTGGTTATACATAATTCAAACATTTAATTCTGTAACTTTTTAATAACATTCTACTAACATTACTGCAAGAACGTTTTTGATAATAAGAGAACATTTAGAGAATGTTAGCCAGCATTCTGTTAACTTTCAGTGTCACGTGTCTCGGCACGTCCGGTCATTGAACTGCTGACAGTTGTTGATGGTTTCTCTATCTTTATGAAGTTAGGGCGTTGGCTTGTTGTTGGCTTAGGGATATAATGGTTAAACTGGAACTTTTGACGTTTCTGCGGCTTCAGTCTTGAGTTGTTTACAAGCACTCAAACTGTTGTTTTTGGGGTTAGTTTTATACGAATGGTACAATAGAGAACTAGACCACAGTAGCTAAATGACTTGCTGCCTCTATTTCTTTGGAGTTTAATCGCATGATCAGTCAGACAAATGGGGGGGAGGTGCCACGAATCTGTTTTGAAAGACGCATTTGTGTGCATGGATAAAAACAGGTATCCTGCATCTAGCTTGCACACAATATGTCATTACTGAACATAAGCTACAGCAATACAATCACTTATTTTTCCCTTTACAGCCAAAATGTGGATTTCTACCCTTTTCAAGACACATAACTAAGGACTGCAAGCGCAAAATCTGCAGATTCTGCATGCACCAGCATCTTAAGGCAAGAATCATTATTTTCATGATCAAGCACCACGTCTCAGAAAAACTCTCACGACATTGCAAAAAATCTCAGTTATCCACTAATGAAAATCACAGTGTCAGATACAGTAACATTCTCTTCATTATTATGCGCCAATATTACAGGGAAGCACAACAAATTTCATTCGAAGGGGAAGTGAGAGCCGCAACCAGACTCACAATGGGTGAAACAAGGAATAACTGATGATAAAAATGGAACTGAATTTCTAAATGTGAACTTCTGCATTAATGTAGAAGGAACAGGAAAGAGGATTAAGGGGAGGGGGGTAGTGCCAACATCCCACAATGATGTCCAACAAAGGACATCATTGTATTGTTTAAACGAAGATACTTTCTGATAACATCAAGGTTATACCAAGTAAATCTGTAATGACACTGATTTGTAAATTTACACCAATATTTTGTGGTTTACAGTTAGCAAACGGGAAATGGAAGCGAATGAGCCGGTATTGTCCCCTGGATCTCTTCTCAGGGTGAGTCTCTGTTTTATTCACTAAATGCAAGAAATTCAGAGAGAGATTTTTATCTTCTGTGTGTACAACCTTTATACAGCAGTGTTGGCAAACCTGATCAATCGATGCAAAGATATTCGTTCAGATGGTCACTGCCCAAAAAGAGCAGAATCAACGTTCATAAAAGGATGTGACTCACCACCATGAGACCAGCTTTAAAAACTGATGCACTGATGCTTTGTTCTGCTTTTGGAGTCTCATGGATGCAAATCAAGGGTTTTGTCGAATTGATCAGTGCACGGTCTCAAAAAACAAGCACTTGATATGTTTACATCTGGTTTGATTCATGTTATGGCTGAAGTTAGAAAGCGCTGACGTTTTTGTTGTTCTGATATGATCTTCATTACTGTATTTATTCAACATTGTCTGTTGATAATCTGAATGTCATGTGGTTTAATTTGTATTTCAGGAGCAAACAGCGAATGTTCGTTGCATTGAAGCATTTGTTAGAAGAACCACAAAACAACTTGAAAATCTTTAAGGTGAATATTAGTAACTTAGAGGAACGTTCCAGGTTGATTATTAAGATTTGTCGCTCCTTACTTTTTAAGGCAGTACTGTATTAATATTACAAACACTCTGGTTACTTTGTTCTAAATCTTTTATTTGTTCTTTTGGTAAATGTTTTGCATTCCAAATGTAATCGACAGCAATGGCGTCATTGAAATATTTGCATACTGAATTGTGATTGGTCTTTTTGTCGTATCTTTTCACATAGCAGATATATTTAGCCTGGAACATTATTTTAACTTGAGAAAAGCACTATAACTACATTAGTTTGGGTTTTCGAATATTTAATGGGATCAAAATGTTTGGTTTAGTTGATTGGAAAAATATACTTTGTTTACGGTTTGTGTATTTTTTTAGGGTGGAGAGTTGCTATATAGCTGTAAAGATGACGCCAAGCAGCAGCCCGACTTGAACGATCTGATCCAGCACCTCCGGCCGTATTTCCCTCACGGTAACAGCCTCTATAATGGACACCAGCCAGGCAAAGTCATCCTCAATGACTTCATCCAGGTCATCTGCTCTGCCCTGCTAAGTGGCGGCGACTCCAACCGCTCAGGAGAGCCCAGGAAGGTGCAGCTGTCTGAGAGCAGGCCGTACTGTGAGGCCAGTCCCTTCCCCAGAGATTTGCTCCGCAATGGTAAGCCGTTTACCAGCCATTGAGAGCTACTAACTCAATGAAGAGCCCAGCTTTATAGTCAAGCTTTCTGCTGGTTCAAATTGAGTGAACTGGAGCAATACAGAACAGGAAAGTAGTGTTCTACACTTTTAGTAGTGTTTATTTTATTCACAGGTAACCACAGTCTCCCTAAAGACAGCGTTCTTACGAAAATCCTCCAAGTTCAGATGCTGGATAACCTGGATATTGAAGGAATTTACCCGCTGTATAAACGAGTAGAACAATATCTGGAAGAATTCCCTAAAGAGAGGTAAATTTTTAATCTGTAGTATTGATTTTTGTGTTACTGATTCATCGGGGTCGATTCTTCTGCAGCTGTGATTTGTTCGTATTTAACACTGTATTTAACATGCTCTAACAGTAGGTGGGGCAATTGTCTAACTCATAATAAATGTTATGTCAATCATGCAGTTATCTATGGCAGCCACAGGGTGGCGCTGTGCATGTGGTCGCTGGTGATTTCCATGCAATGCCACCTTATCTTTATCACAAAACATGTTTAAAACATGAGAAATAAGCAATCTGCACGTTTTGTCTTCAGAAACAGACTGCAGGTGGACGGGCCTTACAATGAAAGTTTCATGGACATGGTGAAGAACTGTCCGACTGAAGACGACGCCTCTGTAGAATATGCAGTTGGGAAGGTAAGACCTTTGAGACCGAAGCATAGAGGTTTTAAATGCACACACATACTAAAACTAATGTATTGTGTCCTTCCAGGTTCATCAGTACAGAGTGGCAATGACTGCCAAAGATTGCTCAGTCATGATCACATTTGCTCCTTGCAGAGAAGACGAGGAAGAGTATGTTCTTCTCCGTTTCTAACATGAAATCAGATGGTTGTAGTTTGAGCAGATGTTCCTGGTTCCATTGTGAATGAGTCTTCAATGTATTTCATTAGAATGTGTGTTTGCATTTACAGACACCAACCGAATTTAGAGATCCAACCTGCGAAGCCTCGTTTTACCTACTCTGTCTCCATCCTGGATTTGGACCCCAAGCCGTACGAAGGAATTCCTCACCAGTACAAGCTGGACACCAAAATCGTCAACTACTACCTGCGTGACACACAGACTCCGCCCCCCTCCGGCCTTTACAAGGAAAGGCAGGAGTGTACGCTGCTATTCCACGCTGTATGAGACCTCCGCGAGTGCTGCTTTCATTAGAACGTTGGGAAATAGAACTGAAGTTGAATAGAGGTTGTTTTGTTTTTTTCTTTTGCTAGTTTATCTAGCTGGTCACCCTCTCTTCGCCAACGTGAAGTTGGCAGTGGCACTGACATTTTTTGCCGTTGCCAGGGTGACCTGGTGTTTATTTTTTTGTGTGTGAAGTTCTCACGGGGGCTGGTCTCCTGAGGCGCAGAATACCCAAACGAGTCAGTGGCTGTAATGGTGAGAACATGGACTGTGTTTAAAAATCACACAGGTGGTGTTCAAGTGCCAAAAGTGGCTGACAGCGTTTTTCCCTAATGAATCTTTCCGGGCATTGGCTTGGCCCCGTCACCAGTCGCTGTACGGGCAGTTTGGAGTTCTTGAGTTGTAAGCGAGACAACTGCTGTTACATGCCTCTGGTCTGACCATTATCACAATATATACTTACAAGCACAGACCTGTTGCATGCTGGTAAACGTGGTTATGCTAACACTTTCAATTCTTCGATTTTATAAACTAGATTATAAAACAGTCTAACAGCGTAACCCGCTAATGGAGGAGTATTTTTGAAACATACTTTAAGCTGGCATAAACATTTCAGGCCATATATAAATCTAAGTGTCTTATTAAAGGGATTGCTCTCCCACAAATGAAAAGTCTGTCATTGTTTACTCATCCTTGTGTCATTCAAAACCTGTATGCTGTTGTTTTGTCTGTGGAAAATAGACATATATATAATGATCAGCTCAAAGAAGAGTCATACACGCTATTTGAATTTATATCAAAACAAGATTACTGATCCAAATGAAATCGTTCTTGCACATGTTGTAAAAAGACACTGTGTCCTTTTTAAATCTGGACACTGCAAACTGTGGGTGAGGCCATCATTTAACAGTCTCTTAAAAAGTTACAGATTTTTGAAGTATCAGGAGCTGTATTTGCCATTTTTCTGAAGCTTGACAACAGTAAACAGGTTTGGCCATGAGTGCGGGTAAACAAAAACCTTTTTTTATTTTTGGGAGAGCTTCTCCTTTTAAAGCGAACCTATGATCTCAAGGCATCAAGGACAACATTACCCCCAAAACTGCTGAAGAGTGTGAAGTGTCTGTCTGCTCTGTCTCTGTATTTGACACTAATACATTCATAAACTGTCTGCTAGAAATCCCAGACCAGGAAAGAATGTATCCACACAGCTAGAATGTTACTACAGCTACGTCAGGGGTGCGAGTTTTCATGCCTGTAATTGTTCGCAGAGACAGACGTATTAAACACACTGACCAAAGACTGACGGCATGCCAGCTTTTGTTAACAAAATGCTAACACACAAGGCTTAGCAGTAAGACGATCCAGCAATTTTTCAGTAGTGAAAACTGTATTTTTAAAGAAGCAGTATATTTTTGTGCCACAGGAAGTTTGCCATATTTGGGCATGGCGCCTTCGACCGCAGCAAAACGGTTCACACTCATTTTACCGGGTAACTTAAACACTAAAGATGGCATCTGCAGACCGCCGTTCTTCATCACAAGGGAATATTGCTGTTACAGAATACTGTTGCATGGGCTCCGTTCAGCTGCGTTGACGTGCCGTTCGTTGAGTGGACGATCTCATGCTTCTGTTTACCTCACTTACCGTGTGATGCTGACTGCATCCGCCTGCTGGACTGTAAAATCCATGCGGTTTTCATCAGGCTAATAGTGTTTTGAGTTGAAATTGAATTCAATATTGCCAAATTGTGTTCACACTCCCATTTTGTCTTAATGTGATTTTGAGCTGGTGTTAGAAGTATTGTACGCTTCACACATGGGTGAAAACGCTTTCAACGGTCAACCATTCACATTTATTCATTGTCACGCAATGTTATCGTGACGTTATCTGACTATAAAAGTGCATTTTTAACACCAAAGTTTCCAATTGAAAAAAATAATTTTGCCTTACCCCCTTTGAACCGAAACATTGTTGATCTAAGACGGTGATGTTGTGTTACTTTAATAAAATTAAAGATCTATAATCACTATGTAGATAGGAATTTAATATCTGTGACATCAAGTCACAGTCTCTGATGGAATCTAATGGTAAAATTTAACTATTTGAAAATACAAAGTGGATTTTGCTGTCAGACATTTTGTATTTAAAATTATTTATTTTTCTAGGTCTCGTCTAATTATGTATTTTCCATATAATGTAAGCATATCATAAGTTAAAAGATTGGCACATACAGGTGGCATAAACGTAGTTCCTAACAGGCGATTGTACAGGAGTTTATATGGAATAAAATGATTAAATATTAAGTGCTTGTGGTGTGAATGTTGCCTGGGTTTTATGATTTCTCACAGACGAAGGTGAAGTCTGATGCGTCCACATGAGCATCTGCAGCAGGTTCTGGAAGTGATTGGACCTGTTTTCTATCTCTTGTACTGTAAAATAAAAAACAAATAATGATTGTAAGGTAATGTACCCAATTCTACCTCATTTTAAATATATATAAACTATAACGACTATAATCTTGATCACAGTTGTCCAGTCCCCCTCCTGGTGGGCCAAAATCCTGCAGAATTTAGCTTCAACCCTAATCAAATACACCATCTTATCCAGGTCTTCAGGTTTACATGAAAACTGTGTTTAAGGGTTGGAGCAAAACACTGAAGTGGAATGCTGGTTCTCTGGGATAAGGATTCAAACCCTCTGATCTAGATGATCTGCTGTTTCACTTGTACCCACCCTGGTACACCCACCCTGATCTAGCACCTTCTGTAGAAGCTCTAGTGATGGTTTTACCAGTCCATCCTGGGAAACATCGATCTTCCAAAATATGGTCATGGAGATCCGGAAAATATACAGTCATTGACTCTTTCCATCCGTATTTCAGTAATGTGACGGTAGCATTTAAATCCCTGCTAACAGAAGCGTCAATGTAACATGGAGCTATTAAAACAAATGTAGCGGTTTATTCGTAAATGTACCCAAATGTAAGACGTGCTAAAACCAGGAACAAATTGCCAGATATATTCTTTGAAAATAAGTCAAAATCTTACGCAATTAAATTTCTCATTAAAAAGCAATACAGATAAAAAAATGTTGATGTTTCCATCTAATCAAATGAGCAGCTATGAAAACAAGACCCCGGTCTCAAATTTACAGCCTAACTGTATCATGTTTTCAGCAGGGAACCTACCCAGGCAGTTTTGGACTTTGTGATTATAAGCTCAGATCTGCATCCCTCGGGAAGTGTACGGCCCAACAGTGGCCGTACATGCAAAATATGCAGAGAAATGATGACTTTAGATGATTATGTAACTGTTAGTACAATAACGTAATTTGCTCCGTTAGAAAAATGTGGTGAGATTACACTGACTCATGGTCTGGGACTTCGAGCAGTGATGTATGTGTTTAAAGGTAGAGCTCTTCTGCACGTACCAGGTAATATGTCACCATTTATTATTACAAATGTTGTTTATTTGTTAAAACAAGCTGAGGACATTTAATAGTCAAACCTTCAGGGCTTTAGACCGCAGAAGAGAAAATGGATTACACAGAAGCGTCTTTTGCTGACAGTAAATTACAAAGGGAAAGGAGAAGGGTAATTTTCCATCTTTTGTAGAAACCACTAAATACAGTGTGAAATTATAGCTTGAGTTATACGGTTTTAAACTGCTACAGTACTAACAAAATTTCACTAGTATGAAGAAACTGTAATGTGTTTTACTAAGTAACTAATTTCCTGTGGGACAAATTAAAACCAATAAAACTTCTCATTAGTCTCAACGTTTACAACAAGCTAACTGGCAACTAATTAACAATTTCCTCAACCATGTTTCCACAATAAGCTCGGGGCACCAACCAGCCCGACTGTCACCAGCTAAATAATCTGCTCCGAAGATTAATCAGTTATGAGACATTTAGGGGTAATTAGACAATCTGCATCTAGGAAACCCAGTATAGCAGGAAGCAAATATAATTCATCATTATATTAGTTCACCACAAACAATCATGTTCCCCTTAGCATGTGTTATGTCACAATGCTCCAAAAACAGTTTATTCTCCAGCCTCTCCAAGCATTAATTCTTTCCATAATTTTTTTTCTCAACAGAGGAAAATTTCACAGCTGGGAAATAACATTAACTTCATGTTTCCTCTGTGGAGTTCTAAGACTCGCTTTTCTAAGACGTTTCTGAGTAGGTCTGGGCGATTCTTGAGACCTGTCTGAATTCTTGAGTGTGACGTTCCAAAGCAGAAGAACGTTTCGGAAGAAACTGCAGCTAAACACGGTTAGATTCTTAGAGCGTGTCTTCAGTTAACTGAATAACAGCTTGTGTTGCTCATTTTTGAGTAAGCGGGGCGATATATCAACTACAATATATATATATATATGATGCTGATGCTGGAAACTGATTCAAAACTCTGATTCAACAATCTGTTTACATCACATCCTAGCGTGGAATTTTCCATGTATTTTTTCCATGTTTTGTTCAAAAAATATGTGGTCTAGCTGTTTATTGTGATGTATTTTTTAGTTTCTTTACAGACCTAACAACCCAATTTGTGTTTACTTGTTAGTGTACTTGTTAGTGTAAAACATTCCATGACACTGTTTTTGGTAGATGTGCAATTTTGGGGGTCATAGTTAAGGACTAAACAAAAGGCTTCCAGGTTTCCTTGAACTAACCTATTAATTTGGCAACTTTACACAACCCACCCATTACTGGAACTCACCAGCTCTATTGTCTGATCCTGGAATGATGTGTTACAGTCCTGGTGAATCCCTGTCAACACTCATTAAACACAGACAGAACAGTCAGGGTCTGTAAGCTCATGTCAGTCTGAATGTGGAGATCTTCAATCCATAAGCTATTATCTATGATTAATTGTAGTATGTTGTTAAGCGCTGTGGCCAGATTGAGTTCACAAAGACATTGTGGGTGGATGACAACTGTTAGATGAGTAACAACTTACATTTGGGTCTGTTTTCTACAGAAATGTATGGTTTCAGATGTATATGGAGTATAACATATAGAATTGTTTTTCATTTTGTAGTTTAACAGCCCCCGATTTATTATCCATCACAACTTGGCTAGGACATTCTTCTTCCACCTTTTGTGTTTCACAGAAGTCATTGGCTTCCTAGCTAACGTTCTCCAAAAGTTCTCTCAATGTTTTCAAAAACGTTCTTGCAGTAATGTTAGTAGAACTTTTTTTTTACATTATATTTCATGTATACCATAAACTTTATTCTTAAGTTGTTTGTGGCATGTTTTAGAAACGTACAGAATTGAAACAATATTTGAAAAAAACGTTCTTATAACCAAGCAATAACATTAATGCAACACTTGGACGTTTTAAATGTTACGGAAGCGTTCTTACAACCTAAACGTTTTAAGCTGGGTTTGGGTTTAATGTTTCAGTAGAGAAGCAGGCACTAATTTCCATCACTTTAGTGCATTCAATTAGCATCCAGTTTTGTTGAAAGCTAGTTAGCAGATACAGAGAGTTCTGCGCGAGTGCCTCGCAGGCGATATTTGAGGTACCCTGCTGAAAGGAAAGAAACTGTAAACTGCTGACTCCTCACATGCCACTTCTGTGTACTAAAGCTTTCTGGCACGACACGAGATCTTCCATTATGTTAAAAGTTCCATAAGGGAATACGGTAAACCAGATGCTGGACCAAACCGGTGTTACCGCAGTGGAAAAAGACGTCTGAATGCAGTCAAACAGAGATTACGACGGTGTTTGCCATATGTATGAAAGGGTCTTCTCGGTCTCACAGTACATTTTCAATGGTGCGTGACATTATACAGACCATATTAACCAATGGAATTCGCCTGTGGAAAGAGCTTTTTTATGACGGCTGGTTTAACATCCTCTTGTGTGAATCTTCAAGAGCTGCCAACTGTCCAGAACCGAACACAATTAGAACGTTCATATAACAAAATGCAAAGACACCAAAATTCCCTCAGGCTGACATGGAATCGTGTCTGCAACATATTTTACGCCTTTAATGTGACGTATTCTATGTGAAACAGGATAATGATAGCTTGATGCAAGGAGGGTCAATGTTGACTTAAAAAGATTTAAGCAGATTTAAACACATCTGTGCATTTCAGCAGGCTGAGTCACAGAGCTCCGCCCACCACCTGAAGCCTAAACATCCCGCGAAGCTAAAATCTTAGTCTCGTTTGATCGGTCTCGCGTAAAACTCCTCCATGTACAGTTATGCTACAAAGAACTCACGAATGCTAATAAAAATGTGTATATTTTATCACCTCCCTGGTCCAAAATAAAGGTTCAGATCATTTTTAGCTGAAATGTTGCAAAGAAAGCTCACAACAACGAGTGAGCTAGTGCTTCCAGTTGTATTGTTTTGAGTTATAACTAGTCATTACAGGGACTGGATGTACTTTAGCGATTCAGTATATCAGAAGTAGAAATATTATTACATGCAATAAATAGCTGGATTCGTCTGATCTGCTCTTTTATAATGTCTGTTAACTCTGCTCTGCATTAGGGTCCATCTGCCAGTCTGTCTGTGTTTGACTTAGAAACACATGATGTCATTTCAGCCCATCAAAGACATTACAGAAGATTACAACAGTTTCTGCATAAACAGACAGAACTTTAAAAAGTTGTTTATAAATTTTAGCACTAGAGTCTGCATCTTATTTTGTTGTCTAAAAGATCATTTCTAAGGTAACAGTTTCATAAACTACAAAAGTCCAGACCAAACTGTCAAACATAATAATTTATTGTATATGCTACAAATAATCTTATATTCTCAATGGCTTGGTTTCCAAACTAGGGGAAAATTGATGAACAATGTAAAATGAATGTGACATAACGGAGAAATATTTTGCTATTTATAGCACGCAACTATTCAACCAAAGTAATGCTTGTTGACCAGGTACGACCCCTCTGTAGACAAAACTGGAGGGGTGAAACAGCTGAGATGCATCTTTTGTGCCCACCCTCTGAAGCGAAATGCGGGGACGTCTCATTGGGCGTTCGGGGAGGGGAAACAATGCAGTCTGAAAACCCGTCCAAAAAAAGGCTCAGAGAAACCAGTTCAGAATCCTTTTGATCAGAGTATTCACACCTAAAGGCTTGCACAAGCAATGTGTGCACTTACACCCTGTTTTCCGCACTTACATGATGTTTTTACAGCAGGTAATGACAGACCAGTTTTCACATCTTTTGTTGAATATAGTGCCCTTGCTAGCCTAATAATTAGGACACACAAAATCACCAACTTCTTTCTCCTGAGAGAGGCAGTATCTGGTCAGAACCCTCATTTGTAACGTTCAGAGACAGAACCAGAGAGGTTTTGTCTGAGCGAGTCCCGACTGAACGCTGCGGCAGCCTCTGTCTGTTTTTGACATTTATCAGCACTCTGGCGGAGTGGACGCACACACACTTCTTGCGTCGCTGGCAAATCCCACAGTGCTTCAGAAAAGAGCGGAAATATCTGGCCTCACAAAACCGCCTGAAACCAGTGGTAACGTACAAATGACTTTCTCCTCTCCTTTAGCTCTTACCCTCACTAAAGTCGTAAAAACTTTGTTAAAACACTAATTGTTATTGTTTTTCCCTGTCTGCGAATGTGTCGTGTTTTTTTGTGCGTGTGGCTTTAAAACGTTTCTCTGCATGCAGTATGGGGATACTCAACAGTAAAAATGCACATTAAAAGTTTGGTCATCTGGAGGGAAACATGTCTACCTCATTTGTGAGGCACTGTAGAAGTGCTTATTGCTTTACTGTACCTGGTTTTCATTACTGCTCTCAGAAATGGGGACCCCACGTCATGCATGCACCCTCTCTCTCTTTCTCTCTGTTAGCTCTTGGTCTTATAGATTCTTTCCATCTGAGCCTGGTCATCCGAAGAGGTTGTTAATTAAAACTCGTTTCCACCTCTTTCCCCCACTTCTATGCTTTTCAGTTTTTTCTCCAGCGCAGCTCCGATTTAATGCTAACCGTATGACTTAGCCCAAGGGTCGTATTGACATTTGTAGACGCCCCCTGCACACATATCAGTGTCACACAGCTGTTAATTCTGCTCTTGTTTCCCTTACTGTAATTCTGGGTGTATAAATGTTGTCATTTTTTCCTTTACTGGTCTGGCTTTTCTTTTGCAAGACTTTTGGACAACGTTGTGATGTGCCAGTTCTGAGTGTCATATTTGTAGTGAAAAACCTCTGTAAGAAGCAGGATGTTAAGAGACCTTCACTCATACTCAAACAATATGAAAACCCCAAGTGTTAATGATAACAAAAACTATTTATGTTATGTTTGAAACTTTTCTTTATATTCAGCAAGATCTTTTACTCACTGTTGCATTGTGCTACAAGATTTCTGATCAAATAGTGCTAAACAAAGACCTAAATTTTGACCTTGATACTATAGAATTAGGATCATATATATATATATATATATGATTATTAGTCTCTTCAAGACTTTGCTTGAGTAGCAATTTCTTTTCCTAAAAGCATTTATAATAAATGTCATAAAATGTAAAATGTAATAAATTATCATAAAAATGTAGATATAAATATGGATTCTTGGTATAAAGCGATACTGCATTTTGAGGAAAATGGATTCACTTTCCCCCACCCCAATGTAAAACTGTCTTTGAACCTGAGATTCTGAGTGTCACCTGAAACCATCAGTGTATTCTTACCTAAACGTACGTTTAAATTTACCATCATAGCACGACACCTAGAACCTCCTGCAGGTGTCTAAACATCACCCATCACATCTAAATAACAGTTTTACCACGTTACAGTAACGTATTAATGGGTTCTCTTCCCTGACAGCTGTCTGGATCTTTAACGTCAAGCCATTACGGGCCGAGTTACCTGTAGTGCCTTTATCATTATAGAATGATACTTATCATTATAGAAATGTATACAAAGAAAGTAATACATAAAGAAACACGTGAAAGAACACGTAAATCTGAGATCTCTCTGTTTTATCCAACAGGTTTCAACCATGAGACTACAGCTGATCCTGGTGCTGTCGCTGTTCGTCTTCCTGACGTTCAGCCTCGCGATGGATCAGAGACGACCTTTGGTACGAGGTAGACAACGAGGTGTTGGACCGAGAAGAGCGAGGAAACAGACCTCGAATTCTTTATTCCAGCGAGGCAGGATGCCAGAAAGCATCGAACAGGGCGGATCCATTTTCATTAAGTCTTACAAGAACACCAAGGAGTCGAAGCCAAACTACGAAGTGATGCCAGGTTAGTGCATAACTTACAGGTGTTTGGACGTTCCGTGTGGAGAAAGATCCGAGAAAGATCAATTGAGAATTCTTCTCGGATTACCACATGGATTTCAAATCTGGAGAATTCGTTGAGAAGGGACGAATGAAAGTATCCAGATGGCCGTGTGTTTAGACCGTAGATTATTTTGTATAAATGCACGACAGTAAGAAATAAAGCAGATTTTGTGAACGCTGTCAAATTACATGTTTAACAAAGACTCAAAAGACAACGTCGAGAGTCAACGCAAAACGTGTTCGAGGTTCAAGGAAAGTTAAGACAAATTTCTGATTTACAGTGAGAATAATTTGAACCAGGCCCTCGTTTTTTTTAAGAAATGAAACTAAAACCATGGTTATACAATAAGGCAGTTAGGATGGAAGGTCACAGGCCTGGACATTAAACATTAAAATACACACTGTTCTAAAAATAGAACCGCAATACTTAAATATTATATGGGGATACATATGTGGTACTAAATATTACATAATAGTTTGTATATAGTCTTGCGTATATATATTATATATAGTCCGCAGCCTATTATATATGTGTACTAATACACACACATTTATACACACACACACTGTATATGTGTGTGTATGTCTTGATGTACATTAAGCCACAAATGTAAACACATTCATTTCATAACTGAACATACGCGAGCAGAGTGGTGAATGGACATGGTTTGGTACGACCAGTCTAGTTAGAGTGGTGACGGTCTGACCGCATGATTACACACCAGCTACACGTGAGCGTGTGACCCTGTAATTCCACCAAACACAAACATCCTCTCGGACCGCAGGACCGGCTCAGATGGTACCAGCACCTTTAACCGGTTAACAAATACTGATGGAAACCAGACAGTAAGTATCTTACGTTTTAATGTAAAAAAAAATGATGAGAAGCTAAGATCAGTAAGTCCCTATTAAACCAAAGAAGAAACATTCCCAGCTTCCCAGAGATCCAGTCTTCTATTTGGGCGGATGCCACTAAGATCTTTCTGCAAGAGGAACCTCAAATTTCCTACATGTTAGTTTAATGTGTCTGGCATCCGTATGCAACATTTCTTTTCACATAATAACAGTTCAATTTGAATCAATTTTTCATGTCCATTCATTAATTTATTTGGTAAGTAGCTGTGTAATAATAGAGAGAATGTACAGAAACTCATTCATGATCACCTAATGTTTCACTTAGAATCCATTTGATCTTTCTTTCCTATAATTCCAGGGAAAACCGAGCACTGTGTGTTTCGGGGCATCACCATGTTTGATAAAACAGTGTGGTCACCGAAACCGTGCGTGACCTGCCTGTGCTCCAGTGGAGAGGTGGTCTGTGACCAAATCAAGTGTCCTGCCCTGCGGTGCCAACTCAGATTTCAACCAATCGGAGAGTGCTGCCCAATTTGCATAGACCCAGGTTTGGAAAAAACAACAATGAAGATACAATTCACAATTTCTTTTATTTAAAGGAAAGGTACACCCAAATATGAAAACTTTTAATTATTTTGTTTAAACTCACCTTTCTGTGCTGGTATAATTAACATTTTTATAACATTTCTTTGGTATTTTTTTCACTGGAACAATGAGGATGAGAAACTAATGACAAAATTGTTAATATTGGGTAAACTGTTCCTTTAAATGTGATCTTTAATCGTTTAGTCTTATAAACGCAAGACTGCCACTGTCTCAGTCACAGACGTCCCTGAGTTTTCTGGTGACTCTCCGGATCCCAATATTCCCACCGAGCCCGATGACAAAATTTCACGAAGCCAATCAGACAGGAAAGCAAATCAGAAGACGGACGAGAAGGAACGAATGCGCAAAAAAGAGGCCGAACGCAAGCGAAGGAAGAAGCAAAAGAAAAAGGAAGCCGAGAGGAACTTGAAAAAGAAGGCTGCCAGAGAAAAAGAGGAGGAGCAACGGAGGCTGCGGGAGGAGGAAGAGGAGAGGGCAGCAGCAGAGGAAAGGAAGAAGAGGATGGAGGAACAGCGGAGGAATGAGGAGGAACGGGCTCGCAAGATGGAGATGGAGCAGAGGGAGATGCTGAGAGCTCTGGAGGAAGCAGCCGAACGCGCCCAGGAAGGGCTCAGAGGAGATGAGGCCGCTGAGGAAGAGGAAGTCGTGTGGTTGAGGGGGGACGTTTTCCAAATGCCATCAGAGCAGCCAACAGCAGCACCTGCCCCGCCTCCTCTCCAAGAGCCAACGGAACCAGAAGAAGAGGAACCTGAACCAGCTGAGGAGGAACCTGAACCAGCTGAGGAGGAACCTGAACAAGCTGAGGAGGAACCTGAACCAGAGAGGGTCACCACCGCTCTACCTCCTGGTTGTACCATTTCTGATGTTGTCATCACCTGTGAGAACGCTAAACTGACAAGCATTCCTCCACTGTCCATACCTGAGCTCAAATCTCTCAGCCTGCAGGGTAAGGACGACCACATACCTGCGTAACCCCATGTACAGGTTGTAAGAGATACAAACCATGCAATGGAACCTTGAGAACCTAAGACACATGCAAGACATTTAGTCTAAATAAAGACATCTGCCAGTGTTTATTGTCAGGATTTATGTTTACAGATCTGAATTGTACTGATTTTGATAATTTGTCATGCATCGTAAAAATTCCAGGCAATGAAATCAAAACCATCCCTGCTGGAGCATTCAATGGCATTCCCAACCTTGAGTGGATCGACTTGGGGAAAAACAAGATCTCATCATCTGGCATCGATCCACAATCATTTAAAGTAAGCTGAAAGTACAGGTTTACTTAACACCACCTTGGTGAGTGAAGTTTGCAAACTAATAAATGCATCTCTCTGAGCTTCTAGCTCATCTGAAATACTGATCCGACAGGTGATGTTCAGAGGCTGGGGAACATTTGTCAGAAAGAGGTGTCACAATGTGCCTGTCAAAAGCCCATATTTACGAAATACCAAAATAACAAGCATTTAAACATAAGCCAAGTCGTTCAAACAAAACAATTCTGAACTCCTTGAAAATCATTGAACTCTTAGTGATTTTTAAAATACAGCACTGCGATGATTCAGCTGCAATTCTGTTTTTGGTGGGTACATCAAATTTTTATCTGGTTGGATGGTGGAACATTCATTGCACAACTATTTTTTACAGAGAATGCCACAAAACTGGCGTGCGACAGACTAGCTCTGGTATGAAAACGTGTGATGTTCGTATGATGTATTATTTCATTGGACCTGGTCTGGCGTAAATACACCTTAATTCCCAAAACACTGTCAATGTCTTCCTTCAAATCTGGTCTGGACAGGCCTTCAGACACAGCTACTTTTCAAATCTATCCTTGCAAATGTTTGGGATTTTTTTTTATCGGTTGCTACTGTAGACAAAAAGACAGACATAACAGTTCAACTCATCTAAACAGCTGTTATGAGTGTTAAACAGTCAGTTTGTAATTTACGCAGATCTCTTATTAGGATCATACAGAATTTTGCCAAATGAGATAATGTCCCTTTCCATGGCTGACTCCAGCTCCACTGTTCCACGGAGGTTCACATGAACACTGTTTCAAGTCTTCCATTTGAACTTCAGTGGATTTAGACAAGCAACTGTTTCTTCCATATCCGTTAACAGGCTGTAAAAACAAACTTGTAAGTTTGCAGACCTGTAAGTGCCACTTTACCTCGACCTTTCCTTCAAATGCTTTGCGTAACACCGTATGACTCCTACAGAAGCTTCACGAAATGCTACCGTAATACAAACACTTTTACCGTAGAGCCTTTTTAAACAAAAACAAAATTCCACGGCATGTAGTCAAGACAAATAACGGAAGGTTTTCTACCTCTTTTAAAACAAAGTTTATGAAACATGTCTTTCTTCATAAAACTGCAATATATTTAATACAGAATATATACCTGCAAAAGAACGCCTGCAATGGCACGTGTAAATACCCGCTTGTTGACAATTTACAGAGTTGGCTTAGAAGTTGCAAGCCATGAGGAGTGGTTCCTGAAGCTCAGCTGGTAGAGCGTTGAGCTAGCAGTGCAAAAGTTAGAAGAATACATAAGTCACTTTGGATAAAAGTGTCAGCCAAATGTATTGTAATGTAAAATGAGGATGTATTAATAATAATATGCTCAGCACACTATTAAGTGCTCAAAGCACTGCCAGAGAACTTAAGTGGAATACTGTAATTTAAAAGTTTAGAAACTATATTGTATATAACCATTTTCTGCACTAATTGTTAAACAGTGTGTGAGTTTTATTTAACTTTTTTAAGGGTCTTAAATTCCTGTCTCGTTTGTACATGGATGGAAACCTTCTGGAACAAATTCCCTCGGAGCTGCCGTCAACACTCCAGGAGCTGAAGCTGAATGAGAACAAACTGAAGGAAATTGAGGAAAACAGCTTTGAAGGTAAACCGTTTGCGCACAATCGATATGGACAGTGTCTGAGTATGTTCTGTTAGCATGATTTAAGTGTCTGTAACAGCGCTGACATTTGATCTACCAACAGTAGCGCAAAATATTCCTTACTAAATCCTTCAATATGACAAAAAAATATTTATACAATCTGCTCCTTAATTCCTGGCAGGTCTTAGCAGTCTGGTTACGTTGGAAATGGAGGGAAATTTGCTCAATGAAGGAAATGTGAATCCGCGGTCCTTTAAGCCTCTTAAAGAGCTCACATACCTGCGACTGAGCAGGAACTACTTCCGTACCATTCCTCAGGGCCTACCTGTATCTCTACAGGTGAGATTCCGGAAGTTCTGGAATTACAAAATGCCGAGAGCTAGAGGAACCCTCGCACGCATCAACAATTTTGTTCTGAAGTGGAATTTAATTACATAGTTGTGTTTGTGGTCTGTAAACCAAACGTTTTTTCTACCTGTGGGCACTAAAACAGCAATTATGGCTTACCGACAGCACGGCTTTAATCACTGGGCAGTTTAAAGCTGCGCCATTTAAATTTTATTGTCAAGTGTTTGTTTATTTACGCCGCAAACAAACAACTTTGTTTTCTCTTTGACTTTTAGGAGTTGTACCTGGAAAACAATCTCATCGAAGAAATCTCAGAAACGGCATTTAACAACACCATAAACATCAACATCATTGTCCTACGACACAATAAATTAGATGAGTCGAGGATTACGCCATTAGCCTGGATCAATCAAAGGTGCGTGTCCATAGCAATGTTAATTAAACTAAAGTAAACACAAATATTTACACCGTCATGCCTTTCATCGTCTTATTTATAATATAAGCAGTAATTCATTGCAGATTAAATAATGGAGAAGAGAAACATGTTACCTAATTTTCATACTTCCTTCAGTGAATCAGCAACTAAAATGACGCAAACAGCATGTGCAACTTTATGGCAGTTTCATTTGCCCTAATTTATTAAAGATGCTGTCTGTTACTTTTTTGGTTACAAAAGAGCAAAAGTTATTAAGAAAGTACATGACAGATTGTTGTTCAATGATTTACAACAGTAAGATTTATAATATTCATATCGGTAAATAGAAAGAAGATCCAGCTACTATATCACATGTCCGCGTATGTTGATGTTCAGCATTTGTAGCTGTTTTAAAAGTTAGAATTTAAACTTGCCATCCACGTTAAGAAAATAACTGCAGTTTCATGTTTCAGACAGAGGTGGCAATAGAGAGTCACGCTTGAATAGCGAATTCCCTTGTCAAATTTACTGTTTCCTTCTACGAACAGCTTAAAGAACATTTTTCCTCAGGCCCGATCAATCAAACTAACCCTTTTCCTTGCATTTCTACAAGGAACCTGGAATCTATAGATCTCTCCCATAACAACTTCTATCTGGTTCCATCCTTCCTGCCCAAGTCGCTGGTTCACCTGGTGATGACAGGGAATCAGATTGAACGCATTCCAGGATACGTGTTTGCGCACATGGAGCCCGGCCTGGAGTACCTCTATCTCTCCTATAACAAATTGGATGGAGACGGCATCGAGCCAGAGTCCTTCTTTGGCACGTTCAACACCATGACTGAACTCTGTCTAGACCATAACCAGCTCACAGCTATTCCTATTGGAATAAATGAGATGACAACGCTACACTTCCTGCGACTCAACAACAACAAAATAAGGTTGCTAACCTCAGTAGTTTGTCCAATTTGTCATCTCTGTCTAGTACGTTTACATAAGCAACCTCATGCCCGCCTTGAATAGATTAAAAGCAGGCCAATTTTTCGGGTTTTACGCAGAAAACGTACTAAGAATTAGTTAAATTTACTCTTTGCCACACTGTAAAAAAACCTTGCTGCCTTAAATGTTTAGGTTTAATCAGTTTGGTTTCACAAGTCATTTCAACTTTCTCTTTGTAATCTTGATGTGTGTGGAGTTGAGGTAACTTGGAAAATTGCTTAACCTATTTTTTTAAGTTATACCAGTCAGGATTTAAAATATTAAGTTGAAATATAAAGCCAAATTAAGTAAACTTAAAAATTTAAGGCAGCAAAGTTTTTTTTACAGTGCAGTGGGGTCAGAAACACAAACATAATTCAATATGCATTCATCGAAAACGATACTTGACAGCTTCTTTGTGCTTCCAAAGTAGGTTGATCTAGTTTGAAGACAAAATACTAAATAAGAAAAATGCATGATTAATTTTGAAAGCGTATTTGATTTTTCATTCAACAGGCATGTGTCTGAAGATGCTGTCTGTGACCCGCTAAACGAAGATGATTCCCATCTCGTGGCCCTTCGCCTTGAGAACAACTTCCTTGACCTGCGGAAAATACCCCCCACGGCTTTCTCCTGCGTCCGTTCCTATTCCAGTGTCGTTTTAAAACCTCAGCGTATTAAGTAGTCACCATCTTTACTAGCGCTTGTTGTAAACCACTAAAGAACAAAAACAAAATGCTAATTAGATTCTGGCGACATACAAAAAATATAACTGACACAAATAACTGTTTTCTCCCAAAACAATGCTACTAGGGAGATTATTTTTGCATTTTAATAACTTTCTTGTACATCCAGCCAATTTTTAGCTTTTAGAAGCTTACATGTTTAAGTCAAGATATGATAAGACCAAGCAAGATCAGTGCTTGTTGTCAGTGGGATGTTACCTGTCTAGACATGTTTTTGTAGGTGTCTCAAGGGGGATGCATGGATATCAACTGTACATTATTTCAAGAGAAAAGCAAGACTATAACTCTGTAATCTATGTTGAGATGTATCTAATTCCTTCAAAACAGTATTAAATATTTGTCTGTCATAATGAATTTCTTAAAATAAGTTCACACTGTAAACAAATGCACTATTTGAATACTAACACTATTTTTGAATGCAAAATGTTCTTTTCCACCCAAATGTGTAGGTCATTACATACATTTCCTCAAACGCCTTTTCATCGTATGTCTTTCTGAAAAGGTCTTAGTATGAAACAGCTGCAGGAGATCTACAAACGTGTAACAGACGTATTGCAGACTGAAACACATTAATGACCTCTGCAAAGGATCTGACCGTGACATCACAGTCTCCTGCTTGCCCCAAGATTCTTTTCAGAGGTTTTATATGACATCATACCCGGAGAGATGTGGACCACCAAAAAATGCCTCTGAGGTTTAGCTGGGGTTCCACAGATTTCAGGCTACAGCTTATACAAGCTTTACAAGAAGGACAGAAAGAGTAAAAAAACGAAAGGCGGATCATTTGACGAGCTTGAAGTCGCCCATGACTTCAATGAATCAAGTGCTAGTCACATGGATTTTGTTTTTTTTGGTAAATAAACACCATCTGGCTTTGAGCAGTATCTGGGAACAGTTAAGTCCTCCCCTATTTTTAGAAGGCCAAACAAATCTGCTGAACAATTAGCAACTCGCTCTACTAAACTGAAATTGACTATTTGTTTATTTATTGTTGTAAAACTAAACTAGCAATAGTCAGTGTTTGTTAAGTCAGTGACAAAATGGAATGATATTTATGATACAGTGTTAAAGTAAACAGACTTCTTTGTAGGATCTTGGCAGTGGGCTGATACTGTACGTTAACTAAATTAATTTAAGTTAGTGCCACTAGAACATCATGTTATTTTTATCACAAAAAACCTGATTCCACAGGAATACATAACTATTTTATAAGTTGGCGTTTTCGTATAAATTCGTACGACGTGAGTCATATAAAAACACATTCTTTTAGAAAAAACAATGAAGCTTCATCCCCAACATTTGGGGTTACAGATCGTACAAACTGATACGAATCAGCCATCAAATCGCTTTGATTACGAATTGCCATGAGATTGTGTCACAATAGCAGTGTTGATTATTGCTGTATTTTCTTTTTGGAAAAACTGAGAATCTGAAATGGTTAGAGAGTAAAAGATGGAGGAAGACAGAGGAAAAGTACTGGTAACTCATCACCCTTCCTAAAACATGCAAGTATATCCACATGATTCCACCTTCTGAACCGGTTCACCCGAGAGTAATGATATCTACATCCTTTTAATTTACACATACCACAAACATTTACTGGTCTGAGGTCAGTTATCGTTTAGGAAAGAATGCCAGAAACACTCAGGGGAACGAACAGACCATGAGACAGAGAAACTTCCATCATCTGCACGTTTCCCAGCCAAACCCAGGCACATGTGGCGCCACCAGTATTGCCCTGAGAACGGAGAGGGGTTCGTTTGTGCTGCAGCAAGCAAACAGCCACAGAGAGCCTGGAAAAGTTATTATGCCTTTAGCTTTAGAATAAATACTCACTGTGACTTTAAATAAATGTACACGAATTAAACCGACATGTGATCATTCCAAACATCCTCTTACCTAAATAGATGATTGTTAATTATAAATAGATAATTCTGAATTAAATATGTGACCTGTAGTGGCAAAATGAGTCGGAAGTCAATTCTGGTCTAATGTAAGGTTTTAATAAAAATAAATTCTTTAAACCCCTCATCTAATGATCCCAGTGCTCCAAATATCAGTAAAACATCTAAAATTATCTTTATTTGTACGTTTTCTGAAAGGTGTACCTTCCTAAAGCTTTCCTTTGTTTTAACAATCTGTGAAAATTTGCTCTTTTTTCTGCTTCTCGACAAATGCTGCTTCAGACAGGTGTAGCTCATACATTTTCTGTCCAATTCAAACAAATCGTACCTCATTTTTAAGTCATTTAACAGAGAATGGAAATAACAATGAGTCACTTTTGCCAGCATTGGTCACATGTTTAGACACTGGTGCATTTTTAAATGTGATTTAAATGTCACTGCATTGATTAGAATATCAGAAGATGAATTTTGCAGAAAGATAGCACTAGAATGTTTCAAAAAACATTTGACAAAATTTTGGTTTGCCATTTTCAATTGATAAAACACAAAATGCATTGTTTAGAAAGTATACAGACACTTTCTGCTTTGGACACAACATTTGTGAAGCGTGTGCAGTCAATTTCATAAACTACAACTTGCGGTTACATTTATGTGAACTTACTTTGTAGTCTTCAAAGTCAACCCGAGCTAGTCAGCAAAGAAATCTCAGCAAAATGTCCCAGACAAAAGAAGTTAGTGCTGCATATTTAAAAAAAAAACATTTTATTTATTTGTAAAATTTGATTTTTTAGTCTAAATCAAATAAAAACGAAACAAACAATAGTGTTTTGATCTAAAAGCAAAGAGGTACAGTAACACCACATGATGCAATAAATACTCAAAAATATTTTTAATACGTCAGATTTAAACGAAGAAGTGACCACCCACTGGCAATATAAAACAGTATGAGACATATCAGAGTATCCCAGACTGCTCATTGAATATTTAGGCGTAGAAAACTGGCCGCGGTTCAAGTGCTGATGGGAAACATACGGTCGGTAACAATGACTGTTCAGTGGTAGCTCAGCATCCAGCAGAGCTGCGTGCAGCTTCCAGCCCTTATTCTCAGACTGCTGCTCGAACCCGCAGCATCTTTCCATCCCCGTTTCAAGGATCTCATGCTTGGAGGAGTGTGATCTCCATCTTTTGGCTTTCCTCCGCTTTCAGGACCTGTGCTTCAACAAATCTTTACTGATCTCATTCCTACTGGAGTTTAACAAAGCTTGCTCGGATTTGTCAGGTATGTCCATCAGAATCTGCGCTACACTGAGGTGAATTCAACACAGTGTTAGCGAGTTAGTTTTCTAAGTCTCCTCTGGGATCGTCTCGGAAAAGCTTTGATGCTTTATACACTGCCTTCACTTAGGTTTATGTCTGTGGTTTGATCTGTTTGATCGGAAACATGGATGAACTTTCAAAGGAAAACTTGAACAAACCAGAGAAGATCTGATGGTTTGAATCAGTTCAAGACTTTCTGTGATCACTTACTGATAAATTATTCATCAGCAAGCTGCATCTCTTGTTCTGATCAGATATCAGCTGGACACCATTTGCCAGTGACCAATAAATGTTTTGAAGTATTTATATGCATTACGGAAGAGGAACTTCCTTAACAGTTTTCTATTTTAAACACAGCAAGCCTTTGTTCCTTTCTTCCCATTATTGCCACTGTTGAGCACCAAGGATTAATGATTTTACACAACTGTTCATAGAACAATTTTGTTTATAAATGTGTGGTGCATTTTATCTTCTGTTACAAGAAACTACAGCTTTGATTTGATTGAGCTAATGCCATTATAGAGTTACAGATAGCTACAGATAGATAAGCTAAACTACAGAGGTAGAGACAAAAACGTGTACTAAAATCAATTTGCTATACAGCCCACAAACAATCAAGCCATTTAAACAATATTAAATGTTATATCAATACCTATTGGTCCATCTCATTCTGATGCTAGCTAATAAACCATTCGGGTTCCTAGCCTTGATTTCTGGTCACAAATTAAAATTATTTACATACATTTTCATCCACTATTCTATACATTGTATTAAAAGTAAAGCCAGCATCACATTTGTGTGAAACAATTTGACGAACGGCAGATTAAACAACATTTGCGTTTTCGTTCACAGGGCAAAACGGTGATTGTAGCAAAAGCTACAGCATGAAGGTTTTTATACTGCTCACCCTGCTGGCGTTATGCCACGCCAAACCATACACGCCAATCAACGTCATGGATTTCATGAAGAACTATGACATCATGCAACAGGACGCAGACGATGATGATGACGACGATGATGCCGACGATTATGTTAATTATGACGATGATGACGATAACTTTGTGTCAGACTGCCCTGAATGGTGCAGGTGCTCTAAGAGAGTTCTCCAGTGCTCAGATCAGGGTATGCATATAATTTGATACTAAAAAATTATCAAATTTATTAAACTTAACTATAACTTTATAGTAAACTATACTGCAAATAACAACAGAGTATATATTCTAATACAGTAAATCTCATATCAGTAGTTTACATAGGAACAAAAGTGTTTATTCTGGATTCATCTGGGGGGTTTTCAACATTTTAAAGAGGCAGATTCAGCTTTTCTCCGTCTGGTTTTTGTTGCTTCTGCCTTATTACAGAATCTGTTTTGTAATCGTTGAAACAAACATGAGGTCATTTTATATGCACGATCGTTGTCTTTAAAGGTCTGATGAAGGTGCCAAAAGAAATTCCTGCAAACACGCTGCTCATCGATCTCCAAAACAATGACATCACCGAAATCAAGGAAGATGATTTTAAAGGCTTGGATCATCTCTATGTGAGCAGTAAAAGCGCTGACTTTAAGATTTCAAGTGCTCTGGTTACACTGTGGTTTACACAAGGACATCTGGAAAGATCCAGAACTGCTGGGGGGTGTATATGTGGTAGCAGAATTTTGTGGAATTCCAGACACATATTTTGGTGTTATTGATTTTTGCATCTACTGTGGCCTGTTTCATACTTGTGGAAAATTTTTAACATGATTAGTGGTCACATTTTCTTGCCGAGTATAAAATACCATCATAAAAACAACCAAGTTCTTCTAAACACAAAGTTCCCTTTAGAATTCGTCAAATATTCTAAATCAATTACCCAGTAAATCTCATAAGACATGGTACTGTATTAAAATAGCAGACAGAAGTCACATTAGGAATTTTGGGAGTGTTTTGGGAGTGACAACCACCTTTAAAATAGGAGAAAATCCCCTATTACCGACTTACCATTCAGTTTGTGTATGAACTGGAGTCACTCCTGTACATAAACAAACTGTGTGTGTACAGAACAGGATTAAATATGCAGAACTAAAATGAATCCTGGATTTAGCTGCAGTGTGTACTGTGTGTGCCCAGATTTTATACAGTCACTGAGCTTTTTCCATTGTCTATATTTGCAGGCTCTGTTTCTGCTCAACAACCAAATATCGAAAGTTCACCCGAAGGCCTTTCAGAACATGGACAAACTGAAGATTCTCCACCTGTCGTACAACCTGCTGCCCAGAGTACCCGAGAACCTTCCCAGGAGCATCCAGTCATTGAGACTGCATGACAACAAGATCAGCACCATCCCCAAAGGAGCATTTAAAGGAATGCAGGACCTCAATGTTTTAGGTAGGTCTTCTGCTAGAAGTAACTATCTCAAACAAACCTGGCTGGTGCTGTGGATTAGCGGTCACCAAGCATGCTTCTTCACATTGAGCTTGGTGCTCAGGTGGGGTGTTATAAGATCGTTATTCAAACATTTTTTAAATCTGAAAAACATTTTTTTAAAACATTTTTACAATGTCCCACTAAAATGTTTGAAATATGACATATAATGTTAAAAAGGTTTCCCTAACATTACTGCAAGAACGTTTTGATAACTTTGAGAGAAATGTTATAGAACATTAGCCAATGTTCTGAGAACGTTGCCTGTTAGCTGGGGAGTTCGCCAGATAAAGAAAACTCTGCCCCTAGTGTCGACATGGTGGACCGCAGCTACAGTCTGCTCAAACTGTAACTTTGGCTGAAACACATCCGTGAGTCATCACTACTCTATCCATGAGCAAGAAGCTTAACTTTAAGTTAACCTCAGAGAGATTGTCCCTGTAATATGAGTACTGTAGACAGCTTGAGATAAATGTGTCTTCTAAGTGATTTAGAATAACAAGTGACCTCTTTTATCTCTCTGTAGAACTGAGTGCAAATCCAATAGGAAACAGCGGGATTGAGCCAGGAGCTTTCGATGACATGGCGACTCTGTACTTGAGAATAGCTGAAGCAAAGCTTACAGCTGTGCCTAAAGGTAAGTGTGAGCACAGCAGCCAAAAACCTGCAGATCATAACATGAAAGAACGTCTTCAAGGATTTATAAGGATTTATACATTTATATTGTGCGTTAAGATCCAAAAGTCTGGCCTTTTCTATAACCGCTCTGTGAGGACCAGACTGAAATATGAGTATTTTAATAATATAACATTTTTTGTTGTCATTGAGTTTTGTTATGCAAACCAGCTGCAAACCAGTGTAGATGTATCAGACTTCATGATGAAACAACACAGTGATTTGAATGTTAACATGTTCTTGTGCTTTTCACCAATGCGCTGAAGTTCAAACAAGGACCCCTTTGTACTACTAACTTAAGACCACTACTAAGTGAGGAACAACAGTGGTCGACATGTATTTGTGTACATCCCACAGATCTTCCGTCTTCCCTCACTGAGCTTCATCTGGATTATAACAAGATCGCCAAAGTGGAGTCTGAAGACTTCTTACGACTAAGAGGTCTGCAAAGGTAAGCCGTTTGTAGCAGCGTGGCTCCTGCTTGTGGACGATTACAGAACAGCATCTGAACCGAACATGCTTTCACAGATTGTGGCTGGATTTCAATCAAATCAGATATGTGGAAAACGGAACTTTTGCCGGCATTCCCAAAGTCCGAGAGGTTCATCTGGACAACAATAAACTGAAGAAAGTTCCTCCGGGCCTGAACAACCTGAAATATTTACAGGTAAATAAAAAAAATTGAATTCACTTCACAAATGCATACCTGTCATGCCAGTCACACACAGAATGGGCAGCATTTAATTGAGATTATTCAATGCATTTCATTGCATTTATTTTGTGCACACCGAGTCATGCATAAAACCCATCTGAGCAAACTCCATGGTTTCCAACAGGTGATTTACTTGCACGCCAACAGCATCAGTTATGTTGGAGTAAATGACTTCTGTCCGTCAAGAGCCCGAGTAAAGAAGACCCTCTACACCCGGATCAGTTTATATGCCAATCCGGTTAAATACTGGGAAATTCAGCCCAATACCTTCCGCTGCATCTCCAGTCACAATTCATTGCAACTGGGCAACTACAAAAAATAAGGTGACGCGTAGCATCTAGCATCCACTAGAGGGCAGCGTTTCTAACAATACCAAGCCAAGAGTCCTAAACTTCATCCTAAAGCAATAAAATATTTGCCTGTGCCTTCAGGGTGATGCACAGAACCTAATTTAATCCGAATTGAGATCCTGTAGTGGCTACAGACTTGTTACTTGAATTCAATGAGGATTTTGATGACTATGACACGTCTTACGTGATGTCCTATTGGGGCTCGTTCTCTGAAATCCAGCAAAGGCAGAATCAGCTACACTGTGTGCAATAGTAACATATGGTATTCATAGTTATTGTTTACATTGAATTCCTGTACATTGACTTTAATAAAGGTTATAAAGCAGATCAATTTCATCATGTTTTTAAGATTAAGTGCTAACTGTAATGTTCTCAGATGAAGATCTGTAAATGCTTGTTAGCTACAATGAACTATACATTTCACCAAGTCGGTTTGTTCATTGTTTTTTAAGAAATCAAGAATACTTTTTGTATTGTATAAAAACGGGCATTATTCCTTGGTACTATTAACTGTTTAGTGACGTTTTTATGAATTTTACTAGCACAGTAATTGTCGCATCATTGTAAAATTTGTATCCGATATTGCATGCTACGCTTTCTGTGTAACTTTTCAGTTGTTGCCAATGTTTTTTTTTTACATTTTATAGACAGATATTGTCAGATCATAAAACTAATATTCTGAATATCTTGAAAAAAAAATCTGAATATTCTTTTACAGAACGACAGACTGTTATTTCCTAAAACTGTAAATGCAACAAGCGTCTGTTGTCTCACCTGTTTCAGATATTGTTTCTGTGAAAAACTAAATAAACAGTAAATAAATAATCATGTTTTGTGGTCAGTAAATCTTGTCGCTTTGAGTACATCTCTCAAACACTAACATGAAATACCAGCAGATGGAGACTTTGGTGAAGGAAATCTCATCCCAGCAACTGGAAAATTCAATAAAACCCAGTAAAGCCCCAGCCTCACAGAGAGACATTTAATAAAGTCATGCGATTGATGTTTTGTGGAAACCAGGTTGATTATATATTTTATATAACTACTGATCCATACCTTGTGCACATACAAATGAGCACAAAGCTACTTATTCTGAGGACACTGTAACACAAGACACAACAAACATATTTACAACATATATAGTTTCTGATAAATTACTGTCAAGGTAAAGTTTTATTTAAGTAGCTACTAACAAATCTGTATCATTATTTATGTATAATTATCCGGCTGTTGTTACTGAGTAGAATCAATGGCCACAGACATAATAAGAAATGACTATTAACAAACAATACAGTTATTCTTTGATTTATGATCGGTCATACTGTTTTAGGTAGAAATAGTTTTTTTTATGTTTTTGCGCTCATCGATTATAATTCAGTTCAGAAAGGGTTAAAGAGGCACGGGTTGGGGGGTGCAAAAGAAAGGGGGAAGAGGGGAGAGAGAGAGTTTGCTCAGGAAACATATGGAACAAATCTTCAGGTTGGCCTGATCTGCTGCTGCCACGTCTTGCATACCGGCGTGTCCAAAAAACTCACAACAGGTTTGGATCCTTTAGGGTCTCTGAGCCCCACAAAAACACCTGAGAGATTCTGCCACATACATCTCTGTGCCATCTTCATAGCCACCGGCAGCTAAACCACAACACAACCTGTGTAAACTGCTCACATCTAAAGAACTGTTCACACTTGGGATGAATCGATCATTACTGTCTACAAAAGATGGACTACAAAAACACTGAAGAGTTACAGACTCTCTGAGAAGAGTCGCCTTGAAGCTTTGAAGCATCTGCATCTGGAATAAACATTCAATAATACGAAATAAGCAGTAGTCCTTTAAGTCTGTTGTAAACTGATTTGACCAAACACATTTTAAATGGCTACTTCTGATAAACATGATGACCCATAATCTTGACACAATTATATAACAAAGCTTGGCCTTTTAATGTTAACAGCAACTTTAACAAGGTAATGCATGTGAATGCAAGTGAAGTGATCCAGTTTCTAGATCTGAATCAGAAACTGGACTTAATGTAAACGCTGACCGGTGATGGATAATATGGTAAAAAAAATTCAGTTACAGTTGTCACAAAAATTTGTGCTTCCAAGTTGCAAAAACACCAAAACGCAACAAAATTAACATTGGGTTATGACAGCTTTTAAAAATCTGCTAACCATATTTTTTGTTTTTAGCCAATATTAGTGCATCGCTAGTTTTGTCTTATAGCTTGACTCAGAAGAAAGGACAACCCTTAATCCCTTCAGTAATCTGCCACAATACATTTATCAAAGACCAAAACATGGCTGCCCGACACAATAAAGTTTTTGTTTTGTCCAGCTTTGTCTTCCTTTCCTTACAAAAATGCCCCAAAGGACCCTCTAGGAATTGCACCCTGAAGTTTCATGTTCAAGCTACAGTAGCTTTAACTCCTCAATATCTGCAATTTGGGCACAAGCAAAAACAAATCCTGCTGCTGACAGAATAAGTGCTGAGGGTTGTCTGGCCAACTCTAAAAAATACTCGACAGACGGGTCATGAGAGACCGTCTGTGGTTTTACTCCCATACAGTACAAGCTCTGGAAAAAGTCATCATGTTACTGAGAGCCTCCATAAACTGAGCTAAAAATGTCTAAAACAATTAAACTTCACCCACTTAATTATCAGCAATGGTTTTAGGTCATTTTTGCCAACTGTACTCTCCCTGCTCACTAATGGATGTGTTCAGACGTTCATTAGCTAGACAAAAGTTTCTTTACACACACACACACACACACACACACACACACACACACACACATATATATCCTTTACAGATCACACATCACACATTATATAACACTATATACAACACATTATACTTTATGTATGCTTATGACTTATATATTTACATTTACATTTAGGCATTTAGGAGACGCTTTTATCCGAAGCGACTTACAAGGTGCGGAAACAAGGAAGGGAGATATTATATATTGGAATACATACTGTATAAAGAATATATATAAATATGTACACACACACACACACACACACACACACACACACACACACTGTTCATATCTTACATAACAGTAAGTGCCCCTGATAATAGTGACTAAACGGTGACTAACACCTGATGCAAGCCTGGCCTTTATTTTGTGGGTCAGCCCTTTACTGTCCACATGTAATGATGTGGACTGGACGCTCGGCTGTTCTTTCCATAGCCACGTCTGGAAACTTCAGGCTCACCTCGACTCAACAATAAAGGGAAATCATCAGATGAGAGCACAAGGCTTCACTGAGGTCACTCAACACATGCAAGCAAACACTCACAGAATCATTTCCACGGCAGACCTCGATCTCTCCCAGAACCTCCGAGAGCACTGCAGGGAACGCCACAGAGGTGATCGATCAAGCGCATCCCAGGACAAAAACATCTCCCTGGTTTAGCTAACGTCATTCGAGGGTCTCCTGCTGCTTCTCAGGCTGGGTTTCAACTTGGGCATGTGGTCCTCATAACGTTACACTGCCTCCCACAGCGAGAAAACTCACCCAACAGGTACAGTCGAATACCATTATTTTAAAGGCAACACAAAAAATTAACAGCAGTGAAGTTAGAACAAGTTATTTTGTACCGACTTGTGAAGAGTAACTCTAATTGTGAGCGGTTTCATTTACTCAATGAAGTGCTGGATTTGGTGTTAGTTTGTACGAAAAGAACAGGTATATTTATACTCCTGGTGTTAACACAAATTTAAAGATCTTTAAAGTCAAGTCCCAACATTTAATTCCGTTGACTTTGTAAAACTAGTATTAGACTATGTATTATTATTATTATTATTATAGGTTTTATTGGCTGGGAATCTATGACAGCCTCAAAAGTTATACAATTTTGGCCCACTAATATGAGTGGGCCGAATACTTCTCTGACCAATTTTGGGGTCTTCTGCTAAAACACTTTAGCGGCACTATTTGCTTTAATTTCTTGGATTGCTTTGTTCAGTCGCTTTGCCAGTACAAATTATAACTATGACCACAGCTAGCTAATTTGTTTATACAAACGTGTAGGAACATATTACATCAAAAATATATACTAGTCAAGTGATTTTTAAATTGTATGGGAGTGTCCTCCTATCCAAATTGGTTGTTTATGTTTAGAAGTAAAAAAAACCATGAATATCTATTAATTCTAAGCCAGTCAAGCACTGAGTCATGATCCTCACCTTCAACAGACAGAGTTAAAAACCCTGCTGAGATAATTCATTCCAGACATTACTACAGAAGAGAACTCTAAACAAATAACAACATTTACCAAAAACGTTGCATGAGTTAAACACTTTGGGAGGGGAATAAATGAGGCATTTCAATAACCTTCTTGTAATTTACAAAATATGCTTCTTTCTTTTTGCCTGTTGTAAACAGATCAAAGGAAAAACAAACTAAACCATGATGTCACCACAGACCTGGATGATACTGTCTCTACTTGTGTTTTTGGGAGTGCAGGTACTTGCTCAAGATTACGAAGATGACAATTTTGAATACGAGACAGAGGACGACTATTTCCCACAACTTCCTCGACTGTCTGTACCTCAGCCTGACTATGATGCCCAAGTCACGTATTCCCATGAATGTGCCAGCGAGTGCTTTTGTCCCCCGTCTTACCCCTTTGCCATGTACTGCGACCATCGCAAACTCAAGGCAATTCCCAACATCCCAGGACACATCCTGCACTTGTACATTCAGCATAACAACATTGAATCTATAACCGCAAAACCTTTCGTTAATGCCACATCCTTGAGGGACATCAACCTGAGCTACAATAACCTCCAGTCATCAAAAGTGGATAAAGATGTCTTTAAAACACTCAAAAACCTTCTCCAGCTACACCTTGAGCACAATAACCTGGAAGAAGTACCTTCTCCCTTGCCAAATACTCTTCAAAGGCTTCATCTGAGCTTCAATAAAATTTCAAAGATACATGCTGATGCTACACGAGATCTTACGAAACTCACAGCGCTGGATTTGTGTAGCAACAGATTAACAGATGCCAGCATTAAAGGGAAGATCTTCTCTGGCCTGACCAGCCTCATGCAGATCAATCTGTGTAGCAATAAGTTAAAGTCCATGCCAGGAGACCTACCAGAATCTCTTCGGCAGATAACGCTGGACAACAACTCAATCTCCTCCATACCTGAGGGCTACTTCAAGAAGACTCCCAATCTTTGGTCCCTCCGCTTGTCACACAACAAATTAAAATCCGTTCCATACAATGTCTTTAACCTGTCAAGACTGATGGAGCTTCATGTGGACCATAACCAACTCTCCAAACCATTTTTTATTCCCAGGACCCTGGAACATCTGTATCTCCAAAACAATGACTTTAAGGGTAGGTTCACACTCAAAAATAACCAACATTAATAGTTTATAATCTTGTAAATATTTTGTTCAGTTTTATCATGTCCCAAAACCTGGAAATGTTAGCATTGTCCAGGAGTTCCTTATCAGTTTCTAGAATAGCAATTTTCTTGAAATAGTTCAGTGCTTTAAGCATAAATTACTACAAAAGTTCTACAGTTCTTGTACTCATGGTACTCATATTTGAAAAAAAAAAAAATTTTTAAAACCCATATACAATTCCAGAGGGAACCCACTTTACATTAGCAAACCTTCTAGGCTGGCCTTCAAAGTCACATTTCTAATGGTAATAATGTGTGTTAAGAGCTCCTGATGGCTTCTTCTGTTTGTAGATTTGAATGTTTCTCTGATGTGCCCATCACTGGACTCTGGCAACACCAACATGCTAACCTACATCCGTCTTGACAACAATAAGCTACAAGGACCAATGGACTACTCTGCCTACAGGTGCTTCCCCAGGATGAGGATGATATTTTATGGAACCCAAAGGAAGACTGATGACGATGACTATGAACTTAAAAAACATGAGAAACCTAACCTACCAAAAGAGCATACAAACCTGCTGACAGATTTGACAGCCTAAAGCATTTGTCTGCATTACTCAACTGCACTTCAGTATATATACATTCTTGCAATCCTATACTCAAAAAAGGTTCTTAATAGGTTCTTCACAGCGATGCCATAGAAGAACCATTTCTGGTTCTCCAAAGAACAATTCAGTCAAAGTTTCATAACAGAACCATTTATTTCTTACCTGTTTATAAAGAACCTGTTTCTACTACAAAGAACCTTTTGTAAAACAGAAACAGGTTCTGTGAATGTTTAATGTTTTCTTTTGGAACCATACAACCAAACTTGTTCTTCTACGGCATCATGAAGCATCTTTTTAAGAGTGTAACAGATAACAGCTACTCCATTTTCGTTTTTAGTTTGCAAAATGCTATTGCACCTGGTCCCAACATAAAGCCAAAAGTACAACAAATAACCCTTTTGCTATTAGCATGTTAACAAGGTGGTAATGCTAACAAGTCATTTAATAAAAAAGAGATATATAGTCTGGTTTAATACAGTCTGATGTGAAAAGTTTTTAAACTATGCTGTTTAAAGTGACAACTTGCATGTTTAAAAAAAGTCATGTTGTAAAATAACTGCTTTAAAAATGAATCAACGGCTTAATCAACCAAAAATGCTGAAATTTTAAATGACAAAGGTTTTAGGTACGAAATAATAGTCAAAAGAGAGTTTTGCACTTGACAATTTCCAAGATACAAATAAAATAGTTCTATATGTAGACATCAGAATAAAAGAAATTCTAGCTCTTTAGTGTAGATTAACTTTCAAATACTTTCTAAATCAAGTCTCTAAATCAAGACAAAAACGATGGGGAACTGTATCAGCACTGTAAAAACATTTCTTAGTATTTGGCACTTTTCCCAGTACAGTACATTTTTACAGGTTGATATAATTGCTAACACACCTGTAAAGTTATTCTCTGTGGTCTTATTTCCATCTCTTGCATGTTTACTTCATGGGGCCCATTTCATTTTGGGTTAAGGTGCAGAGGCACATGTTTCCTCTTAAACATGTTTTCCTTAATCTCCAAGTGTCTGTTTTATAGAGGAGCTCTGGTTTGCTTTCATAATTCATTTTATTTATGTTTTCAGTGAAATGTTTCAAGGCAAACCTGTAAAACACACTAAATAGTTGCTGGAAAAACAAACTGTTGAGACTGCCTGAAAATGATTAATCACCGTGGAAGATGGATGACTATAATCAAAGAATGTTAAAATTGGGCTTCTGCCGTACCTGTCACAAGGCAAGATCTGCAGCATTTGTGTCTTTCCACAATTTCTCCTGCATTTCTGAGAACTGTACAGATGAATTAGTACAAACCAGAGCTAAAACAGACAAACATGCCACCTCAAATTCCTTACTCATTAACATACATCAAATACTGAGCTAAAGCTCCAAGCAGACAGAGAGAGAGAGTGAGAGAGCTCTCTCCCGTCTTCTGCTTTGCATCTTTCTGAGCCAAGCCAACCACAAACACGGCCCACTGCTGCGGGCGATGCAGTGGTCTGATCATCTCAGATGGGAATGTGAAGGGTTAACGTCGGTTTCATAAACTCCCTCTTAAGGATCTCTTCTGGCAGCCTGTGGTGGGGCTTAAAAATCTTGATTTGACAGATCACATTTTACTCTAGGCACAGAGAAAATAGCCAACCACCGCTTGCACGGCGCTCGTGCTCTTTAACGCAACAGAACGCAACCCAGAGTCTTCAGACAAAATGTGGACGAGGGTGAGAGTGTTTATTTCGGCAGTGGTGTTGGGCTCTTGGGTGCTCTTAGCATCTGGTGCACACCATCACTCTCACCATCACCACAAACAACTGGAAGTAGCACTTACTGAAGAACTCAATCAAGGAGCTTGGAGAAATGAGGTAAACTTTGCTTTATCTACCTTTTTTTTTAAAAAAACAAGCACACAGAACAAGTCTGAGTGATGTAGTATTCAGTGATTCTTCTGTGTTTCTTGTCCTGATTTTTGCTCATTTCAAATTCAGTTTAATTCTTCATATTTAAAGATTCAACAAAATCATATGATGCTTCATATTCAAGACATAAGACGCAATAAAATTCAATGTAATCAATATGAATAAAAACTCTTGCATGCAATAAACATGTATTCTTTAATTTAAACAGACTAACCTGTGTACGCACTAATTAACAGATTGCTAAATATTATGATTGTATATCATTTTTAGCACCCTAAATCATTTTCAGTAAATAACTACATTATTAGCCACAATACAATATTAAATCAAAATCAAATTCATAATTCATAACTAGCTCATTTGCTCATCTAAAATGTAACAAGCAATTTAAAACACAACCCTTTTAATCACCTTTCAAGTAAGCCAAGTTATCAATTTAAAGATGCGAATTTAATAAGATGTTAAACATTTACTGTAAAATTACTGCTATTCAAGTAAACATTATTAATTGAGAGCCCTTTCTAAATTAGAGAAGGACCCAACAGCTGCCTTGTGGAATCCCCCTGATTAGTCAGCAATCTGTTCTGGAGGAGTTCCTTAGGGCTTAAATTCTCCCACCCACAGCTTCACACTAACTGACAGGGTCAGACACTCACAGGCCGTTTTAACAGACGGCCTGGAGACATGCAGGTTTGGACAGATGCTTAGATCCGGGAGTGCCATCCAAACAAGCCAAAGGAGATTACAGTTTTTTGTGATCAAGATCTTCATGGATTAGTTCACCAAAAAATAAAAATTCTGTCATCAGTCACCTAAACACTTTTGATGATCCGCATTCCATAGATCACAAAAGGGGAAAGAGTTAATAAAAGAGTATTTAGGGTTTATAAAGGACATCAAAGCATTAGAAAAAGTATAACAAATAAGACCCATATGGCTTGTGAATGGAAAGTTATCCGTAAATATTGACTTTGACTTGTTTTGTACACAAAGCTATCATTTGTCTCTTGTAAACTTGGAAAACAGCACACAAGCTGTATACACCACGTTTATGATATTTTACAGTATTTTTGCATGTAAAAGAGCAACAAGTATTGTTATGGTTCACGAAAGAACTGAACCATAACATTAGCCCACAAAGTCCACAAAGTCTTTAAAAATGAGATTTAACAGTCACTTGGCATTCAACCTGAATGTGGCATTCTTGTTAAGCAACCAAAAGCAGCAATTATTGTCACATTTTACAGAGATCAGATGACACTGCGCTGCTGCTTGCCGATGCTCCAGAAGACTCCACCCCAGCACCACCTGTGGGGGATCCATCAGGTAAAGAACTGCTGATCTGAGAACTGCTGATCTCACGAATCTGAGAGGAATGAGTGATTTGCTTCTTTTAATGTTGCGTGCAGACGTATGAGGTGCTAAGGGAATATAAGAATGTGTGTGCAGCCGTCCACAAGTTTCACAAACTTGAAAATGTGCCAGTTTTGAAAGACGTAGTTCCATATGTTCCAGATCTTCCAACCTGTCTACTGTGTGTGTGTCTAACTGGATCTGTCTACTGCGAGGAGGTCGACCCAGATATGACATCAGTGCCTGCTCTGCCCAAGGAGACAAACTACCTCTATGCTCGGTACAACAAGATAAAAAAGATAACAGCCAAAGATTTTGGAGATATTGGTGAGTTCTTCCTGTCTTGACCTGTTCTGACGTTCTTCCTGACTGCCCTCTTTCTATGTGAGAACAGTTCTTACAACTCTTCAAAGCCAACTTTTATTTATTCTGAAATGTTTCCAAATGTCACAAACACAATTTATGTTTCAAAGTGATCGCAAGGGATTGAAAGTTCTTCTCTTATGTAAAGACACTGATGAAATTTATGAACCGCAACGTTCTACAAAGCATGTGTTGACAAAAACTTGGACATGTGTTACACTACTCTGACAAAAGAAGAACGTTAGCTAGGGCCCAGTCTGTTTTAAAACTTTTTTGGAGGTCCTCATGCATTAAAGCTACTTTTAAAACACAACAATGTCTTCCCATAAACAAAAATGAAAACAGACCACCTCGGCTAACAAAAAGACCTTTCAACAGCACAAATACACACACACACGTTCAGCAAGTTCAAGAACGTAACCAAATCCCAGCTAATAGGGAACATTCTCAAAACATTGGCTAACATTCTCTAAATATTCTCTCAAAGTTATCAAAAACGTTTGTGCAGTATTAGTAGAACTTTTTTTACATTGTATATTATATAACAAAAATGACTTAAGTTGTTAGTGGAATGTTTTAAAAACACTGCAGAATTAAAAACATTTTGAATAATATTTTTATAACCAAGCAATATTGTTAATACAACATCTAAAAAAGTCATTTTTGTTACTTAATGGAAACATTGGGAAAATGTTCTTACAACCTAAAATTGATAGCTGGGATGGAAAGCAAGACGCTAGCAAAGTTACTACTGTCTAAATATCTGAAAATGATGCGATGCATTATTTATCTATTAAATGCTCTTCTGTCTATCTATTGTAGTGACTCTGAAGAGAATCGATTTCACTGGAAACCTGATTTCTGAGATTGAGGATGGTGCTTTTGCCAAGCTCACCATGCTAGAGGAGCTCTCACTAGCCGAGAATGCTCTAGTCAAGCTACCGATGCTACCAACGAAATTATTCTCCTTTAACGCCAATCACAACAAACTAAGGACCAAAGGCATTAAAGCGAATGCTTTTAAGGTAAACAGCCATGAATTACATAATGTCTCACGTTGTTCTACACTACCTGTTTGAAAACACTCCCAGCCTACACCTAAACAACCTTTTTTGTTGTTTACTGCTTTTCTAGAAGTTCTAAAGTGGGTTTGTTAAAGTCTTAAAAACAAAACCGTAAGGATTTTCAGTGTTAAAGCTGCAATCCGTAACATTTACCTCTCTATCGCCATTTCTGTCTAAAACAAAATTGCAGGTTACTTTATGCACTTGTCTGTATGTTGAAGTCAAACTGACTTCTCCCTGGAAATCAGCCCAAATGATAAATTATTAACTTACTGTTAAGAATCGAGGTAAGGTAAAGAGACCACCGATCTGTCATGCACTTGGACTGATTTTTGTTTATTTTTAACTATATGAAAGTTAAGCATTACAGCTTTAAGTTAAAACAAGACAAAAGAAATGATCATCTGACCTTCTACAGTCCTAACCTTCTCCTTTTCTTCCAGAAATTAAACAGACTGGCCAACCTCTATCTTGCCCACAATGAACTGGAGGCTGTTCCTTCCATCCCAGAAACCGTCCGCATACTTCACCTGCAGGTTAGACAGCTAAGAGTGTTTTCCATACTCACTACAAGACACCTCGACTCGACTGATAAAAAAAAAGAGTTCCCACACTTTATGACGTTCAATGGAATTCCATAACTGTGGAACTGCGGAAAACAAACAGACTATTTCTAGCAGATTGAAGAGGCACATAACTTATTCCCAAAAATGTATATTTACAACATAAATATTTTATGAATTCACTTGTATTCGATTCTGAGTATTTTCCAAGCCTGCAAATCATAATTTTAAAGATACGGTGACAATATGTCAGCCTCAAAAGCCATGCTGTTGTCTGAGCAGCAAACATCTTGAAATGAATATAGTTCTTTTTGTTTCTTCGTTTACAGAACAATAACATTTCGACGGTGAGCGTGGACACCTTTTGCAAGAGCAATAACACCTACTACATACGGCCCAACATGAACGAGATTCGTATGGATGGAAACCCCGTCATCCTGGCTCAGTACCCCAACAGCTTCACCTGCCTGCAGTCTCTGCCGATTGGGCGATACCAATGACAGACTAAACGAAATCAAAGATGAAACGCAATGAGATGTGCTTGGATTTCCACAGATAATGACTTAAACCGCGCTGGAAAAGTCATTAAATCTCCATGAGTGTACGACAGGGTAACGCCATGAGATCTTGTACTATATATATCAAATTATCTAACAGCTGCCCAACATGTTTCAAGTCACTTGATTTTCTTTTGATATCAACTTTGTAGCTGAACCTAAAACACAAATCTTAAAGAATAACTTCATTGTAAATAACCCCTGGAAGCTGCTGCTTAGTAAAATGTGAGTTCATAAAAAACTGCAGAGCTTCTAGTATTCCTCAGAACTCTGTGAAGTTCTGACACTTGTACTGTTAAAAGGTCTTTTCTCGGCTGAAATTACGAAGTCTGCTAACTTAATCAGAGAGTGGGAACCCATTTCAAGTTTGGTTCTGCTAGGATCCATGACAGCTGGACTTTCCTGACTTACCTTCTCTGAACTGTCTAATATTTATGTACTTTTTGTAATTACTATGTATGTTTGAATCAAACCTGACTAGACTGTACAGTTAAACATTGTATGAAATCAACATGCTATGTTTACTTTAGTTGTTCAAATACACCTTTTTCTAAGAACCTGGTTGTGGCTTATTTGCTTTTATCATTTACAACAGCACTGTTAGACCACAGACCAACAGCAGAAATAATGTGTGCAACAATAAAACTATAAAAAGACCAAAACAACTGTCTGCAAACCAATGAAACAACTGTGAGCCAATCAAACAAAAAAAAATGCACACAGAAAGTTCTGGAAAAACTGGGGTAATATTGTTCCATTTTATGGGCCAAACTGGCAGGAATTACAGCACAAGGGTCCAAACAAATAATGGAATGTTTTCCATACTGCTCGCTCCCAAACTTCATTCCCAAACCTTTCACTGTCACCAAGTCATGGAATTTGTTCCCGATTTGGCATTCAGCAATCGTTTAGATCTTATGAAAGTCTCGTGGAATACAGTCATTAATGACAGCCGAGTAATTTAAACCATGTAGGAAAACCTCACAAGACGATAAGTAAAATGTGAGAACTTAAATTTCCATGATGATGTTGTGAAACCTTCTAAACAATGAACTGTTAAGCTTTACATCATGTTAATGTGAGGTAATATTTTCAATAAAACTAATAAAACTAAGCTTTTTCATAATGGGGGTTCCTGGCTTGGCTGAGGGTCTGGGTGGGGGGTCCTTGGTCTGTAAATGTTGCACACCCCAGGTCCAAATCATCATAGATTTATGACCCTTAGAGTAGAGAGTAATATAAAAAAAATCTAAAAATTTTCATAAACATGTTCCAAACCCACAGATTTCACATTTGATCATGTTTTTTCCACGTG
The DNA here is from genome assembly GCA_036877525.1 of Chromobotia macracanthus. Classification (NCBI taxonomy): domain Eukaryota; kingdom Metazoa; phylum Chordata; class Actinopteri; order Cypriniformes; family Botiidae; genus Chromobotia; species Chromobotia macracanthus. Next base: position 2,530,128 of record JAZGTH010000033.1, on the reverse strand, counting down.
TCCACATGAATTTCATATGTACTAACACAGATGTAAAATATGCACTATTGGAACATTTTTGTGTGAAACCCATGGAAAGTGCATGTGCTTTTCTGGAGGGGTTGTATACCTTAATTAACAGCCCAATTCCTGGTTGGTTGAGATCCATCCTGTTTTTTTTTGTGGACTGTTACTTGAAAATGTTGAAATGTTTTCCATCTCTTCTCACATCTCTGAGATATTTTGTGTCCTCCACTCTGAAAACAAAAAAAATATGTTTACTACATTACCATCAGAGGTCACCTGACATCGTGTTGCTAACTTTGATGGATTACACACAGCTAGTTTAATTACACACAGATTTACACTGTTCTCAATTATTAATTCAAGAACACAACACTAAAAATTCCCACCTCAAAGTCAACATTTAAGATACATCATAGATTATAAAAGAATAAACTGTGTATTTCTGTTTAATCCCCTTTACAGGCTGAAGTTACGAGACATTTTGAGATTTTTCCATAGATTTACCCGGGGCCCAAAAACTGTGGCACAGGACGCAGCTTTCCATGACTCTCGACTCTCATCTGAAAGGCCGATGTTGTAATGAGTGATGGAAAAACCGTAAGTCTCTCAAAACTTCATAGAATTACTCAAAGAGTAAAGACAGCAGCTTAAACGGCAAGAGTTGGAATTAAAGGTTCCCTGAAAATATCTAAACACCAGCCAATGAATGGAATCCTTTCCATGTAGTCTGTCATATGGCTTACATTTCTTGGACCTGAGTGAGCTGAAAGTTTACAAACAATAATCAGGCAACTGGTTTGACTGACGTCTAACACTGTTTAAATGAAACCACAGACAAATTACCCTCATTGGTGGACCTCATTTTACACCGTGAGCAATTTCCATCATATGCGATTTTCAGATTTGTTGATTGGGGACCTTGAATCTGAAAAAGTCATTTTAAATTAGGCTTTTTTAGACCGACTAATGGCATAGGCATAGAACCAGAAAAGGTTCATCCAATCATTGCATTTGGACTGATGCAATGGTTGGATGTCCTCCTTGCCTGTCAAGTACTTCCACACATTATTGAAGGAGGCGTGGCTTTTGAGATCATTCTGAATGGAGGGCAGGATCTTGTGCTTTCAAAGCTTGGTTGCTATTGCTAGCCTCTCCAAAACTGCCCACTCTGCCTTTAACAACGCTGCTGTCAACAGGCAAATGAAACAAAACGCAACTGAAACAAGATCATTAACAAGAGAGACACAAGGCAAATCTGCATCATATATTTACATATATAACATACATTTAGTTTCCAAAAAGAATATCGAATGAAAAAGAGCTACTGTATTAAGTAATACCAGTAATTATAAAAAATTGAGGTTTTAGCTCTTCAAAATCATCTTAATCTTAATTTGACTACAAGGGTGCTCATAATTCTTTCTACATGGAATATGAAGGTTGTAAAATACATCTTTCTGAAATTCAGAAACGCACAGACAAAGGTGAGAATCATTATCGCCAGTATTTTTCCAACTCTCTCTTGCCAGGACTCACTCTCAGACCAGACAATATGATCCAGATGTACATTTAGCGACCAGAAAGTTGGCTGTAGTTTAGAAAAGGGCCCATACAAATCACTGCCAAACAGCAGCCAGGGAGAAAAATACCTCTGACTGTAATTTGTCTTCTTAGCCAAAAATTACTGTGAATACACAAAACTGTAGAACATACCATGTCTTCAGAAAAACAACTCTGAACAAATTTACGAGTAAACGCCCACCAAAAATAAAGATCACTACAAAGGCAGCATACCTAAGTAGTCTGTACAATGTGTCTACTATATTCCAAGTCCTTCCAACGATCTTGGAGAACAATTGCTTAAACCTTGTTTATAACTCAAACTATTAAAGTTAACCTAAACACTCCAAAGTTGCAGGTTCGTATCTCTTTAAAAGTTAACTTTAACTGCGCAACATCATCTAAATAACCTAAACTTCTAATGTTCTCACAACGACTGTGTTCTCAGTGGATGATGGAGACTTTGATGGGAAGTGTCATGCTGTACTTCTCCAAATAATAAAAGAACACCAAACTGTACTCCAGACAGCATGAATGTTGCAGAGATGAAACAACCAATTTACCTAAGAAAACAATGGCTTTCATCACTGAGGCTTCCGGTGGAGTTCAGTTTCAAAGTCTGACCCAGTTCAGAGTGACCGGAGGTGGTCCACATGTTCAGTTTTTACAGAGCACACACTGTGGGGTGCTGTTGGCCATTACTGCCTTACTAGTGCCATTTGTTGACAGTTTAATGAGCGGGACATGTCACGGTCCGTCAACACGGCACCTTTTAACATTAAATCCACACATCATTATGTTGGACACTGCGTTCTTCTGGATTCACATGACTGAACCTCATTACTGAACCAGCAGAAGAACCGGCTGAAGTTTAGAAAGAAGGATTACGCCACCAACATGGTGTTGTACCACAAAGACAGAAGAGAACCAAACATCAATGTAATGATAAAAGAATATGATAAAATATGAACTTGACTAAGCAGAACAAACTTTAAGTACAGGACAGAACCTCACAAAACAAAACAGAATAGTTCAAAACATAACAGAATACTACATAACACAAGCATAGAGAATAAAATATATTACAATACAGAGCAGAACATAACCCTGCAGAACAAAACACTACAGAACAGAATACAACAGATCAAAATGCAATCGAATACAATAGAAAAGAATAGTGGAAACACTATGGAAACAGATATGGACCACATGGTTAATGATCATAGACTTTTATTTTGGCTTCAATCATTGCATGTAGAAACAAAACATTTCAGCTGCAAATACAACTGAAAACTTTGAGGGAAAACGTCAAACTGCACAACAATGCTCTTTTTGTACAACACTGGAATATTTTGTGCGTATCTGGCTTTTTGTTTGAATACTACTTCAGTTTCAGGAGCATATCGTAGTCAATCAGTCTGTCAGAGGTGAGGTCTACCAGGTGTTCATCCCTCCATAATAACACGTCCACAATGCGAAAATCAGATCGCATCTGATACCCTGCCAAAATGAGTTCCCATGTACACAGTGTTTTTCTTAAATGTGTTTGGTCACGAGTGTAACGTAAAGCAGAAAACTCTTCTGTGGTGTCTGGAAATGCACTTGCCCGAAGTTTACTCACACTTTTGACTGTATGTTGTGTAACTCTTTATGCGACTTGATTTTTCTCCAGAAAGGGTTTCTGAATAATCAATCATCGATCTATCTTTAGATCAAATTTCTAAGGACTTACACCTACCTTAATAACCTTAATAAATGATTGTAAAAGTATTAAAATATCACTCTACCTGGACACAAATTCAGAGCAATCATTCAATTCAGCTCCTGCAAAAGACACAGAGAGTTATACAGGGTATCACCTTCTATAACTTTTACATGATCTGCTTTTATGCATTTAATCTATTAACTGTCAATGAAACAGAGGCCTTACAGGAAATTTCCATCTCTTCCGAATAAATGTGTTTCAACTGATAGATCACACCGCAAAGGTTGTGAGTTCGATTCCCACGACACACACGTACTGATAAAATACGTAGACTTACGAAGACTTCACAGAAACAAGAGGAGTTGAAATGAATCAAGGGATCGATCACATTTTGTTCACACTGAACCTGAATCCAGTTTCAGTATCTGGTGTTCTACACTTGTTTCCAAACAAAGCTTCAGTATGCTGAATCAATCTGTAAGCTTGATCACACTGCCCTCTGCTGTTCAGTGTAAGTATTGCAGTACTGCAGACAATGTTTAGGGAATAATGTCTACACTTAAAATCTGAAATATATATACACCTGCCATATTTATGAAGACAAATGTTAATTGTATGTTAATTATATATACACCTGCCATATTTATGAAGACAAATGTTAATTGTATGTTAATTATATATACACCTGCCATATTTATGAAGACAAATGTTAATTGTATGTTAATTATATATACACCTGCCATATTTATGAAGACAAATGTTAATTGTATGTTAATTATATATACACCTGCCATATTTATGAAGACAAATGTTAATTGTATGTTAATTATATATACACCTGCCATATTTATGAAGACAAATGTTAATTGTATGTTAATTGTATGTATGTTAATTGTAAAGTTTGAAATGCGTTATTTTGTCGTATTTTGAGTTTTGACGGATCAAATGAAACCATGAAAAAATCATTTTTTCTGTATTGTATGAATAAATATGTCGATATTACGTATACACGCAACTTATAATGATGTTAAATGAGTATTTTTGTTAAAAAAATGAACATATTTTTACTAACTTTTTGCACGACACCGGGCTGATTCAGTTCCCGCGTCGACCTGGAGCATACCAACTGAGACCTGCAGGGGTGCACCGCAACGCCAAACTGCTTAAAACCTCTACATGCGTACATTAATAACATTACCGCGACTTTCAGTTATCATTAATTGTCATGTTTTTATGGGTATAAATATAATAAATTAGCAAATTAGGCAAATTTTGTTGTTTGACTACTTTGCATATTTACCAATGCAACCTACGTCACTTGACGCGACTCACAAATGATGACGTAAAAACTCCGCACGAATAATGAAATATTCTTCACCTTTAAATCCATCATTCTGCTGCAATGAAAATATTTACCCTTAAACACGACTTACAACAGAGAATAAGTCATCAGAAAGCAACGATAATAAATGAAAGCTACCATGACCTATTCTTGTTATCCGTTTTTAAACCATTTTTCTTTCTTTGGGAACAAAAGCATAATGCATGCATGTGTATTATGAATAGGTTACCAAAGGGTTACCAAAAGCAGTGTGACATCAAGTGTGTGTGTGTTTCAGAGGAACCAGGAATGATCTGCAGAAGAATCAAATGGTCAAATAGTCAAATGGTGACGTATATCAAATCATGACGTCATCATTCATCATTTCGTATATTAGAGCAATTCTGCACAGGCGAGATTGAACATGTTATCATAACATGAAGATACTGCCTTCTGTGTCGTAAAAAAACACAGAGATGCCATTAAAACATCTAATGGCATCACTTAAAACCTGCATTGTATTAACAGGTTTATACAGAAAGGTTTTCAGGTAAGTTACAGGATCATATTGCCTATTAAAATGGTTGCATTCATATTCTGCGGTTCACAGCTGTAATTTCTGGCCCAAAATAACAAATATTCACCTTCATTTGCGTGATCACACACGTTTATCTTGGGAAAAATAAATGTTAATTTGTACCACTAGGGGGTGGTGTGGTATTCCTCATCCTGGGCATTTGTTTTCATTCTACATGTGATCCTGTTTTCTGAATCCCATCAGCCCACAGAGCAGTTGTTTTGGAAAACTGAAAAGATTTCTTAAAGAGCAAGCAAATACTTTAACTGATTTATATAAAAAAAGCAGTTTTGTGTCGTTTAATAGACATTTGCAGCTCGCTGTAGTTTCAGACATGGGATTTTAACAGTGTGATGTGTGAACAAACATCAAGACAAGCCTGTGTGTGAAAAAAAAAAGTGTTTCGACATCATAACTTTCTGCTAGATCAAGAAGGATCTTCTGTCTGATCTTAGTTGCAACTCTGGTAAATATAACTGATATCTGACCCCTAATGTTTGCTCTTCGCAATATCTGCAGACTTAAGCAGTTTCCACTAACTGCTATGAAAGATTAGCTAGGTTTAGCAACAACTTTAAATATCTTTGATTTATTATTACTTTACACAGGCCTAAGTGTGCAAAAGATCCAGAAGATTATAAGGTTGGAAAGCTGCATCCACGCACACACACACACAAGTTTGAGAAAACGTCAACTTTTGACACATATGAGATATGTGGGCCCAATGCAGCAAAGACAATTTGGAAACAGACCCCTGACAGCCAAGCTGTGTTTCACCGACTGGGTTAAACTAACAATGGTTCAACCATTGAACAACGCAGCACATTTGTGGGTCTGAGCTGTACACATGCACACTGTTTCTGTGCATAACAGGACGCTGCGGTTTCCCGTTTCACTGTGATGTCACGGCTGCTGTCTGTAGCTCATGAAGGAGAAGGACAGCTGCTCTGCTGTGACATCATCTTACGAAAACTGATTCTGCCACTGTTTTCTGTTGCTAGGGAATTTAGAAATCCCTTTTCTAATCATAGACGATTAGCATTTGATTTGAGAAATGAATCCGGGATGATAAAAGGCTCTAAAATGTATGAAGTCTGACCGTGACCGTCTTTGTAGTGATGCTGCAACACCAGGGTGTTGCTATGCGGTTGCAAATGTGTTGCTTGCTGGGACGATTATATTTAAGCCTTCAGATCAGCTTATTGGTTGCTAGTTCTTTAAAGTGCCAGTATAGATGTTTTCTAAAGAAATCGAGAATAAAATGTCAGTCTTCGAGCTTTATAAAGGTGTGACACCAAATTATTTTTGGTTCCCACTGGACCCTCTATTTAAAGCAGATCTGAAATCTTACAAAGTCTCAGGTACTTGGGATGACAGTGACACTGAAGTAAACCAAACAATTTCATAAATACATGAATACAAACGTTTCAGCAGCCTGTCTGACGGAAATAAACTGTTAAATGCTGATGTGACAGTGGGAGTTTGATTTCAAATGAAATGAATGCCTGCTATTAGAAATGAAATATTTACTATTACCTCATAACATTTCTCACCGTGTGATAAGCCTGTTGCTAACACTCGACTCTAAAGGCCCGACCAGAAGATCAGCTCTTCCCCCCGGATGTCACGCACGTGTCTCAGATTGTAAACAGAGGGGTTTGTGGGTAAAACCTACACAACATTGCATTGAAATGCTTCGGACTGCATGTTCTTATATTTGTTGTGTTTAAAGAAAAGCGACAGAATCACCCCAAACCTTTGCTACTCATCTAACGTCTCAGCTGTGTCTCATATGTCACCCTTAGAGACAGCCGATAACTATAAGACAAAAGTCTCACATTTTTCATTGGATTCAACACTGTCAGAATCTATTGTAACAAATGCTAACAGAATCCATCTTGCGTAAGACTTCTACATGCTTTGCAATAATCCACTATTCTGCGTTTACTCTTTGAAAAACATCTCAGAAGTCAGTACTTTTCCATTCTTGAAGGTCTTGTGTGTTTTTCAGGCCCCAAACACTCCGCCCTCTGTTTCACACATCCCACCCCTTCTGGCTCTTCTGACTTATGAGGGCACTTGTTTGGCTCAGTGATCATCTCCGTTTCTTTTCAGCGCAGCAGCTCAGATATCATCAACACCTTGTGTGATTGGACGACGATCATATGAGGGACGGTCATCAACGGCCATTTTAAAGGCTTCTTGCTGTCTGATTGGCTGTCTGTTTCCTCGGTTTATCATGTTAGTGTGTCAAGGCAAGAATGTACACAGTCTGTTTTTTTGGCTCAAAATATCTCTCTTTTGACCCATGTATTTTTGCAAAAACAGTACTAGACAAAATGGCACTAAAAGGCAAAACGGGCACTAAAAGATTAAATGAAAAGGGAAATAGGACAGTGTTGAATAAAGTTAAAATGAGCAACATTCCAATATGCTTGTATATACAGGTTGGGTTTATTAGCTCAAGGGTTTTAACATGATTTAAGGGGTGTGCCGCCGTGCGGGTGTGACCTGCTGCAGTCAAAGTCAGGACAGCAAAAAGTGTCTTAGCTTCAAGTTTCATTCTTTGATTTTGTGTTCGCTTGCTGATTAATGGACATTTGTTTACCTTAATGTAAAGGCTCCACAAACAGGAAATGTTCTCTGAACGTTAGTTAATGTTCTCTCAAAGTTATCAAAAAGGCTGTTGCAGTAACATTAGTTAAACGTTTTTTCTAACGTTATATATCATATATTTAAAAACATTATTTTTAACGTTTTAGTGGAAGATTTTACAAACATTAAAAAATATAAAGTGTGAATAATGTTCTGATAACCAAGCAATTTTAAAACGTTAATTTAAAGTCTACAAACTGGACATTTGGGACGTTCCTAGAAAAAATAGTTAAATCTTAAATGTTCCTTTTTCATTTTCGTCATATTTTAGTTGTACATTTTTCAAAATGCTCCAACTTTATTTCAAGGCTTGGCTGTGCTTTATTGGCCCAGAAATGGTCCACATCAACTCTACATTTATGCATTTTTAATTTTCTGCGCACTTGAAATTTCTGTCAGTTCACAGACACAAAGGAAAGCTGTTGCAGCCACAATTTGGTGTGTTTAAAATAATTCTAGCAATCACAATGAATTGTCCATTTCCTGTGGGCAGTACAACAAATTACAGATGCGTCATTTAAAAACACCTAAACGTATAGAGAAATCACCTCAACACTTTTCATATCGTCAGAACGCTTCCTAGAAATCAAAACCTGTTTATTTAAAGAAGTGAAAATGACACTGTATTGACATCAGCAGGGACTGCAGTACAGAAAAAATGTGCCAAGGGGAATATTGAAAAAGGCAGCCGTGACATCAACACATTCACTCCGGATTTGTGCAGAAAGAAATATGAATGTTTTATGCTTCATTTGATGTTTTGTTTGTTTCAAAGGATATGAAAAGTCTTTTAAAGACAATCTGAAACAATGACAGAGACAATAAGAAGATCAGATTTAACAGAAGGATCAATCATTTGTTTCATATTCTTTCCTAAGAAGAAACACATTGTGTTTTCTTGTGTTGTGCATCATGACAAAACAGCTCCATTCCTAGGAGCCCAGTGCTTAAACCATTCCCGACGGACAGAGACGAATACTTAACTAATAACAGGGCCACTTCTGGAAGAAGATTGGTTCTTTATTGTATGTAGGTGGTTCTTTATTGTTAGAATCGTCTCTGAAGGAGAGGATATGATTTAGAGGAGGTGTTAAACATGCATTGCCTTCTGGGCTGTTAATAGATTAAGCTTTCCTTTCTGCAAGAGGATGGGAGAGAGAGAGAGAGAGAGAGAGTCATTTGGGATTGAATGTTCTTATATCATTATCTCTCTGAATAATCCTGTTTAGAGCGTCTTAAGCAGCAGGGGGAAGGGCACAGAACCACATTCCCAGCTAACAATGTTAGCTTGTGAGAACGTTTCCCCAATATTTCCATCAAGTAACAAAAACGTTGCATATGTTATTTATGTCCAGTTTTTAGACGTTTTATTCTCTTACATTTTAAAAGAATTAACTTCTACACTTCTACTTTCTGTTTCACAAAAGGTTCTTTGTAGTGAAAAAGGTTCTTTAGAATATTTTGAAAGGTACGAAGGAAATGTTTTTAAGAACCTTTGACTGAAAGGTTCCTTGGGGAACCAAAAAGGGATCTTCTATGGCATCGCAGTAAAGAACATTTTGTAGCTTTCTTTACCTTTTGTATGTTTAAGGAGTGTAACCTAAACCGTCTTTGTTTGTCTTGTTCATTTTTTAAAAATTTGGGGTTGTCAGCAGAAAATAATTGGTAGCATTTGCTCATACTTAAGTATGATTAAACATACAATGCAATGTCAGCTAGTCACAGCAAAGCACACAATACCCTTTAACCATGACTATATTCACAACACAGCCTTGAATTTTTTTTATTGCGTAACATCAGTAACTTTGTTTAATATTAACTTTTGAAGAACCATACAGCCAACTTAAGAATAACATTGTGGAAATGGTTCTTCGGCTGAGCGTTCTTTGCTGAACCTAAGGAGAACGTTTCAGAACGTTTGTTTGGAGTGTGCACACGATCTATGACGCATAGTTTTGGTGGAGCACAAGTGCGTCATGTTGTGACATTAAGTTAGACTTGTGAGGTGTTGATAACCAGCTCGGCCTGTCAAACTGTTCTGAGTCAAGCTGACAGGCCTCTGATCCTACATGTCATGACGTGTCATTAAAGTTAAAGCATAACAGGGCGATATTGTATGCATCTACCATGCTAAATTCACAACACGGATAACAGATTTGGTTCTATAGTGAGAACCGGCCTTCAAGAGGAACCCATCCCCCACAAGCATACACTTTAGCCCTGAACTGTTGCTTTAACAGACAGCCGGGCATTTAAAGGTATATCGCCCATTTTCTTAGTTTGCATGTAGGAGTGCATGAAAAGTTTTTGTATTTTCTAACAAGTTATTACTTTACCAGTGCTTACATTCATTTGTTTGAAATCATAAGAGTAAAAAATAGCTTTGTCGGCATGCTTTCATGTGTTTTATGTGCAACCACAGTAAATTAAATGGCAACCCAATTTGCATATATATATGACCTAATTTTGGCTTGTTTGTAAAATGTTTGTTTGATTGTTTTAAGCACAGAGGTATCTCACAGCGATCTGTTGGATTAATGCATATGTGATCAAACGTTTACAGAAATGTATTCAGCTGATGTTTTAACCAAAGTGACTTACAAGGAACAAAAATACCAATATAAATGTGAAATTGGATAAATGGTCTGATCAGACATTAAAAAATAGTCTCTGTCCACTAAAACTTTCGACTTTTGAAAATATAAACATACAAAACCTGAAAGATAATAAGACGTAAAAGAGAACAAGGCTTGCGTGGAGAGCATGGTTTGATATTATCATAAGAATCTTGTGTTTACTAAAGCTCTAGTCTGTCAGTTAGCAGTCGTTGTCCTGTTTTTCCCCTCCTGCAATACGCTGCATCACATGATCAAGACTTTTTCTTCTGCAGAATTCGAATCTACCCTTATTTCACGGTTTCTGACACACTGGTATTGGGTAGGTGGCCAATGACACGCTATAACAAAGATTTTAGCTGTTATGTTAAAGATCTAGATTATGTTATGTTATTTTTAACATACAGAATGAAATATTATCAACTGCTTTGCTTATTGATTAACTCCTCTAGCAAGCTGAGGCTTGATAAGAAGCAGTAAGACATCGTTTCAAGCTCTGATCAAAGAGCAACTGTGTCTAGCTTGACACACATAAAGCAGCTAAATCCTGTACTTAGCATAGTATGAATTATCCTCCTAGTCAGTCATGAACACACCTTCATTACTGAATAGGAAACAGTGGAAGAATGATTTTTTGAATGACATCACGATGTAAGATTTAAGTTAACAGATTTACGTTTCTTTCACCCTGAAGTATAAAATGGTATTTGCATAAAAATAAAGCCTGTTTTAGGGGTGTTTTGCATTTTTGCATTATAATGTAACACAGAAAACCTCATTCCCATTATACTAATGTCTTAAACTGTTTAAAATAAAACAGATTTTCTTATGTAACCTGGACAGGGTTTGTGAACCTGGATTCACTGTTTGTTTTTGTTTGCCGTACACTTAAATAATCCCCCAGTGTTATAAATGTACAAATATTCCAAGCTGACTCCGAATTATTATTAAATCCTAAAAACTACATTCAAGAAACACATACGATTCTGTGCTGGAAATCCTGACAGTTTCTTCCCAGCTAAGAATTTTAGGTTGCAAGAGTGTTTTTTTAACATTTACATTAAGTAACAAAAACGTTAAAAATGCTACTGCAAGGACATTTTTGATATCTTTGGGAGACTTTAGGAGAACCATCTGGGAATGTTCATTGTTAACCGGGTTAATTTTGCAGTTCTTCTTGGGGCTGTTTAATTCTTTTATTGCCAGTTAATGGACCAGAAATGCAGCCACAAACTGAACATGTCTCACAATACACTTGGTTTGGCTTTACAAAGTTGCACCACAATTATCTGATATGCAGTTGGCAAGCTGTGCAGGAAAGGGGCCGTAACGCTGTTGATGAAAACACACTACGGGTTATTTTCATTAGAAGGATGTGTCTGCTGATCTCTGTTCTGTTGCATTTCTGCATTCTGCTTTTACTGTGTCTCGTGACCAGTGGTTCCTTACACTGTCTCAGTAATGCTAACACCTCACACACTAGGCAATTTAAAGGTCTCATGTGTGCTCTGAAATGGAAACCCATAATGGTTTGTCATTTAGTTATAAAGGGACTCCCTTTTCATTCACACACACATTCACTTGTCTCATGAGTATTGCCATTGGTCTTATGACAGATTTCTATAGCCTATAACTCTATAACTCTGTGTGTGTTGGGGGGACAGAGGTTTCTAAATCTGTCACACAGCATTGCGTTTCAATCGCGTCTCCTTTGGTGACCCTGAAATATTTAGATTAGTGTGTCACGTTCATCCTTCATAGCGCAGAAACTATGGCCTTCTTCCCATGTCAATTTTACAGCTCATAAAATTCAGTGTGCATTATTATTGACATTGCAGCTCAAAAAGTATGGATCAAGATACTTGCATACTAAAACAAAAACTAATTCTAACGCATTATATGAACCCTTATTTGGGTTAATATAACAAACATACACAATGTGTAGCAAAATGTGGATTTATTATGAAAAATGTTCACATTGTAGAGTTTTGCAGCACAACCCACTGCTATGGTTGTCATGATCTCGCCTGTGATTGGCTGGCTCGTCACTCCTACCCCCCCCCCTCCCATCCCCATCACAGACCACTCATAACACATGCCATAATAAAACAACAAACACAGAAATGTGTGGAAACGTTGTGAAAACGTTGTGAAAACCAGCTTTTCAAGACGCAGGTTTACATACAGTGCGCCACGGTGCTCACACTGTCACAAAACTCTTTAAAGTCCCTCTGCATGAAGTCTTCGCTCTGCATCACGTCATCTTCAGATGGGAAATACTGCAGGCTTTCATCCTGCTCGAAGCTGAAGAAGGAGAACGACGGATGCGGGTTCATCTGTCGGGCGTAAAAAGTGGGTGTGGAGGTGAGATCCGGGCTGTCCAGCAGCGCGCCCCTGGCGTTCTCCAGCACGCCCAGGTACGAGTCCATATCCGCGAAGTCCATCTCGCAGTCGGAGCCGCTGTCGGTGCCCACCGAGTCCGATCTCATGTGCATCATCTGATACTTCTCATGCATGAGGAACTGGTTGGTGTTCCTCGGGGCTCTCATGCCCGGCGCGCGTTTGCCGCGCACGTTCGCCGGGCGCAGTGAAAGCCCCGCGCCGGGCAAACGCGACGGTCGTTTTGTGCGCATTTCTGGACAGCGCGTCCTTCTCCTCCGCCTGCCGGGTTTCTGCCACCCGTTCCCGCCGCCTCCCCTCGGCTCGCTCTGGGGTCTCTCCGTCTCCCTGATGGAGGATCTGTCGCCGCGGTCCTCCCGCTGGCACATCGCGGCCCGTCCGCACATTTTCTCCGGGTCGGGCATGCGCCGCGGGGCTCTCACATAATCTGGAGGACACAAAGGCCGTCTCGTCTCCTCGCTTGCGGGGTTGTTATTCGTGCCTTCCTACACGATCACCCCCTCGGTCTTCTACCTTTTCACAACCTTTGGCGACTTTTTCTTGGTCACTGGCTTTGGGTGGCACATAGCCTGGCACAGTGCCCTCTGTGTAGGCAGCTTGACGCGCGTCTGGCGCTGATGTGGGATCAGTCACACCCCTCTATCTTTTCGATTAACCAGAGTCGTTTTGCCTGTTGGCTTGAAGCTACACCGTATCTAAAAGTCTGAGGGGTGGAGAAATTTGGTTGTAGTTTGTTAAACTTTGGTGCCAACAAACTACGTCTTTTGTCCTCCACTAACCAGCCGCCCGTCCCCACTTGACAACTGACATCTACAAAACATCAGTGTGCCAGTGTGACGTTTATATAGTGTTGGTCCCTACAAACCACCCAGACTGGTTTAGGGGTGTTGCATTCGTGCTGTAGCATAATCTATATGCGCTGAATGTAAATGTTAACATTGCATATGCATTTCTATACATTGCTTTTCATTATAGTTTGAAACATACATCGTTTGTGACGACACGAACAAAGGCGATGCGATTAAAGTCTGTCTGAGAAACGTTCACCCCCTTCGGACTGAAATGGTATGTTCCCTCCTAGGCGCCTGTTCCAGGATCAGCCGCTGCCGCCCCAATCCGGGTCTCTGCGTTGGATGGACGGAAAGCTCAACAGCTGTCAGATCAGCTGCGAAACCGCGACCAGCAGCGCGTATATACGTGATGTGTGTGAAAGATGCGAGGACGACAAAATGGCTGATCCAAGAACGGCTGCTTATGGCTTCCGCTTCCATCTTCGTGCTGGAATAAGGAAATCTTCTGCCATTTGAGCAGCACGCATGAACAAACAAACAATTCTTCAAATATCAGTCAATTAAACTTATTTTATTAGTTTATTTTATTTATTATTATTATTACCTGGCATGAACACATTGATTTGAATGAGCGAATGCATTTATTAACATTAATAAAGCAAAAAACACAAGACGTGTAATAAAAACAAAAAGCATACAAATAGATGAAAACACAATGATTAAAATGAAGAATGCAATGATTTCATGAACATTTTATGGTATATAAGATATTGATGCATATAAATATATTTGGACTACTTAGTTATTGCCGTCGGGACGTGAAGAGACTCTCCACCAGCATAACAATAAATATTTATACCCTGCCTTTAAGCCGGCTGGAGGTATATCATGAGAAGCCAAGGAAGAATATTTAAGTTACTGTAATATATTTATATCTAATTAAATTTTTAATGATTACATTTTAAGTTTAATTAAAACTTTGACGTTTTATGTGTGGTGTCATCTTCTGTTTATACGACAGGGGGCGCCAGAGGCGTCCGCACGCGTGACAGCCGCGCACGAAGAGAAACACGAAGGGGCGGGGCTTCACTCTCCCGTTAACCACAACAAAGATGGAGACGCGACGCGACAGCTGAGCGTTTTTATCGTCTCACCGCGACGCGTTGAACTAAAAATGGACGCGTCGAGCGTGCTGGAGCAGAGCGCCGAGAAACGCGTCTGCATCGTCGGATCCGAGCTGGTGGAAAATTACACGGTCGGTGTGACGCTTGTTTTCGGGGTCCGCTGTTTAATGCACAGACGTGTCGGTAATAAAATGTCAATACCGCACACCACTTCATCAGTTTTGTTGCATTCAGCTATCAGTTTTGTTAGTACTGCGCTTTGGTAGTCGATTTAAGCCGCCGTGTGCATTACGTAAGACCGCTTTTGTTTTATTAATAAATAAATAAATAAACAAATAAACATTTGTTGATTTGCACTTGGGTTATAAATCTGTCGATATTGAGAGCGAATGTGCGTTTGTGAAGTATTAATGACGTTTGAGGTTTACCTTTGTCAGTTCCTGGATTTTCATATCAGATTCAAAGTTTGCATGGCTTAAATGTGATATTATATATATATATATATATATATATATATAATGTCTTTGTGAATAAATGTCTACTCACACATACTTATAATGTAGTGTGCTCAAACCCATCAGGTTTACATAATTGAAGTCAACATTGGAAACCACAGCTGGACTGTGAAGCATCGATACAGCGACTTTTATGATCTGCATGAGAAGGTGAGTGTTTCAGCATCTCAGATATCGACTGTGTGTGCACAGCTCACGGTGAGTGACGGATCAATTTCTCCACCCTGTTGACTTCAGCTGACCGCCGAGAAGAAGATCAATAAACATCTGTTGCCACCGAAGAAGATCATCGGCAAGAACTCCAAACGTCTCGTGGAGAAGAGACAGAAAGAGCTGGAGGTTTATCTGAAAACTCTGCTGAGCAGATTTCCAGCCACAGCCCCTAAAGTTTTCTCCAACTTCCTGCATTATCACTTATATGTGAGTTCCTGCAAGTATCATGTGATGGAATAGCAGAAGATTGTGTACGTGTTTACGCAATAGATTGTGGAAAGTTCATCTGTTTGCATGTCTCTCATAAACTGGTTATATATTAGCCACAGTTTTTTGTACTTTGTGTAACGGTTCTTGTGGAAACCTAAAACATACATGCATGCAACATTTTTTGGTTAAACATGAACAAAAATCAGTTATTGAGTACATAACAGTGCATAACAGATCAGCGTTCAACACTAAGTTTATAATAATGATTTATAATTTGAGCTGTCAGGTCCGATTTCCCATGAAATGTCAGTTTGGCTTCATTTGACTTTAACTTATGTAAAGAAAAGTACATAAAGTAACCTGCAATTTTTATGTTGCAAACAGAGGTGGCGATAGAGAGGTGAAAGTTACAGATTGCAGCTTTAACATCCTGTGAAAATGTCAGTATCTCCAGCGAATTATGTTGTATTCTGCGTGCACCCCGAAAAGTAGCTCAGGGAGTCGCAGGGCCGCTTATGTGTCTGCCAGTGTTGTTTTCTCTCTGACACTAGTCTTATTGATGTTGACTTCTGAATGGCTTTTGTCTGAACGAGGCGTATGACCAGCCTGAGGTGTTTTGAGTGAAGAAGGGCTTTATGTTTGTGTTTTTGTCGTGAATTGGCTCATTTGTTTGATTCGGGCTTATAATGATTCAGTGATCCAGTTTTTAACTTCAAAATGTTTATAAAGAGAAGTAGAAAGAATCAGCGGGACATCAGAGGAAAATCTCAGTGTTTTCTGCACTTCCTGCCGAGATCTTTCAGGAAGTGGATTGGAAAAGCGATTATTACAGCTCAGTGCAATAAGTCAACAGACAAAAGCTAACACATTTAGAAACCATTGCCATATTAGCTTGACTACAGGCACTTGAGTAAGTTTGAAGTTGTTATTATTAGATTATGATATTATATTATTGTTTTTAGGAAATCAATGGAATTACTGCAGGTCTGGCAGAAGAGCTGTTTCATAAGGGTTTGTGATTGTATTTCCAATTGTATTTTAATAGACTGTATTTAGTTCTTATAAATTTATTGCAAATAAATCAATTTATCTTATAAATTTATTAAAAACTTTCTTTATAACAGAATAGGAGATTAATTTTGTTTTAGATTATTTTTGCAATTTACAATAAAATACTGGGGCGGGGGTGATTGTCATTGAAATAATGCAAAGAAATTTAAAGTAGCTTATTTGTGCATGTCCTTATGATCGGTGTGTCTGTGCTCAGGTGAGCAGCTGTTAGCTGCTGGTGAGGTGTTTCTCCTCAGACCCCTGCAGCTGTATGCCATCACCCAGCAGCTAAAACTCGCCAAGCCCACCTGTGCCAACGGAGACGCCACAGCTGACCTGGGCCACATCCTGGACTTCACCTGCCGCCTGAAGTATCTCAAGGTTCGAGTTTTAACAGTCTTTAACAGAGATGCTGTTACCCAAAATGAGTAGCCTGCTGCTAATCCTTGTTCTGCTAACTCAGATCCCAGGTATGAAAGGGGTTGTGGGTTCGAGCAACATTGAGGAGCAGAGCCTTCCCTTCGACCTGTCCATTTTTAAAGCACTGCTGCAGATAGAGGTGAGGACATCACGTTTACATTCTGCTTGGAACTGAGCGCGTGCAGTGGATGTTGTTGTTAACGGCATGTCTGTCATTATTTAGATTACTGATTGTGATGCGAAACAGATTAAAGGTGTGTCTTCCCTAAAACCCACACTGGCCACACTCAGCATACACCTCTCTGCCAGCAGTATGAAGGTACCATGATTTAGTTCCATTATATCCAACTGTACTGTGACCTTTTGAAGCGAAAAACTGCAGGTTTTGCTGCAGTTTTTCATCCTAAATTAGACAGGTTAGGATGAGTGATTTTTTTTTTTTTGGTTTGTTTGTTTGTTTTGTTTGTTTGTTTTTTGATGTCTGATAAAATGTTAAAAAGTTAACTGCCCGAAAAAAATTAGGAAGTCAATAAAACTTTATGGACACAAAAGTCATAACATCAGCAAACTTCTGAATGTTTTATTCTAACTCACACTGGAAGTTGATGGATTAACTGATTGTCCGTGCACAGGAGATCTTAGTTCCAGAAGCATCCGAGTTTGCGCAGTGGGAGCCGGAGCATGTGGACACCGATTGTCCCGTGACTGCCGTCATTCCAACATGGAAGATGCTCTCCACTCTGGACATGAGTCGGAACTTCATACGCTGCATTGACGAATCAGTGGTGAGCTACAGATTCATACCAGCTGAGTTTATACAAATTAAATACCAGTCTTTAATCTCAGCCTTTTCTTGGTTTCTATAGAAACTGATTCCTGCTGTAGAATTCCTTGATCTTAGCAACAATGAGTTGACTTCAGTGGAGAATCTTCAGGTGTGATGCATTGACATCATTTTATCCTGTCATATTAAAGTATTAATTGTATAGAATGAACATTTACTATTGAATTAATGAACACGTTGATTTCAGGCATTGAAGTGTTTCTTATATTTTGATGCAGCATTTGTACAACTTGGTCCATCTGGACTTGTCCTTTAACAAGCTCACGGTGCTGGAGGGTGTTCACACTAAACTGGGCAACATCAAGACTCTGAATCTGGCTGGGAATCAGATCGAAACTCTCTCTGGAATCAGTAAACTTTACTCCTTAGTTAACTTGGATTTAAGTAGCAACAAAATAGCCCAGGTAGGTTTTTTTTGTTTTTAATTTTAAAATTTGTCATAAGGAGCAAATTCCAATCCGAAGTTTGAAATACACTTGGTGAAAGATAAGCTAAAACAAATTTGTTTTCCCTTTATCTGGAATGACTTTTTGTGTAGCATTCCCTTCAAGAACGCAAAAGCGCAGTTTGGAATTCGCCCAAAGTGACATTTTTATATAAAATTAGTTTAGCACAAAATATATATTGACAAACTCTTGTTGTTTCTGCTTTTGTTGATCATCTCAGCTGGATCAGATCAAACACATCGGCTCTCTTCCCTGTCTGGAAAGACTCGCTCTGTCTGATAACCCCATGTGTATCATCCCAGACTACAGAACTAAAGTTCTAGCTCAGTTCTGCGACCGAGCCTCAGAGGTTCGTGCTTTGTATTACACATTCTGTACTTTCAGATACACTGAACTGGTTAATCTAGCGTGTGTTGTGTTTTTGTAGACGTTCTTATCCTTGACGGGGCGTCATTGCCTTTGCTGTCTTATTTCCTGTAAACTGGACAGAAAAATAAAACATTTGTTTGGCCAGGAGAAAATGCACACCAGATGTTTTCGTTTTGTAGCCTGTATGAAGGTCTCGAGGATCTTTGGCAGGAACGTGCTTAAATCTTCTGTTTTGCGTTTGACACTGCAGGTGTGTTTGGATGGTATGACTACTACAGAGAAAGAACTGGACACCGTGGAGGTCCTGAAAGCCATTCAGAAAGCCAAAGAAGCTAAAGACCGAATGGCAAACAATGAGAAAAAGGTATTTTGGAGAGTGTTTGAGCCACAGTCAAAGTCTCGTGTAAAACGACTAATTTATCTGGCCGAGTTTGTGATTACAGTGTCAAGTGATTTGTAAGAAAGAGGAGCTTTATGAGCTAAGGAAAGATTTCCCATTTTGTTGCTTTAAAACATGTTTTAAGAGGCTTTAAAGGCCAAGTTTGGTTACTTGTTGGGTGAGAGTCCAAACCTTGTCCAGACATGAAGGTTTTTTTCTAAGGTTGTTGTTGTGTAATAGATGCTTAACAAATGAATCCGTTTTCCAACCAGGTTTAAAAAGTATTATGGCGCCACCTTCTGGCAAGAACCTGATAGTGACTGAATCGTCTAAATATAACATGTCTGGAGTCCTACAGTATTATTTAACATTAAATAAATGTGATTTTGAATATTTGAAAGCAAACACTGTTTTATTTATAGTACAGTAACACGAGTGAATTCCACACACTAAGGTCAAGGGCATTTACTCTGAAAGTACGTAAGGGAAATTTTAATTCGTGTTGTTTTTAAATGTCTCTCGAGACGTTTATTTGTGCTGAATCCATCGTATCTTCATTAAGATATTTTAAGACCATCCCTAAATCCTACCCACATAATTCCCAATCCCATTATTATGATCCCATCGGCTTGTGTTTTCCCTAAGAGGAGCCCTGATGTTATTGTTGTCAGGTGAGTGATGTCCCGGGGCCGGCTGTGGGCGGGGCACAGGCGTCGTCGTTCGTCGTTCCGTCCTCCTCTGCCTCTCCCTCTCTGTCCCGCTCTACCTGCTCCAGTCAAGGTAATCATGTATGTATCGCGCTGCTGGGACGAGGGAGGCGGGCACAAACGGACTTAATTAAAGGGGAAGTGTGTAATTTCTGCATCACTAGCAGCACTGAAGGGAATTACCAAAATCTGTTTCGAAAACCGCCCCAAACTCTGCCTCAAACTGTTTCTATACAGTGAAAGTAAAGTAAAGTCCTGGATGTTCTGTGTAACGTCTCTCCTTCTGTGTTCCATGAAAGAAACAAAGTCATACAGGTTGGAACAAAACGAGGGTAAATGATAAGATTTATTTTTGGGGTGAACTATCCCTTTAATGTCTTAAAAATTACACACATCACCTTTAAACTTAATGTTTTAAATATGTCTCTGATGGCATGGCAATGCGATATAATATGAAACTGATGAGTAAACTTCGTAATGAATCATTAGCTAGATTTTTTTGTGATATTTGATATTCCTTTAAAATTTGAGTGTTTAAGCCCACAGTTTGCATAAAGTCCATGATATGTTTGGTGTTTATTGTTTAATGATTATAAACAGTCAGGTATTTGTTACAATAGGATTCAGTTTCCTCCTCACAGTTAATCTCCAGCTCTTATTTGCTTTATATCTCTGTTTGCATAAATGATTTTTGCATAATGATTTGGTGGTTTAATGACATTTGGGATTCTCGGTGCGTTTACAGCCGAATTCAAGTTTAGTCAGACATTTTTCCCAGATTTTTCTCATATCTTCTTTGAATGAACATACTGTGCATTTATTTTCCTTCCTGTGCGGTTTTAAACTGGCCTAAATGTTGGATTTTGCGGATATTAGTTTTCATTGGTTGCTCTGAATCAGATTGGGCCTGATTTATTGAAGTCATTTAATCTCCATGTTTTTCTCCTGTGTGTTGGTTACTAAGCAACAGAATCTGGGTGCTTTTCATAGACTTTCCAGTTTTGCAAACGGCATCCAAGTATTTCGAGGTTCACACTTTCATGTTATTCAAAGTTTTCTCAAAATATTAATGGAAAATGACTGCAGATTTTAGACGACATTTTCAACAAATCAACTGGATGCTTATCAGAACTTGGATGTGGATGTGTTGAAATGATTTTATGTTCCTGGATGTCACATATAGATCATTGTTTTGATGTCTTCTTGACTGACGAGTAGTTTAGATTTTAAAACCATGCTCCTTTTGTTTTCCTCCTCTACAGAACTAACTTGTAAAGAGAAAACGATTATTACCAAAGACATATTAACTCCTGTGGATTCTACATTTACCCAGAGATGCTATGATGTTTACAACACAGCCTGTGAGGTCATCGCACAGGTCCGTGTGTATTTGAACTCATAAGAACAAGTATTATTCTGAAATGATTCTACGATGTGGGTTTAACATAAATGGCTGTGATTCCACTTTCCTTTTCATAAAATATTAATTTTTTAACCTTTAGTGTTAGATTTTTACAAGAACTTATACTTATCTTGATCTTAACGTACCACTTGCAGGAAAAAACGGATTCTTGTTTGTCTTCTGAGATCCTCTGTGAAAGCAGCAGGTTAGATTTCATGCACTTATGTTAAATGTTAAAAGGCAGAACTGTTGAGCAGATATTGTGAGATTTGAACTAAAACACAATTGTTGTTCCATGTTTTTAGCCCCTGTTGCTGTGAAGAGTTCTGGAAACTCTGGACCACAAGTTTCTCCAATCTTCTACTGCCTCCTTCCTTACTGTGCTTCACCATAACCCACCAAGAGTTCACCAGCGGGCTTTCATCCCTCATCAGCCAGACTACCAGAGAAGAACCCATCCCAGCACCACGCAGGAGAACTTCAGCTGAGGACACAGTCCAAGATTGTCCTCAGTCTGGGGACGGATACTTTGAAATGGGTCTAGATGATAGTGAAGAAATCTTGGGTTGTTCCTCCTCATCAACCATTCAGGAAAAAGGATCCGATGATGTGAAAGACTCTTCTGACGTAAACATGGTGATTTGGTCTCTTTGCATTGGTGTTGGAGAAGGACTGAGTCAGCGGCCATCTTGTTTGGTGGCAACAGGCAGCTCACTTGTAGTTTTCCACATGCGTTCAGAAGAACCAGTGAGTACCTTGCAGGAGCTGATGAAGAACTTTGAGAAAGACTTGGTAGTGCCGTACTCTGATGTTGAGACCTTTCAGTTTGAAGTTCCAGATGTTTGCATCTCCTTAAAGGTGAAGTCCAGCAATATGCGATGGTTCTTCTTCTCAGACACCCAGAGTTTGAGGGAAATACACTCTTACATTAGTCCACATGTAAACCAAACTAATGAGCATGTCAGCAATGCCTCTAATGCGCAACTGTTCATTCGACAGTTTATAAACTCATGGGACTTTGAGGAAAATGAGGACAGTGTTAAAGGTGGATACTTGATCCATTTCTTCAATCTAGATTTGATATCTACCTCCAACAGAAATGCCATTAACAACCCACAAGTCCCAAAGACCTCAGATATTTTATCTCAAACCGGTCTGTTTGAAAGTGACAAGGACCAAATCTCCAATCCCATGATCCTCTTCCTGACCTCACGCCACCTCTGCGTTCTAAAAGTCAATTTTGTTGCCCTGGCAGGTCGAGACCCCTCGGAAGCGAACGCGATGCGGAGCTGCTCCAAAATAACCCGTATCCCTCTGTC